>JAMXBC010000007.1:70547920-71749348 GCA_024138005.1 Lumnitzera racemosa | reverse complement strand
CATAACTACTATTTGGTGCTATCTGAGAGAGTTAGTATAAGGAGGACCATCAGAGGTTCTTAGGAGGTCGAACTATAGGTCGTAGGCATTAACCTAGGATGGGCAAGACCCTTCTTTACAAAACAGCTCAATCTTCAACTCTATGGCTTCAACTCATGCCGCTAGTTGGGTTGCTTAACCTTAAGCCTAACATAGTTAGCTTGGGTTAGATCTAAACTGTAAACTCATGAGTTAAGTTGTTTAGCCATAAGCTTAAGGTGGTTTGATAGGAATCAACCTTTAACCACCTTAAAACCCTCATAGACCTATTCCTAGCTAGCACCAAACTGCCCCACCTAAGGTCAAGTTAATACTAGAAGGCCGAAAAAGGAAAGAAAGATAGCTCAATAATATCTCTATCAACTACTAAGAAGACTAGGGACCAAACAACCAAGGTCCTAAGTCCAAAAACCAACTTGGTACGGCATGAGGTATCTAGTGCCAAGTCATCTATGAGTTCAACAATTGTAAGTCGACCTCACTAGGAGCTTAGCCAAGCACAATAAGACTTCGAGGAATCTAACTCTAATTCAGACAGCCAAATGCCAACCTGATCTTGCTTAGACTTGACCTACCCCAAAGTAGCTTAGATACCTTACATGCTAACCTTCCTATTAAACACACCGTTTAGTACAGTTTTGTATACTTGTAAATATTTTCTTTAATTTTAATTGTGGGCCTACTTTAGGGTTTATGGCCTTGTATATTATTTACAATTTTATTATTAGGATTTTAAGACTTACTATATATAGCAACTATTGTAATTAGCAGCAAACATAGTTAAACATTTTTTGAAGTAATATTATACTTGATATCTTCATGACCTATTCAAGCTTATGTCTCAGATTATTGAGCATTTTTTTACTGTTTAATCCTTTTTGCCCTCTTATCAATTTTTTTCTTGAGATTGTAGTGAACCCTCATTTGAGCGAACTAATGAGTTATACTTAACCCCTCATTTGAAACTTGAGTGTTGATTTAGTGTTCATAAGTCTTATTGAACCCTATTTCGAGCTGAAACCTAATTGTGCTTGTGTTTTAGTGCATGATATCCATTCATATTCACATTCAAAATCCCTTTTACTTGCTATTACTTGAGTTCCACTAAACCCAAATACCTATTTGGTTTTTGATTGAGCTGGGCATAGTACTCTAGCTAACCTTTGGACCTTAAAGGATACTATCTCAGTATCAAAGCTTTAGGGAAACACATGTTAGAGTTCTTCAAAGTTTGATTCATGGGTTCTTACTCTTCTGTAAACTGCTGTTTAAGTTGTGGTTTACTATACTATAAGTAACAATAGCAGTGGTACTTGAGTTCTTAAAGTATACTGTGTTGAATAGTGATAGTTTTTGAGTTGATGTCAGCTATATTTTGGTTAGTACTAGTGATTTTAGCTATTGTTTCTAGTTATATTTTGTCCTTAGTAATGTTATAGTAGTTGAAATAGTATTTAGAAGTCGTAGGTAGCTGCAAAAATTAAAGTTATGGTGATTATGAGCCAACTTAAGTTTATTATGTATTTGTTAAAATCTCTTAGTGGGAATTACTGTATAAATGAGAATGTTAAAAGATAGTGTGAATATCAATGGTGATAATCTTCATGGTAGCTTGAGGAGACATATTGATGACTTGGGGAATCAGATTCAAAATCTTACTAAGTCAATTCAAGAGCTTACTAGATTAGTAAGAGGTGGCCGATGTATTGGTCGAGGTGAAAGAAGAGACTAAGCACCAACTAGTAGAAGTGACTCTAACAAGCTTATTAATGATGAATGACAGCTCAAAAGAGCTACTAAGTCGAGGAGAAGAAGAGACCGACTTGAGCTAAGGAGAAGAAATGATAAGAGTATTAATCCCAAGGTAAACCAAGGAGCCTAAAGAAAAGAGCCTGATCTAAGAAGAGATGTGGCCAAGTAAAGCTCCAATAGAAGTAGCCGATCCAAGGTAGACCAACTAGCTCAGAATGTAAGGGAAGAGCCCTGAACACATAGCTCCACAACATCAAGCTTAAGTTACTGACCTTCAGTGGCAGTAACCGACCTAAGGAGTTCCTTGACTAGGTTCCCTGAGTAGAAAAGTTATTTGAGTGTTATGAAGGCAATGATTAGACAAAAGTAAAGTTAGCATCACTGTCCCTTATTGAATATGCAAGTCTTTGGTGGGATAAGTTAATTGCTAAGCATGACACCACAGAAGAAGAGCCGATTAGAACTTAAAGGCTTATGAAGCATTTGATGAATCAACAATTTGTACCAACCTACTTCAAGCGAAAGATCCTCTATGCTTTCCAATTCCTAAGGCAAGACCGAAACACTATTGAGGAGTACTTGCAAGAGTTTGAAACCTTGATGACTAGATGTGAGATTGCTAAGCCCTAGGACCGTACTATTGCTAGGATCTTGAGTAAACCTTAAGATGACATTGCTAATATGGTTGAAATACAACCGTTCAACTCATTGGATGGGCTGATTAATTTGGCATTAAGGGTAAAGAGATAGAGGAGAAGAAGGTGGCAGAGGTTGACTAGTTAACTTCAACATGGAAGCCTTGAGCTTAAGAGGTATGAGGAGAAGAAAAAGCCTAAGAAGAAGATGGAGAAAGGAGAGTCTAGCCAACTTGACCAGGTTAAGACAAAGAAGGTAGAGAAGGAAAGAGTACTTAGCACTAAGGCTCGAGAAGTTAAGTGCTTTAAATACCTAGGTTACCGACATATTGCTTCTCAATGGCCAAATAAGAGGGTCATGATTTTGAAAGGTAAAGGATTAGATGCTCAAGTAGAGAGTCGGCATGACAAGAGCTCAAGTTGTGACATAGAAGAGGTGAATGTTTATTTAGATATGGATAGACTCTTAGCCATGACAAGCCAACGAGCTAACCTAAAAGAAGACCCAAGTCAAAGGGAGAACTTATTCCAAATCCAATGTTTGGTGTATGGGAAGACTCGTTCCCTGGTTATTGGTAGAGGTAGTTACACCAACATCATTTTTGCCGAGTAGATTACAAGAATGAAACTGTCGACCTACTCACATCTTCGACCTTATGGACTAAAGTAGTTTAATGATAAGGGTATTGTCTATATGCATAAGAGAGCTTAGATAGACTTCAAGGTAGGACAATATGAGAATGAGCTTGACTTTGATGTAGTACCTATGAATGCAGCAAATTTAATTCTTATCCAACCTTAAGAGTACGATCGAAGAGTGATCTATGGCTTCTTCAACACTTACATAGTTTGAAAGGATGGGAAGAGCTATTGCTTTAACCCCTATGAGTGTTGAGAAGATTCAAAGTAGCTCAGTAGCCATGATGAAAAGAAAAGGGAAGAGGAGCCTGTTCGATATTCGGGCCCATTCTCATTGCCTAGAGTCAACGAAGACTTCTTTTTAGCCTCATAATGATGATAGGAACCAGCCTCTAACCATCTTAAAGACTTCATAAACCTGTTCCTAGTTGAGGCTAATTTTCCCTACCCAAGGTAAAGCTAATACTAGAAGGTTGAGAAAGGAAAGAAAGATAGCTCGACAATAGCTCTATCAGTTACCAAGAAGTCAAGGGACTAAACAACTGAGGTATCAAGTCTAAAGACCAACTCGGTACGGTATGAGGAATCTAATGCCAAGCAATCTACGAGTTTAGCAACTGTAGGCTAACCTCATTGGGAGCTTAGCTAAACATAACAAGACTTCAAGGAATCCAACTCCAACTCAAACACCCAACTACCAACCTGATCCTGATCAAACTTGACCTACTCCAGAACAACTCAGATGCCCTATACACTAACCTTCCTATTAAAACTATTGTTTAGCATAATTTCATATACTTGTAAATATTTTCCTTAACTTTAGTTGTGGACCTATATTATTTATAATTTTGTCACTAGAGTTTTAGGATTTACTAAAAATAACAACTATTGTAATTAGTAGTGAACATAGTTAAACATTTTTATTTTTTATGCAAGAATATACTTGATATCTTCGTGAGCTATTCAAGCTTATGTCTCGGATTATTGAATGTTATTTTACTCTTTAAACTTTCTTGTGTTCTTATTAATCTTCTCTTTAGATTATGGGGAACCCCTTATTCAAGCAAGTTAGTGAGTCATACCAAACCCCTTATTTGAAACCCCAATGTTGATTTAATATTCATGAGTCGTACCAATCTCTATTTCGAGCCCGAGCCCAAACCCAATTGTGCTTGCATTTTAGTGCTTAATAACTATCTACATTCACATTCAAAATCCCTTTTACTTGCTATTTCTCGAGTTCCATCGAACTTGCATACCTATTTGGGTTTCAATTAAGTTGCATATAGTGCTTTAGCCAACCTTCAAACCTTAGGAAGTACCACCTTTCCCTAGTTTAATTTTTCTACTCTCTTTACCACCCGCCATTTAAAGGCTTCCTTTTGAATCTGCCCATAAGAATTATTTTCCACCTATCTAGATTGGAAGATGCATCTATTCCTCTCTCTCTAAATCCCTCTAAGAATAAACAAGGTGAATACTGCATTAAGCAGGAATATGTTTCTCCACTATTTCTCCTTCTAAAGACATTAATGTTTTATCCAAAGTTTAAACTCTTCAAAAGTGCAATTCGAGCTTTTTAACTTCATTCTAAACTTCTCCTAAAGTTATCTACTCCATTTATGATTGATGAAAAGGTAGAGGACTGGTTCCTCAATGTGACAACAACAGACATTTATAGCCTATATAAGTGCCTCATTTTTGAAGATTATCATTGGTTGCTAGTTGATTATGTAGAATATGCCATATCAGAAACTAAATCCTTATAGTAGTAGGAGTTTTGCGCAACTAATCTCATTTATCATTAGGGCCAATATTTTCCTCTTCTCTATGAAACTTTGTATAGTAGATCTCAATGAGACTTCCCCATCTATTTCATACAATCAACTTCCAACATCCTCAATTTCATCTATGTGATTTAGGTGATAATCTCCAATCTTTTCCTCGATATGATTGTCTAAGGGGCTGCTAATAATGGCCTCCTTCAAACCATCAATCCCATTCGACACTTGATAAACTGTAAGGGGATCATCATACTTATTCAACAAACCATACAACCAATTGGTAATGTGTCCATACCTTTCTCTAGTTATCATTCTAGAATATTGTATTCTTTCCATTCCTTAGCTTGATGGTGACTTTCCCATCTACCCATCTCTATGCTGTAGTTAGCTACTTGTATAACATTGATCCTTATCGTCTTGAATCTATCGAGAATCCATTCTTTACTTCTATTTTACAAGTTTTTTTTTTTTCCAAAACAAGTTTTTTCCTTCTTAACTACTAGGCGAGCTTTGCAAAGTTTCCCTTATTTCATTTCTCAACATTGAGCAACCCAACTTTCCCTTCTCCTTCGAACTCTTTACTTTAGACCATCCAATTCAGTGTATCTTCTTATTTTCTTAAGAGGTGGTATAAAGCAAGTACATCTATTAATCTATAATATAACAGATATGAGTCTAAGTATTGATCCTTATAGGATTAATGTGATTATTAGTACTTCACTCTTTTAGTAATATCTAACCTACCAATTTTAATCAAGAAATAAATCCAAGAAATTAAGTCTAAATCACAAATTAACTAATATACAACACAAATAAAAATTAAAGATATTGATAATGTGTAAATTAAGTATTCAATTTTTAATCACCCTAAAACTATGAAGCACATATCAATCTCATTCTAATTTACTAAACTGTGAAAATTCCTAAAATATATTAATATCTCTCTCAACAATACTAGTACCTAATCCAAAAATAATTAACTACAATCTCTTCTCAATTAAATTACCTAGGATTGCATTAACAATTTATGAATTATACCAAGTCACCTAATACAAAAAGTCATCTCGTCATATCTCTAGGATTGCATGCAACTTCTCTAATTACATTATAATCTAATTATATAAAGGGATCTCTCGATTTTTATCTAATATCTAATATTGAATCAATAGTGTGGATATATTGACTTGAAACAATGAAAGAGCACATAATTAGATCATAAAAATTAGAAATCATATATTGATAAAAGAAAAAGAAATTAATTACATAGAAAACTAAGGTTTATAATAATTGAATATTAAAAGGAACTAATCGAAAACATTGAAAAAATAAAAAGAATAAATAAGAAAAGAAAAAAAAAAGATGAGTTTCTAAAACCTTAGAATATAAATGAATGAATGTTAATGTATACAAGGCCTTTGTGGTCTATTTATATATATATAGAAATATATTTCCAGTATATCTTAAAATATCTTCTTATGTATGTTTTTAAAATAAATCTTTCAATTAGACAACTCGAAATAATGATACATGGTTGAATGCATAGCATGATTTTCTAATTCAATAGTGCTAAGGCTTGTAAGGCTTCATTAATTTCATGGACACTCATGGTTTCAAAAATTAGAACATAGATGCGACCTAAATTGATTTCTAAGTCTAAATTGCATGCAAGGCTTCAATTTACGTATACAATGGCTTGCAATTGCTTGGACCTACTTCCAATATGAAAAAATGTTTTGAACATCTTTCTTCAATGTCAAGCCTTCTCTCATTCTCTGAATGTCAATCCATTTTAATTTTCCCCAAAGCTTAGCATTTTGACTCGAATCACATGAGCATGAATTGCTTGTAGGCTTCTAATTTAATAACAAGTGGCTAGCATTTCTTTGTAACTTGTTTTGGACCAAAGCTTCAAGTTAGATTTCATGGATCTTATACGAACATCCACGTGGAAGGTTAAACTATGATGGACTTAATTTCAAACTTCAATTAAATATATACATGTAACATGACCATGTTAAATAGTTATATAACTTTCTATCCTTTATTTTATTTTCAATGCAGCCCTAACATAACCATGTTAAATGGTTATGCAACTTTCTGGTCATTAAATAAGTAAATACATCTCTAACTTAGTCATGTCAATCAATTGTGTTTATCTTTAAAAGCTCATAACTCTTCCAATTCAGCTCTAAATTAAGTAAAACTTGATTTATTTTTTTCCTTTTCTTCTCAAATACTCCATAAATGCCTAAAATCAAAATATTATCTAATTAAGTACCAAACATCTACAAAATATCCATAAAAATAAGAAAAACACTATAAAAACCTATTTATAAATATATATGTACTAAAGCAATTATTAAACTACCCCATAACTCCCCTATACTTAAGCATTTGCTTGTCCTCAAGCAAATAAATCAAAGAAAAATTAGAATAAAAAACACTCAGTCAAATTTATCACTATAGAGGGCTAAATTTAATATTGGCCTTCAAGCCCATTAATCAAATGAATTTAACTCCTCGAGCTAAGGTGACAAGACTTGAAGAGTCAAGCCCATAAATTATTGAGATGATTAAGGGAGATTTGGCATGGTAGGTTTGGAGTAGGGCCCGTTGGATTAATTCATTTGATCTAACCTTTCTTAATTTAGCTCACACTAATGAAATATAAAACTCTTTATTTGGGCTTAAACCCATGGAAAAAGCCCATTTAATATCTATATATAAAAGGCTTCGATCCTAACCATTGACCATCGTTATGATCCAACATATCGAATTCACTTACCATATCTTATAAATACCCTATTCATTTCCTCATTTGGATAGAAGAAGAACTCTCATTGTCGTTATTCTACCGGAACTTTGCCTTAAAGATCAAAGACTTCAATACTCCAAGAACACCACTTCATTCTTCATTAATCTTGGAGTTTGATGCCATCATGCTCCTCTACCTGTCACCATACATGTTAGAGCCTCACTAAGATCTCCTACTCTTCCTCCCTATGCTTCTCTCCTGATAATCCTGTGCGAGTCACTCAAGTTATTTTCCTAATCACGTACAGCACGGCTTTACATGCAGCACGTACATGATACTTATATTTATACCTAAACCCCCACATTTTTCTAGCAACTCCACTGGGGAGAGAAGACTTAATACTCATATCATGACACCTCTAAGGCAAAGACAACCTAACCCTATTGATGGAATCAATCAAGAGCAAAATGTTAATACTATGACCAATGATCAAAATCCACCTCTAATTGGAGACACTAATCAAGGTGACAGCATACAGGAAGGTGTCCTTGATAATGCGCAATTAATGCGTGAGTTGC
Source organism: Lumnitzera racemosa (assembly GCA_024138005.1). NCBI lineage: Eukaryota > Viridiplantae > Streptophyta > Magnoliopsida > Myrtales > Combretaceae > Lumnitzera > Lumnitzera racemosa. The sequence continues at coordinate 71,741,166 of JAMXBC010000007.1, read as the reverse complement.
AAGAGACTAATTGAAACTTAGATGAACTTATAGCGATGTTTGTTCAATGTGTGCTTGCTTTAGCTGCCTTTACTGCTACGTAATGAGTAACTTCCTTGAATCCTTTTAATGTGGTGCAACAACATACTCCACCTAACCCTTCTACTGTTAATGAGAATGTCACTCTTATAGTTGGGGAACAACTTCCTACTGTAGAACCTACAGCCATGCAAGATTTGTTATCTGAAGTAAGGAGTTAAGGAGTTCAGATTGGAGGCTCGTTGTCCTCACGTATCACAATTGTTGACTCTATTCAACTAACACCAATGAATCTCATGTCTACAAGATCTACACCTATGAATGTAGCACCCATGCATCTTGCTCCTGTGATGTCATTAAGGGCGGAAGCATCCACTTAGAGAGGTTCATTTGTAACCAAAGAAGATTTAGACATGTATTTGAAGGAGATATAAGCAAAATCTACGGTCGAGATAACAAAATTGAAGCTTCCATATCTCCAATGCATTGTCGCAAAGCCGTACCCTAAGGATTATGTCAGTCCAAAGTTCATGCCATTTAATGGTAAGAAGGGAAGTACCAAGGAACATTTGTTAAAATTCATCGAGACACTAGAAGTATATGGCATTGATGATGATTTGAAATTGAAAGAATTTTCTAAGTCACTCACTAAGAAGACATACACTTGGTATGTTAATCTCCCTCCAAAGTTAATAGATTCATGGGATAGTATGTATAAGATGTTTTTAGAAAAGTTTTTCTCTACAGAAAAGAGAGTTACCCTTACTGACATAGGAAGGATCCGACAAAACTCCAAAGAAGATTTGATGGACTATATTGAGCGCTTCAAGGAGTGCTCACTAGATATACAAGACGTTTGTTATGAAAGAGAGTTAGTAAAGATTTGCATCCAAGGGATGTTTACTAAGTATGCAGTGCATCTTTAGAACCTCTCATTGGTTTCTTTTGCTATGTTAAGAATGGACAAAGGACTAACAATTCAATAGTACAACAAAGAAGTGAAAATGCATGATTTAATAAGTTCACACCATTAGTGAACTCAGTTCAGGAGGAGGATCCGAGAGGAGCAAAAAAAATCTAGAAGTGATAAGCATATGAGCACTAAACCATCTTTGGCATACCCATACTCAATGGGAAAAGTGCACACACTCCTCGACCAATGGCTACGTGATGAGAATATTAGACTCCCAAGGGTTAAGCATTTACCAACAAATAAAGAGAAGAGTAACCTTAAGTATTGCAGATTTCACAAGAGTGTAGGTCATCCTATGAAAGATTGTTAGACTTTGAAGAAGATATTTAATGAGTATGTTCAAAATAGAGAACCGATCATTGAGAGTAATGATGTTAGGAGCAACCTACTTCCAGCTCATAACACTCAACGTGGTGTTGTAAATATTATCACTCATGATCTTACAAAGGCGGAAAGTATGGACATGCAACCAATTGAGGCATGTGAAGTTAAGCATGAAGGATTTGAGATCAAGACAAATGGAGATGACAATACTACTCTTTCTTTGTTGAAGACTACTATTGTTATGAATTTCTTTGATTTACTCAACTTTGATGAGGATGCTTGACTTGAGGCAGCAGCTAGACTGATGAAGATCTCATAAGATCAATATAAGAAATATCTTATAGCATGTCCCACAAAGGTAATCATTTCGATGAATAAGGGAGCAATTATATTTACAAATGCTAATATTTGTACAATGAATCCTAACCATAATCACCCTCTATATATGGAAAGTGTACTAAATGGTCATTCTATCAAGAGGATATTTATTGATAATGGATCTTCACTTAATGTTATGCTAATGTCAACTTTTAAAACTGCAAAGATAGATATTCAAAACTTAGTGAGACAATCAATCACACTAAATAGCTTTTATAAGTCTTCCATGAAAACAATGGGGTGTGTTAAAGTAGACTTTGATATCAGACCCATCCATAACTTCACGTGGTTCCATGTGATTGATGCACCTGTATCTTACCATCTCCTCATAAGAAAGACATGGCTGCATGATCATAACATGATACCCTCAACCTAGCATCAATGCATGAAGGGTCATTAGAATGAGAAAGACATCTTTATTCCTACAATAGAGAACCCATTTACACAATCAATCTCACTTCACTAAAGTGATATTCTTTGACAAGCATGTAAATGAAAGGGAAACACTCTTAGTAGAAACCATCGAGACATAGCAACCTATAGAAGAAGAGGTTAAGACTCGAGCATTTAAGAAAAACAGGATGTGTGGTTGTCGCGGGGGAGTAAAGAAATGAAAGGGAACCAATGATATTATAAAGGTAGAAGACATATTATAAATTAAGAAGTACGAGAACTATTGGTAATTAGGATGTATTCTCACTAGTTTTATTCCAATTTTCATTTCATTTCATATGTAGGCACAACGATGATTGCTTTTCATCAATGAAAGTTCATCCTCCCATTACTGATATTTTCTAATGAGAACATGATAAGTGTTTGAGTATCTTCATTTTATTACTATTGTCACTGCAAAGTAAGAGACTAATCTCCTTAGTACGCAAAGTTAATTTCACAAAACGGTTTGCATCTAAATTAGGGAAATTAAACCCCTTGATCGAACAAAAAAAAAAGTGATAATAAATATAACATACAAACTATACATTGTCACTAGCTAGTAAGAGCTTAGTCTCCAAAGCGCACGATGATGAGCTTAGCTCATATGCTGTGGACTAGTAGGAGCACTAGCTCCCAAACGTACATTACGCTATGATAATCATATATAACTTTCATGTTATCTAATTTCTATGCTTCTTGCCATCAAGTAGTAGAACAATCCCATTGATGAGCACTTTAACATCTTGACATTTAAACCCAAGTAACATTCTGGTAAGCCATGCTATGCAATCAAGTAGTGGGAAATACCCTCTTAACTAATGAGAAAGAATTATTGATCCTTGGCAATTAGTACCATCATTACTACATATGCACTGTCGAGCCTAGTTTTTCACCCTCTGGGTTCTTTTTTAGAAATCAGGTCTTCTCTAAATTGATCAATACTAAACCCTACCCATTTAATATTGATCCTCAACTAGGGTTTAAAGAAAACCATTTTTTTTCAACTCGAAAAGATTTGGAGTCGTCACCCAACTAGAGTCGAGAAAAGAGGTTTAGTTATAACCAATTGAGTGGATTAATTATAACTTAGCTATCAATCTATCGATTAAAAAACCAATTTATAAACGTTTTTTTTTTTTTAACTAGAGATTTAGGTCCGAGAGCTAATTTATTAAACCCTAAACGGGTACCATTTTTTAACTGTCCGAATTTAACTTTGCTTTTCAAATATGTCCTTTTTAATTTCTAAAACAGCTAATCATATTATATGCAACTAAAATTAATCAATTTATATGAATATCTAAAAATGGAAAAAAAAAATAAAACTTTCTATATTTTAAGTTGTCTCGTCTTGCATACGAGTGCCTATGTACCTGTTATTTGAGATCAAACTTCCGTAGTTTGTTTACCAAAAACGTAGTGGGTTAATTTAATTTTAATTTTAGAAAAATAGCCAAGTTTACGTGTTTTACCCGTTCTAAGTTCATTTGAAGAAAATTTCCTAAAGGTTCTAAATTGGTTTATATTAGAAAACCTAAAGTGTTCTAATTTGGAAAGGATCCGTTTTATTTTTATTTATTTTTGAAAAAATATGTTTTTCTAAGTGAACAATCTTTATTCTTTCTATTTACTTATTTATTTTTATTTTTATTTTTTATTTTATCTATTAGACTAAGTAAAACAACAAATAAATAAACTACATTTTCTTTCTCTTTTTTTTCTCTTTCTTTTTCTATTTTCTTTTTTTTTTCGGTTTTTCTTCTTTTTCCTTTTCTTTTTCTTTACATTATAAAGTAGCACACAATAATATAAATAAATTACAACAAAAATAAAATAAAATAAACAAAAGACGGGCTGAACCAAATTGAACTAGGACTAAATCTTCACACAGGTTGAATAATGGATCAAAGCTAGACTTCGGGTCGTTTAGCGGGTTACGGGTTGAGTCACCAAATAGCTGATGAATGGAGGCGATTCAAAGTGTTTTGATGGGTTTCTAAAGGGGGTGAAGGTGGTTTTGTGTTAGATTTATTGCACTTTAGGGGTTTAGGGATGACGTCATAGCCTAACTCGACCGTCGATAGTGGTTAGTGGTGTTCGCCACGATGGTGGGAGAGTTTCCAATGGTTGTGGCCACATACATGGATCTAGTCTTAGAATGAAGCTCTAGTGTAGTATGCGCAAACCAATAATTGGTGTATAGGGCTTCAATTGTGGTAGCGAATGTGGTCCGTGTATGAGTGGGTTTGGCTCAAGAGGTGATGGTGGTTGTGGATGGTGTTAAAATGTGGTTATGGCAATGTATTCGATAGGTGAGAGGGTAAGAGAGGGAGAGAGTCAGCCGAGAGAGAGGTTTAGAGAGAGAGAGAGAGAGACGATGTGTTTGGTCTGTTAGGAAGAGAGGGAGAGTTGGAGAGAGAGAGATATAGAGATTAGACGGTGGAGAGAGTATGAGATGGCTGAGAGGGTTAGTGTGTATGTGTTGTGGTTGGTCTTTAGGTACGAGAGAGGGATGGAGAGAGTGAACCAAGAATGAGAGGGAGAGAGCCAAAGCCGACTGAGAGGGAGACAGAGTATAGTAGAGAGAAGGAAAGAGACAGTGGAGAGATGATCCTAGAGATGGAGGTTAAAGAGAGAAAGAGGTCTATTCTTGTTTGTTTTTTTTTTCTTTTTTCCAACAGTAGGTCCCTCTACTTCTGCGTGCGTATGTATATCCCCCCTCCTGTTTCAAATGTCCTTCCTTTCCTCTTTATGTGTAACTATCCCCGAGGGAAGGTCCCCTTCTTTTTCTTTTAAAATGAATTACCCCCATTCGTGTTTGTGTGATTTGATAAAAAAGGAAAAGAATAAGGAAAAGAGAGGAAAAATTGGGGGGAAAGAATATGTGTTGTCCAAGCGAATCACAACGTACCACGTGTTAATTTCAAACACGTGGCCCAGCGATGACTTGACATGTGACCATACATAGAGTTCAAGAGAAAAAGATAAAACTAACTTTTATAGCTCCAGTGAGTTTCGAACCCTAACCTCAAACCAAACCTAATGCCTTAGTCGAAATGCTTTACTGTTAGGCCGTTGGCCTATACTTATCCATTTGTGCAATTGAATTGTACATATAGCCCAAGTCGACTTGGATTAGATTTAAATCTAAGCTGGGGTCCAACGATCCATTATTCAAATTTATTTAAATTGAAATCCTATTCTATTTAAACAACCTAGAAAAATTATTTTCTAAATTCCCTATTTTTTTTTTATTTTTGTGTGACTTTTCAAATTTTTGACGTTTTCCAATCTTTTTGTATTTTTTTCTAAATTTCTTATTTTTTGTGTTTTTTCCTATTTTCCTAATTTTTTTTATTTTTTAAAATTTCTTTTTTTTTCGTGTTTTTTCCTATTTTCCTTTTTTTTTGGTATTTTTCTAGAATTCCAATTTTTTCTAAATTTCTTCATTTCTTGCAGTTTTCTTTAATTTTCTATTTTTTAAAAAAAATTTCTAATTTAGGACCCTATAACCTAAACTAAAAAATAAAATGAGAGCAAAAATTAGGTGTCTACAACTGTTCATCTTTGTGATAAAGTTTGAGCAAAATTTTGCTACAAAAATAAAATAAACACTATTTTTGCCCCAAGAGTAGATTTTATCCTAGGAAGCATTATAGTTATCTTAGGTCCAATCTATTAAGGATTTGTTAAAGAGAAGGGTAGCACTCTAAGAGCTGGCTAAAAGATAAAAAGAAGAATTGAAGTTTGATCATGCTCTAATGAACCGAGATAAAACGACCAAAGCACTCCTAGAGCTAGCTAAGACCCTAAACTAAGGTGAGAAAACTTGGTCATGCCCTAATGAGCTGACTAACTAAGGTGGGCAAAGTGCTCCTAGAGTTGGCTAAGACCCTAAAATGAAAGAGGAAACTTGGTCGTACCTTAATGAGTTGACTATCCAAGTCCGACAAAGCGCTTCTAGAGCTAACTAAGACCCTAAACTTAAGGTGAGAAAACTTGGTTATATCCTAATGAGCTGACTAACCAAGGTGGGCAAAACGCTCCTAGAGCTAACTAAGACCCTAACTTGAAACTTAGTAGTGCTCTACTATGCTTTCTAAACTAGGCGAGAACGTCTCTTGGGGACTAGCTACCCTAAAATTTGATTGATTTGAAACTTGGTAGTACTCCTTTGAGCTAACTATCCTAGGCAGGAGTGTCTCTCAGGGACTAGTAACCCTAAAATTTGATCTAGCGACTCTAAAATTTGATCGATTTGGAACCTAGTAGTACTCCTTTGAGTTGACTATCCTAGGTGGGAGTGTCTCTCAAGGATTAGCTACCTTAAAATTTGATTGATCTAAAACTTGGTTGTGCTCCTTTAAGTTAACTATCCTAGGTGGGTATGTCTTTTAGGGACTAGCAACCCTAAAATTTGATCGATCTAAAACCTGGTAGTGCTCCTTTAAGTTGACTATCCTAGGTGGAAGCATCTCTCAAGGACTAGCAACCCTCGAATTTGATCTATCTAGAACCTGGTAATGCTCCTTTGAGCTGACTATCCTAGGCGGGTGCTTTTCTCAAGGATTGACAACCCTAAATTTGATTGTTCTAGAACCTAGCAATGCTCCTTTGAGTTGACTATCCTAGGTGGGCACATCTTTCAAGGACTAGCAACCTTAAAATTTGATTGATCTAGAACTTGGTAATGCTCCTTTGAGCTGACTATCCTAGGTAGGAGCATCTCTCAAGGACTAGTAACCTTATAATTTGATCAATTTGGAACTTAGTAGTGCTCCTTTAAGCTGACTATCCTAGGCGGGAGCATCTCTCAAGGACTAGCAACCCTAAAATTTGATCTATCTAAAACCTAGTAGTGCTTCTTTGAGCTAACTATCCTAGGCAAGCGTATCTCTCGGAGACTAGCTACCTAGAATTTTATCGATCTGAAACTTGGTAGTGCTCCTTTGAGCTGACTAACCTAGGTAGGATAAGTAAAGCACTCCTAGAGCTAGCTAAGACCCTTAATTGAAAATAGATGAAGAGAAGCACCCCTTGGGCTTGCTTGGGAGGATTTGATGAGAGAAGCGCCCTATGGGTTCGCTAAAGACCCTATATGAAGTTGATGATGGAGGAGTTGAAAGATAGCTAACAGCCTAAAAAGATAAGATGACGTTCTAAAGGCTAACGAGATCCTTAAAATGAAAGACAGGATAATGCCTTAAAGGCTGGCTGAATCCCTAAGAAGAAATAAAGAGGAGTTAGTGCTTTAAGAGCTTGCTAATATCTTAAAAAGACGAGACAATGCCCTAAAGGCTTACTGAAACCCTAAAAAGAATAAGAGAGGTTAGCGCTCTAAAAGCTAACTTGAATCCTAAGAGAAGGATGGGACAACGCCCTAAAGGCTAGCTGGAACCCTGAAAATAATAAGAGAGGGATCAGCATTCTAAAGGCTAATTAGAACCCTAAAAAAGAATAGAAAAAGGGGACATCGTTCTAAGAGCTAACTTGAACCCTAAGAGAAAGATGGGATAGTACCTTAAAGGCTAGCTAGAGCCCTAAAAGGAAGAAGAAGGGTCAACGCTTTAAGAGCTAGCTAATGCCTTAGAAAAACAGGACAGTACTCTAAGAGCTAACTAACCCTAAGAGGAAAATGTTAAAGGATTGAAGAACTAAAGTAAGGTAAGCAACTAGTTTCAAAAGACTTTTTGGCTTGGAAAAGTATTTAGAGAGAGATTGTTGAAAAACCATTTATGAACAAGGAAAAGAGTAAGGATAAGCCCCTTGATTTGAAAAAAGAGTTTAAAGGATGTTAAAAACCACAATTGGGGAAGAATGACTTAAACTAAAAAAAAATGATGACCTTGGAAAGGAAACGGATGACATGGATTAAAAGCTTGACTATTTAAGCTGACATAGATTTAGACAAAAAATTTTGTGATAAGCCTTTACTTTCTCTCTCTTCTTCTTTTTTTTATTTTTGAAAGTTTTGCCAATAGGTATAAACTCTTATTAAGGCACAATCTTATAACCACCCCTATCTTTGGTAATCATGTGGAATTTATTAATGCCCTTGACCTTAGGGCTTTTATTAGGGCTTTTGTGATCTTAAGACATTCCTTTCTCAAGGAAAAGGTAACTCACGATTACTTTAGTCAAAGGGGTCTTACTTACCAACTTTCGGTTTAGATCCTGCTCTTGACTACAGTTCCAAAAATTATAGTCCATTTTGTAAGTGATACTCCTTGATCAATCCATTAGGTCTTTTTCGGTTTAACCTTATGAACTTAGGCTTTTGGTCCAAGAGTTTCAAAAAGGATTAATGAAAAGGTTTATTTTCACAGAAATACTTTTATTAATCTCGGGTGTACAAATCAAGAACCTTGGGCAAAAATTAAGAGTACGCTTGTCCTAGTTTTAAAAACAAATTTTATTAAAAACAAATTATTTTTCAAGATCGGAAGAGCTTTTACATGTGTAAAGGCGATATAGTGGGTAAGAAAGCCTTACGTGATTCACTCTAGATAAGAGAGGCTTCAGAGCATCAATGTGGATATGGAAATTTGGGTTTCTAGGCTCAAGAGTATGATTTAGGGCCTTGTGTTTTTAAAGGCTATTTAGGCATTGACTTCTGGCTCTTTGATTTGGTTTTAATTGCCCTTACTAGGATGTAATATATATATATATATATATATATTAGGCTTTTCATCCTACAGTTTCAGGCCTAATTCTTCAGCCTCTTTTCTTCTTCTCTCTTTTTTTTTTTAATTGCTTCACCCCACTATCTCTTACTATTCTTTCTTTTCTTTTTTCCCTAAGAGCGATTGTTTCAATTGTTGATTTTTTTTTTTTATAAATGATTCAAGGCCTCAAATTTTATGGATTTCAAGTGTATGGACTTGAGGTGGTTGAAAAAGGAAATTGGCTCCTCTTCATTTCAAAGACAAATAATTTATCAAAAATAAAAGTTGTTTTTGAATTAATATTACTCAAACAAGCATAAACTAATCTTACCCCTATCTTCTAATCAATGACCCTAACCTCCAAATTACCCCATTATAAGGTGGTTCTTGATAGGGTTTGAATTTAGAAATTCTCCAAATAGGTCCAATGAGGTGAAGAACAAATGATTGTGTTTAAGATTTAGAAATGAATGCCTAACTTCACTTTAATCTACATATCACATTCAAAGTGAACCTCCTTTAAGAAAAGAGTTCAAATTATTCTCACAATTATGTTGCTCAACTCTTAAAGTGTTTCAAGGTAGTGTATAGGATACAACTTACCTCTTCATATCCTAAACTTTCAAAAAGTGAGTTACCGGTTTCATAAGGAGGAGTCATTTTTATTTTCCTAAGATCAGGTTTTGCCCCCTAGTTTCTCAAATCATGCCCCAGTATTTGATTTTGTATTCTAGTTTGGTTCATGATTGAGCTTGGCTTTCTAAACAAATCAGTGGTTTTAGCTTGGCTTAGTTACTTTTAGGGGTTGAGGATTGTGCTCAAATCGACTACCTTGATGGGTTATGGTTCATGTTCGGATTGGCTGGCTAGCCTAATGGCTTGTATTTGGGTAGGCTGGTGTTTAGGTTGAATGCTTAGCTAAGTGGCCTGTGTTTGGGTAGGTTACATGAATGGGCCTAAGGTTGGTGTTGGCTAAGTAGCTTATGTTTGGATTAGATGGTGACAAAGGGCTAGTTCTGGTATAGGTTAAAAGCCAAATGTTTAGGCAGGCTGCTTGAGTAGGTCAAAGGGCTCATGTTTGTTCCATACACCAAAGGGCTCGTATTTGGCTTGAATGGGCCAAGGGGCTCGTATTGGCTTCCTTAATAGTTCGAGGTACCTCGTGTGGTTTGAAAAGCAAGTATTTGGGTTGTTACTTGAGTAGGCCAGAGGCTTGAGCTTATGTTAACTCCTTGAGCCCATAAAGATTATAACCGTTGGCAACTTTTCTTTTCATTTTTTTTATTTTTTTTTTTCAATTTTCTTAGAGAGAGAAAGGTAAAAAAATAATAATAATTTATAAATAAGGATGGTGATTTTTCTTATTTTTTATTTTTTTTTTAGTTTCTATTTACAAGTCTATGAATTTTATTTATATTTTTCTAAATGAGATCGAATAGTGGTTAAATGGAAGACTATTTACAAAGATGGGAACATTAAAGAATGACAAACAATGAACTAAAGAGAGTTTTATTATTTTGAAAAAGGAAGATCAAAATACAAAAGCAAAGGTAGAGAACCTAGCATTTATTCTGGAACTTCATTCTAGGCTCTTTCAATCTGAACTAGAAAGACCCTACATTAAGTTCCATATATAGGCCTTAAAGTCCTCTATCATCTCATAAGTATCTCCAATGATCTGTGCCAAAAGGGACCTTAATGCCCAATTGTGAGCTTCAAAAAACTTGAGTTTTTCTTTCAAATGCTTGCAAAAGCAAGAGGCATCTAGTGGCCTATTACTCAACTAATCATTCGCTTGGTTGTCTGTCATCCTAAGTTTACACATTTTATGGACAAAGATCAATCATTAATGCAATGATAGAAAAACAAAAATGTGGAAAAATGCAGATGTTAGGGTCGTTTGGGTTAATATATTACTCCTTAAGTTGTAACCCTACTGTAATTTTTAAAAAAACTTGTTTGTAAAAACTCTTGAATGATCAGTAGGGTTGCAATTTCTTAAGGATAGTGTATTAACTCAAGTTTAGAGAGAGGTACATGTAATCAGGGTAGGTTCTAAAAAGTCCTTAAGCTTTATGACCTCACTTCTCTTTAGAAAACACTTTCATTGGTCACATAGCTTAAGTAGGGTGGCCTAATTGGCCCCGAACGGTGGTTGCCCCACTATACCCAGGACTTATACAATGGCCCCCCTCCTAGGGTCCTAAGATGGCCTAGGTTTAACCGCATCTACCTTACATCTTTGATGTAACAAATGACCCCCCATATCCCAATGCACGTGATATGTAAGACAATAGTACGAATAAGTAAACAAAAGCTAAGAGAATACAAAAGCTTCAAGTTTGTCTTTTCTTTTTCTAATTTGTGACAATGTCGTCTTATTAGCCATTTGCTAAGCCCAAAAGAATGTATGCAAGAAAGGAAGGTTCTAGAGGTTCTTAAACTCTGTGACCTTATGCATTTCTTATAAAATAGTTCCTTGGTCATGTCGAAGTTAAAGTAGGGTAGCCTAATCGGCCCTGAACGGTAGTTGCCCCACTATACTCAGAACTTACACAATGACTCCCTGTCTTAAGGTCTTATGACGACCTAGGATTGACTGCATCTACCCTGTATCTTTGATGCAATAAGTGAACCCCCGTGCCCTAATGTATGCTATTTATAAAATAAATATGCTAATTAAAACAAATATATACGCAAAATAAAAAAAAATAAACAAATGAATATACAAATAAATAAACTAATAATTAAACAAGATGGGTAATTTGAAAACCAATTTTAATTTCGAAACGTTTTTAAGTAGTTAGCCCTCTTGACTTCCCCAATAGAGTCATCAAGCTGTCGAGCTTGGTTTTTCACCCTCTAGGTTCTTTTTTAGAAATTAGGTCTTCTCTAAACCAATCATTACTAAACCCTCCCCGTTTAATACTAATCCTCGACTAAGGTTTAAAAAAAGTCATTTTTTTTCAACTTGAAAGTATTTGGAGTTGCCACCCGACCGAAGTTAGGAAAAGTGGTTAAGTTATAACCAATTGAGTAGGTTGGCTATAACTTAGCTCTCGATTTATCAATTAAAAAAAATTTATAAAACATTTTTTTTTAAACTAAAGATTTAGGTTCGAGGGCTAATTTATTAAACTCCAAACGGGTACCACTTTTTAACCGTTCAAATTTAACTTCGCTTTTCAAATATACCTTTTTTTAATTTCTATAACAACTAATCATATTGCAGGCAGCTAAAATTAATCAATTTATACAAATATCTAAAAATGGAGGAAAAAAAAAAACTTTCCATATTTGAAACTTTCGTATTTCGTTCAAGATCAAACTTTCGTATTTCGTTCACCAAAAACATAGTGAATTGATTTAATTTTAATTTTAGAAAAATAGCCGAGTTTACATGTTTTACCCGTTTTGAGTTCATTTGAAGAAAATTTCCTAAGGGTTCTAAATTGGTTTATTTTAGAAAACCTAAGGTGGCGTAATTTGGAAAAGATTCATTTTATTTTTATTTATTTTTGAAAAAATATGTTTTTCTAAGCAACAAAAAGAAATAACAATCTTTATTCTTTCTATTTTGCTTTTTTATTTTTATTTTTATTTTTTATATTTTTATTTTATTTTATCTATTAGACTAAGTAAAATAACAAATAAATAAACTACATTTTCTTTCTTTTTTTTTTCTCTTTCTTTTTCTATTTTCTTTTTTTTTTTTGTCTTTTCAATTTTTCTTCTTTTTCTTTACATTACAAAGCAGCACACAATAATAATAAATAAATTACAACAAAAAAAATTAAAATAAACAAAAGATAAAACAAAAGACAGGTAGGACCAAATTGGACTAAGACTAAATCTTCATGCAAGTCGAATAATGGATCGAAGCCGAACTTTAAGTCGACTAGTAGGTCATTGGTCAGGTCACCAAACGACTGATGAATAGAGGCAATTCGAAGTGTTTTTGATGGGTTTTTGAAGGGGGTGATGGTGGTTTTGGGTTAGATTTATTGCACTTTGGAGGTTTAAGGACGACGTTGTGGCCTAACTCAATTGTCGGTGGTGGTTGGTGGTGTTCGCCGTAGTGGTAGGAGAGTTTGCAGTGGTTGTAGCTACGTACGCAGGTCTGGTGTTAAAATGGAGCTGTGGTGTCATGTATGCAGGCCAATAATGGGTGTATAGGGCTTCAGTTGTGGCAATCAATGTGGTCTATGTATACATTGGTTCGACTGAAGAGGTGATGGAGTGTGGTTATGGCAGTGTGCTTAATGGGTAAGAGGGTGAGAGAAGGAAAGAGTCAGCTAAGAGAGAGGTGTAGAGAGAGAGAGAGAGATGATGTGTCCAGTCTATTGGGAAGAGAGGGAGAGTTGGAGAGAGAGAGAGAAAAAGAGATCGGACGGTGGAGAGAGTGTGAGATGGCTAAGAGGGTCAGTGTATATGTGTCGTGGTCGATCTTTAGGTGCAAGAGAGAGATGGAGAGAATGAATCAAGAGTGAAAGGGAGAGAGTCAGAGCCCACTAACAGGGAGAGAGAATACGGTGGAGAGAGGGAAAGAGACAGTAGAGAAATGGTCCAAGAGATGGAGGTCAAACAGAGAGAGAGGTCTATTCTTGTTTGTTTTTTTTTTTTTCTTTTTTCCAACAGTGGGTACCTCTACTTTTGCATGTGTGTATATACCTCCCCTCTTGTTTCAAATGTCCTTCCTTTCTTCTTTATGTGTGACTGTCCCTAAGGGAGAGTCCCCTACTTTTTCTTTTAAAATGAATTACCCTCCATTCGTATTTGTGTGATTTGATAAAAAAAAAAAAAAAAAGGAAAAGGGAGGAAAAATTGGAGGGAAAGAATATGTGTTGTCCAAGCGAATCACAACGTGCCACGTGTCAATTTCAAACACGTGACCTAGTGACAGTCTGACATGTGGCCACACATAGAATTCAAGAGAAAAAGATAAAAAACTAACTTTTATAGCTCCAGCGAGTTCCTAACCCCTGACTTCAAAACAAACCCAATGTCTTAATCGAAATGCTTTACCGTTAGGCCATTGGCCTATACTTGTTCGTATATGCAATTGAATTGCACATATGGCCCAAGTCGGTCTGGGCTAGATTTAATTTAAACCTAAGTCTAATAATCCTTTATTCAAATTTATTTAAATTAAAATCTTATTATATTTAAACAACCTAAAAAATTATTTTCTAAATTCCTTATTTTTTTTAATTTTTTTGTGACTTTTCAAATTTCTGACTTTTTTCCATTCTTTTTGTATTTTTTTTTCTAAATTTCTTATATTTTGTGTTTTTTCCTATTTTCCTTTTTTTTGTGTGTTTTGTCCTATTTTCCTATTTTTTTTGTATTTTTTCCTATTTTCCTATTTTTTTATTTTTTTAGAATTCTAATTTTTTTTTTCTAAATTTCTTCATTTCATAAGGTTTTCTTTAATTTTCTATGTTTTTTTTTTTAATTTTTCTAATTTAGGACCCTATAACCTAAACTAAAAAATAAAAGGGGAACAAAAATTAGGAATCTATATGTGTAATTGAACACTTCTTCAAAACGATCTTCTATATATTATCATTGATAAGCAAAACTCTAGCCTTAATATGTAAGATGACATGTGAGATCTCTTAAATCATTAAGTCTAAGCAGTCTCATAATTAGACCTATTGTATAAGAGTGCCCCTTAGATCAAAGAGTCTGAGAAGTCTTGAAGTTATGTCAATCTAAAATTTAAAGGTCATGTTTGCTTGATACTAGTGTAATTAGGTCAAGCCTTTGCTCCCTACCACGTAGTGTCATTTTTAAGAAGAAAGAATAGTTAATAAGACAATCTTACTACTTTATGTTAGACAATAGCACTAGTTAGTTGAAGCATTGCTTCTAAGTACATGAAGTCTCTAAGATGTGCTTCTCACTATCTATCAAGACATTGCAAGTCATTAAGGAGATTGAAGCTACTACACAACATTATTATCTAGCACACTACTACTAAGTGAAGAGCTATTGCTCCTAAGTGCATAACGACAAGAGACCTTCATAAAATCTAATGAAAGCACCAAAGAGATAAAGAAGTATGAAAGTCAGTAAATCAACTTCAATATTGTTGATTTTACATATTCAATTAAATATGTACTTACAAGGAAATATAAGAGTTAGAACCAAGTGATCAAGGAGATCATATAGAACAAGGCTTAAGACAATGTCTACTATATGAAGAGGCTATTCTTGCATGGTGATGATTACTACCCATTATACTTGCTTTATTCAATACTCCTTATGTATGATGTTCGATGTGCATATGTTTGCAAGGCTTGATGCATGTATGCTTGTGATGCTCAAAGTGCACATATACATGAGGTTTAATGCGCATATGGCACTCGATACATGAGTACTCTAGCTATTCGATACACTACACTAATTTATGACATCCCCTTTTGCTCGATCTAAATGATAAAAATATTAGAGTTATTCAACACATGGGATTACTTATATCTAATTGTCATGCTACCTTCTCCTGATGATTTTTGAAAGTAGCAGTAATGCCTACATGTAGTGGCTACCCTTTAGGAGAGGAGGAAGGAGTCATTACATGCAAAAACCAAGGAAAGTAAATAAATTAGTAAAGTGAAGTGCAAATGGGATAGAAATCATATGACTATACAAATGGAAAGTTAAAGGATAACATGATAAGGGCAATACAAGGAATGAAGCCTCATTGAGCACTCATGTTTAACTCAAAGATTTAGCTCACTTATGTTCATATCACAGGACAATTCACATGTTATTACCAAGTTCATGCTTAATTCACATGTTCAACTATAAATGCTCAATGAAGCCTCACATTGTAATCAACTCTCATATTCATTCATTATGTTAAGAAGGCTCATGATTCAACTGCTCACATTCAGTTCACATTTCAAGCACTATGCCTATCCTATGATGCTAAGACCCATATCATGCTCAAGCCTCACATCATGTTCAAGGGTTATGTGGTGTTCAAGCCTTACATGATGTGCATATCTCATACTGTGTTTAGTGCTTACATTGTATTCAAGCCTTGTATCATGTTTAGACCTCACATTACGTTCATGCCTCATGTTGAGTTTAAGCCTTACATCGTATCATGCTCAAGACTCGTGACATGTTCAAGATTTAATTTACATTTAAGGCTCATGTTACGTTTCGAGGTGTTGTTAAGTTCAAGGCTCACATCATGATTAAGCTTATGCTCAATTCTCATGATTAAATCATGTTCAAGGCTTGTGATTATAGCTTTTGCTCACTCACATTTGACACTAATGTTCAAGACTGGTATTCACCATCATGTTTAAGGTTTAGATGCAACTCTTATGTTCTCTCATGATCAAGGCTCACGTATCAAGGCTTATGTTTAACGTATATGACAAGACTCATGTTCAGATTAAATACCCAAAAGTGCTATATTTGAGTTAAATACTCAACTTACGTGTGATCACATAGAAAGTTTAAACGTACTCATGTTAGAAGCCTACATATGCTCATGCCAAAGAGACTACGCTAAATTGAAGTGTTTGAGGCTCATGTGTTCATGCACAAGATCTATGTTTCATTCTTGTATGGTGAACTCGTGGACTCATGCTCAATTCTCACATGCCCATATTCAAGGTTCATGTTCAAATTCATATTTTATGGTTATGTAAAGGCCTCATAGTTGTTCTACATGATTAGTCCATAAGTGTTTACATTGACGAGCAGTAAACTTCATTTCACATATCATCTTACAAGTGCTTATGTTAAAAGGAGGTTATGTTCAACTCAAGCGTGTTATTCTCATATGCTCATGTCTAAGACTTGTGTTCGAATTGTATCTACTCAGCTCATGCTCGACTCTCATATACTCGTGTGTGCATATCCTTACGATTTGAGACTCATGATTCAATTTACATTTTAAGTTGCAATTGGCTTTATGGAGGTTATAAGAGAAGGCTACATATGACCTCAGTGTTATATCTCTTTGCTATCACCCATTGATGAAGATCGATACTCAAGTCATGATCGTAAACTCTCAACCCTCGGTTGGCAAACAATCACAGTTCGAGTGTTAAAGAGTCTCCCCTCTTTAAATTGTGCCAATTTGTTAACTATTACTAATTCGAGATGTGGTCCTCAAGTTACAATCGCAAACTTTTGACCCTTAAGTTGCAAGCAATCATGATTCGGGTGGTAAAGAGATCCTCTTTTAACCGAGCCAATTTACTAACTATAGCAAGTTCGAGATAATGGCTACTCAAAATGTGATTGTAGACTTCTAAATATTAATCATGCTACCTGCAAAGGATAGATAATGAGAAAATGTTAGTTTTATAAGAAAGGGAACATGTTTGATGCCAGATATGTGATGTTGTGTGCTGAGGTTTGGAGCTCACATTGGTCAAATCTACTAGGGCTATTGACATGATAGAAAGTATATTACTCACAAAAGCAAAGACATGGTTACAAATTCATTCCAAGTAAAGGAGAAAAGTAAGTCCTACATCAGCTCTAAAAGAGAACCAAAAATGTGATTCTTATTGTATTGAGTTTCGTGAAAATGAAGAGTAATGTTACCTCCAATTTACTATAAGGAAAGGACAATAAGAATCTACCTTAAGGAGTATTAGTCTTATAAGAGAATAAGGAATATACTTTATCCTTGTCTAGAGCATATAATGGCTACACCTTTTGGTTTTAATTTACAAAAATAAAAATGTTGGGCTATGTAGTACACTTCTATGTGAACTGAGGT
Organism: Lumnitzera racemosa; assembly: GCA_024138005.1. Lineage (NCBI taxonomy): Eukaryota > Viridiplantae > Streptophyta > Magnoliopsida > Myrtales > Combretaceae > Lumnitzera > Lumnitzera racemosa. Next base: position 71,723,618 of record JAMXBC010000007.1, on the reverse strand, counting down.
GATGATGTAAACAAAAGAGTAGAGGATTAGGCTTTGATTATTTATTACTAAGCGTTTGGACATGTGAAGTATCAAACAGTGAGCTAGTAAAATTTATATCAAGATTGAAGTAAAATATGTACTTAACAAGCCAATCATTCAAGGAGCTTACCACTGTTAAATCTTTAGACCAACTCTTTCCAATTGAAACATAAGTTGAGTAATAACACAGCGAATGAAACGGATGAGATCAACTCTAGCTGTGCTGAAAAAGAACTCTACAAAGAAATGACAAGAGGGATAGATAAGAAAGGAAGATATGAGGGAAAAAAAAAAAAGAAGGGTAAGGCTCATTATAGTCGATTTTTAGTATTTACTTGAAAAGGAGAATAAGCACAGTTGTTGTCCTTCGCCAAAGCCACCTATCAATAAAATGGCCTTGCATCGGACGTTGTATTGGAACCTTTTGTCTTTGTTTTTCATCTCTAAGGTTCCTGTCTTCATCTCCGTGAATCAAAATCAAGTAAATGGAATCTTTTGCCCTTGTTTTCTGTCTCTTTCTTCAAGAACGAAGCTGATGGAACCTTTTTGTCCTTGCTTTTCATCTCTGTCATTGAGATTCGAGCTAATGGAGCCTTTTGTCTTTGTTCTCCACCTCCATCTCAAGAATGAAGCTACCATCTCCAAGAATGAACCTCTAAGAATGAAGCTAATTGAACTCCAAATCTTACTTCTCTTCAATGAGCTTATCCTAAAAACAGACGAAATGGGAGGAAGAAATACATGGTAGCCATTGTGTCCAATCTTGGAAAATAGCTAGCAGAATAAAAACGAAAAAGTTGCTGAAGGAAAAAAGAGAAGAAGAAAAGGAGATGTTTGGTTTTGAAAAGGGGGGACAATGTACTAACCCTTACTAAAGTGGGGACACATTGACATGTATTGTTGAATATCAATACACCTACATATAAACATCATGTACAACATGATATTGGCTTCAAATTGTTATGTAGTCATAAGGAGAGGATATCTTTGAATATCCTATATAGGTGTTAATAAAAGGGCTCATTCTTATATATATGGGCTTTGTAAAGGGAACAAGTGAAATGAAGGAATATAGAGATATGCGAATGAAGTGGGAATAAAAAGTGATATTGGATTTCACAAGTGCTAGACGTGATTTTAGTCTTAGTAAAGAGACGTAGATGGACTAGCACATCATACTCATTATCCACCAAGTTTCAAATGTAGCATTTCCACTACAGACCTCCCAAAAATTCCACTTTCAACATTGAGCTCTCAAAAGGAAGGTCAATTGTTGATAAGGGCACTTTCTTGAGGCGCTTATTTTTGAAGGAGTTTTCTAAATGGACATTTGCAAATTCGTCGAGCTTCTAGGGCACTGCCTTAGAAACCTTGCAAGGGACGCCGTCCCCTTAACCCCTGCTCACTAACCAGCTAACAAGATCACCGTGCTTACCAATCGTAGCGTAATAAATAAAATCTAGTTTACATGAAGCTTTTACATAATATGTGAAGACCTTACAAGAAAAAATGCCCTTATATGAAGAGAAGATCAAGATAACATTGATATATGGAGTCGGCCCAACAAGATCGCTAATGTGAACTCAACCTATAAATTCAACTCAAGAAGAGACAACTTAAAGGAGATTTATTTCACAATGATGCCTTAAGGGCAACATACAATGTAACCCAACTGAGGCTTGACACATGATTAAGAGGTGCTGTGAACTCACGTACTAAGACAATTCTCAAATTAATTTGGCAGTGACGTAGCTGTTTAACAACGCACATGTGCCTAAGTCATCTAAAAGGCTCACTTAATGCCCAAACCCCTTCAACTTTGACTGAAAGACTTTAGTCACGGGGCAAAATGTAGAGGGTCAAATTTAATATTGGCCTTTTAGTCTACTAATCAAATGGATTTAACTCCTCGAGCTAAGGTGACAAGGCCTAAAGAGCCAAGCTCATAAATTATCGAGATAATCAAGGGAGATTTGGCATAGTAGACTTAAAGTAAAGCTCGTTGGATTGATTCGTTCGATCTAACCTTTCCTAATTTGGCTCACACTAATAAAATATAAAACTCTTTATTTAGGCTTAAATCTATGGAAAAAGCCTATTTAATACCCATATATAAAAGGCTTCGATTCTAGCCATTGACCATCGTTACGATCCAACATATCAAATTCACCTACCATATCTTATAAATACCCTATTCATTTCCTCATTTAGATAGAAGAAGAACTCCCATTAACATTGTTACTCTACCGGAACTTTGCCTCAAAGATCAAATACTTAAACACTCTAAAAAACACCACTTTATTCTTCATTAATCTTAGAGTTTGATGCCATCGCGCTCCTCCACCTGTCACCATACGTATTAGAGCCTTACTACAATTGCCTATTCCTCCTCCTTATACTTCTCTCTTGATAATCCTGCACAAGTCACTTAAGTCATTTTCCTAATCACGTATAGCGCGGCTTCTATGCGGTACGCATGTAAAACTTTTATCTGTACCCACTCCCCCACAATCACCATTTAAGAGATCGACCAAAATTACACTTAACCAGGGAATAATTTAAAAGATCAACTTGCAAATTCACTTAAATGTTCATTAACAACTTCTTCCTTTTACTTAATCTCTTTATAATGCTCAAAAAATACAAAATACTAGAATTCATAAGTTAATGTATGTAAATTAAAGCTTATTCAAATAATTTATTAAAGGATTCCCTAACTTAAAATTAGACTTAACATCTTCCAATTGAGAAAGAACAAAAAAGATTTTACCTACTTAGCTAAAATATATACAACTCTCTCTTCAATCTAGCTAAATATCATAATCTAAAATAAGCACAAGTTACATCTATTCATCATCTGACCATCCCTTTAATATATATTTTCATTGGAAAGCTTCAATTCAATTCAACTATTTTATTTATGCACCATTACTTCAATCGAGTCAATTGGCAATGAAATTCAAACCTTACCCTTCTAACTGACCAAGGTGAATCCAATCAATTTATCCCTGCATTGGTAATGGGAAAGAACTTTACTCTTTTGAGGGATCAAAGCTAATCCTTACCAACTTAGCCAATTTAATTACCATTTTTTTTATTTTATTTTAGCCTCCAACTATTACAATTTTTCAAGGAATTTTCAAAAGATAAATTTCATTTGTTTATTTACCAAATATTATAGAGCTTTAAAGACTTCCAAGAGAAAACTATATATTAATGTAAATTCGAAAATAATCATAATTAACTCTTGACTAATGATGTTGCTCCAATTGTAAGTCTTAAAATCCAAAGCTAAATAACCTGTAACTTTACTTTACATAAATTCCACTAATCAACTTTGGCATCATGTAAATCAATCACCAACGATCAAGTATTAATTCATATTCAATATAATTCATTCATAAGTTATCAATTTCTCAAATTATTGTAAGTTAACCAAAATATTGGGTTAAATGTGAAAAAAAATGGTCTCCTAAATAGCAATAGAAAATAAATTTTAAAAAATTTAAATGTAAGAATACAATCAAGTTGGATAACATGGTCTTATAATTGTTTTTTTTTTTAGTTTTCTATTTCAGTGTCCTATTTCTATCATTTCCCTACACTCATCTTGTACATTGTCCTCAATGTATAAATATAAACAATAAAAGCACTAAAATCAAAAATGAAAAAGAAAGCAAAATAAAGGATCAAAGGAATGTTAAAACTTGCCCAATTTAAGCACTTTGACACCAAATTCCTTGAAAGTACCATGATAGATTCCATCCATTAAATTCCTAAAGGCCTCACAAAAGACAAATAAAACAAAAATAAAGCAAAAGTAAAAACATCAAATAAAACAAAAAAAAAATACTAAAATAAAAATCAAAAGCTCAAGTTACCTCAACTAAGATCCCATAGGAATGTATCCTACCCCCATAATTCAAATAAAGATGGGGCAATAATAATTCTCATCAAACCAACATTCCTCTATAGCATTGTTCCCCCTAAATCACCTATGATGGGTCTAGTGATGCAAGAATGTTTTAAGATCAATGCTTCCTCTAACTTAACGATATATCCCTAAGGTTCTAGCTGCTTTGATTTAGCCTTTACTTCTCCTACAAAAGAATCATCATTGGAAAATAAAGAGGGCTCTAAATCAATTACATCAACTTGTTTGTCAACCTCCTTAATATCATCAACTAAGGTTAAGGGATTCTCACACTCTTCACTCACGATATAAAGCACTTCTAGAATTTAGGAACTAAAGGTCACATCGGTTTTTTCCTCTAACTCCTCTTTAGTCATAAAGCACTCGATTTCACATTTATGGCCGACAAGATCCTCTAAATTTGCCAACACATTTTCTCCTTCAACCATCAACTTGCTCTCTCTATTGCTTGAAAGGTAATAAAAAGGTTCATTTTCTAAAGGTTTAGAGTGATATGATAAGGAAGCATATCAATGTAATAGGTAAAGGTACTAAAATCAAAGGTGACATATTTTTCTTAGTATTCACTAGCCAACGTTATCAGTCTTTCATTATGGTGACTTATCTACCTACGTACTAAGTTAACATGACAAAATAGTTTAGGCATGGACTGGGTCACTAAAAGTATAAGGATCCTTTGTTCCATATTTTTCCAAGTAACCAATAAGAATTTTCTCTAAAGATCTCCCTTTAGGTTGCTCTTCTTGGAAATTAAGGTAATTTGTATATGGGGTATTAGAGTTTTAAATATTGACAAAAACAATAATGACGCCCACAATGCCAATACACTTCCTCATGATCTATAGGTATCAATTCTACATAATTGCTACTAAAAGCTTTCCAATAGCTATTTACTTGATTCCACCAACCATACTTCATATTGATCCTAATAGCCAATACAATTTAAATCGGTAAACTAAAATATCCTCAACACTAACTTACAAGAAATAAAATAAAATCTGCAAATGAAAAGAAAAGTTAAAATAGAATGAAAAATTAAAAAAAAAAAGTAAAACTAACAACTAATTATGACAAAATAAACAAAAATAGAAAAATAAAATTTTTTTTTTATTTTTTCTTTTTTGGTTTTTAATAATGGAAAGTATTGGATGCAAGACATTCCTAATATCGTAGTCTGGAGCAATGGTACTAAATACTTGGTATAAGATAAGTGCACCTATTATACTATAATATAGAGAATACAAGTCTAAATGTCAATCCCTCAAGGGCTAGTGTGATAGTACTTCATCCTTTTCCTAATATCTAACCTAATAATTTTAGTCAAGAAATAAATTCAAGAAAATTAAATATAAGCTAAAACTAAATAAACTAATATGCAACATAAATAAAAATTAAAGATATTGATGATGTAGAAATTTAATATTCAATTATTAATCATCTTAGAACAATTAAGCACATATCATTCTCATTTTAATTTACTAGACTATAAGAATTCTTAAAATATATTGATATCTCTCTCGAAATTACTAGTATCTAACTCTAGAATAATTAATTAGAATCTCTTCTCAATTAGATTGCTTAGGATTGTATTAACAATTTATGAATTCTAATATAATGTCACTTTAATACAAAAGGTCATGTTATCTTATCTCTAAGACTACATCCAACTTCTCTAATTACACTATAATCTAATTATATAAAGGGATCTTTCAATTTTTATATAATATCTAATATGAATCAATACTCTAGATATATTGACTCAAAAAAATAAAAAAATATATGTAATTAGATCATATAAATTAAAAATCATAGATTGATAAAAGAAAAATAAACTAATTACATATAAAACTAAGGTTTATAATAATTAAATACTAAAAAAAAAAAACTAATCTAAAACATTGAGAAAATAAAATGAAATAAAGAAAAAAAGAAAAAGAAAGATGAGTATGTAAAAACTTACAATGTGAATGAGTGAATGGTAATATATACAACGCATTTGTGATCTATTTATATGTAGACATATTTTTTTCAATATATCTTGAAATATCTTTATGTGTGCCTTTTTAAAATAAATCTTTCAATTGGATTGCTCGAAATAAAGATGTACAGTTTTGGATGCACATTATGATTTTCCAATTCAATGGTTCCATGGCATTATACTTGCATGGCTTCATCAATTTCATGGACACTCATGATCTCAAAAATCAGAACATAGACGCGGCCTAAATTGATTTCCAATTCTTAATTATGTGCAGGGCTTATATTCATGTGACAATGGTTGCAATTGCTTTGACTTGCTTCTAATTTGAAAGCATGTTTGGAAAATCTTTCTTTGTTGCCTAGAATTCTCTCAATCTTTGAATGTCATCCTATTTTAATTTTCCCTAAAGCTCGGCATGTTGACTCAATTCACATGAGCAAAAATTGCTTGTACGCTTCTAATTTCGTAACAAGTAGCTGGCATTTATTTGTAATTTGTTTTAGACTAAAAGCTTCAAGTTAGATTTCTTGGATCTTGTATGGGCTTCAACATATGAACCATACTAGACTTAATTTCAGACTTGAATTAAATATACACCTATATCAAGACCATGTTAAATAGTTGTGTAACTTTTTGCCCTTTATTTTCCTTTCAATACAATCCGACATGACCATGTCAAATGGTTATGCAACTTTTAAGTCATTAAATAAATAAATACATATCTAACGTAGTCATATTAATAAGTTGCGTTGATCTTTAAAAGTGCATAACTCATCTAGTTCGACTCCACATCAAGTGAAACTTGATTCCTTTTCTTTTTTTTTTTTTTCCTTTTCTTCTCAAATACTCCATAAATCCATGAAACCACAAAATTATCTAATTAAGTACCAAATATCCACAAAACATCCATAAGAATATCAAAAACATTAGAAAAAAGTTTAGGCCTATACTATCCATCTTTCCTTCATTTTTCACTAGAATACCCAAGTATTTTCCTATTACCGCATTTGGTCTTATACCAAGAATTTAGGATATTACTGTATTCAACTCCTTACTTGTGTTTCTTGAGAAAAGGATACGGGATTTCTTGCAATTGACCTTTTACTTAGAGAGTTGGTAGAAACCACCCATTACCACCATCATCAACTTAGTATTTTTTTCAATAGCTTCCCCTATAAGTAAAAGATCATTAGCAAATGAGAGGCGGGAAAGTTTGAGTTCCATTCCTCTTAATTTTAGGGGCTTCCATTCTCTTCCTTTCACCATCACATGGATTAGTCTACTAATAGTCTCCATGGATAATATGAATAATTAAGGAGAAAGGGATAAACCCCTAGTGGAAGTGAATTCCTCTAAGGTTGCTCTATTTAGAATAATTTGGTAGCTAATCGTAGCCAAGAACAACTCAATTAGTTCAACCCATGATTCTAGAAAATTGAGGCTTTGTTAAGTAAATTTGACAAAATCCCACTTCATCCCGTCATAGGACTTTTCTAGGTCTAACTTTACCGCCATCCAATTTTTCTTCCAACTCTTCCTTCCTAAAGAATGAAGGACTTCTTGGAAGATAATGATGTTGTCACTTGACAATCTTCTTGGAGTGAAACTAGCTTGATTTGGACTGATCAAGTCAGTTGGCATTAGCTAAAGTTTATTAACTACACATTTACTTACAATCTTATACATCGTCATATGGAGATTGATTGGTTGGAAATCCTTCACTTTATTCACCTCCACAACTCTAGGGATAAGGACAATCAATGTTTTACTAATCTCTTATGGAATAGTACTTATGATTAGAATTCGTCATCCAGTTTCACACGCAATTTGTCCAAAAATATCCTAACATATCTTAAAAAATTTTGCATGTAAACCATCAACTCCAATAGTTTTATTATTTCCAATACTCCATAAACCCTTCCTAATTTCCTCTTTTGTCTAAGGAGCTTAAAATAATTGTCCTTCCTTAAGTAAGATCATTCTTTACCCTCTATTCCGATCTTACTTGTTCATCCAAGCACAATACGCTCTGTAGTATATAGAGAAGTGAAGAATTTGATAAATACTCATTTAGCTCTCTCCATATCATCTACCTAATGACCAACCAAGTTAAAGATACCTCATATTTAAGCCTTGAATCTTCTAGACATGATACTCACATTAAAGAACTTGGTGTTCCTCTCACCAGTGAGGATCCATTCTAATTAGGCTTTTGCTACCTAAAGTTTCTCCTCACTCTTTAAAACTTCTTCAAGTTGGACTTAAAAATCTTATTCTTTGGCAATTAGTTCTTGTCGTAGCTTATAAAAAAGTTCCTTCCTAACCTTTTCAATATTAACAATAATGCCCTTTTTTCTAATTAAGATGATCCAAAGACTTCTTTATTCTCGATTCTAAGTACATGAATAAAGTCTTTAAGGTATCTAAATTCTAGTCATCTCCATTTCTATGCCATAAATAGTTTAAACTCTAGGTGATCAAGCCACATGCACTAAAACTAGAAGAGTTTCATAACTTTGGCCCCCCTCTCCTTCCTTTACCACCCCCTCAACCCACCTCGCCCACCACCCCCGGCAAAGGTACCTAACAAGATGGGAAGGTAGTTAGAATGATGAAAAGCTATATGGAATACATTAAATTATGGAGGCAACCCCCTCTACACGTAATTTTCCTAATCTCTATCAAGTATTGTTTAAAACAATTCACTTAGAATTCTCAATCTTTTCAACCACGTATACTTTGGACTAATAAATACTAAGTCTACCACTCTACACTCATTCATATGATTTTGATATCTAGTTACCTTAGCCTGCACAATATCACTTCCTCCCCCATTTGTCCTCTCTACATAATACCATATTGAAATCTCCAATCATCATCCACGGACTATCTATATTACTCACCTAATACTGTAATTCATCCCATAACAGGCATCTATTTTCAAAATTGGGGCTAACACATATGGTGAATAAATACCAAGATAAAGAAAATTGCCATACCTACATTTTCCATGAGAATTTGCTAGTAAGATGTATGTTGTTCACACACAATAATATCATCGATCCTCCATAGGATGATAATCGTACCACTTGATCCTTTAGCTTTAGAACATAACATGTTGAAACCTAGAAAAACCTAAAGACTTTTAGTAGCTTGTCTTCCCATTTTTGTTTTGGTAAGGATTACCATCTCTAGTTGATACTGATGTATCAAGTCTCTAATGACCCTCCTTCTTCCTTATAAATTTTCTCCTCTTGCATTCCATCGTAAGACCTCATCTAGGCCTCATATCTGAGGAGAGAGTATCAATTAGCTTAGGATTCATCATTTGGAAAGAAAGACAATACCACCAATTTCTAGTAAACTCTTGTTGGAAGTAATTAATTTCCATCTTCCATTGAAACAGTCTAAACGTAGTCCAAACCATCAACATTTTCATTTCCCAAGATGTGTATAGAACTTATCTCTACTCTTCTATAAGCAATAAAGTGAAGGGTATCCATTGTATATTAAATGGAATATCACTATTCATGAATACCCTCTCAACAAGAATTTTGCATGTCTACTCCATTTTGTCTAAGATATCCCCTCCTAAGAGGTCTACTTTGAACAATGACATCTTTGCGACTATACTCCCTCTACTAAAGTTGTTATTGCTCTTCCTCCTAATGGTAAGTCATTTCATCTAGTAGTGTTAGCCTAAACATAATTTCTAGGACTCTGTTACTCTTCTACTATGTCTATTGCATGACAATACTTGTTACTTTCGTTACCACCTATTGTGAAAACCATTCCATTTGGATTTCCCATACTCTCAAGTAGTTATGTTGCTCTGGCAGTTAGGAATGATTAGTAGAATTTGTAATAGGATTTCCATTTCGAGCAAGTGAACCATGTTGTCAAGCTAACCTTTTTAAAGAAAAGTTATTGTTGTTCATTTTTCCTATGTTGCAAGCATATGTTATTGGAAGTGTAACTTCCATTCTCTCCCTTCTCACCTTTTAAGTTTCTCATTCCTTACCTTTAGAACATTAAGCATCGCATCCTTCCCCTGCAACTTAATAGTTACCTCTTAACTCCATTTAGTTAAATTACTTAACATCTTTTCATCAATGAGTCTCCTTCTCTATCCTCGAAGATCCTCATTGTTCCCTTTTTAGGAAATACGAATCTTATTATCAGTGAACTTGATGTGGATTGCAGCCAAGAACAAATAATGCTAATTATAAGGATAGATCCAAGCTTGCTAAAAGCTTGAAAGAGGTAATGAGGAAAGGCACGAAAGAACAAATGATGAATGATAAGTAAGTAAAAACCCACAAATAGCCCCAATGGATATAACGTACTAATAAAACTTCTAAGGACTCATGGTACAACTTGATATGATGCATAAACCGGCCTAATAAGATTACTCGCTACCTAATCTTGCTCAAGGGACAGGATAAGAGTAATGTCAAGAGTAAACAAACATAGTATTTATGCAAAGGAAGAATATCCAGTATGTTAATGGTAATTTGATGATTACAGCTATAAGTACAAGGGGTATTTATACTTAAGAGGTTAGGGCAACATGCCCAAAAAGGGCATTCCCTAAGGAAGTAATGTATAAGATATAAAAGGATAAAAAAAAAATGGAATATTCAAGGAAAACAATCATTGGTCACAATGGATTCTACACATGATTTTGTATACGTAGTGATGCTATATTAGTAAGGCTATTGGGAGATAGGGACAATAAGGTACGAACAGATGGCTTATTTGAGCAAGGATGGCTTCGTCAGCCCAATCTCTCTCTCTCTCTCAGCATTTCAGTAAGAGTGATGCCATGTAAGCAATTGGTCAAAGAAAAGTGAGGATTTTTTGTTGTCTTGGCCTTCCACTTATCGACATACTATCTACGAGAAATAGGGAGTCTTTCAACCCGACATGCAGAATGGTTAGATGAGGAGATACTCAACCTCATAAAGAGTAGGCTAGAGCAAGAAGATTCACTTTGCTAGCTCTTCTAGTCCTCGAGTCTCTATCGGAAACTACACTTCTAGGCACGTTGTGTAACCGTACAATCTCCTATAAGAAAAGAGAAGTAATAGTCAAATCGTCGTTAATCTTGGTATAAGGTACAAAGTGTGCCATCTTACTGAACCTATCTACAACAACCATTATAGAGTCTTTGCCTTAGGCGATTCGCAGTAATTCGAGAACAAAGTCCATGCTCAATTTAGTCCATAGCTTCGTTGGAGCAGGTAAAGGCATTGTTTTCCCTTATTCGGCTCAACACTTAGCCTTCTTGCACACAGCACAGCTTTTAACAATTCAGTGCACATATCGCCTCATCCTTGGCCAAAAGAATCGACCACTCAGCAATTCAGATGTTCTTTTCTCCCTAAAATGTTTAGATAGTCATCTACTGTAGGCTTCCCTGATCAGTAGCTCTCGCAATGAATAAATTGACATGCATAATTTTCTATCTCCGAACAAGTAGCCATCTCCCACATAATACTTATCTACGATTCTCCCATCGACACAACGCGTAAGTATAGGTCTAAAGTGTGGATCCTTAGAATACTGCTCCTTAATACTCACAAACCTAAATAGCTTAGTCTGCAATTCTGTTAAAAGAGTATAGCTCTTCAAAAGATCATCTACAACTATGTTGCTCTTTCCCTACTTATATTTTATCACAAAATTGAATCTTTTAAGGAATTCAACCCATCTCACGTACTGCTTCGATAACTTGGTCTGATTTTGGAGGCATTTCAGCAACTCATGGTTAGTATATATGACAAATTCTCTCAGCAATAAATAGTGATGTCATCCTTACAATGCTCAGATTAGAGCTAAGAGTTCTTTGTCATATACGGAGTAATTTAATTGAGGTCCTTTGAGCCTCTCACTGTGGAAGGTAATTGGTTAGCTTTTCTATATCAGGACAATACCTATTCCAATGCCTAACAAATCACATTCTAGCTCATATATCTTCTCGAAGTCAAGTAAAACTAATATAGGGGTAGAGGTCAGTCTCTCCTTTATCTCGGCAAACCTCCTTTCCTTCCTTTCTCCCCATCAAAAGTCAATATTCTTCCTTGTTAACTCAGTAAGCGGCACGGCAACGGTACTAAAATTCCTGATGAATCGTCTATATAACGAAACCATAGAAACTTCTCACGTCAGCACAAGTAACAGGAGTCGACCATTCAACAATTGCTCAAATCTTCTCATTGTCTACTTGTAAGCCTCCTCCACTTACTACATAGCCTAAGAATATCACTTTCTCTTAGCAAAAATAACACTTTTTGAGGTTTTCCAAATAGTCTCTCAGTATGAAGGATGTTTAATACGGTACGGAGATGTTCATAATGACTTAGCATGTTATCACAATAGATTAAATGTCGTCAAAGTACACTATGACACACTTCCCTATCAGATGTCTTAACACATGGTTCATCAATCTCATGAAAGGTCATGGGGCATTTGATAATCCAAAGGGCATGACCATCCATTCACAAAGTCCATGTTAAGTTTTGAACGTAGTTTTCCACTCATCTCCTAGTCTCATATGGAATTAATGGTAGCTGAACTTCAAATCAATCTTGTTGAAGACCCTAGCTCCACTCAGCTCATCTAACATATCCACTAACCTCAAGATAGGATACTTATACTTGATCATAATTTTGTTTACAACCTGGTTATTTATGCACATCCACCAAGTTCCATTCTTTTTTGGTACTAGAAGCGCCGACACAACACAAGGGTTGAAACTTTCCCTAACATACCTTCTCTCTAGTAATTCATTGACTTGACATTAGAGCTCAAAAGCTTGTTCGAGTCTCATTCGATAAGTAGGCTTATTTGGCAAGGCAACATTAGGTACTAAGTCAATGTATGTTCCATGCCTCACAGTGGGGGCAATCCTTCAAGTAACTCTTTTAGGAACAAGTCAACGTTCTCATCTAGTAACTCCTTGATCTCCTAAGGTAGTTCACCCCATTCCCTTACCTTCAGTAGGTGCCTGACCAATACAAGGGTCAACTCATCAACATAGATGGCTTCTTTGAGTTCAACTCTACTCATCACCAAAGCTTTTTTCAATCCGTGAGCAAGTTTCATCTGCAATTGGTTAACTTCACTTAGCAGCATCAAGTTCAACGTGATCTTCCGGCCATCTTTTTCAAACACATACATGTTCCTGTATCCATCATGAATCACCGTCCTGTCAAATAGCCATGGTTAGCCAAGCAGCATGTGTGAAGTATATATGGGCAACATGTCACAAAGTATCTCATCGGAGTAATGTCCAATAGTAAACAACAATAGTACTTGCTGAGTAACATGTAGTGTACCCTTATCACTTAGCCAATGTAACTTATATAGCTTAGGGTATGTAATGGTTAGCAACTTCAACTACATGACCATTCCGGCTAATGCCACATTTGTGCAACTTCTACTATCCACAATTAACGCTCATACCCAATCATTTACTTTATAGGTGATATGAAACAAGTTCTCCCTTTACTCCTCCTCCCATGAGGGTTCTAAGTTCATAACGCGTCGAACAATAAGGACCAGCTAATCTAAGTCCTCAGTAAACATGTCCTCTTCAATGAGCTCTTTCTTGGCATCTTCTTCCTCCTCGAGTTCCTCGTCTTTACTCTCTACCTCCATCTTCAGGACGTCTCCTTTGATGATCATTGTCCTTCAATTTGGGCACTAAGTAGCCATATGTCCGAACCCTTAGCACTCGAAGCATTTGATTTGGCTCGTCTTCCTACTAGATCTCTATCCTTTCTCATAAGTTTAGGTCGACATGTCATTATCATGTCTGCCTTTTTGCTCGGTATGAACATCCAGCTTTCAAGTAGGCTCACTACTTAACTAAGCTTAATGACTAGTCTATTCAGGTGGGCTAGTCGGCATTCGAGTTGGTATTCGGCTTCTTATCTACCCCTCTACTCATTAGGCTATCCTAATGGCTTCATTCATTGTGGTCAATCATTGGAGCTGCACAATATCTCAAATATCACCTCTTAACCTCATGATGAATCTAGAGATTGTTCGCATGGGGGTTTCTCCACTTCACATCGAATCATAAGCATCTGGAATTCTTGAACATACTCATCAACCGCTTAGCCTTTCTACTCAGCTCATACATTTACCTTTCAAGTCGACTTGATACTTGACTAAGCTTGGTGACTAGTCTATTCAAGTTGGCTAATCGGTATTTGCCTTCTTACTTGCCTCTCTACTTATTGGGTTATTTTAATGACTTCATCTATTGTGGTAAATCATTGGAGCTCCATAATGTCCCAAATATCACCTCTCAACCCCATGATGAATCTAGAGATTGTTCACACTGGGGCTTTCTCCACTTCACATTGGATCACGAGCATCTAGAATTCCTAAACATACTCGTCAACTGTTCGGCCTCCTTGTTTTAGCTCCAATAGCTGAGTAAAAGTGTCTTGTAAATAAGTTTCTGGTATGAATCTGTTCTTGAGTATTCTCTTCATATCGGGCCAAGTGTAAATCTCTCAGTAGCCCTCTCGCCTCCACATAGCTTAGAAATTCTTCCACCACATCACAGCATATCTGGAGAACTCAACAGCAGCAGTTCTTACCTTCTCATAATATTTGTATTGATAATAGTCAAAAGCATGCTCCACTTTCTCTTCTCATTTTAAGTATTCATCAGCACTTCCAGACCTATTGAAACTCAAAATCCAAAGTTTTACATGGTCAAAGGCTATAGGTACACCCACTTTCTCCTCTTCTTCATAATACTCTCCCTTCTTCTTCCAAATTCCCCAAGTTAGTTCTCCTTCTTACTCATCTACTTACTCCTCCACCTCGAACTTATCGAGATAGGTTCTAACCTCTAATAGCTTATGGGATGTTTTGCATGGCTTCAGTTAGTCGATAAGACAATGCATGAACAGCTCAAGTCAAATCCACCAAGAGGTTAGCCACTTCATTAAGTCTATTGTTAGTATTTCTCCCTAAGACTGTTGTCCATAGTGAACAACTCCACTATCATCTCCAACACTTGGGTTAGTCATTTTCTCTACATATTCAAAGCTCAAACAAATACTTCCATAAACTAGAAAATCAATAGCCAACAAACACAGCAACACAGTAACTTGCTTTATTTCACACACATAGAACAGAGTATAGATATAACTTCAAAAACAAACAACAACTCAAACAAAACCTCTAATACCAAAATGATACAGACCGTAGCCGAGAATAGACAAGGCCAATCGCAGTGATGGGTCTAAGTTTGCCGAAAGCTTGAAAAGGGTAATAAGGAAAGGCACAAAAGAACAAATGACAAATGATAAGTAAGCAAAGACCCACAAACAGCCTCAATGGAATTTTCAAGGACTCACGGTACGATTCAACATTACTCACGAATTGGCCTAGCGAGGTTACTCGCTACTTAACCTTACTCAAGATTTAAGATAAGAGTACTACTGAGAGTAAACAAACATAATGTTTACGAAAAGTTAGAATATCCAGTATGTTAATGATAATCGATGATTATAGCTACAAGTATAAGGGGTGTTTATACCTAAGAGGTTAGCGTAACATGCCCAAAAAGGGAAAAGAAAAAAAAAAGACATTCCCTAAGGAAATAATGTAAAAGATGTATAAGATACAAAAGGGTAAAAAAAAAAATATTCAAGGAAAACAATCACAAGTTGTAGCGGATTCTACACATGATTTTATACATGTGGCAATGCTATATTAGTGAGGCCATTGGGAGATGTAGACAAAAAGATATGGACAAATGGCTTATCTGAGCAAAGGTGGCTTCATCAACCTAATCTTTCTCTCTTGGCATTTCGGTTAAAGTGATGCCAAGTAAGTAATTGGTTAGGCACAAGTGAAGATCGGCTATTATCTCAACCTTTCGCTTGTCAACATACTATCTACGAGAAATAGGGAGTCATTCAGCTCGACATGCAGAATGGTTTGGCAAGGAAACACTCAGCCTCGGAAAGAGTCAACTGGAATAAGAAAATCCACTTTACTTGCCCTTCCATTCCTCGGGCTTGGCTGCAGGTCAAAGGTCTAATAGCCTTATTCCTTTTAGAACTCCCCCTTCCCCACTTCTCTTTTGTAAATTCTTTCTATTTTGTACTTTTATCCATTTGTCATACTGCATATTATTCAAGGGATCAATATTTTCTTTCCCCTCATTAGGCCCTTCTAAAATCTCCCCTTCATGACTCCTCATCTTATTGAGATCTCTCATGCAATTATTCTCTTTGTTATCCTCGAGAACATCAACACTACTTTCTAAGCTTCCACTATGTTCTCTTTAACTACTAGCTTTCTCTCCATTATTATTATTATGTCCTTCATCTCTCTCTAAGTTCTCTCTAGAGTGTACATCCTCATCATTCATTGCATCATCGTTTCCCAATGATTTCTCCTTCTCCATTAACTTCCTCTTCCTTCCCCATTAACTTCCTCTTCCTTCCCGATTCGGACACTTGGTCAAATTACGACTAATCCTACCATAGATTTCACATAACTTAAGTAAGCCTTCATATTGAATATGATAATGTATCTTACTCAAAACTAAGGTATGTTTCAAAGGGGTATTAATATTTACATAAACACAAATTCTTATAGATCTTCCCCTTTTGAGCCCAACTATGTGCTAGTCATATGTTAGCGCAGGTTCTATTTTCTACCTAATTCATCAAATAGCTAAGAGTGAATAATATTCTACTGGCAACCTAGCAATATGCACCCAAATTGCAATGTAGTCAAAGTCATTTGTTTCCGAGCAAAATTTTGGCTCTCAATTTTTTAAGTCTAGATAGTACTCATTAATAAACTAAGGACCATTTTTTACTACCCATTGGAAATATAATCCACTTTGCAGTGAAATTAAATAAACACTTACTTTAACATATATTAGTTTAAAATCATTTAGAGATTTCCATATTCTCATTAGTTTACCATACATAATTTTATAACCCAAGTTTGACCCCATAACCTTGCAATGAAAGTATTCATGAGAGAACTACACCAGAGGTTATCAATATTTGTAGTAAGTTTAAATAAAGGATTACCATTTTGGGTAAATTTAAATAAAGAATCAATATTCTAATAAGTACAAATAAGGGATTAAGGGATTGGTGTTTCAAAGAGTGGTTAAAATAAATGATTCCTATAATAACACAGTTAATACAAGTTGATGTGTCCATTATTTATGACTTGACGCTAATGTGGCACAAGTATGGTAGACAAGTGGCATTGACATGTGTATATTAATAATAAATTAATTAAAAATGAAAAAAAAAACTCGTAAAAGATTACTAAAAATTTAAGAAAAATTGAAAAATAACAAAAGAAGTAAATAAATAATATGTAATCAAAAAATTTAAAAGAAAAAATTTTAATATGTATAATGTACATATATTATATGTAATTAATTAAAAAGAAAAAAATATATATAAAAAGAAAAAATAAACAAAATCAAACAATAAATGAATAAATAAAATTGGCCACCTAAAGACTAGAGAGTAGTTAGTTCAACTTAAGAAAACTGGTGGGTCGTAACCATAAAAAAAAAAAAAAAAAAAAAAACAGGTTATCGATACACCAACTGCCCTTAGGGCAACTGCAACAAGAAAAGAAAAAAAAAAGAAAATTCAATAAAACCTAATCTAATCACACAATCTAATTGACCCAATTGGGTTTTACTCTATTATTAATTTTTTAAATCTTAGCTAGAGGAGGCCTTCTGACACCATACACCCTCCCTACCCCCGATAAACCATTATGACTACCCTAAGGGCATTTAATGGACCAATAACCCACTTTTTTGAGTGAGATGTGACTCACCAATTTTTTTAAGGTCGAACTAACCACCCTAAGGTCAAGTTAGCTTTTTTTTTTATTTTTTCTTTCAATTTTCTTTTTTTAATTTATTATATATAATATATATACGTTATACATATTAAGATATTTTATTTTGAATTTTTTTTATTTTTTATTATTTGTTTGCTTTTTTTGTTACTTTTCAATTTTCCTTAATTTTTTGCTAATTTTTTCATTTTTTTTAACTTATTTATTATTAATATACACATGTTAGTACTAGCTAGTCGTGTGGCAAATAAATGACATATCAACTCATACTAACGGTGTTCCGATATGAATTGTTTATTTTAACCATCTCTAAAACGTCTATTCATTTATTGCACTTATTGGAATATTGATTCTCTATTTGAAATTACTCCTAAATATTGATACTATATTTAAATTTATTTTTAAATATTGATACTTTCTAGTGTAATTCTCTCAAATATTTATCTAAGGTGTGCGTAAAATTTCTTTTATCGTCTTTGAGAATATAATGTAACACATCTTGGATCTACGTTATCATTTAATTGTTTTTCTTCCTCTAAAATGTTCACTATATCATCATCTATGTCCTAATTTCTAGATTGCTCTTTAAAACAAAATTTTATAAGCCCTTAGTATACTTATAAGCACCGTAGCTTAATCTATTAAATTTCTCTAAAACCAGACCCTCGTGATCACCAATACCTGAGGTGTCAAATTCTCACTACTTTCCGTAGCTAATCATTCCCTTCTTCTATGAAAGCTAGAGCCTCATGATTATGAATAACTATATAAACTTATTTTTCTTATTCAATAGATAATTTATAAAAAGACAATCTTGGAATATATACCTTCCAAAATAATTGCAACCTAATTCTACTTTTTAGTAATTGCCTAGTTCCAATTAAATAATGTTTATTACCAATGTTCAATGATGGACCAATGGATAGAAACTTTTGCTAAAATAAATGTTAATACTCACTTTTTTTTCCCCTAAACAAAGTTGTTGCATTGATCTCATATTTCATCTTCTACCAATTCAACTCATTAAATTTGTTGAAAAAAATCAACTTTAAAAGAAGTGTTATGGGCATGCTATTGTTATTTTCTTCTTTTTATTTATTTTATTTTTTTTTTCTTGACTTGATTTAATTAGTATTTGAGCTTTTTGAATAAAAAATGTAGATTAGCTTTCATAGCCAAAAATGTGTTTCTCTCTCTCTTTCTTTTTAATTCTTAAATTTCATGTTGAACGTCGTTAATTTTCTTTTCTCATTGGCTTGACACAATTCTTTTTTTTTTTTCTTTTTGAATGAAAAATGCTTAGAAAGAAAAAAAAAAAAAAAAAAACCGTCACTTATTTTTTTCGATATTTTGCATTGTGTTTTTTTTGAGTCATTTGAATTTCATATAGCTTTATACAAAAAAGAAATTATCGCTTTCGTCACAACATTTTTCTCCTTATTTTAATTCCTATTTTTCACATAGCATGCTGTTAATTTTCTTTTACCATTGGCTTTAAAATAAGTGAACTATTTAATTTAGTAACTTAATTTTTCAGGTGCTTTCCTACTGTAGCTAATTTTCTTTTTTGTTTTTTCCTCTTTATATGATTTTGATAAAAGCTAAGTAAACGGTACGTTTTCCTATTAACTTATTTCTTAATACTGATGCTAGTCCGCAGATTGAAGTTGACGTTGATGTGGTATCGTTGATGTTTTACTTCTCTGTTTCACTACTCTAAGAATGTAAGCATGTAAATGTTAGTTTATCTGTAAGTTCCCTCTCCCTGCGTGAGACATGTCTCCCACTACTTTGGCGGCAGTTATTAATACTGCATTGCCGGTTACACCTTTTTCTCTTCTACAATTTCCCTGCATAATCTGACTTTATACAGATAAATCACCGTGTCTTTCTTGGATCTTTACTTTCATCTTTCAATACCCATCTTATTACGTCACTGTTACCGTGACTTTTCTTTGCATCGCATATTTACTAAATTAAACTAGTGATATTGCGCAGTCTCGGTAAGCTTCCTTTCGCCTTTTGTCATTCCTTCCTAAGACCTTTGTATTGATTTGGTTGTAGTTCCCGCCGTTTTGTTGTTGTGCTTGTTCTGTTAAAGTTAGTGTCTTTTCCTCGGTCCTTATTTGTTTCATTTGTTGTCTTATCCAGTTCATGGATACATCTGCTGGTTCGCGGGACTCACATCTTGGTTCCTTTATGACTGATTCATCACAGCTATGTCTGGATTTAGAAGAGAATGGGAAACTTTAGTTCTGGTGAACATCTAATGGTGGGTAAAGTTATTGCTGACAAAGTCGCTAAACAAATCTGCTGTTATCAACATTCTAAAGAAAGCATGGAGCCGTTATGGAGAGGTCCAAACGTCCTGTTTGGAGACTAACCTTTATTTACTGGCCTTCACCAGTCATGATATCGCATCTGCTGTGTGTTTAGATGGTCCTTGGTCCGTCATGGGCTATTGCATTGTTTTGGAAGACCGGTGTTCTGGTACGAGTGTTTAGGACATCACTTTTCGTTTGGATCATGCTTAACAACGTGAATAAGTTGGGTGCTACTGCAGGCATGGTAGTGGGTATTGATCCAATTCGGTCTGATGGTGGCTTAAGGCGAAGCTTTCCCCGTGTTAAAGTTCGAATTGATCATGACAAACCTCTTGTTACTGGTGCTTGGGTCAATAAAAAATTTGGTAATAAATATTGGGTGCAATTTAAATACGAGCGGTTATCAGATTTCTATTTTTCCTGTGGTCGCCAGAGGCACATTGCTAAATTCTGCTCGTTTTGGCTGACTCTAATGCTTTCTATGGCCCTGTCCATCGGGCTTCTCCTGTTAACGATTTTGGGGTTACCGCAGCACTAAGGAATTTGCAAGTTTTAAGTAAGCCTTTTGAGCCGGCCTTGTCTCATGAACAAGAAGTAGCCCCTACTTCGGATTACATGTGCGCCTCAATAGTGCTGCACATTCTCATTTTATGGGTCTTGAGTCCTTTGCGCATTGCTCCATCATACCCTTTGCAGCAATTTCATCAACCATGGCTCCTATATCTGGTATCTGCAAGGACTCCTTGACGTCAGGTTGTACCTTTTCAATCACGAGTCACAGGCCTTGTTCATCTTTCCAAGTGGATTCTCCTGCTTCTTCCTATGGCATTTTGCTGCCTGTTTGCTCTTTATTTACATCAGCTGTTAGTATGATAGCAAAAACGTTTTCGTCCGCTGTATTGGATTCAACAGTGGTTTCACTCAATGCTGCATTACCAAGTGCTAATATTTCTGATTTTGCTTGTGTAGAGGGGGTACATAACCCTAATTATTATGTGACTGAGGTAGCTGATGATGAAGTTATGAATTCTGTAGTGCAGCTGAAAGTTCATACCCCTATTTGTAGCTTTGCTGAAGAGTACAATTCGCCTAACGCAGAGAAGATTACTGATCTACCAAACATTTTGAAAAGACTACAGTTAAAAAGGGAGCAAGAAGATACTTCGGTTGATGTCACAAAAAAAAAAAAGTACGGTATTCAGTGCGCATTGATATGTGAAAACAAAAAAAGTTGGCACGAAAAAGTCTTCTTCATTGAAGGAAAAAAAAAAAAAAAAGAAAGAAATTCTCTATTCATTTAGTTGAGGAAGCCTTACAACATTTTACGGGGACAGGGGATTCTGTTTGGTGTGCGTCTTCATCAGACATTTCCCTTGCAACTTTGGATAACTCAAGCAGCGGCGGTGGCTAGCCCTTAACAGCCACACAGTCGCCATGATCTACATCTCTTGGAATTGTCAAGGATTTGGGTCTTCCTTGACAATTTGTCATCTTTATGACTTGGTTCATAAGTATGACCTAACTATCATCTTTCTCTGTGAAACAAAAAATAGACAATATAAATTAGAAAGGGTTCGGAATAGAATGAAGTATTGTGGCAATTTCTATGTTGACCAATAAGGTCTAAATGGAGGACTTGCTATTTGGTGGAATGCGGACATTAAAGTTCATATCATTTACAGTTGCGCCTGGTTTATTCATTCTCAAGTCCTAGATTTGGATTGTTCTCTCTTAGCTAGTGTTACTTGGTGTTACGCCCTATGCAATTTCCATGACAAATCTGTTTTATGGAGGAGCTTGATAATGAAAAGGTTGGTGAGAGGCATCCGGAGAGAAGACAAGTTTTGGCTTTTCACAATATGATTTCTGCCTCATCTTTGATTGATCTTGGTTATGTAGGACAACCATTCACTTAGGCTGGCAGACGTTGTAATGGAGTGTATGTAAAGGAATGGTTGGATAGATGCTTGGGCTAGGCAGATTGGGTACAAAGTTTCCCTAATACAAGGATAATACATGAGCCTATTGTGGCCTCGGATCATGCAGCTTTGGTTGTTAATACAGATTTTTCCTTCTTACGGGGAACTAAACGATTTAAATTTAAAAATCAATGGCGCCTCTCTAATGAGTATGAGGTTGTTGTGCAGAAGACTTGGGTCTCGACTGGTCAGTCTTGCAGTCTAGGGGATGTAATGATAAGCCTTCATAATTGCAGCATTGAACGTGCTCGCTGGATTAAGCTTGCTTTCCCTAATAACCGAAAGAAAATTGAAGAGTTGAAAAGTAAATTGGCTCGGTTACAAACTGACGAAACTGTAGACAGATTGGAAGAGGAAGATCGCTTACAAACTGAATTGGACGAAATGTGGGGGGTCGAGAAAAGCTATATTAGCATCAATGGTCGCAGGTAAAGTTCTTATTGTATGGGGACCGAAATACCTCCTATTTTCATCATTCTACTTTATCCAGGTGTCACAAAAATAGGATTACGCAACTTCACACTAATGACGGTACTCTTGTCAACTCTGATGCTGAAATTGGGGAGTTGTTTGTATCTCACTTTACTGATGTTTTCAAAACTGATGGACATCACAACTTTAGCACCTGTTTGGGTTGGTTAGACTCCCTTATATCAGAGGCTGACAACGAGATCCTTTGAGCCCCTATTTCCCCTGAAGAAGTGAGAGAGGCTATCTTCCAATTAGGTGCTTTGAAGGCTCCAGGACCAGATGGTTTCCTAGGTGTATTTTATCACTCATACAGGAACACAGTCGGTGATTCCGTGATAAAAGCAGTTCAATCCTTCTTTTTGATAGGTAAACTCCCTCCCTCACTCAATGACACAGATCTAGTACTTATACCTAAAGTCCCTAACCCTGAAAATATGTCCCAATTCCGCCCGATTAGTCTCTCTAATAATCTATATAAAATTATTTCCAAGATCCTAGCAAACAGGTTAAAGCCATTCCTAGACAATATTATTACTAAGAATCAGAGCACTTTCGTATCAAGGACATTTAATTCAGGATGATATTGTGGTTACACATGAAATGTTTCGTTTTCTAGAAAACAAAAGGTGCCGTAAATTTCCTTTTTATGCGGTCGAGTTAGATATGAGTAAAGCTTATAATAGAGTTGACTAGGATTTTTTGAGAGCTTTGCTACTAAAATTGGGTTTCTCTTCTATTTGAGTGAATTGGGTGATGGAATGTTTTACCTCCGTGAAGTTCAATCTTGTTGTTAATCACCGTCAAGTGGGGAAGGTTATTCCTTCGTGAGGGATTAGGCAAGCTGACCCCCTATCACCTTACCTTTTTATCTTAGTAGCAAATGTTCTCTTTAGAGGTTTAACTAAGGCATCTGAGGATGAAGGAGTTCAATTTAATCGACATTGCCCTTCTCTAATCCTTTTTTTTTTTAATGTTTCGGCAGACGATTCCCAATTTTTCTTGCAAGTTGAAGAGATTAACACTATGAACTTACACTACCTCCTTAATGTTTATTGTCAAGCTACAGGGCCAATGATTAACTCTTAGAAGTCAGCCTTATTCTTCAACGCAAATACGCCTGATCAAGTTAAACCATTGTTGCAGAATATTTCAAATAGCCGTTTAACAGATCAACCTGGTCGTTATCTAGGTTTACCAACATCATGGGGGCGTTCCAAGGTGGAGGCATTGTGCTTTGTGAAAGAGAAGATCCATGCAAAAGTCTAAGGATAGGAATAGGGTTTTTTGAATGAGGCAGGGTGTGAAATCCTGATTTAGTCGGTAGCAACGACAATTCCAACTTACTCAATGGGAATTTTTAAGTTCCCTAAATTCTGGAGCAGATCTGTAGATTCCATTTTGGCTGATTTTTGGGGGGGATCTATAGGAGATCGACATAGAATCCATTACCTCAGCTGGGACCATTTGACTATGCCAAAACACAAGGGTGGAATGGGATTTCGTAATGTGGAAGATTTTAATTTGAGCCTTTTAGTGAAGTTAGTTTAACAACTACATCACTACCCTCAGACTTTATGGGCGAGAGTACTTAAAAGTCGATACTTTCCGAAGGAGGAATTCAGATTTGCGCGAAGAGGGGGTTGGTCTTCTTGGTTGTGGACTAGTGTTCTGGAGGGCAGAGACGTGCTTATGTGTGCAATATGGGATTTGGGTGACGGTAGAAGTGTTTATGTGGGAAGAAATCATTGGGTACAAGGATTAGAGCCACCGCAGATTAGATTAGTAAGGGGTTGGACATTGATCCTTTGTTACATGTATGTGATATTATGAAAATGGAAGAGGGTGTTTGGGGTTTAAAACCTATTCAACATTGTTTACGTAACGAAGAAATTCAGGCCATTCAAAGATTACCTGTCTCAGCTTATAGAGGTGCTGATGGGCTCATTTGGCCTTTCAACCGCAATGGTGATTTTCATCAAATCACTTACTTCAACATCAAGAATTGTAACTTCAGACACGTGAAAGGCAATTTGGAACTTACCTAAATTACCAAAGGTTTGTCATTTCTTTTGGCGGCTTTTATCAAATTGTCTTCCCATCTTCGCCACTCCATATATGTGGCATGTAACCAACTAGCCAACTTGCCTTTTCTATGATATGGAGGAAACTCTAGAACACACATTACTTTGTTGTGATTGGACCCTGTGTCTCTAGTTTGGTAACTATTGGTTTGAAGGTTGATAGATCTAGGGTTACAACCTTCATCAATTGGTGGTCCAGCTTCCGATCTATAGAATTTCATTCGGATTTCACCAAGAATTTGGGGGTTGTCATGGTTGAGGTAGCCTGGATCATTTAGAAAGAGTGATTTGACACTTCCCATAACGGTCGAAACCCTAGTTCTTGTGCTGCAACATTGAGAGCAAAGCATTTTATTAGTGAGGCTTCCATTGCCTTAAGGAGCAGTAGAAGTGTGAAGGACTTACGCAATATCTTTCAAGTGATGGGTGTTCTAGAGCAATCGAGTGGTGGATTTGATTAAGAGAATCGCCGTACAACTACCAACGGATTGTTTAAGGATAACAATAGTAGGGGAAATTTCAGATCTGGCTATGTGATGCAGTGTAGGAACGACTTGTTCTCTCCTTCGGCAATAACCTTACATAAGAATGGTATTGTTATTTGTGGAAGTATTGATTCTATTTGAGTTAGTTATATTTTTGTTTGTTTGTTATATTTATTGCATCATGTCAGTACATGACTTGTCATTTTGTATAAATACATACTCAAACCATTATATAAAGTCAGTTGCTAAAATAGAAGTAGTTTTGCATCACTTAATGCTTTTCTCTATTCTCATTTTCTCTCTCAAACCTTCATTGCTATCTCACTGTTGAAGATACGAAACAATACATGCTGTTTACTAATTGAAATTCAACATGGTATTAGAGTGGCAAAGACATACATAAGTTCTTGAATTTTTTTTTTCATTCCTTCAGTCATTTAGGAAAATGAACAATCAATTAGGGTTAATGTAAGGCCTATAATTAGATCGCATGAATGAGGATCCATTATTCTTGTCTGGCTCCAATCATCCTAGAATGGTGATTGGGAATATCATCTTTAATGGCACCAATTTTCTTGCATGGAGCAGATCTATTAAGTTAAGTATTGGAGCCAAAGTCAAAATAGGATTTATAGACAGCAATATGCCAAAGCCTAAACCTAATTCTCCTGATGTGAATATTATATGAGTCGCTCTTGGATTTTTAATTTGATGACCTCAAAATTAGTATAGAATTACTTTTATACATAATCAGCTAGAGAGCTACAACTTGAAATTATCATACAATATGGCTAGAGTAATGCTTCACTTGTTTTCCAAATTTAATATGAGTTGAGTAACATTAAACAAGCAAATCAATCTGTTGCTATATACTATAATAAGCTGAAAAGAAGTTAGGATGGATTGAATTCTCTTTATAGTTATCTTACTTATGATTGTGGTGTCTTAGTTAATTGTACTTGTCACATGAGGGAAAGAATTCAAGAATATGAATCATATGGTCGATTGATAAAGTTTTTAATGGGTTTAAATGAGGGATATGAATCTATATGGAATCACATTCTTTCGATGGAACCCTTACCTTTGGTTCATAGATCAAATTATCTTATATAACAAGTAGAGAAGCAAAAATTGTTGAATGTGCCCTTATCTAATAGCGATGTTTCAGTCTTTATGACAAAGTGTATTGAGTTTTCTAAGGGTTTTAATAATAAGCAGAGAGGGAAATTAAGTTCAGGCAATAGTATCAAATTAGTTTGTAAGCATTGCAAGAAGGATGTCCATATTATTGAGAATTGCTTTGAATTACATGGTTATCTGGAATTGTACAAGGGTAAAAGAGGAATAAGAGATCAGAACAGAATGGCTGCATACAGCAAAATAAGGAGTTTATTTCAAAATGTGAATTCTTCTCCTTGTGACTCTCCTTTAAATTACGATTACAGTGCTAATCTTGTCAATGAGAAGCAGCTTGATGCAAGATTGGTGCAATCTGTATGCCAAGAAGTACTTCAAACTATGCAAGATAAACAACAAGGAGATTTGGCTTATGCAGGTACGTCTCTTTCATTACCTCATTCATTTACTTGTTTTAGTCTAAAGAATAATAAATATAGTTCTTGGATTGTTGATACTGGTGCTTCTGATCATATGACGCCATTTAAACCTCTATTGTCTAACATACAAACACTGTCCCAACCTATTTTAGTAACTTTACCAAATGGACAAACTAAGAATGTCCAACTTGTAGAATCTGTGCACATAAATAAAGGCCTAACCCTTCACAATGTATACCAAACTTCAAATATAATTTATTGTCTATGCATTGCATTCTCAAAGACAACCATTTAGTTGCTAAGATTGATTCTACTCATTTTATTTTCCAGGACCTTCACAATTAACAAATTGCTTCAGCTAAGACATGTAGTGGATTGTATATTCTTTTTACACAAAGCATATCAGGTTCTCCTAATGATTCTAGTACATTTCTTAGCTAATCTTGTAATAATATCCTAAATGTACACATGTTACATTCTAGGCTTGGACACTTGTCTTTCTCCAAACTTAAACATCTTATTGATTGTAAACATTTGAATTCTTCGAAATTTCTTTGTGACACTTGTTTTTAAGCTAAACTTCATTAATTGCCATTTGAAAAGAGTGCAAATCATTCAAGAGAGCCTTTTTCTTTCTTGCATATTGACATTTAGGGACTATATTCATATCCTTCTTTATTTAGAGTTAGGTATTTTCTCATATTTTTAGATGATTGTACCTGTTCTGTATGGACATACCTAATGAACAATAAGTCTCAAGTGATTGTTTGCCTTCATAGATTTTTTAGAATGATTGACAATCAATTTATTGCTCAACCTAAGATTGTTAGATCTGATAATGGATTAGAATTCCTTTCGTTTAGCTGTTGAACACTTTTTCATCACTTGGGGATAGTACACTAAATGGTATTATGGAACGCTTTAAGGCTCGACTAGTAGCTAAAGGTTATACATAATTAGAAAGGATTAATTATCATGACACGTTTTCTCCCATTGCTAAGCTAGGCACTATTAAGATTCTAATAGCTTTAGCAACTACATGTAATTGGCCTCTTTTTCAATTAGATATTAATAATACATTTTTGCATAGTTTTTTGGGTGAGGAAATATACATGTTACCGCCACCAAGTTATTCTAAGACGAGTCCTAATAAGGTTTGTTGTCTTAAGCGTTTTTAATATGGTTTAAAACAAGCTTCCAAGCAATGGAATTATGAGATCTTTCAATTTTTTATCAACCATGGCTTTCTTCAATCAATTAGTGATCCTTCTCTTTTTACCTTTCAATTTGATAGAGTTTTTCTAGTTATATTGCTGTATGTTGATGATATGCTTTTATCCAACACCTGTATTGATTCCATTAACGATTTGAAGCAAGCTTTATGTAACCAATTTACTATTAAAGATCTTGGAGTTACTCTTTTTTTTTTCTTGGTCTTAAATTGTGTCGAACTGATAGTGGCATGTTTCTTAATCAACGAAAAGTTATACTTGATCTTTTGGACGATGCTGGTCTTACTGGATGTCATCTAATTACTATACCTTTGCCATCTGAGCTATTTTTACATAAGGATGAAGGTGATCTCTTAGATGATCCTCTTCCATATTGTTGCATTGTTAGGCACATTTTATATTTGACGTTAACGAGGTGTGATATTAGTTTTATTGGTAACAAACTCAATTGGTTTGTTTCTAATCCACATCGACCTCATACACAAGTTGCAACTCATTTACTCAAATATCTTAAGGGCAACTTTGGTTTGGTCTTTATTATCCTCAAAGTAATTCTCTTACTTTACAATGCTATATTGATGCTGATTGGGCATCCTCTTCCTTTGATTGCAAATCTATTTCTAGTTACTACATCATGTTGGGTAGTGCACTAGCTCTTTGGACATCTAAAAAACAATCTACAGTTAGCACTTCTTCTACTGTGGTGGAATATCAAAGCATGATTGTTGCTGTGAAGGATCTTCTTGGACTTCTTATATTTTATGAGATCTTCATGTTTTTGTTCCTTGTCCTATCAATATTTTTTGTGACAAAAAGTCCACAAATTTGATTGCCAATAATCCTTGTTTACATAATCGATTGAAGCATATTGATGTTGATGTTCACTTCATCAGAGACTATGTTGCTAGTGGCTTCATTTCACCAGTTCATATTCGTTCTTCTGATCAATTGGCTAACTCATTCATTAAGCTCACTTCAGCTGCTAATCTTTTTGATGCTATTTTCGAGTTAAGGCTTTATACAACTCTTACTTGGGGGGAAGATTGTGGAAGTATTGATTCTATTTGAGTTGGTTATATTTTTGTTTGCTTGTTATATTTATTGCATCGCATCAACACATGACTTGGTGTTTTGCATAAATACATGCTTAAACCATTATACAAAGTCAATTAGTGAAATGGAAGTAGTTTTGCATCACTTAATGCATCTCTTTGTTCTCATTTTCTCTTTCAAACCTCCATTACTATCACATTGTTGAAGACATGAAAAAATACATGCTGTTTATTGATTAAAATTCAACATTATTTTATATAACATACTTTGCCTAAGGTCGATCTTATAACAGGGGATTTAACTTTTTGTGTAGTCTAAATTGTCCTAACTTATTGTGTTTTGAGAATGTAGTGTTAGTGTATTACAATGAGTTGCAGGCTGGTCAGACAAACTCCTCGGCCTAAGCTTATTCTTTACAATAAGTATGCAAATATTGTACATGGATGCTCCTCTTCCACCTTAACTTTTACTACTAAGATTAATGAGTGTTTGGTGATTCACTTGAGGGTGAAGGAGCTAAAGAGGATGGGCATTTCAAATATTATCATGTTTACCGATTGCTTGGCCCTATTTGGTGCCTTACTAGGGTTTGATGAGTTGTTACTTTAGGCTACACAACCTTTCTTTCAGCATCTACTTTCAGATATACGAAGTTCACTTATAACTCATTTTCAATTTGTTTTTATCATTAATTAGCAAATAGAGCTGCTGACTAAATAACTTTAAGTATAAGAAGGAGAATGTGTCCTTTCAATTGTGGCTAACCACCCCATTTGCCCTTTAAAAGCTACTTCTTGATGAATCTTTGTGTTTTCCTTTCTTTCCGTTGTGTAACTACTTGTGTACTCTTTATGATGGTGGTTGATTAATGAAAGTCTCATATTTGATGTTAAAAAAAAAAAAATGTTAGTTTGGTTTTTTGAATAAAAACTGTAGAAAAAAACTAATGCTTTTCATCACTAGATATGTGTTTTTATCTCTCTTTATCTTATATTCTTATTTTTCATGTTGAATGCCATTAATTCCCCTATGTTATTGGCTTAATTCAATTCTTATTTCTACTTTTTGCAGGAAGAATGTGGAAAACTTATTTTAAAACTTATTTTAATTTAGTTACTTAATCTTTTAGGCACTTTCCTCTATGGTTATTTTGAATTTCGTATACCTTTGATAAAAAACTAAGTAAATGATATGTTTTATATTTGCATTATTTCATAATATTTTAATCCCATAGAAATTATTAATATATGTTTCTACAATTTTTTTTTATTTGTTTAAGTTCAAAGATCTTGATCTAGATGTAATATTATTTTGCTTAAAATTGCAATTTAATGAATTATTTTGCTATCTTAACTTATTTTTTAATACTAATACTACTCAATAGATTAATGTTGATTTTGTACAATTGATGTTTTACTTTTATGTTTTATTGCTCTAAGGATATGAAATATAAATGTTTTGTACATACACCAAATTTTATGTTAAGCATTGTGTGTTATCATTCTCTCATTGCTTTCTTTTTTATTTATATCTATCTATATTTTTAAAGTAGTTAGCACTCTTTTTAATTTCTTACATCCTTAATTATTTGTTTCAGTTGTTATTAATATCATTTCTTTTTAAAAAATTTAAATCATTAATTTGGTCACCTTGAATTTATTATTAATAATATGTTTAGTTTTTATAATATCAATTCCCATTCATCATCTAAGAGCAATATATACTAAATAGACATTAATGTATAATAATAATAAGTGTTATTGTTATTGAATATTAATAATCCAATAGAATCAAATTATAGTAAATATACATTAATTTACATTAACAACTATAGTAAAATATTTTAATGTATAGTAATAACTCTATATAACCAAACTATAATCCATGCATATTAATGTACAATAATATACACAATTAAAATATAGTAAATACACATTAATGTATAGTAATATGCATAATTGATATTTTTCATAATTTAAATATTCAAAATTATTTATGAATTTTTTATATTTTTATCTAATTTCATAACTTAAAATTGTATTGACAATGAGAACAATTATTTAACATTTAATTTATAACATTAATGATAGACCTAAAATGCATATTATAGGTCTATGATACTTCTATCAATATATGTGTGTATATACATATATATATATATAAGTTATGAAGTGATATGGCTATTGTTTTATTTTGCAACAAATTCTAAAAACCAACCATAAACCAAAATAGGAATAGAAATCACGTCAATGTAATCAAATCTTAACTATGCAAGCAAATCATTTGTGAATCACCCTTTGATTTATCATAAAAGTTTCCTAAATTTTGTTTTTTTATTAAATTCTAATAATATCTTATTAACTTATTATATATCGAAGGACCTTATCTATAAGGTAACTTCTTATTAAATCAAGAGTATCTCTATTTAGATTTTGTTTTACACTTTCACACACAAAGGTCTTCTATATAAAAAAGTTTTTAAAGGGGGTATTAACACACATATGCAAACCCTAAGCCTAAAAAAAAGTCATTCCAAAACTAACAATTAGGGTTTAGTAAGCGTGTTTATATTGCTTAAGAAGAATGGATTTGGAGTCTCTTCCTAATGAGATCATCTACAACATTCTCGCTAGGGTTCCAATTCTAGATTTTAATATCAAGATAAAGGGTTACCTCAGTAATAGGATTTTTACACATGACCAACAAACATAATGATGTATTAAATTATATACCATGACATATATATTAAAATTAAAATTATAGTAAATGTTATATGCTTAATAATATTATTTACTATAGTATTATTTATTATAATAACTAATAATTTAGGCTATATTATTATATAAAATCATAGTTTTTAATAAATGATGTATACATCTTTACTATAAGTATAAGATAAATCAGAATTACCTATTGACTTTTAAATTATTAATTTTCATTATTTTCTTATGACGTATAATAATACGATCATAAATTATCATTATCATTTATTCTACCCAATCTTATGTTATTATTAAAGTTGATAAATCAACAACATATTATGCAATCAATATATATTAATAATCATCATAGTAAATTATCCTAATTTACATATAATATTGTAATTTTTTATTGATTCAAATGACTTAGTTAATTCATTAATGTATTGTAAATTGTAATGATATATCATAAATATTGCATAGTATATGATATTGTATAGCATTATTTTTATATCGTAATTGACATTTTTATTGTATAGCATCAATTTCATAGTACCAAAATTTTAAACTTTTATTAAGAGTTCATACATAAAAGAAAGAAAGAAAGAAAGAAAGAAAGAAAGAAAGAAGGAAGGAAAGAAAGAAAAGTTTCCACTAAAATTGATGTGGATGCAAATTAGAACTTCTAAAAATACATCCATTTACAATGAGACTATGTAGATGCTTGTTATTTGCTTCCAAGATAATTAAAATTGATTGAATATAATTTTTTTGAAAAATTATAATTTAATGCTTTTTATGTATAACAACTAAATAATTCTCTAAGGAAAATATTTCAAGAGGTTTAAATCATTTCTTTTTACAAACAATATAAAAGGTTTCCTTAGATAAATATTGATCATTTTATCACTTTTTATTGATCATTTAGTGATCGTTTTCCTCTAATAAATAGAAACGATCAAATAAAAACATAAACTATCTAATTAAAATAGTATTCCCTATATTTGCTATTTATAACAATATTGAAAAAAGCACAATGTTAACATGAAAGTCATGAAATGTATAAAAGGTAAAGATCAAGCCACTACTTTACATAACATGGTTAAATGGAAATAAACCTCAAAAGGATTGTGATTACATTAATGATTTTTATTTCATCAAGATGAAAACCTCCAATCTAATTAATGATTACATAGGTGATTCTCACGTTGGTAATATAAAGACTACAAAAAGGAAGACAAAATAAACCAACACTAAATAACATCCTCCACCCTTCAAAGCTCAATTTGAATCTCTTCAAATATGATCTACCATCTCATTACTATCTTTGATCCTTCTTAACCTTACCACATCTTTGGTCCCTTTTGTGACTTAAATTATTCTTAGTCTTAGCCTCAATTGTGAATTATATAGGAGGAAGTAAGTAAATATACATAGTATGTCAAAATAAATTCAAGAATAAATTGAATCAATTATATATTTAGTTTGTAAATGGCAAAAGTAATATATCATAATAAAATAGAAGAAAATATTAATTGGAATCATCAAATAGTTAATTTAGAAAACCTAATCATGAGATAAATAATCATTATAAAACTATATATAGAAAGAGTTTCCAAAACTATATATTATAAAATGATAAGATTTCCATTCACAATTTATAAGCAATATATACTAAATAGACATTAATGCATAATAATAATGAGGGTTATTATTATTGAATATTAATAATCCTAGAGTCAAATTATAGTAAACACACATTAATTTACATTAATAATTATATCCCTATTTAGTCAAACTACAATAATTATATCCCTTTAACTATAAACACATTAATGTATAGTAAGAACTTTATACAAACAAATTATAACCTATGCATATTAACGTACAGTAATTTATACAATTAAAACATAGTAAATACACATTAATATATAGTAAGTATGCACAAATGAGAACAATTATTTAAAATGTATTTTATAACTTTTTTTTAATGCATATTATAAGTCTATCATACTTTACCAATTTTATATTAATAATTCTATATGTAATTATTTTTACACTTGTAACGCGTTGTCTAGCGATAGCTATGTATAAAAAAAAAAAAAAGATTATGAAGTTATATGATTATTGATTTGTTTTGCAATAAATTCTAAAAAGCAACCATAAACCAAAATAGGAATAGAAATCAAGTCAATATAATCAAATTTTAAATTATAAGCAAATCGTTTGCAAATCTCTCTTCGATTTATCATAAAAGTTTCCTAAATTTTGTTATTCTTATTAAATTCTGATAATATCTTATTAACTTATTTTATATTGATAGATCTACCTATAAGGTAATCTCCTCATTAAATCAAGAGTATCTCTTTTTAGATTTTGATTCACTCTTTCACATCTAGAAGCACGGCGAGGGTCTTTTACATAAACAAGTTTTTAAAGGGGTGTTAACGCACATATGCAAACCCTAGGCCTCAAAAGGAGTCATTCCAAAACTAGCAATTAGGGTTAAGTTAGTGTGTTTATATTGTTTAAGAAGAATGGATTTGGAGTCTCTTCCTGATGAGATCGTCTGTAACATTCTCACTAGGGTTCCAATTCTAGATTTGATAGGTCTTCGATGTGTATGCAAAAGATGGAAGTCTATCATAGAAAACCCTTATTTTCATCATCTGCACTCCTCTTGCCCTTTGTCCAGCCCAAGTAACAATGGAGTTCTCATCCTTCATCGGTGTGAGAGACTTCTATTGGTAGGTCTATCTGAGAAGACAAGAGTTATCAAAAGGGAATTGCAATATCATATATCAGAATATACGCAAGTGAAGTCACACAATGGCTTGCTTTGCTACATCAATGATTTTGGTATGACGATCTTCATCATGAATCCGTTTACAAATCAATACATGCCGGTGCCATTGCCTATACTCGATGACATGGAAAGTCGATTCTTTGATGTACTTGGCTTTGTATTTGATCCGACTACAAGCCTCTACAAAGTGATGCTATCGGTTGAGTGCCCTTTTCCTTTACCTTATGGTTATAAGCTTATGATATTTGATAGTAGGAATAAAAAATGGAGAAGGACAGGAGCGCCACCTTCGTACATTATAAATACAAATCTGCAAGTCCTTGTGAATGAACGACTCCATTGGATGGCAGGACACATGAAAGGAATAGTCTCGTTCGACTTGACTAATGAAACGTTTAGTCCGATAAGACTACCTAATGAATCATTAGAGTTTCCGCAACTAATGGTGTTTGATGGTAAACTATGCATAGTCAATCATTGTCAACAAGGGCAAACATTGCAATTCCAGGTTTGGGTAATGAAGGAATATGGTGTAGAAGAATCTTGGGCAAACAGATTCAACATAGAATACACTATACCATTTGACATACAAACAGAAGAATTATCTGTAGTGCTCATGGGAGAGTTTGATAATGGTAAGGTCTTATTGCTGTGTGACCGGGATACCATGCTTTTTTATGACTTAAAATGTCAAGAGTACAAGTTTCTTTGGAGCAAAGAATTACCAACGGAGGCTCAGGACATGTGCGCTACATCCGTTCATATCAGTAATTTTTATAGTATAACCTCTTGATTCCCGACTTTTGATTTTCCTTATAAAGTGCCGAAATGAAGAAGTATTTTGCGTTTTGCATGAGAGAATTTGTTCCAAGTTTTGGGTATTATCTGTTATTATGCACTCAATTTTTAGGTGAAACTTTTCTTCGAAGCACCAAGATCTAATATGTAAAGCCATCATGGTTGCCTTATGTTGACTTAGATGGTCTTTTTAGTCATTATATCAAAACATTTTTCCATTTACTTCAATAAAAATTGATGGCTTACTGATTGTAAGATAATCCTTTCAAGTCTTCTTCCGGTAAATGACCCTAAGTTGGAATCCATTAACGTTTCATAATTAAGATGTATTCTTTTCTTTCTTCTTCTTCTTCTTTTTCTAATGGATTTTGATGTTATGTTTGTTTGATAAAGTCGCTTTGTTGTTTGCTTAGATGATGTTATATTGCTTGGTGTTTAAATTTTGTTCGTGTATTTTGTAAGAATCTATAGACATATTTGGTGTAACTTTATATGTTTTATAAAAATATATCCTTTATATCGAATTATGTTTCATTCCTATATTATTAAAGATTACAACTCTTTAATTTATGCATTATTCCTATATGTAAGGATTTATATATATATACTAGCAAATAACTCATTATAGGTGCTTAAAAAAATTGACAAATAATTTAAATAACTTCCTACTACTCCACTCTTCTAAATAACCTTCATATGCCCTTCATACATCCACTTCTCCAAATAATATTCTTATAACTTCTATATACGTTTTTCAAATAATCAAAGTCCAAGAAAACAGATTTTACTTTGGTATGCCATCAAACAATTCCCTTCCCTTCTCAGCCTCACCCTTCATCAATTCCTATCAACCATCATAATATGTGAAAATCACATTTATCATTCAACAGCATCTCCCTAAGGAGCACACTTGCTTCATTGACACGGCCATACTTGATCAAACACGATATCATTGCATTCCATGACGCGATATTTCGAAACAACATTCATCAACTCTACCATGGCACAAACACCCTATAATGATGGGAGGGAAAAAATCTAAGAGATTCCTCTAAATACCCATTTGCCAATACCCTGTAACAACTGCATTCCAAAATATGACATCTCTATCAGGCATTTCAGCGAACACTTTCGGGCATTTTAGATTTTCCGAGCACTGAAGTTAGATGATATTTTTACTGGTGTTTGCATTTTTTAGCTGAAAGATTATGTCAACACGGGAGAGGGAATTTTGAGAGGGATAAGAGTGACTACTTTTTTCTTCCAACGTATTATAATACCTATACAAACAATCCTTAGTGAGAAGGGGAAAAAAGGAGAACCAAACGAAAAAGAATATGGCATGACAACTAGCATCAAACCATTGCATCTAAACTTTCCATGGAATTTTCCTCAAAATCCAACACCAAGGCCAAATCCTAAGACCCAAAAACACCCATTTCATTTACTAACAATAGCAGCATTGCTAATTATAACTTCAGTGATACTCGGCAATTCTATGAAAGAGAGAAATGGAAAAAGGGGTTGGTAAAAAAAATAAATAAATAAAATTAACTCAGAGCATATGCAATTATGTATGTACACTTGGGGTCGCATGTTTCCTTGATTCTCTTAATAGAAATAGATATTGCTAAGACGCTAAATTAAAGTCAGCAGCTTTGTACATATAATAATATATACGTATAAGTGTATGTATGTATGTACATATAATTATTTACGATCCGGCATAATATACGCATAAGAGTGTTGATTATGTAAGTATACTTTTGCTTTAAATTAATAGGTATGATAAGTGTTATTCATTTACTCTAATGGAAATAGTTCATTCCATTATTATTCTCCATCATTTACTCGTAACTCTAATGGTGATGATAATCCTTTTCAACTGAGTTCAGATTGCTTATGTTATTTATGGATTTGAAATTTTTAATTTCGATAGTAAAGGCACCAACAACCAAATTTCAAGCAATAAAACACATCAAAGTCAAACAATACAAAAGGAATTATGGAGCCATTGAATCAAACTCCTATAAGAGCTATCATATAGGTTATGCCATGTGTACGATATACAACTGTTAAACCTTTTATATCTTAGGATTAAAATAATTGCACAAAATGACATTATGTATATTGTTATAAAAAACAACCATTCATATAAAACATAGAAAAATAAGATATCTGTACATAAAGTAGAATGTTTTGAGCAACTGAATAATAGAAGTGTAATTAAATGAGTTAAAACATTCGTGAAATTTGCATGAGATCAACTTAACATTTATTTGAGTTCAACTCAAGAGCAATTTGATTGCACTCGAGTTAATTGAATAGTTAATCGATCGAGCTTGAGTTTTACAATGTCTTATTCTATTAGTTCACAAGATTAATCTAACTCAAGTAAGTATAAATATTATTCGAATTCGAATAGAGCTGAGATATTAATAATTTTACAAATAAAAAGGAAAGTAATTTTTAAAGATATTAAGTTTAAATAAGCTTAATCAAGTTGGCTTTAATCGTGTTAAGTGTCACTTCAAGTCAAGCTTAAGCTTAAAACTCTAGCCTCGATTAAAGTTAATAGAGCTCAAGTTTGATATTTTTAATTGAGATTGACTCAAATTATATATTATAACATCTTGATTTAACTCATTTACAGTTTCACAAAATAAGCTCGAGAGTTATTAAACAAGCCAAAACAATGGAAAATAAAATTACATAGATAAGAAATTTTGTTGGATAAGCGACTTAAAACAGCATCTTACTAGCAAGGGTAGGATAAAAAATCACATATTTACAAATGCGGAACATACTAGCTGATAAGCCCAAAAAAATCCCCCTCCAAGCTCTCACTAGAGCTTGAAATTCCCTTTATGCCTCAAGCCATTTAATTGCAATGACAATAAATGAACTGTGACATCTTTTCCAATCTTTAACTGCTTGCCGTATATGAAGACTAGACTCTCACCAAGAACAAATTTATAGTCAGGCATTTAAAGGCAAGATAAATACCAACTTTCCATTCGCTCACATCGCAAGAAAACACCATGCTTGAGTACCCGTGCAAGGCATCTTAAATAATTTCTCCTTGGAAAACCTTGAAGGTAATACCTCTAAATACCACAGGAAAGAGCACATCTCTAGCGCGTTGCCCGACTTTTCCCTCACTTATGCTATCCGGTGTTGTGATAGCAAGAAATAGCCGAGATCCTTTTTTTGGTAGAAAATTCATCCAACATATGGGTAATGATCCATCTTTGCAGTGGTGGGCCTTTATCATCCAGATTTTCAGCAGGAGTGATTACATCCCATGGTAACTTGACCTTCAGAAACGATTTCAAAGACTCCCTGCACGTAGATTCGATGGTTAGATCATTAGGCAATCTTCAAAATAGGTCAAATAAAACGTTGTTTTTATGGATCTATGGAATTCTTAGATGGAAGAATGGGAAAAATAAAAAAAAAGAAAAGAATGGAAAGATCTCCCAATAAGATGCAACCATACATAAATTTATATTTACGGAAATCACCTAAAAAACAAATAACTAAATACACATAAAAATACATAATCGACTGACAAAAGTTCATATATCGTGGTTAGAAATAAAAACATGAGTGGAAGAAAAAAAACAAGCTTCAGACAATTTGCCTTCCCTCAAGCTACTATTTGGCCTTCTTAGTTTGCCTTCCGACTTTGGCAAAAATTTGGCACTGTATAAGCAAAACCTAGTTTCCAACCAGAGTCTAAATCACAGCGTAGTCATTAGTTGGCACAAAGACATGCCAATGAGTTTTGGCTTCAAATCTTACTCCCTCTTTTGCATTGATAACTTGTA
The DNA here is from genome assembly GCA_024138005.1 of Lumnitzera racemosa. Classification (NCBI taxonomy): domain Eukaryota; kingdom Viridiplantae; phylum Streptophyta; class Magnoliopsida; order Myrtales; family Combretaceae; genus Lumnitzera; species Lumnitzera racemosa. The sequence continues at coordinate 71,684,488 of JAMXBC010000007.1, read as the reverse complement.
TCAGTTTATGTCCAAAAAAAGAAAAAATCTAGCCACTGAAAACTTTCAGTTTCAGTAACAGCTATTTCGGTTCAATAAACTGGTCTGAAATCGTTACGGGAAATTCTCAGTATCCTTGTCTACTTGACATTACTATGTAATTATAACAATTGAATATTCAACCTTTGACAATATTATATATATAAAATATTTGTGTATTTAATATTATAAACCCCATTAGGTGCTGATAAAATATCGGACTGTGGTAGTTTTGTTAATAGCTTTAAAGTTCTATATTTGTTAATGTTTAATTATATCTCAAATAGTTAAAGATAATGATGATAATGATTTAATAGAATTTTATAAATATTTAAGTAATGCAATAAAGTTTTTATTTTATATAATTTGGATATTTTTGCTTTTAAAAAAAAAGTTTTATTTGTATGGTATATATTTTATAAAAAATTAATTTTTAATACATTAGTACTACATCTATATTTATCAAAAAATTTTATATAAATGAAAGAAGATTAGGGAAAGAAAGGATGATTTGAATGAGAGGAGAGGTCTCCATTTATAGCAAAAGAAGTTGACATTTTACTGTAGATAAACAGTAAAATGTTAATTATAAAATCACTAGAAGACATCATTATATCATAAATGATAACTTCATTGTGACATTTATAGTGATATCATCATATACTGTGATACATATGTATTTTTGTTCGTAAATTATAGTTTAAAATACATACAAAATCCATTATACACATTTATATATATATATAAATATATAATCATATTCCCACATGAAGGTTTCTATGAGAATCATTACCCGGTCTGTGCTAAATATTTCTATATAACTCTATATAGAAAACAGTACCATCAAAACCCAGACAATTTTCATATTTTACATTTAAATTGTTTTGTCTTTATGATATCAAAGCATCACAGTATCACTGGAATCATGGAACTTACAAACTGCAGTAGAAACATCTCTATATACAACACTCAAAACCCATGTCTGTCTTTATGATATCAAGACATCCGAGCATCATTGAGTGAGATTACTTACAAGATGCTGTAGAAATAATCCCCAGACAAATCTAATGCATAAAGCTATAGCCTCTGTACAGGCCATCAAATCACCTTAACAAGCATCCTCTAAATATATATGTGAAAACATCCTATCACAAGCATCCAACCTTCTTTGGGTCCTTGTCTCAAGCTAATTAGCAGAACTTTTCTTGCTTGCATAATTAAGTGGCATAAACTTCTCTCGTATCTTATATTTCCTGCATGCCAAAATTCTAACTTAAGCTATCAAGAACGTGTACACAGGCTCCAGAACTCTGTTCCATCATTTTGGTATTGTTTCCTTCAATTTCCAGTTTTCACAAACAATACCCCTAAAAACAGAAACCACCAGTATCTTCCAACCAATTTATAGATAATCAAAGTGGAGAAGAATTACAACTGAAGGAAGACACAACTCTCGGTGAAGCTGTGAAAGGAAATGCGACATCATAGACTAGGGCTACATTCCTGACCTGGGGCAATTCTTCACTCCAAGTCACATGTGCCTTATTCAATTCATCTTTAGCATAGAACCAAAATCTTATATATAATTGAAACAAAGAACTAAAGTCTTAGCACAACTAGGATATAATTGTCCTAAAATTAAAAGAAAAGGAAGCAAATTACTATATTAAGAGATCTGAATTAAATAACCAAATCGGATTGGAAAATAGATGTGCACCTGTACTGTTTGCCCTAATACAGCTGCAAGTACCAGAAATATATTCTTTTTTTAGGTGAAAATAAAAAAGCAACAGACAAATGCACAATGTATCGAAAATCAGAGATGACATGGAAATTGAAGAATGTAAGGAATTGCAGTGGGATAGAGGACTCAACCCGAGTTGTCGCTGAAGTAATAGGAGCAGAGCTCAGCAAGGTGCAGAAATAGGACAATCGTGCTGTATATTACATTTTTGTACGATAAAATATATGAAATAAATTTTCAGATTGTCTTTTACTTCAAAAAGATCTTATGTCCAATACCCAACCAAAGAGAAACTAGAAGTTGTCCAGTCAAAACCATGGCAATCAAACACCACCTACATGTCGCTCCTCACCATTAACAGAAACTAGAGTCTCCATATATATTTCAGCTCGACACAACTTCATTTTATCTAACAGTGCACCTGTGAAGAGCTTAGCACTTTTCATATTGTAAATTTCAAAACCTCTTAAAGATATGAAAACTAATGCATCATTCATGATTTCTGACACAGGTACTCGCATATAGGGATCTGTAATTCCTTCCCCATTTGAAGAAGTTGATTCTTCGACTTCATACTCAGTCATCTTTGACAAATATTCTCTCACTTTATACTCATTCATCTTCGATAAATTAACATTCGAGTCCGTATATAGTATAAATAAATAACTAGCTAACAGAGTGGCAGCTATTTTTGTTGGTGCAGGATACTTTAAATCTTCAGGAAACGGAAGTTGCTGGAATACCTCCTTATCTAAATCAAAAGAGATCAAATTCCTATTCCATCGATCAAACCAACCAAGAGAGTCGTCCAAAAGTACAGGATGAAAGTCTAACCACCGACAAGGAAAGTCTTCGATTCTTCTCCATGAATTTTTTCTTAACGAGTACAGCAATACTTTCTTTGGACGGCCATCACAATTCTCAACCACCTCAACCACCTTATAATCATTTGATATCTGATCATAACCAAATCCTAAATAATTAACTGTTCTTTCACCATTTGTTTCATCTGCATCTGGCAACATCTTAGATTTTCGAGTTGATGGGTTCAACAATAAGAGTTTGTTTGTAAAAGGGCTAATCAAAAGGACCAATCCGTTGCATGAACCCATAGGCCACATGGTACGGATCTCATCCATTTCGTTCAATTGTAGAGGAAGCTTTATGGCAATATCAGTTGAGTGATGATCTTTGAAATTCAATAATGAGCATATTGAAACAGTTTGTAATGGTTTCTTCAGAGAAGTGCTAATAAGCAGATGATTTTTGTTCATTGATAACATGCGATCCAAGTGCTTTTGAACGAAATCTCCGTTTGAGATTAAAGATCTCCATGATTTGCACACACACTTGAAACGCAACAAAGATTTCACCGGCAACCAAGAAAGTATTTCAACGATGATTTCAATTGGAATATTATAAGCTGTCAGAAAAAAAATCAAAATACAAATCATCCTGAGGAGAATATGTTGAAAAATAAAGAACACCATATTTAAAGTGAAGTGAGCTTCAAGACGAACCTGATTGGAAAACCTGAATCCGATCCATTTCTTAACAGGTAGACAGAGCACGTCTAGGTATACGACTGAGTGTACCGAATTCCCTCTAAAATCTCGAGTATATATTCTCACATGTAAGGGCGGAATTTAGGATAGGGAAGGAAGATACTGTTTACAATAGGAACATTAGGGTTTCATATGGGCCTACGGTTTTCAAGCCCATATTTTATTAAACAGAATAGGTTGCATATATCACAAATTGCCTTTGCTGATGATGTTGTGCTTTGCGCAAGAGCTGACATTAGAAATGCAACAAAAAGTATTGAAAGTTCTAGATTTGTTAGCTACCATCTCTAAGCTCAAAGCTAATAGAGCCAAATTTGAAATTTGCTTTTCCTTTAACACTCCTTTTGAGTTGAAAAAAAAAAAAAATTAACTCAAAACAATGAGAATGAAGGAACTATCATCCTTTGTAAAGTACTTGTTATATCCCTTGGGTAAGGGTCTGAAGCAAAGGCTTGACAACTTAACCTTATAGCTAGAGCCAAGAACCCTAAGTATAGCCATGCGAATCGTACTTGCAAGATTAGTGCTGCAAAGCTTGCTGACATACTACGTGCAAATGGGAAAAATTCCTTTGGCTATTATAGATAAACTAATCTAAGTTATGAATAATTTTTTATGATTAGGGACTAAGTAGGGGAAAAAGATATACTGGGTTAATTAGGATAAGATAGCAAAGCTAGTTGAGGAAGGAAGTCTAAGTCTTTTGAATCTTTACATCTGGAATGGGGCTTATGGTATAAAATAATTTTTGAGTTAAGATCAAGAGAAGTATATTGGACTCAACTCATGAAAGCTAAATATAGAGAGTAACTATTAGGTGAGTAAAAACAACATAAGCACTCCCTTTCCCATATGGTAAAGGACAAAGAGAAAAGTAACTAGATCTTGGAAAGCTCAAATCATGTATGGCTTGGAAATGGCAAAAATACAAACTTTTGGTTTGATTATAGGACTAGATAAATTCGAGGCCTTATTCAATATCTCCTCACTTAAGCTAGTGAGAAACTATTAGTACATAAAAGTTAGTTATCCCTTACATTTTAGAATGAGTCAAAATTTGGATTTTGCATTTCAAACTATATGATAAGGCAACTAAATTTAAGGCAAATGCAAGATGAGAGAATAATGAAATCCTTCCTTAAGAGTGATTCCATTATTACAAGATAATTATCATACCTTATTCCCCTGTCCAGTGGAATGGGTAACTGGAACTGGATATGGAAATCTATCTTTCCTCAAAAAATCAAACTTTTTCTTTAGAGACTTACAAATTATTCCCTCCCCTGATTTAAATTTAACCAAATGAGGAATTACTTAGCTTACTTCATGTCCTAGATGTTAATATGCTAAAGAAATACATTATCATACCTTCTTGTCCTATCTTGCTATTATTAATTTTGTTTTGCACTATCAAGCTATTTAATGTGAGCAGTTGCTAACCATACAATCTTTTCTATGGTAAATTAATTGAATTGTTAAATTCAGAAAAAAAATTGATACACCATCACCCACCTCATGGCGTTATCTTTGGCATTAAGTTATGGAAACTTTGACACAATAGGAATCAAATTCTCTTTAACTTCGAAGACCAATAAGTAAAACTTACCCATTTAGTTTGCTTAGTGGCATATGAATATTGGGTGCATTTAAAATCCTTAAAGAAGACATATGAAGTGGGAGTACAAAAATCTATCTTTGACTACTCTACCTCTTAACTAGATAATATTGAATACAGAAATATCTTTCTTAGCCCCACAAACTAAGCTACAATTTGGAAAAAAAAAAAATGAAAGTAGTTAGGGGGAGGTAGGGAAGGGGGGTTAATGAGAAATTCTAATGGTACATGGATTTATAGTTTCGCTAAGAAAGTAAGAGCCCTTGTCATTCTTACTATAGAATTATAGGCTTATACCGTGGCTTACATTATTGGATAAAGAGCATTTTCTTGAATGTTGAAATACATATTAATTTAAAAGTTGTAACAAGTCTTTTAAATGATCATGTAGATAATAAAGACTTTTTTTTTTTTAATTTATAACATTGTTTTGACTTCTAGGAAAAAACTATCCTGCCTTTACTAGTCGAAGATTGAAGTGATACCTTGTAGGCTTAATGCTATGGCTGATGCGTTGGCTGTTTTGGCATATGATGACACTGATCTTTCTTTTCACTGTGTTATTGCTCCTTTATGTTGCTTTAATCTATTAAAGAAAGACTTATTTTCTTTTGGTATCTATAAAAAGAGCAAGATTTTGGTTTGTGATGCTTTTGTTAGAGCTAAGCCTTCGTGTAAAACTCTTAGAGCTTTAAGCTCTATCTTTGGTGATCTAGTAAGATGGTTAGATGCACTTTATGTATAGGTTACTTTTTTCTATAAATGAGTGTCCATTTCACCAAAAAAAGAAACGTATATTTATTGTATATATATACATGTATATGTACATATAACATATTCATTACACATATATACATATGTATATGTCTATATTTATATAGATATTACATAAGCTTTTAGAAGGTAATGATAGCACTCAATTCAAAATATCATTGCAAATCATTCATTATCAAAAGACTAGCTTATACATATGAATTATTTAATCAATAATTTTTGGGAGAAAATATAAATAACTCTCCTAAAATTTGACTTAGATCTGAATTGATCTTTATAAATTTTCAAAATGTGTTTTAAAACTCTTTAAATTTTAATAAATTAGCAAATAACCTCTATATGTTGAAAATAACTCTTTTAAACTTTGATTTTGATATATAAATACTCCATAAATTTATCAAAATGTATTTTAAGACCCTATAAATTTTGATAATAATATAACTTTTTCTAACTAAAAAAGGAAATATCCTTTATATTGCTAATTTATTAAAATTTATGAGGCCCTAAAGTACGCTTTAAAAGTTCAGATAATCCATTCATATATAAGTCAAAATTTAGGAAGGTTACTTATAATTTCTCCTAATATTTATGTATATTCATATAACATACTTGTTAAATCTGTTTATAATTAACTATATATGTAGTTATATGGATTTTTGAAAAATTATATTGTTTATGCATATTCACATATGCTATTGGACAAGGGCGAAAATGTAGGTATGTTGCACTTATTTCTATCAACACTGCACTACATAGGAAACTAGATTAGCACTCATATGCTGATAATGTTTCTTATTTAGTACACTCTCAATGACAGGTATTGCTAGATGCACCGATCTATTGTCTGCTTTGATGGGTCTTAGGAATCATATAACAATACATTTTCATAGCGCAATGAGGTGGCTGACCGAGATTTAGCAAAATATCAAGACAATATATAAGAATCCCTGCGAATGCCTTCTCTATAGTTGGGTTTTTCCTTTTGGAAACACCGACGTGAAATTGTTTGTTATAGAAGGTGTTCTTAATTATTCTAGGCCTAAAGGAATCGAGGAATCCATGCATTGATAGCTCCAAGTGAAAGCTAAATCAAGGCAAACCGCATGTGATGATGCATGGAATGCGTACGATGGTAGAGCTGGGATCATAGTAGTAATAAGGAACTACGAAGGGAAGATGCTTGGGGGATTAATTTTGAATGTGCAAGACAACTTCGTTCTGTTGACAAAATTGCTTGCTATTCACGAAGGCATTTTGTAAGCTAATGACAGCAAGTGGAAGGATATTATTATAGAGATTGACTCTCCATCGTCTTAGATAATTTTGCACAAGAAACAGAGGAAAAATTGACTTTTACTGCCAATTAATGATGCAATTCTCCTTCTTAATGAAGCTTTCTTTTGAAAGATGTTTGTTTTGTTTAGACGTGTATCTAGATTAAACTGCATTATAGGGCAAAAAGGGATAAGCATGTGGTCACATGGTCTTAACCCTCTATTTCCTTTGGAAAGACTTTTACTTGCTAATCATGTTTCCAGACCACCTGAGCATCGTCTTTAGTCTTAGTTTACTTATATTACTCACTATTAATGAAATATAATTCTCTTTCTAGCAATATAAAAATTGAAAAACTCAAATATTCATAAAATCACCTTGTAAGTCTATAAATTCGCTATACTTGGTAAATTCAAATGTTTATAAATCCAATCCATATTATTTGTAAAGCAACATGTGGATCTTCCATGAAAGCGAAATAAAAAGCCTCCAAACATAAATAGCTAAATATTCATCTTAATTCGAGGTTGGTGATATTCTATTTATATGTTTATTTGACCGTAGGGATGAGATTTCACTAATATATCATATTTTGAAATTGAAAAAAAAAAAATTGATTTTACACGCTTCTACTGTCCCAATTCCCAATAATATATTCTTCACAAAATGGAATGCTTGTCATGTATGGTGCTGATAAAGAACTTAAGGGGGGCAAAAAAAGGAGATAATGAAATTAAAGAGAAAAAATGAGCATCAATGCCTTTTTATTATCCATTTGAAAGGATATATCTATGAAAAAGAAAAAAAAAATCTATTGCGGATTTAAGGTTGTATGCACAATGATTGGACTTCTTACAACATGCGCTCCATCGGACCAAACAAGAGATGAAAATAATCCAATATTTGGAGTTCTCAAAGCATCCCCCGTAACATTAACAGTGAAGATCTTACTTTCATTCAATGACTTAAATGAAAGGACTTTAGGGTTCACGTTAATATTTAGCTTGGAGTCGCTGGACTGGATACTTGCTGAATAAGTAGAATTTGCAAAACCTACATTTAGGACCGTTCTTTTGAAGATGATTGTAAAAGGTCTATTCGGAAGAACCCTAACGATCAATGATGGAAAATTATATTCCTCAGGGGGTATTTTCTTCGAATCCTTTGGACAAGTAGTATTATCCCCAGTGATGCGTCTAATATCATCGACAGACCTGCATAGCAATTTAACGTAGTCCTCGGGCGGAAAAGGGTAAACCAATCCAGGGTCTATAGCTTTAAGTGGGTTTATGTGTCCTGATCCATAGGCAAATTCGCGATCATTACTATCGGTGGCATTCAAGGGCCAGGCTGTTGGATTACAAAGACACAAGATGTTAGAAAGAGTTTGGAAACACTCTGAGGATAATAGGAAATACTATTGATGTATGTGTGTATGTATTTGATTCGCCATGTGTAATCTCTAAACCATCAAAGAATAACTTTACCTCTCCATAATTTTTAAAAATAAGCAAATAATCCCTAAATTGCTAACTTCAAAATTATTACTAAAGGAACATAAATAGTAATAGCTTTGGATATTTAGATATAGCTTAGAGATGCAAATGCATATTTTCAATAATTATGGGTAGAAAAATATCATAATTTAAGAATTTAGTTGGCAGTTCATTAATATTTCAAAGTATATATTTCTGCTTATCTAGAAAATATTCTAGGAATACCTGTAGTCATTATTGCAGATTTGATGAAGGATGGTGACCAAGAGGGATGGAATGTTTTAACATACGCTGCTACACCGGCAACGTGAGGGCATGCCATCGACGTTCCTGATAAAATAGTATAATTCACGCGCCTACCATCGTCGACGAAGTCGTCGAGTGGTACAATTGGCGAATAGGCAGAGAGAATGTCTATTCCAGGAGCTGCTATGTCCGGCTGAAAAGAAAATAGTGAAACCATACACAAAACATTATCAAATATGGTTTTACTTAATCATGGGTACAACTTCCATTAATCTTTCAATCCAGGTCATATATGGAGAACGGAATAACATGTAGACTTATTTATATATATTTTCTTTTAATGTATGCCAAAAAATCTCTGTAAGTTGCATGCATTTGCAACCTATCTACTTTTTATTTTAATTAATGAAGATTAGACGTAACTGTTGACAATTCAATAAATTTACCTTTGATATATTAAAATCTAGATGGCTAGGCCCTCTTGACGAAAATGAGGCAACCTTAGGTGCACCATAATCTCTAAGTACCTCACTTCTCAATATGTGTCCTTTGGGTTCACTGCATATCGGAAATTGTTACTAAAAATCATTATAAGCTATCAGTGAAGAAGGGTAGTTTAACATGATGGTGACCATACTTTGTGTTGTTTAAGTAGGAGATAACTTTTGCGTAAGTATTGTTGTTTATACGTAATGCCGGTAGAGGAGTCACGAAAGAAACATTTGCTAATTGGCCGCTATCCATTGTTATGGCACCTGCATTTCCACTGGAGAAAGCTTCACTGGTTCCTCCCCATGTATCACAAAGTACAATTTTTCCTTTCACTTTAGTTTTATCCAAAGAACCCATTTTGCATTGCCTGAATAACAAAATAGTTGTGATTTTCATGAGAAAATATGGTTGGGAAATAGAGTAGGAAAAATAATCGTGTCATTAAAAAAAAAAAAAAAGAAAGAAGAAGAAAAAGAAGAAAAGGAAGGCTATATACTTAGCAAGATCAGCCATAGATGGATCCTTGGCAGCATCTATTCCATATACAAGAGTAGCATCTTGCATCATTGATTTATAAGAGTTCACCGAATTTCCCTAATACACCACCAAAGAATGCAACCACCGTACTAGAATTTAACTATGCACAAGAAAAAGTTATAATAATGGTGGTAGATAGATGAGTTACTTGGTGACATGTCTTTTCCAATCTCCCTTTGAATTGATTGCTAAAGCCAAGAAATTCAAGCTAGTTGGCATGTATTAGCAAAATGTGTTATACACAATACATCCTGGGGAGTTTTATATTTGCTTACCTTCAATTAAGTTATGAAACTAGGTAATCTTAAATTAAACAATAGTTAATAATGAAGCGAGGTTAAAGAGACCACAATACGTACCACTATTGTGGAGCCATTGCCAAGGATAAGCTTAGTAATGAACTTGCGATCTATGGTACTTGCTGCTACCGTGAGTATCCATGGACTCACGCTTGTGGTCGATCCTAAGGGTCCACTATTACCGGCAGACTGTACAGTAAGTATTCCTTTCGTCATTGCGTGAAAGGAGCCTATTGCAATGGAATCGTTCTCATAAGGATAGATATATGTTGAGGCCAATGAAAGTGTGAGGACATCGACTCCATCTGCAATTGCATCATCGAAAGCAGCTAAGATAGCATCTTCTGGACAAATCATAGCGTTACAGACTTTGTATGCAGCAATCCGTGCAGAAGGAACTCCCCCTCTTGCTGTCCCTTTTCCTAATCCATAAAAACTAGCACCTACCACCTCGTTACCGGCCGCAGTTGATGCAGTATGAGTTCCATGGCCCACTAAATCTCTCGTTGGATTGTCAATGTAAAACCGTGCGCCAAGAAGCTTGCTTTAGAGTATCAATATCATATAGTAATCAAGGTATCAATAACCAATAACAATAGTTGGCAATTCCTAGCACAAGTTAGCACGACCACAAGCTAAACATGTATAGAAGCTTGACCTAAAACATAGAAGTGACACAGCATACATTATACAAGACACAATTGTGTTAAGAATGAACGGAATTTCAATGAAAGTAAGATTGTGAAAAAGATATGAAAGCATTACTGATAATATGCTGCTTTTGCAATTGACTGAGAAAAAAAAAACATGACGCTCTTCTTTTCTCTTATTCATTCATCGAGTTTTTTATTCAAATGCTACATGACACTAGGAGGCGCACCCCACGGCCCCAAACCCACCACACCAACCAAACCACACCCACCCCCCAACACACACACACACATACCAATACCCAACGAACCAAACCAGCCCCAAAAATAAAATAAAATAAAAACCTAGGTCCTGCGTAGGCTATCATAAAACCCTCAATCAGACACTTAAGTCCTCTTCTTATTTCCAAACCCTGGAGTAAAGATCCCTAAATTTGACAAAAAGAGTGAATTCGTGCTCTCTGTTTTGTGGTTTCTTACTTGCGTATGTCATTTGTGATTTTTTTCAGGGACAGATGTATATCATGTAGAATTTTAGCACAGTAATTTACAGTTGCATAACAAAAAAAAAATAAAAACGCAAGTTATACATTTGCCAAGAAAAATACAAATCAATTGTAATTCCAGGCACCAAATCATAGAATATGTTTTTATAATGCCACCTACTCATTGCAATAATTCAACAATGCTAGGAGTAAGACAATCAAAACCAAACTGAGTGCATATTAGATTGAGTCCGAGAATCTTACTTGTTGCAAGTGAAATTTTGACCACCTTTACAAGCACCTTTCCATTTCCGGGGAAGAGGACCGTATCCTTTGTCGCTAAATGACTCTGATTCTGGCCATATTCCGCTATCAAATACACCAATAATGGTGTCACTCTCAACTGAGGTTCTTCTAATTGATTTTTCATTAAGACCCATGAAGTCCCACGACCTTGTTGTTTGAAGCTTATAAGTTTTGCTAGGAAATACGGAAATTACTTGCTTCATGTCTGGATTCAAACACCATATATTACACATATTATTACCAAAGTTTTCGTTCCCTATGCAAAGATAAAATGTCTTCCAACACATACCATATAATTTTTTGGCCTCTCTGTCAGTGAGTTTGGCGGCAAAACCGTTAAAGCTCCTTGTATAGCTTCTAACCAAATGGTTGGGACCCGAACTGAAAAAGAAAAACTTAATGGAATTTAAATTGAAAATATAAGCAAGCTCATTGCTCAAAATGAGTTATTTGCATTACATTGGATCGATAACTTGTTGCAGAATAATCATGTGGTCTTGAGAAAGCGAGTATGGATCCTCGGGAAGCGATCCCATGTAAACAATGTAAACCTGCCATCCACACAAATGATATATTATTTCTTTCCAAACCTAAATATTCTGATTTTTCGAGTTCTAGCAAGTCCTTCATGAATTTAACTGGACAACGAGAAAAAAGAAGAAAAGAAAATTATAAAGATGGTTTTTCACGTAATAAGGATTTCATTCTTGCCTTCCTATCTTCATCTATGGAGCTGCAGAGCGTGTCTGCTAGTATCAAAATCGCGGCACACACGATAGAAGGGAAAAGACAGAATCCTTGTCTAGCCATCTCGATTTCGGGGCTTATTCTCTCATGTTAATGATGTTTTTATACATGTCTAGGTCCTACAATGTCTTTATCCATTGTAATAGAATGAATTAGCTGGCATTGTTCATATTTTCGTCGCAAAAATGGAAGCATTTAAATTCTTAGGATTGATTTGCTTTGATCTCACGGATATGGATTTTCTTCCTTTTTATTTCCTGTTGTGCCTAGTAATTTATAGATTTATATTATAATGCTTTTTGTCAAGTTATTCAATGGATTGCGGAAAATAAAAGAAAAAGAGGGAGGACTGGATATTTGCGGAAGGTTTTCGTATTTGGGGACAAATGGAAGAAATTCAAATAGAATTATAAAGTCATCATACATTTTTAGTTCTCGACTGGTTTCATTTGAGTCACAAATACTTTTTTTTAGGAAAAAGAAAATTTATGCATTTAAGTATTCAATGTTTACTAAACTTTAAGAAGTTGTACTTTTCTTAATACCGTTTGTTTTTTACATGTAGCGTAATCTAATTGGTAAGAATAATTAATTTAATTAAATAATAAAATTATATATATTAATTATGTAAATAAATAAAGGAAAAATTGCAAAATACCTTTCAAACTTTCACTCTAGTATCAATTCACTCCTAAACTTTAAAGCGTGTATTTTAATCCCTAAGCTTTCAACAATTTGTATTGTTAAGTTTACTTAACATTTTTTTGTTAAGAAAAGAGTATGCGCATGGGACACACTCTCTTGAATAAGCTAAAAGTTATTAACTTAAATATTTTTCCATAGGTTTTTGTTTTAGGTTTGTATGGATGCTATTGATAGGCAATCTTATAACTAAGTACCTTGACCTACATCAAGCACGAACCATCAACAGACCCCAAAAACTAATAAAGGCTAAGTTGACTAAATTGATTGTGGAGCTTAGCTTGCAAATAGTGCCCGATGACACTGCACTATCATATTAGGAACTCATTGCCTTTGTGAACCAAGCCTAGACTGGCTTCCTAAGCATCACAATGAGCATCACTAAAGAATGGCACAATGAAATCCCTTCACAACTCATTAGGACTCGCTTGCTTAATGGGGCACATACTTAATTAAGCTTGCAAACTTGAACACAACTTTCCTAATCTATTGTAGTAGACTTTCCTAATTGAGATGATCCACTTTAAACATGGCTTAACAAGAACTTTCTTAAATAATAAATTGTCTCATGACCTATAAATAGGGAAGAGATCCTCAAGTATGGAAGAGACTCAATTGACTGTTTATTACTACTCTTTCTTTTTACTAAATTTGATCTCCAATAAACATGTTTATTTCTTAAAGAACATTTGATGGTATTACAGAAAGATAGCCGAATAATTGTGGCTATTTTAGCTATGAAAGTGTGCTTTGTTATTAAAAACATAAGTCGAAAAGGCAATAAAAAAAGTAGGCTTATATTAATTGCTTATAAGATTTTAAACCTTTGTTAGTCATTAGATTTTTTAGATATCCTAAAAAGATAGCGTAAGAGAATTATGCCAAAATATATACGGTATATTCACTAGGGGGAATGGGAATTCCATTCCTCCTTTATTCCCCAACCAACTTCATATACTCCCATTTAGTTGCATTCCCTCCCTTTCTCAAATCATTATTCCCCATAATACCCTTATAAAAAAATAAGTGTTGGCAATTTCTATCCTTTAATAAATTCATTAAACCACATAAATTACCCCTCACAATTACATTCAAGCCAGGTTTTTGTCATTTAATCAATCATTTCCAACCCTACCTAATGAAACCCTAACACATAATTTCGATTACTATTTTGTCGAGGTTAAAAGACCGTCATCCCCAACTTGTCAACCTTTCTTATTGGAGCTACGGTTTAATGGCATGCTTTTGTAATCCCAAACCCATCGTCAACCACCACTTACATTGAAGACTCGCGAAGGATAAGTAAGTAACGTAGTTTTCTCCTCTATCTATAGCAACACCTGCTCATTCTTTTTATTTGTATAAAATAGTATACTATGCTGCCATTTTGCAAGCATATCACACAAGACAACATTGTCCTTCTCTTAGGAAATTATCAAAAGCTCCTCCTATATAAATTTTTAAAAAATGATATATTTGAAGAGAGTAGATGCCTTAATCCTAATCTATGTATTCTATAGTGCCACCAAGTATGTACTTTGTTGTCTCTTCACTCATAAATTTGGAAGAAAAAAAAAACTAATAAAACCTAGTTTTCATATGATTGATTTAATTTTTTTGTTACAGAGCTCATATTTTGCTGTTTATTAGTGATCTGTAAATTATGTGGGTTCCATACTTCTTAATATATAACATATCACAAGATGGTAAAATTTTTCTAAGTTACCTAATCGTGTATCTAAGCAAAGGCATCTTTGTATCACATATGTACCGAACCTTCCAATTATTAATTTACATAATAGAAGCTTTTTGAGTTTTCGATTCGTATAAATCGCTATAGATGTATTGAAAACTAGAGTGAAATATTTGATCAATTGCATGAGAAGCACCACATTTGGGTTATGGTTATCATCTAAGAACAATTGTTTATTCATTCCATTTATACTTGTGACTCAATAGAAATAAGGGTAGGTTAATTAATAGAATATTTGAGAAACAAAGAAGTTGTAGTAAGACAAAAGTGAAATCATAGGACAAACACACAAGGTAATAGAATATTCCATTTATCTTATTCTCTTCAATTTCCTTTTGTATGCAAAACAAAATCATATTAGTTTCATTACCATTGTATAATATTCGAAAAAAAAAAAAAAAACATCATGTAAGATTATCATGACACAATAATAGTTTGGTTGCATCTATTGGAGGTATATGTATATATGCATGATTGTTAAAATCACGAGTCAAAAGTATGTTTTTATGAGTTTATAATTTTATAGTTTTTTTCTTAATTAAAATAGATGAAAAATCACTTATGTACAAATTTTTGATAAAATTATGAACTTTGATACATGATTCTATAAGTTTACAATTTTATCGATTTTATACGATTTTATCAATTCTATATATTCAAATGAACAGTAAAATCATAATTTTGACGACCATATATATATATATGTAAGTATTCAGAATTTTCTTTTAATATATCTTTGTCCTTAATTGATACGTATGGAATGTATTACAACGGTGGATCAATTGACTTTTCACAATAATGAACTATGATGGAGAAAAAAACTTGCATGCTTCGTCCTAGCTTTATGGTAAGAATTTTATGAAGTTGCATATTGTCTTATGTTCTATTTGTATGCTTGGTCATTGCACTCTTTTTATCCTTTAGTTCTATCATACAAAATGAATTTCTATAAGCACCAAGAATACAATAGGAGGCTTATCCATGGAGATGATAATGCATTCATTGAGAAATTATGAATAGATAGGCATTCCTTTTCTAAACTATGCGAGTTGTTAAGGGTGTAGGACAATTAAGAACTGATAAACATTTTCTTGTCAATGAGCAAGTAGCTATGTTCTCGTACATACTTGCTTATTAAGCAAAAAATAGGGTTGTAAAGCACAATTTTAAGTGTACTAGTGCAATAGTAAGACAATACTTCCATAGTGTTTTGAATGCATCTCTTTGCCTTAGTAATCAAATGGTTAAGAAGCTCGAAGCGATTATCGATACATGTTTAGATTCTTCATGGTAGTTTTTTAAGGTATACCCTCATCCTTCTTAGTGATGTATAGTTGTTATATTTTTTATGCTTAAGTTACATAATGCAGAATGCCAACTGTTTTCATTTCATGCAAAACTATTTGGGTGCTCTAGACAAAACACATATCTCCAAAAGAGTTCCTAAGAAAGACGAACTATGATATAATACCTGGAAGAATGACATTGTAACGAATTTCTTAGGTGTTTGTACCTTAAGTATGCAATTTGTATATGTTCTACTGGGGTAGGGGAGATCTACAACTGACAGTAGGGTTCTTCGAAATGTAATAACTTGGCTAGATGGCCTTCAAGTTCCCCAGGATGACATATCTCTATTTATCCAACTTTTCCATTCCTTTATTTGACAACCTTTCACACGAAATAACCATATTTCTATCCTTCAAATAAGCTGTTACTAGGTAGAGGATGGTGGTTATCTAAATTGCAAGGGCTTTTTCACACCTTTTAGTAGTCAATGGTATCATCTCAATGAATGGCGTCAGAGTCACAATCATCAACTAAGAACCCTAAAAGAATTGTTTAATTTAAGACATATATCCGCTCATAACATAATAAAAAGGTGCTTTGGACATCCCAAGATAAGGTAGGGTATTCTAAGAAGTTCGTCCAATTAGGAACCACAACCGTATCATCCTAACTTGCTGTTTGCTACATAACTTCACATGTATAGAAATGTCCCAAGACTCCCCAGAAGAGGAGATGGTTGATATAAAGGCTAATAATGTGCATGTGGGCGATGGCTTAATCATGACGTTGGGGAACAATGATGTGTGGTCCATGTAGAGGTCACAACTAGCTAATGACATGTTCAATAAGTGGAGAGCTTCTAGAAATAGAAGTAATTAGTTTTACATTGACATGTTGAGATATGAAATTTCTGTTATCGTAGCCATAGGAGTTTAGGTTATGTAACATTCTATTCCAAAGTTATTTTACACTAACTTTTTCACACCTTGTATTTCCATAACTAAACATTTAAGTAACACTATTATGTAGCTAGGCTTAGATTGTACCATCTAGCTTATTTATGTATGTTATTGTGTCATGTACTATGGTTATATGTAATGAATTCATGGTAGTTTATGCATCTTTGTTTTGTATTAGGTTATGTGTTTTACCTTATGCTCATTGCATTGCTCCTATCACAGACTGTTTGTATTTGTTTCATTGCTCTTCAGTTTAGGAACACATAAATGGAGGAGGTGTAGTTAACACAACTAAATGCCAAGGTAAACAAACAAAATAAGTAGAAGTGGACCATCCTAAAAGATAATGCCTTAGTTATGGCAATGGTTGACCTACATAATCGTAAGACACATAGTGTTGATTACGGCTTCAACTCAGGGTACTTATTGGATTTGGAGAGCAGACTAAGAGTCACCTTGCCTAACAGTGGGTTGAAGGCAAATCTTAACATAGAGTCATGGATCAAAATATTAAAGAAGGATTGAAGTATTATGTAATACATGGCTTATAGAAGATCTACTGGTGGTTTTGGATGGGAAGACAATAGAAAAATGGTCATGGCCAAGAAACACATATGGGACATATATCTAAATGTATGCAACATAAGCATAGATTTAATTGTTATTGAATTTTAGTTCCTAATCATGACATATGTTCCTTTTTTCTATTTTCCTCCTATGACACATGCATATCTACAAATAGATATTACATGTAATCACAATGCAAGTTCCTAACTAAAACGATTAGTTTATACAATAAGCCTAAAACAATATGCTTTCTTTTACCACCAAATCTTATGGTTTGTTCATTTGATCCAAAGGAGCATTCTTTTGATTTTAAAGTTTTTTGCTTTATTTGCATAGACATACTTTAGGTGTTTTGATTATACCTATATAAATGTAGAAGTGAGTTGCTTATTGCTAGATGCCTAATCCATTATTACAAATCCTTATATTTTTCTTACAACTCACTTGATTTAAATGAATGGTTTTTCCTATTGGTTGTTACATCACTTCATTCTCTCTCTCTCTCTCTCTCTCTCTTTTTTTTTTTTTCAGAGCTACCCTGCTTCCTCAACATATATGACGAGGAGCTTCCCATATCTATTTGAATTTTCTTTGATATATGTAAAAGATCATATCATGGGCCAAGGTGCATAGTCAATGAAGGACATCATTAAATATCTAAATAAGGAGTAGATATAGGCACAAGCACAAGAGATTGAGCATGAAACCCACCAATAGAGGAAGTAAAGGTACCGTCTATATGCTATAACATAACTCAACCTAATTTGAAGAGAAAGAGGTTTGTATGTTCTGATGATGGAATGGTTGACATGGTTTAGAGTTTTGAGGAGGGAATGTAGGAAATGAAGAGTTATGTTCATGAATTGGTCCATACTTTGGCAACGGACAAGACAATAATGAACATGTTGCTATTAAGGAGCTTTCTTAGAGGCATAAAAGGCTTGTCTCAAGGAGAAACCTATGATTTACTAGATAAACTCCTCGAGAATCTATTTAAAGTTGTTGTTCTTTATGACATGCCACCTAAGGAATGTTTAGACTATGTCCGTATGATTTTGTAGCATGCAGCAGATTAAGAAGAAGCTTTTGTAGTGCTTTGTTTTGTAGGTTGTCTTTTTGTACGTTGGTGATGATTATGTCAACTTCTTGTTATCCACACTGACCTAAGGATTTTTGTGTCTTTTGGAAGCAATTGTTATGTATCAAACATACTAATATTGTATAAAGGTCTATTAATAACAAGTGCTATATGTAGATGCAATTGGAACATTGGGTACTTTGTAATTTGATGAGATACTATGTAAGATGCTTTTGATGTACTGCTTCTCACTTAAAGCATAGACCATGCTTGTAAATTAATGTATGTAAACGTTACCTTTTGGTATTGCACAGATTAGCTGCTTGACAATGCACTTCACTTTGGATAATTTAATTGTTGGTGTACATATGTCATAGCAATGTCAATGAAATACTATAATTACATTTTTTGTGCTAATGACAATTGTTTTGTGGTTTCTTAGTTAGTAGTTGCAATAGAAAATAAGATATTCACATTTTTTGTTTATTAATCAGTTTCGCTTGTTAGAGTTGATTGGTGTGAAATGAGTTAGAGTATAATGGTTATAGTAGCTTTAAGGCAATAGCTTATTTGATGTAGGGGAATTTGAAATACATAATCTGGGACTCATTCAATCCCGAAACCATGTATGTTGTTGTATGTTTTAGACATTGTAACACCTTGTATTCAATTTATATAGTTGTAGACAGGTGAAAGAAGTAATCCTGACATGTGCCTTTATGAAGGCCTTAATTTTAGTAACTTGGTATTTGTGGAAGATTGAAAATTTAGTGACTTGACCAATAGTTAAAATGCTAATGTGCATGTTGTGGAGGTCATGATAGACTTAATGACAATTGAAATGGATGATTAGAATCACATGTTAGCCATACTGCTTATGGAAGACAATATAATGTCTTGTTGTACATTAAATGTGGTTGGGAGTTGTCATGTACATTGGAGTTGCAGTTAATTGGATAGCTCTTCGACTTATTGTTGGAATGCTTTGATCTATACAAAAGAATAGTTGTTGTCAAGTCAATTTAGTCCTTGAGCATGTGAGAAATTTGCTTAATTTAAATTCAATAGCTACTAAAGCTAAGAAGAAGAGGTAGATGCTATTCTAGGCATCTAAGACAGTTTATTTTTGAGCTTGTTATTAGTATCAAAGGAGCTCAGCTTTTTACTTTAACTGCAGCTACTATGGTGTTCTTGGAAAACTCTTACTCAAGTCTGCTATTATCAAGCACATGGATCCATTAGCTATTGTCTACAATTTCCAAATGCTCAAATACCAAGTCTATTGCCTACAACTAAAAATAGTGGCTATGAATACCTTTGAAGGTTTGTTGTTAATTATTTATTTCAATTGAGTTGTTGTTAACAAAATCTGCAGTTGCACCTATCAATTGGTGTTTAGCAAGCTTGGAGATGTGTGCTACACTTAAAAATTAGTAACTCAATGCTATGTTCTTTGAAGTATTCAATAGCTCTACATTAACTTAGTTTTCGTCTATAGGCTTGATTAACCTGAAATGTAGGATTTGAGCTCAAATTACTTCTTTGGTTTCATTCTTAAGGATATTTCTAGGTTGGTGAAGCTTCAAACGTTAAGTTTTGATAGGAATTATTTGAACAATAGTGTTCCTAATGTATTAGATACATTGTCAAATCTCATTGCTTTGAGTTACAACAATAATAAACTTAAGTGTATTCTTCCATCTTCACTTTCAATATAGGGGCACTTATTAGCATAATTGATAACTCTTGTTTTATAGTCTTACTTCTTTAATTTGTTTCCCTTTTGTTTCAATTTAGTCATAAGGTTAAAGTTTTCTTTTATGTTGTACTATGCATACATAGAGATCAAGGGGATAACACCCCTTACAGGGTTTCCGAATAGTGCTCCGGAAGTTAAATGAAATTTACAAAAATTGATAAGTGCAACATAATAGGCTTTTCTTTTCAGTTTGAATTTTTGTGTTTCATTTCTTTGATTCATTTTCTAGTAGAAGTATTTTATTTTTTAAGTTTCTTTTATTTACATTTAAATTCATGCATTTGGGCTAAACATAAATAAATTAAAATAAAAAATAAATAAAATTAAAAAAAAAAACTGAAAGTCACATAGGCATAGGATATGGGTGTGTCCCAACTTGTGTTCGCCTAAGATCATTCATCTATACCTAAAACAGTAAGTTACATGAGCATGGAACATAGTTGTGTCCCAACCTATGTTCGTTTAGAAATTACACAACATATACACATTGCGTAGCACTTTAAAACATAATACTTTTGATATTTAATATAGATCTTGCTTAAATTGTGTAGCTTCGAACATCCTTAAAGCTGCTAAGTTGAAAACATAATAGTTTTGATTTTGTCAGTACTATTTCAATCCTTTCTGCACATCGTCTGTATTTATAACATTAAAGAAATGATTTCCCTTAACATTTGATAGAGGTTCAAAACACAGGAACCGGTATATGAGGACTAACCTTGGTTTGGTTGACCTTTTAAAAATGGATATGACTAGATTTTGTTCTTTCATTCATGTAAATTTCTCGAGAAATTAAAGTTAACACTGAGGAATTTTAGTGATTGTTTAATTTTCATTATGTTTACAATTTCTTAGAAACCTTGGTTTGTGAAACCATGAATATATTATCAATAATGATTTATACATAGAGGTATTTGTTACCCCACGAACTTACCTCTATATAGATTAATGAGCAACATTCACCCAATATACACCATTATTAGAAGTTATTACATGGTTTATTAAGAACAACCTTAGCTTGTGCTTAGCTATCTTTATTGGAAAAAATCGTTATGATGCTAATGCCATTTTCATTTAATTTACCATTGACCAATGACTGAATTCGGCACATCATAGTGAAATAGATAATAATTTCTTAGTGTCTGATGTCCTTTTAACTTTGTAATTTGCTCTCCTTATTAGACTCTAAGATATTAAAAAATGGTTACTGGTATTTATATAATGATGACTATATATAATATGTTTTGGTACAAGAAAAACCTTGAAGACTAGATTTGATGGATTATTTTTCCATTTGAAGCAAAGTTCTATCATCATTGATAAATGTTGAAATTTTACTCTTAATATTGTATCTAGAGGATAAATTTGGGGATTGATGTTTACAACTTTAGATTTGTATTACTTGAATCACTTGTTAGACTTATATTCACTAACAAAGGTAAGACGTTTCTTCTAAATGAAATGGTAAGAAGAAGGTTTTTTTTTTAGAGGCAAGCCAAATGACATGAATTATTGAAAACTTCGTCTTGTAATTCCAATTTTTTGGATTAACTTACACTTTCCTTTCTGATGTGAGAAAATGGTTAATGAATATAATTCGATGCTCCAAGGCCATTGACTTTGATAAGTAATGTCCATTGCCATAGTATTGGTTTTATGTCCATTTTCTTGAGGTATACATAAAATGGTATGTAAGCATCTTTTGGTAGCTAGGATGGTTGGAAGTGAATTGTGGATCCAACTGTCTTAACTACAAGCTTACAAGAGTCATTATACATTATCTTATCCATCACGAATAAATGCATAGCTGTTGATCCAATGACATGTCCTTTATTTGAAGACGTTCTTTGGAATTTTCAATATGTTGCTCAAGTTCAAGTAACTGCTAATGTTGATCAAAGGTCAGACGTTGTTTCTCTATATTAAATTCTCGATGGTCAAAAGTAGTCTATACATCTTCAACATTCTTAACATATGTTGAAAAATTAGATTGCTCCTTGATAGCAGATTCATGACAATTCCATCTACATTCATTATTACCACTTTAGGATGATCATGGGTAGAGTATTATAGCAATACTTTTCTATTATGTTTATTATAGCAATTCTAATAATATGTTTTATTAAACCAACTTTTAAGCATAGTCTATATAGCTTATTGCAAATATTTTGCTCTTAAAAATCTTGCATCTATCTTTGTTCAACAAGGTATTGCATATTATGAAAAAGCATTGCATTGTTATCTTTAAGCATTAGAGTTGATGCAAAAAATTATATTTCTAGGAATATTGTTATACTCAATTGACTTGTTTAGCATGTCAGACTGGGCATTCGACTAAGGGCTTATATGTAGCTCAAACAACTGTAAGTTGTTTACCATTAGTGACTTTACTCAAATGGTTATGGAGTTGGATACATGTTGCTTTCCCCTTATATTTCTCTTTGTTACACTAAGATTCTTTATTAAATCATCAATATGGAAAAAAATTCTTTGCCCCACTTGGTCAAGCTTAAAAAGCATTCTAAACAATTGCTATGGAGATTTTTATGGAGAAGCTATTAGAAGTTCTTATTGCTATAGGAGGTAAGGTTGCATGTTTTATCGTTGCTAAAATGATTTTAAGGTACTGGCCATCACATTCTCATGCTTTGTGTGTCAACACCACCTTAGAGGAGTCAGAAACAGTCCCATTTACTCTTAGAGGTATAAATATCCTTGAACCTAAACACACTCAACTTAAATTTTCTAGAAAAAGGAAATCACTTGATGAGAATCTAGATGGACATTGTCCTCCTAAATAGTTGAAGCCAAACGTTGATATCAAGCTTGATGAAGCTTCCTGGCATGCCTTTGATGCATTTCTTAACATTTTGCTTCCATTATGTGGTTGTAAATCTAATGGGGTGGAGAAGGAGTTTAGACCTTGAGATGTAAGGTTAAACCTACAATTACTATCTTGTTCAGAAACTATTGAACATCCTTTGGAAACTAAAGGAGAGAATCTTGTTTCTTTTGGTGATGATGTCTCCTAGTTGGATCTAAATGGAGATTGCTACATCAAGCTTTCGTATACTAATTTTATATTTGAAGCCCAAATATTAGAAAATGATTGTAGTAAGCTATAAATGATTCCATAGGTAGTTTCAAGAAAAGTCAAATTTTAGTTAGTAACCTTGGATGATGTAAGCTAAAAAGAGTAAGGGGCTTGGCTATTGAAAGGAAATTTTGCTTTTAAAAACACTTAGGAAAGTGATTATGGAGTTACATTATTAGAAGTAATGAGTCTAAAGAAGTATCACTATGAAGCTCATGAGCTTGAGACAAATGAGAGTCTTCATGAAAAGGTGTGATCATCTAGAAGTCAAAGGTTTGAAAATCTTAGAGGAGAAATGGGGTTGCTTTCAAATTATATGTATACATAACATTGATTTTCCTAACATCAAATTAGGTATGCATAAGAACTCCTTAATTATCTTTATGGTTTCTTGCAAAGCATAGACAAGCTCTAACTCCCTTAAGGCTTCTTCCATTAAAACTCATAAGAAAATCTTATAAGTTTTCTATCTTCAATTTAATGTAAAATGAATCTACTAAAAATAATCTTAATATCCCTTCTAGAGAATATACGATCATAAATGAAAATTTTCACTTCCTCTTATACCAAGGGGGTATAAACTTCAATTGTTGGTTATGGTAGCAACATAAGGTCTTTTTCTTCTCCCCCACTCCATGCGGCGCCCCCCCTCCCCCCACCCCTTCCTTACAACTTTCTATAACATACCATTTATGTGACTACTATGCCGCAGTAGTTAGTTAAATGCTTTGTTTGGAGATATGACTCCAAAACATTTGGTAGCATAGAAATTTTTTTTTTTTTTTAAAAAAAAAAAATGGAGTAGGGCTCCTTTTGTTTGTAGCATATTTTGCATTACAGATCAATTAACAAAAAGAAAAATTTACTTAGGAGGATGTTGTCAACTAATTTTTCACTTATTGTTATTATTTTGTAAATCTACTTAGATATCTCCCTTGAAACTAAAAAAATGTGATGATTGACTTTAATATTCTATGAAAAATCAACCTTTATGAAGCTAGTAGGGATAGCTTACATATGATTATGACAAAATTCCTAAAGAATGAATCTATGAGCTCATAACTACCTTTTGGATTAATAAATGTGATTTTGACTACATTGGCTTGTTAAAAAAGTTACAAGAACCCTTGTGACGAGTTGTGTGTAGTCCATGAATCAAATCAAACCATAGGCACTTCTTTTGGCAACCCTTGAATTAGTGTATGGATCTTGTGGCAACATTCATCTATCTAAATGATGTAATGTACTTACATCCTTCAATCTCTAATTATATATTAAATAAATGTGTACAAAAACATAATTCACACTACAGCATTCGTAGCTTGTATCAGTAGCAATATATTGAAGCATAAAATATGGAGCTTAATGTCCTCCCATATACAAACAAGTAATATCACACATAAATAGTGAAGAGAAATTTATGCCAAAACAAAAATATGAAGAAAGATGAATTCCCTCAACTGATGTTAAAAAAATAATAAACAATATTGTTATTTAAGAGAAATAGAAAGTCATAGGTGAAAACACTCACGCATCCTATAGATCTCGTGAGAAATGACATGGTCATTATGTCTACCTTCATGTTCCTTCCTAACTTAGATTATTGTGTCTTTTCTACAATATACGTTGATTAGAAGGCATTATATAATGAATACATAATAATCTTTGATGAGTGGATTAGCTTGAAGGATCAAAGAATTTCAGGAAGAAGATGAGGAGGAGCTAGGAGAGGTAAACTAAATCTAAGAAGAGTTGATGGAATAGTTTCTTCATTATTCTTCCAATTATTATGTTATACATACATCACCGTTTACGAATTCATATCTCTCGTGAAAAGTGAATTGGATTTTCAAGAAGATGGTAGCATATGGCTATTTTAAAAGGTTCATCAATTCCCATTTTATTTGTACTATCCCTTTTCTATTTTTTTTTTCCCATTTCACAGTATCATACACCATTGGCATCTACAAATTTTTTTGCCATGGCCACAAAAATGTGTAACTTGCTTAAATATACCAAAAACAAAAATCTATAGTTAGACTTTGTGAGAGGCAACCAATACCCAAAGGTCTTATAATTATAGGTTCTCAGAGTAATTGACTCTAGAATGATGAGTCCTATCAAGATAAATTTAAAGCACAAAAACTCTTCATAGCAATGCCCCCACAAACCCTAATTGCTACTTCCTGCTTATCCTTTAATATTGCATGGTGGACCTGACCAATAGATGTAGTATCAATTGGTTGTTCCTTAAATGATAAGGATCCGAAATTCATAAAATATTCATTATATAATTCCCTACTTATGGAATTGATTTGTACTAGAAGCAGTACCTAATAGTATAGTACATATGGTTTAGTTATAAAAAAAAAAAAAAAATGCAAAATAATCCATGCCACATACAAAAGGAAATGGATAACCGGTTTTTAGTTTACAAAATGAAAATAACTATAGAGTGAAGACCTAAAAGAGCTTTAAAATTCCTTACAATCTATAATATCCATTTATACGATACGGTGCAGTGGAGCAAACGCCATAAATACAAAGACAGGCAAAATGCTTAGAAGGGATAGTCAAAATTATTTTAGTATGTAAATCTCCTAAAGCTTAACCTAACCAAAAACTTGATCTTATTGGGCTATTGTTTGGTTACGTTCTCGGCTTGCAGTTTAGCATGTAAATTGAGCTATTCCATCAGAGAGTAATGCTACCATAGCTTCAAATGGAAATTGATATTGAGTTGATGGTTCAAATAGAAATTACCATTAGCTTCCACAAAGTTTTCTAATCATCAATTATGTTATGCTCATAATTAGAAACATGAGTACTCTTTAGTTTCCTTGCTGCATATGTGAAAGAATATGACTTTAGGCTACATTTTCTCTTAGTCTCAAGACATGCTCTTTCATAATACCAAATAACAAAGTTGAAAAATAAACCCGATGGAATCTATTTGTGAATGAACATGGCAGTTTAACCTACTGCTGATGTTTCTATAGAAAATTCTAGTATCTAAAAGACTAGTAAGGATCACATACTTACTGGTTGCTAAAATCTGTATTTTTCTTCTTTTCCTTAGTAACAATGATAAAGTAGTCCTTTTTTCTTTTTTCTCCCCTTAAACCTTCTTAGCTGTTAATGAATGATGCTATGTGGATCTAGTGCTTGTATATCAGAAGTTAGTGTGTTTGTATTCTATTAGTTTGCATTTAGTTGTAAATGAAAGTTTGCAATTGGTAGAAAGTGAAAGTTCATGTTGCCCTACTAGGTTGTCATGGACAATAGACCAAGATATGGCCTCTACACATCCAAAAAATCCTAAACAAGGGTCAATGACATTTCACTGAAATGTCTTACATAAGTCCACATTCACATATGATGTTGTAATCTTTTCACATTTTGTCTTACCCTTCAGACTTATGGCCATAATAAGTATGCTCATGTTCTCCTATCTTTAAATTTGTTAACTTTTTGGTTGGTTATATAGACATCAGTACCTTATATATTCACTTCTCAATTATGTAAGAAAAGGTACCTATAGAATTTGTTGCTTTCTTTATCTAAATTCTCAAAATCACAAGATGTTGCTACTTTATTACTCTGTTTTAGCTTAACTTTCCATAATCAATAATTCTTTATTAGAACACAAGGGATATAACTTAATCTGTTAAGAAGGCTACCTTACGCCAAAGTGAAGAGATAAATGATTAATCATTAATGTAATGATATGAACTGTAACATGGTTAGATTAGCCATAAATGCAACTAGAGATATTTACACTTATTTCTATACATTTAATCAAACTTTAATTGTACATCTATGACAGCGTTAGATAGCAAGAGGTTACAAAACAAAAAAAGGTTCCTACCTACTTCGATGACATGTATACATATAAAACCCTAAGAATAGTAGACATCTAAAATATAGAAGAGGGTCACACCGTTCTATTACTTCATCAAGCCAAGCATTGATATGGCATCTTAAACCTACGCTTTCCATTGTCTACAAGATAAGTTATGGCTAATACGATGTTTGTGAGCAATAAGACATATGTAAGTGCTCACAATTTCCCTTCCTTACTTGAAAGTGTTGCACATAAGGAATCTAGCCTTCTTTGCCTTTTACATAACAAGCACAACTTGTACTAGAGATTCATCAAAGAGTCCTTATATTTTATTTGCTCCATTCAAAATTGTTGTTCACACTGCTTAATGTGCTATAGGACTTTTTTTCTAAACTTCAAATTGTACTTACATGTTAGGGGATCAACTTGCTTAAAGAACCTGTAGCCTCCCTTGCCCTGCATAGCGCATGGGAGTTAGGCGTAGCATGTAGGGAAACAAATGGGGTTAGGACACGCAGACAAAAATGAAATCCATACCGAATAATTTGGATACCCATGAAACCTCTATTCGAATGTATGTAGTTACAAAGATAAAACAATCTCTAGCTATTTCTTAGAATAACAAACTGTAGTTTCCCCTTCTAGAACATCAGAAGTTGATGAATGTGAAATACTGGACATGGTAATGCAACCTATTATCTTCCCTACATGAACCATAGAAAATGAAAAAGCCAAACTTGGTACACATGAAAGAGGGAAGAAATATATCCATTTGAGTATGGCATATTTAGCATATGAGGCATAGTGAGTGCTAAAGATGGGACAACTAAAAGAATCACCAAAGTACTGCATTCATTTTAATATGGCTAAAAAAAGAGATATGCTACCATCATGAAAAGGCCATGATAAAGTAAGCATCAATAATCTGTAATTGGAAACCTTAAGCAAATTCACATCCTAAATTTAAATACGTACTATAACATGCTTACCCTTATTGAATGAAATAATCTAGTAATAGGGTCATGATGAATCTGTCACATATTTTACTTAGCGAAGGAAGGGCTATGTTTTGAAAATGGAAGATTCATAGTGCAATTCATATTGCTTTGGGATGAATAAAGCTATATAAATATCTCAATTATTTTAGTTGCCTAAAATGAACCTCTACGATATTCAATCATATTCATGAACTTTTCCTTATTGTATTCACTTTTTTTCCCCTTAGTTAAAAATCCTTCTACCATTCCTAATTCAAACTGAAACCAAAATTCATAAATTCATAACCAAATGAACTTAGCATTGTTCTATCAATCCATGTAACAAACCTATTATTTAAGGGTAATCTTACAACATTTTCCATCCCTATTACTTGGAATATAAGGGTAAGAAATAGGTTGAGAAATTTCACATATGTAACCATGGATAGTACTTGGTAACAATGAATTGATCTAAACATTCATATGCAAATACATAAACAACTATGGCATCTATCAAGCTCATAGTGATTTGGATGTAGACTGTGGTCATTAATGATAATTTGTACTTTAATGTACGGGATCATTTGGTTGATAGTAAAAATTAGAAAAAAACATCAAATTTGTTATACAATCCCTTTGTGTAAAGGAATTGTTCAAACAAATATTGGTCAGATGTTAAAATGATATAAAGTGAGCACTTCCCACTAAGGCGTGAAGAAGAAAATCAATGATAATCGCGCATACAATACAATGCATTGACAATGCAACCTATCATAGACATGGAAATGCCATACCTATAATGGCAACATATTAGACAATCATGTCATGTGTGACATTATAATACACGATAAATTGAATCAGTTACATTCGTGGAAACATGGACACGAGTGAATAAATCATATACCTTGACAATAGTAGTTCAATCTAGAGAACAACTTACCAACTTCTATTAGGGCTTCGTGTTGCAAACCTCCAATAAGTTTAAGGGATTGGACTTATGGTAGGGGAGTGAGTGCCACTGAGGAAGATGGCCATACTAGGCTAGGCGATTACAAATATCTTCAATGGTCTTATCGAATACTATGAGGATGGGGTTTCTATGGTGAATACGGGTAGATACAATGAAGATATATAGAGTTAGGACTTTTGTTTGTATATTTTTACTAGGTTTGTTTTATTTAATGAGAGATAGTTTAGGTGTTTCAACTCTTATTCATTATGTATTCTCTATTATATTATTCCAAGTAAACGGTATAGTGCTAATTCTATTACGTTTAAGTGAACATCATAATAGCCATTCATAACTTATTATACCCTTATTTTATTTCTTAATAATTACAATTCCATTCAACCCTTATTCCATTCCACGAACTAAATGTGCTAATAGTGATATCGCTTAGCATGTCAATCCATCCTCTAACTCTTCTAATCAAGATCTAATTATCAAGTTGATTTCTACTATCTTAGATCTAATAAATTACAAGTCTCTACAATTTTCTATGAACTAAACAACTTCTAATCAATTTATATATCTGTTAACAAGCTAGAACGTATCTTTTACAACACATAATTATACGATTAGAGTCTAACTAAACAATATCAACTATATGTATCAATCATCCTCATAATAAAGTTGTAACATTGCTTAACCCACCCTCATAGTTATTGTAAATCTCTTTTCACCCATCAAATTCAACAAACTCATCAACTTGACCTACAATAGTAAAATTTAAAGGAATGAGCTAAGCTTAATACATAATACAATCACATGCGCATATACAAGCAATTATAATTCATATGTGATAAATGCAAAGCAAGTAAATCACACAATCATTTTATTATCTTTACTTTTAAGTTAGTTACATAATTCACACTAAAGTTCCTTATGACCATCACATCACACATCATAACATAGTCTTAGCATTTGGCATGTCTTTTTAGGCTCTTTTATAACAACTTAGATCTATCTCAAATAATTTCTATATAAGATCCCACCAAGTACAATGCCTTACATGAATCATCAGGGTTACCTTCTAGGGATCTATTACTCCAAGTCTTTATGATGAGCTAAGCATAAGTAATAAGCAATTATTTAAAGTTGGATATTTATTTAGTATAATTTCCAAATTAAGTATCATAACAATCATAAACTACAAATACCTATCATTTAGGCTCTCGAGCAACAATAGAATCAAATCAAGTTATCCTCTACTTTTAAAGTATTAAACAAAAGAAAAAAAAAATGTCTTTAATAGCCTATTCTTGAGTTCTAAGTCTTTAATCCTATCCTTTATTGATCCTCCCTTATTTTAATGTTATAGGTTGAACAAACAACTAAGTTAATAGTCCATGATTATGGTTTATAGCATATTATAATTACTTGATATTTATAATTTAAACATTCGATAAGTTAAGGGAAAGTAAATTAATATTGAATTTAAAT
This sequence comes from Lumnitzera racemosa, assembly GCA_024138005.1. NCBI lineage: Eukaryota > Viridiplantae > Streptophyta > Magnoliopsida > Myrtales > Combretaceae > Lumnitzera > Lumnitzera racemosa. The sequence goes on along the minus strand of JAMXBC010000007.1, from coordinate 71,653,773 downwards.
AAAATTAAAGAGAAAGGAAGATCGCAAGGAGAATTATGATCGTAATTCATGGTCATAAACCCTTCTGTGCACTACATTCCCAAGATTTCACCCACGATAGTACTTCTTCACCTTCCATAAGCTTTATGATTAGAAACATGCACGTGTTTCTTGACCTTAGATTCTTTGTTGTAACAAAACCTTGTGTTTTCTCTAAGAAACATCTCTTAAGGCTCCATCAAAACCTTACACTACCATCATGAATTAATCACCATTGGTAATTTAATCCTTAAACTTGCTCAACCATGACCAAATTAGGGTTTAAAACTTATAAAAACAATAAAGATGTGACCTTATCTAAATTTCACATCAAGACTTATGTGATTGATCAACTTTAATATGTATATAATGATCTCTCCAATTAGAATCAATAAAAACACTTAGAAAATGTCCCTTCCATCATAATTAAATCCTAAAAACATTAACTTATCACACTACACATACCTAACCATAAAACCCTTCACTTGCGGATTAGTTAAGATCTAGAGTTTTGTTGAAAACCCATCGGTTAGATTTGTACAACAATGTTGAAAGCTTTGGATTTAAGCGACGAAATTGCCTGACTTATCTTGATTATTTGATAACTTGATTATTAAAGCTTTAGAGAGGCTTGTCAATTGAGTTGTATTATGTGATAGAAAAAGGAAAAGAGAGTTGTAAGGTTAGGGTTATGGATTAAGGGTTTGTAGGCTTTTATGTAATTAAGGATAAAAGGTCAATTGTGCCATCACTATTTAATACTTAATTATTCTCTTGCCACCACCCTTGATAATTGCTTCTTTTATTTTCTTAATTTATTGGGGTATTACATTCTTCCATCTTTTAAAGAACTTTTGTCTTTAAAAGTTACTTGAATCATGGAATAATTTTAAATACTTGTTTCTATAGTCTTCTTTCATCTATGATGTAAATTGCTCTTCTAAGCCTTAACTTCCTTATTTATTTCTCCTCTTTAAGGCTATCTTTTCATATCTAACCATCTATCTCATTACAAAATCATTATAGGTTTGCTATTAGTTTCTTGAGAAAACTAGCTTTTGATTCTCCATAATTTCTCTCATTTTCTTTATAAATTTTCACCAATATCCAAGATCAATGATTTTGTCACATTTATTTCTTAGTCTATATTGTCTTTGAAGAACTTAAGCCCATTTGGGTTGTTCTCCGAGTATCACCAAGTTATAACTAATATCTTCTAAAAATAGCATTTATGATTTGTGTTCATTTTACCTTTATCCACAAAACTGTCTTATATTCATAAATAATGTTTCATAACCTCATTATCCTAACAATTCTATAATTCATCATCCAAAATTCCAATGTTCCTAATTTATATTACTTAAGGTTTGTTCAATAATACCCATAAATGATAAAAGATGATACCAATGCAACTCAAGCATTGCCTCTTTCATTCTTATGACTGATTAGGACATTAATAGATAATCTAACCAAATCCTCTTGCTATTGATAATCTTCATATGTTATTATTAATTGCAAGACATTAGTATCATTATCATTATTTTTATTATTACTTCACACATTGTATTTTTATTTTTTTACTTAATTATTATAAAAATATATTTAAACATAGTAAGTCATTTTTCAAATGCTACTCTTACATTTACCATTATTAAAGAAATATTACATACATACATGTGTATGTAATCACTTATGCACTTACTATTGTCTTCATAATTAATTATTCGATTGTAGATAATTATATTTCTCTATTGTTATAATTGTTGTTATTACTTACTTTAGTGTGGCTACAATTATTGTTTATTAGTAATGTTCTTTGTTTCTTTACTAAAAGCCTTTTGTCAATCGCTATGTTTTTATTGGGGAGTTTTAGTAACATATTTATGATTATCACTTTGTATACACATACAGACACACACATAGAAAATATATAGAGACATACTCTTATGTATGTGTTTGTGTGTAAATATAAATCAATTGTTTTGCATAACAGTTATTTTGATATTATTGATGGTTTCATTCTATAATAAGTCGTTTTATTGACTTGGTTTGTTACAATTCATTCATACATATTATTTTATCTTTTAACTCTATATCTCTAGGTATATAATTTTGATATTCTCTCTCCATATAATTTACAATAGGCTTCCAAAATTATCTTTAATATATTCTATATCTATATCTTTTATTGATCTATAATAATCCACGCCATCAATATATATATGTATATATTCATATATATTATTAATTTATATCTTCTATAGCTATCTTCTTATCTCCTATCTATTATTTATACTACTATTATCCATTATGTCTATTATATTATATTACATATTAAGCAGTTTTATTCCACTTCACAACTCATATATATATACATACATATATATTACCAAAGATCAACATGTCCTTTTGCGCATATGCAGAAACCCTATTGCCGTTGATGAAAGCATTTTTAAGAGGTAGAAGTTCAACAGAATCCTCCTCTTTCTGTTTTTCACAGCAAAATTAATTTGAGACGATTGAACATGTGTTATTGCTTTGCCATTGGATTCATCTGAGTTTGGTTTACTATTTGTGGCTCAATATTGTTAATATCAGCTCATTGCAGAGGATAGAAGAGTGGTTCATCTCTGTTGTTGATCTGTCTTGTTCTTGGCATCAAATGCGGCCATCACATTACATTACGGTCTATTTGGACTGAAAAAGGAGCAGAGCTGTGCGATGAATGATTCATCCCCAAATCCAACCGCGACTCTAAGATTGAATTTGATATATCTCCAACTAAATTACACTGCAGTAATCAGATATGCGCATAGCAGTCCCTGGCTATAATTCAAATAAAAATCAACAGTGTCTTACTGCAGGTTGTCTAGGCAACGTATTTGCGTTCCGTTAACTCCTGTCTTGCAAGTAGTCTAATAGCATTTCTTTCTTAGTATTATTGATATCACTTTTGAAGATTACGCGTTCTTTTGTTTTATTTTATTTAAATTTCCAGTAGAAATCAATTTCTTCGTCTTTTTCCTAATTCACACCTTGTCTGGATATCCATATAATATATCTTTTTTTGTTTTTCCTAACATGTAAATACTAGTGGTCAAAATGTACATGCAGAGTGACAAAAGTACGAAAAGTTAACGAAGACAAGTAAAAATTCAACATATTTAATAATATAAATACTAATATATAAAACTTTTTCTATAGAAAAAGCAACAAAACCCACTGCGATTATCTTTTTATTTGTTTCCCAAGTGGCCGGAGAGTTTGCATTGAGTGGGTATACTATTATTATTTAAAGCTGTTTCTGGAGCATTGAGTATAAAAAAAGATTCGATAATATTAACATATTATGTAGATCGATAAATAACATATAAGTATTAATAATATTAAAATATATAAAAATAAAAAAATATATCTTTTAAAAAAATATCAATTTTATATCCATATAGTATTATTAATATAATATATATTATTTATAGATTCATGTAATATATTAATATCTATAGAATATATGCTTGGAAAATGGAGAAACTAGAGCTGCACGGCCTCTCTACCATAAAAAAAAACTTTAATGAAACTTTTATGTCACATATCTTTCTAAAACATATATATATATATATATATATATATACTAATAAAATTCCAATGCATCAATATATAAATGAAGGTAATATGTTGCTTTTTTAACTACTGCTATTTGCTAAAAAATAAAAACTATCGCTATTTGTGCATTTATGCCACTTTGTAGTTTTATATTTCCAAAACACGTCTATTTAATATATCATGTATTATTGTTGTCGATGTTAGATATTTTTTCTTGCAATTTTCTTTTTTTATCAATTATGGAGAAATGGGGATTTGATTCTTAGTTTATTTCGATAGTAGATCAATAGAGATATTATTAACATAAAATGGTCTTTACTTTTATTGTATATCTAATAAGTGTTAGGTTATACTAAATTAATTAATTAAAATAATTATAAGTGTGAAATTAAACTTTGACAAAAGTTCTTCTCTTAGAATCTTTAATGATCCTCTGAGTTTGAAATTATATAGTGTCTTTTCATCCCTTCTCATTAGGAAGTTCATGATGAACTTTCTCTATGACTTTACGCAGAGGAGAAAAAGAATAATAAAAACATGTTGAGTTATATATTCATTTATAATGCTGGTGACTTGACATTTTCCCACCATCTAGAAACAAGGAATTCGTCAGAACAAGGATTGTCAATCGTATTCGACGAATATTGCCGAAGGGCAAATTACGTTCAAATGAAGGAAAAACTACAATTGCGTGTGGAACCAAATCTAAGATTTTTTTCGCAATTTCTCTAACCTTTTTAGTCTTTTCTATCACCATCGCTGCTTAAAATTTTGCAATCATGGACATAATAACCAACTTTAATCAGTATCATCCATCCGTGGTTATTAGTTTGTCAAACTTCGACTCACAAACTAATTAAATTTGGTATGATATTTACTTTAATTTAATTTAATAATAATTGAGTTTCATTTAAATTTAAACTATTTGAATAGTTTCAAACTTGAGTTTTATAATTTTTAATTTTATAAATTTACGAGTCTAATAGAGTTTAACTCAAGTTTTAATCAAATATGGGTATTAAGATTATTTTAATTATATGAAAATACTTTTCGATAAATTGTTCACATAAGCTTAATTCAATTGAGTTTTAAATTTATAAAATGTCATTTTGAATCAAGATCAAATTGCAACGAATAAGATCCTTAAAATTTTAATTTAAGCTTAAAGTTAGAGCTCAAGCTTAACTGTATATTACTTCAATTCGGTTCGTTTATCATCTAATTTTGGCTGGAATATAAAGCATATTATTTTCATCGACTGACCGAAGCTTCGAAACCGCCTTATGTTTTGTACTCAAAATGAAAGTCTATAAAAGGCACAGGCATTTACTTCATCTTCATGTATTTATTTCTTCAACCAATAAAGAACTAGAAGGTCATAGCCGCCCTACAACGAAGGAACTCATCTTTTACAACCAAAAAAAAAAAAATTGAAATGGCTGGAAAAATGTTCATTGTAGCCACAGCTGTAATAGCAATGGCAGCTTCGATTCCGTCCTCGGCGGCAAAAACAACGTACATAGTCGGCGACAGCTTGGGATGGTTGGTTCCTCCGGGTGGTCCTATTGCCTATGAAACATGGGCTTCATTGTATGCATTCACAGTTGGCGACATCTTGTGTAAGAAAAATCTAAAATGTGATTTGCATGGTTTAATATGTATGCATAGTAGGCTGATTTTCGGGCGGGATACTTGCATCAAATAAACCTAAACTCAACTCAAACAATTAAAATTGGAAAATTTGAACCCCTTTAATACGATTTTCAACAATCATGAGCCAGTTATATTTAGCCTTACTTAAAAAATAGGTTAGAAGTGGCTTTAAACTTGAAATATATCTCAAATTCACTTTTGGTTGAGCTAAAATTATTGAATTTGAGTTCTGGACTTCAAATTATTATTGTATAGTCCTGAACGGCCACCTTCTAATGCGTCAAATTCAATTTGTCCTCGTGTCAAGCTGTTCGAACTCGAGCGACTAGCAATCCGATAACTGGCTGTTAGTTTTACAAATCAAGTAATTTTGGCACTCTTTCTTAAATTTCATGAATTGGTTGCAGTGTTCAACTTCGCCACTGGAGAACAGGACGTGGCCCGCGTGACCAAGGAAGCCTTTGATAATTGCAATTCAACAAGCCCTATATGGCTACAAACGAATGGTCCATATAATTTGACTTTGGAATCAGCTGGTTCGTACTATTTCATTGGCACCATCGACAGGCACTGTGCCTTGGGACAAAAGCTAGCCATTAATGTTACTTCCAATGGTCCAACTACTAGCCCTTCTCCTTCATCGCCACCACAAGCCCCTGCACCAACACCTCCAAGAACTGCGGTGACTTACATCGTCGGTGATAAGTTAGGCTGGATTGTCCCTCCAGGTGGTTCGATTGCATATGAAACCTGGGCATATGGCAAGTCATTCATGGTTGGAGACACATTGGGTATGTTACTACAAAACCAACGGAAATCCTCACAAAAATGATATCTCATTTACAGCATTCCGTTTGCAGCAACATTGACTTTTAGAAAAATGAGAACAAATCACAATTTCCAATGTACTCATAATCACAATATGCAGGAAGTTTGAATTAATTCGACTCTCAAAGAAGTAACAAATTTCTCTCGCCCTGCCTTAATTTTTCAGTTTTCAACTTCGCCAGTGGACTGCAAGATGTAGCCAGAGTGACAAAAGAAGCTTTTGAAAACTGCAACTCAACAAGTCCTATATTCCTAGAGACAACTGGTCCATTTACTTACACCTTGGAAACTCCTGGGGAGTACTATTTCATCGGTACCATGGACAGGGACTGCACCTTGGGACAAAAATTAGCTATTAATGTTACCTCCTCTTCTAGCCAATCTCCATCATCATCACCACCGAAGGCACCGATACCAACGGCTCCTAGAGCACCTGTGACCTACATCATCGGCGATGAACTAGGATGGATTGTCCCTCCAGGTGGTCCAATTGCATATAAAACATGGGCATATCGCAAGACCTTCTTGGTTGGTGACGTACTAGGTATGTCTTAATCCACAAGAAAATAAAAGAGCAAGAAAATTGGCTACATATAATGATATGCATACTACATTTATTGGTTATGGATGCTAATTCAACGCCTATCTGCAGTTTTCATCTTCGAAAACGGAACACAAGACGTGGCTAGGGTGACAAAGGAAGCTTATGAAAGATGCAACACCAACACCACCATCTCTATCTCCACCACCAGCCCCACCAACATCACACTCACATCACCCGGCGAGTACTTTTTCACCAGCACCTACCCTCGCCACTGTCTCTTGGGTCAAAAGCTAGCCATTAATGTTACCACAACTGCCTCCGGCAGCACTTCCCCTTCCGCATCTTCCTCTGCCCCTTCCCCATTAGCCGGTGGACCAATGACCGCACCGCCTCTGGAAAGTGCAGCTCCATCTAGAGCGATCTTTGGCTTTTCTTCCATATTGGTGGCGTTGGCCATTGCTCTCTTATTTTAATTTCTTTTTCATTTTTCTGTTAACATCCTGTTACAGTAGATTTCGGTCTGTGTCAACGTAGATTTACAAATACAGCAGCTAATAAGAGAGAATACTGATTTCTCGTTTCATGGTTTCATTTTTCTGGACTTTGATTTAGAGTCTGTGCGGAGAATAATAACGACAGATCGTAGCCTTTATTTTTGTATTTGTTGTAAATTGAGACAATATGTTATTCTGTTTATTTCTATTCAATTTTGATCCGGGTTCCTCTTTATAGTTAATGCATCTTACTGATCTAAATTTTCAGAAGTTCTATTTTATTTTTTTGGGTTATCTTGTCTTTATAAAAATATAAGCCATTCAGAAATTTCCAAATAAGGAAAAAAAAATGTAAAAAATTGGTGATCACCACGGTAGCTGGCTATAAAGAAAAGCCCCGCCTAAGTACCCTTGCAATCAAAACGTTCCATTTCAAGCCGAATTCAACCCTAGCTTTCTCAGATATTTCTAGAGCCAGTATAAAAGCCATTCCTTCTTTCTCTCTTCCTCTCAAACGAAATTCCAAAGGTGTTCCAAACGCTAATCGTACACTATTTCAAATCCGTACATAGTAACGCAATTGTAATATGAAATTCTACTGATTTCCCTATTTGTGTTCGACATTTATCTAGGTAAAGGAAGACGGTAGTTTTTTCGAGCAAGACTGGGGTTCTAAATACGCAGAGGCACTTTGCTCAGGCTCGAAATCCCCTTTTACTTTCTTTCTTCTCTTATTTATATTCTGTGATGGTACTTTCTCCGAAAGTTGACGCTGTTACCCTTCTCCAATTTTTTCCACTCACAATCTGTTGTTTTGGTTACAATTACTATCTCTTTTGTATAACCTATGTAATACAAACTCCTACTACTTCATGAAATAATCTTTTTGCCAACTAGGCACACTTTTATTTCTTTTAGATCTACATGTAATAGTTGTCTCCCCATGTAGAAAACCAACCTTGTCCCGAAGGTCAAATGTTATAAATGTCTGTCGAATAAAGTCCAAGTCCTCCCATGTTGCGTCTTCTTGTAATTAACCTGTCCATTGTACTAACATTTGTGAACTCTCGAGATCGTGTATCATGATGACTCTAGTATTTAGTATCTTCAACAAAGTTAATATAGGATGATTATCAATAGCATCTGTAGGCAACTGTGATGCAGGGTAGGGATATTAGAACCAAAAGCTTTTTTTAGCTGAGACACATGGAACACAATACGTATTTTGGCCCCTTCGTGTAATTGTAGCTTATAGGCAGTAAATCCAATTCCTTTTAACTCCAGGAGACGACCATAGTAGCTTGCTGAGAGTTTGTGTGTCCGAGCCAAAGCAACGGAAACTCGCTTATATAGCTGTATTCGCACAAAAACTAGGTCACCATTTTCAAAGGACACATTTGTCCAATGTTTATCAGCAAAATGTTTCTTCCTTAGTTAGGCTTGTGTAAGCCGTTCCTTGCCTACTTCTTAACTCCATATCTATTGCATCTACCCTATAGACACCTAGAATATAATATGGTATTAAGGGTAGAGGCCTACCATATACTAACTCAAATGGAGTAGAGTTGGCTCCCTAATTAAATGACATGTTATAAGCAAATTCTACCTAGGGTAGATACCTTATCCATAAGTTTGGACAATCCATAATATAATGCTAGAGATATTGTTGAATGACTCTATTTAAGACTTCAATCTATCTATCACTTTGTAGGTGACAGGAGTTTTTCATGTTTGATTTTTTATAACTTAAAATAATAAAAAAAAAATCTTTCTAAAACTTACTCATGAAAATAGGATCTTTATTTGATATCATTAATCTAGGATAGCATGAAGTTTAACCACCATATTCACAAATAATTTGCAACACTAGTTGTTGTAAAATATGATTCCAAAGGTTCTAGATGACAATATTTTGAAAGCTTCTAGATGACGTATGGTGATGTAACTAAAATCACCATACATCCTTGTGATTTAGGTAAACATGTAACAAAATCTTGGCTACTATCTTCCCATATCTATTTTGAAATAGGTAAGGGAGAGAATAATCCAAACAGGTGACTTGGTCTCATGCTTAACTTGATGACAAATGGCATAATTGCATAAATAAAATTCAACTTGTGCTCTCATAAGGAAAATCTTGGGCAATTCTTTTATATGCCTTATGAAATCTAAAGTGATGATGTAGGAGAATTATGAAATTCTTTGAGTGTTACCTCAATTAGTGATGACTGAGGCATCAAATGAGTTATTTGTCTTAAAACAAAGGATCACTTCTCTACTTTAGTAGCCACTTATGAAATGTTCCCTATTGTACTATTGCAATCACTTACTGAAGTTCTGGTAAGGATTGATACTCTTTCTTTGATGTAAAAACTGGGAAAAGAAATCCCTAAATATGCACTTAACTAAGAGTCTTTCCTTCACAATGCATCAACTACTAAGTTGTCAACCCTGATTTATAGGCCACAGAATAATCAAAGCCTATTAATTTCACGAAATATTTTCGTTATTTTAAGGTTTGCATCACTCGTTAAGGATATCCTTAAGGCTTTTATGATCTGTTTAAATTAGGAAATGAGCACCTAATAGGTACTGTCTCCACTTGTGCAATGTCTCTAATAACACATATAATTCTCTTACATAAGCTAAGTCTTTCAATAGGTGTATTAGTAACTTCTTATTGAAATAAGAAATAAGACGGTTATTTTGAAGTAATACAACTCCTATCCCTATCCTTGATGTGTTTGTCACTACCATGAAAGGTAAAGAAAAAGTTGGTAAAGCTAATATTAGGGTTGAAATAAGAGCTTTCTTAAGTTTTCTCAAAGAAGTAGTGTTTGATGGGTCCACTCAAATTTATCTTCTCAAAGTATGTCTATTAAAAGGCTGATAGTAGAGGTATATCCATTAATAAACCTTCGATAATATACTGAAAATCCTAAGAAGGCCTTTAATTATTTAATATTACTTAGCAACGGCCAATTCTTCACTACTTTCTATTGGTTCTGGTACAACTCCTCTATTTGAAGTAACATGTCCCTATAGTATGTTAGGTGAACAAACACTGCCTTTGCTCTAAATAAAATGTATTTTCTACCAAAACCTTTAGAATAGCTTCCAAATGGTGTAAATCCTTATCAAATGTAGGGTAATGGATTACTATGTCATTTAAACAAAAAAGCTTGAACATCTAGGGTCTCATTGACTGGAAAGTAGCCGATGCATTACACAAGCTTAGTGACATGACTTTGAATTTATAATGGCCCTTATGGGTTTCAAATGCAATTTTTCCCATGTCTTAAAGGTATGTTTGAATTTAATGATTCCTTGCATTTAAATCCAATTTAGAAAATATTGTAGCACTCTCTTACCTATTAACTCATCTATTGTAGGAATGGGAAACTCATCGTTTATGGTTACTTGATTTAGAGTATGACAGTCCATACAAAATCTCTAAGTCCCATCTTTCTTCTCGAGTGAGCAAATAAGTGGTGAAAGTGGACTAGTATTATGCTATATAACTCCTTGACTCAACAATTCTTTCACTTGTTTTTTAGTTTCTTCCTTTTAAAAATGATGATGCCTATAGGTTCTAACATTTGTTGGGGAGGCATCTTTAATGAGATGAATGTGTTGTTGTACCTTTCTCAATGGTGGCAATGATGAAGATTACTTAAATACATGAGTAAAGCTGCCTAATAATTGCTAGGAGTATTATTGTTCGTAGTAAGATGCTATTGCATTTGTATCGATTAGCCTTTTAAATTGATTATGACTAAAAATAGATTATGAATAATCTGTCTAGTTCGATCAGTGTTGTAACCAATGAGTTGCACCTCTTTCTCGTTATATTCATACTACATTGTCATGTTTTTGTAGACATTAATGATTGGCCCTAATTTCTACAACCAGTGAACACATAAAATAATCTCAACTCTTTAAATTGGAAAAACAAAGAAAGTATCTTGAAAAATAACATTTTGAATTTGCAAAGGTACTTCATTACACTATCCCTCATATTGTAACTTGTCATCTTTCCCAATCGTTACATTAAAATGTGGACTTCGCAAAAGGGTCAAATTTGGCGTCTTCATAACCCTACATTGTAATAAATTGTGGGTACTATCACCATTAACTAATACTACCATAGGTTACCTATTAATATTACCATGAAATATAAGTGTATGAGGTATCATCACTTTAGAAAAAGCACAATAATCGATGAACAATGTAGTGTTAGCAGGCTTATCATTCATGTCAATAGGTTTATCTTTGACAAGTAAGTCTTTTACTTTCTTACTTAGTAATAACAAAAATTTCAACTTGCAGTTATGATTCTTATAGAATTTCTCATTGGAATTACCACACAAATCCTTTTCTCTCCTTGCCAACATTTCTACTCTTGTAAGTCTTCTCATGGGTAATTTGGTTATTGTGTTTGATTTGGTATTGGTAAGGTTAATTGAGGGTGATGGGGTGGTTGCTTTAGAAATTCGTAATGGTTTAGAATATGAGAAAGAATAAAAAATTTTAGTTTCATAGATTTTAGCTAATCAAAAGGCTTACTTTATTGACTTAGGTTTCATTACTAAAATTTAGATATAAGTTGTAGTATCTAATGCCATTTAGATGTACTTGTGTAGACATACTAAGATTTGATTTTAGGATACTAAGATTTAAATGTGAATCTTCCAAATCTTGATTATCTTTATGGTTAATCTCTATGAGTCGCTCTTCTTAACATACCTCCACATCTGCCCCTTCTCAAGTCACTTAATCTTCTTCCATGTTTTTCTCTTTAGCCGTTAAAGCATCTAATTAAGATAGAAATGAATTTTCCAAATCAAAATGCTCTTATAACTAAAGTCATTAATTTGAAATGTTCCAGTATGTTTTAGCTTTCATAAATTCTAACATTCTTTGCATATATTTCACATTTTCTACCAAAGAATATGTTAATGCTTGTAATTTCTCTATTATTGTTGGTTCCATGACTTAAATCTATCAACCATAGTAAAGAAAAATGAGAACACCAATTAATAGCACTTGTAACCCCTTATCTTATTATGAATAATAATGTGAATGCTATATGAGGAATCACAATAGTGAATCGATGAAAAAGACGAAAAATTGAATATGATGAGATGGAATTTGTTTCTAATTAGTCTGAAAGAACTACTCTCCAAAGGTACAAGACCTAAATGGACACCTAATGAAAATTGGAAATTTTCTCCATTTTGAAAATCCATCCATGAGGTTCTATGTAGGAAAACTTCAATATTTCCTATTTTATTCCCTTCATCAAATAATTTGCTCCTAATGTTTATGACGAATTTTGTGTTTACCACATTCTTTCTTGTAATATTTAATTTACCTTGAATTGTCTACAAAGAAGTGTTGATTTGTTGAACAAAATACTTAACTTGCATGTTAGAATTAAGTGATTCTTGCATTTGTTTCTGCATAGCTTTAATAGATTTGACCAATGACATTACTAATGACTACAATTTATCCATTTTTTGTAATGTTGCATGAAGAATCGAATTCCACCAACCATAGACAATGAGTAAACCAAGAGCACCAAATGATTGTTGGCTATAAACACAATCCCAACTCAATTGTGTTTTCAATCGAAATATTTTTTTTAGTCGAATTCAACCCTAGCTTCCTCAAATATTTCTAGAACAAGTATAAAATCCAATCTTTCTTTCTCTTTGTTTCTCTCACTTGAAATTCGAATGGTATTTAGAAATCTTAATAGTATATCATTTCAAATATGATCTTAGTAATCCAATTGTAATATGAAATTCTACTATTTTTTTAGTTTGTGTTTGATGTTTTGCAAGGTGAAGGATGATGGTAGTCTTTTTGAGTAAAATTGAGGCTCCAGATGCAATAAGGCACCTTATTGAGGGTTCAAAATCCCCTTTTCTTTTCTTTCCTTCTCTTATGTTATATTCTATGGTGATACTTTCTCCAAGAGTTGAGTTTGATACAATTACCTTTCTTTTTTAATTTCCCTACTCACAGTTTATTAGTTTGGTTACAATTACTATCTATGTATTACAAAGTCTTACTACTTCATGACCTAAGTTGTTACTAACTAGGTACACATGTATTTTCCTTAGATATGCATGTAACACACCATCTACTAGATTTCCTCTTTTATAATTCTTCATTAATGTGTACATGATTAATATTGCTATGACATAGAAGTTTATTGGATTAGTTTTGCAAATTGAAGAACTTAATTGAATAATTGGAAAATTCAATTGCATATTTTGAAGTTTTCAAATGCATGTTTAGTGTTATCTCTTCTAATGTAATGGTAATGGGTGATAAAGAACCAATTTTTTAAAATAATACCTTATAAGGAAAAAAAAAAGAACTCCTTAAAGCCTAAATCTATTAAACTCAAATAATTTCTTAAGATCAATGTAGTGTTAATGAATTTTGATCAAATATATAGTTTCCAACCACATAATTTCTTTTTTTCTTGTCCAATCATTAAGGGATAACATTTGTAATGACAAAAGAAAAAGGAAGAAAAATTTACACACTATATAATGGCCTTCGACAATTAGAAAGTCTTAGAGGAGACCAAAGTCTCTCTTACCTTGCAAAATAATATATAAGTTTTTCCTCAAGAAACTTCCATTAACATAAGGAGAAACAAGACAAAAGACTTCTATAACATAAAAAACATTTTGCTTTAGTTGCAAGATAGACTATAACCACATCACATACCTTGACAATGTAGAAAATAGATAAATATTCGAGTTGTTGAGCCTTTTCCTCACATGCATGAAGAACAATAAGGAATTTATTTCAACAATTCATATTCTTGTTCAATAAAGAAAAAACTTGAGAATCCATATTGACTTCCACTTTCTTATTTCCTAATTTTAAACAATAATTAAGTCCCCAATAAAGTCTATATATCCGGTTGAAAAAATGTTTAAGTTTTCTTAATTTTCTGGGAAAGCCCAAGATTGATCCTCTCACACAATCTTTTAAGACACCTCTATTAGTTGTTTCTCTAGTTTCTGTATAATTGAATTATTAATATTAAATTTTACCCATTTTCGTTTAGGAGACTTTAATTAATTGGCTATAAAATGTTAAAGAAATTTCTCTCCTTATTAGATTATTTGATTATATAGATTATCATTAATCAATTATTTAGAGCATATCTTTTTGAAGTATTAATAAATCAATTATAGAATTATTATTTAATTATAACACATGACCAATAATCACATTGTGATTGGACTTTTAATGTAAATATCCTGTATTGAGTAGGGTTACTTACTTTATTGCCTAATAAGAGGTCTTTACTTCCATTTAACAAGGATACAAAAAATTTCTTTCCTATTAAATAGTTTTAACATAACTTAATTGCCTATGAAAAAGAAAATAGTTTTCTCTCATACTCTTCACAATTATTTATAGAGAAAATGCTATTGCAAGATGGATCTCTTCCTATTTTAGGTACACAAACCTTACTCATGCTTTATGGATATATCATGATTTATACTATAAGTCTTGTATCTATATGCAATATGATCTTGATTTATATATATATATATATTGCAATTTTCTAGCAATTAGTATCAAAGTGATTATAGATACATATTGTAGCTATTGCTCTTATATCTTATATTTTTCACAATTTTAATAAAAAACTATGAACTTTAATTTTGTTGGCCTCAATTTTAGCTATATTAAAAAATGAAATTAGGGATTTTTACTCCATATATGTTTTGTATACCAAACATCTCCTTTAATATCCTTACATCCATGTGACTTTTGATAAGTGGCCTTTATGTTTTTATTAATCCATATTCTCCTTTGTAATTTACATACCAGTGAGCATGGAATTATTACATTGAAAGGAATTAGATTTTATGCAATCCAACGTAGTATGATCCAGTTTTCATTTCATGCGCCTAGTTATAATGGCATGTAAATTATTGTGAGTAATATTTCTTGGAATTGATGTAGTGTTTTGATTGAGAAAAGCATGTAACATTTATTATGTGCTAAATTATTACAAAGAGATTGTGCACTTATTTAGAGCTCAATGGACTTAATCTTTAATGAGGCTAAATTTGATTTATAGGCTTCAAGCCCAATAATTAATGGATTTGACTTTGTGGGGTAAGGTGATAGGGCCAAGAAAATTAAGCTCATATATTTTTGGTATGATTAATAAAGATTTAGCATGGTAGGTGGTGCAAATTGAGACTAAGAATAGATAAGGTCGGTTGTAGGAGTGGGTCCAAGATTATCGAAAGCTTGAAGAACAAGATGGAATGTAGTGTAACAACTAGAAGAGTAAATAAGCAAACCTACAAACAGTTTGATAGGATATGATGTACTAATGGAACTTTCAAGGATTCATGGCATAACTCGATATAACACATGAGGTTGTTTAATGAGGTTACTTGTTACCTAACCTTACTTAAGGGTTAGAATAAGAGTGAAGTGAGTAAATAAGCTAAGAGAGCAGTGTTCATAAGAAGTATATTTAGTATATTGATGATAAGATGTTGCAGCTATATGTACAAAAGGGTATGTATACCTACAAAACTAAGGTAATTTACCCAAAATGGAAAAGACTAAAAGGGTAATGTCCTAAAAAAGTAACGTACAAGGAATATTAAATGATACAAATGAAAATTTAAGAAAATCGATGATTAGTGCAGTAGAATCCTTTTCACATGGGATTGGCCACGTGGCAGCAAATTTCTAAGAATGCTTCTGTCAAGAATAGTTGAATGGTATGGTTTGGATGGAGGCTGATGAGTAAAGGTGTTGGGTAGAGATAGAACCATATGAGGAGAACTAACTTCAGACATGTATTGGAGCTCTTGGCTTCTTGGTATTAATGTTGTTGATTTGGAGGTCGGCTTGATCCTATCTAAGTAGGAGTGAGGGGTTAGGTTGTTAGTAGGGCATGTATCTAGTTGACACTCGACTACCGAGAGATGTATAGTTACTTTGCTCGACATTAGGAGTTGGTGGGTAGGAAGGATCATCTCAACCTTAGTAAGGGTTGGTTAGAACATGAGAATTTACCTTATTAGTTCTTCTAGGCCTTAAGCTTGAGTGCGAGTTAAAGGTCCAGTAATCTGATTCCTATAAGTAGGCTTAGAGCAGTACTGATTGGATTGACCTGTCTGATACAAACGTTTCTCAATTTAATCTACACATCAAATAAGGCCTCTATTAAGCGTAAACTTATGAAAAAGAGTCTACTTAAGGTCCATAAAAGAATGGGTCAATCATAGTCATTGATCATCATTACAACCCAATAGATGAGATCAATAGCCAACTTCTATGAATAGCTATCTTGATGTATCTAGAAGCTCAGTTATCATTTGGACTTACCATAGTAGATTTGAACTAATGGGTTTGTCGAAATATTGAAGAAAGGAGAGTGAGTAGGTTTATGAACTGTTTAGAGTAGTTGACGTGAAGCTGGCCAGAGGATATGATACATCAACGAATATAATATGACTTGACACTTCACTTGATATAATGTACAAGTTGATGTCAAAGTCTACCTACTACTAATCCTGAGTTACTCGGTAAGATTAGATAAGAGTGTATAGAAAATGGACTTGAAGAGAGTTGCTTCGCAAGAACAATATATTTAATGTATATCTATGAGATAAGATGATTCTGGCTATAAGGAGAAGGAACTATTTATAGTAAGTCCCTAGGACAACATTACAAATAAAGAAGTTACGAAAAGGCATTTACAAAAAGGGGATTCTTAGTACATACGAAAAATGGTAAAAGGACAAAAGATAAAAGACAAAAATGGAAAAGTAGTACAGTGTCAGATGAAAGGACACGTGGCAATACAACATTGGCTTCGTACTAGGATTCTAGGTAAAAGGAATCAAGATGTTATGGCTACAAGGAAGCCAAGATAGGGAAGGATGTCGAGAGAAGTACTTAGCTAGGAGGCTAGCTCTCATTACTAAGTAAGAGGCTTTGGGCAGATGAAAGTCAAATCACTTAATACAGAGCCCTCAGCCAGAGGATAGTCAACATCGGCATACAAGAATGAATAGAGCATGATATAATTACCTAAAGCTCTTAGGGAATTCAGTGATCCTCCTTTTGTATATTGTTTCTTGTCATTGGTGGGCTAACGAGAGAGAATTCCTTAAGTGAAGGCCTGGAGGCCTTTGAGGCATGCATAAGTGATTGGGCCAGTGGTTGGTAACCCATCACATCCCCTCCTTCATTTGGATACAAGAGAATCCTAATGTCATCATGCTATTGGATTGACTATTCAAATGAATCAAATGCTTGATGTCCTTAAGAACATAAACCTTATTCATCACTTATAGTGGAGTTTGATGATATCACCTCCTCCACTTATCACATCTTATGTTAGAGTCTTACCGAGATTACTTACTCCTCATTCCTTCCACTATGCACTTGATTATTGAACAAATACTATTTGAGTCAAGTCATCTCCATGGTTACGCATAGCGAATTGTTACATAGTACGTATGTGACCTTTACATCCTAACCCTTACAACCATAAACTTTTATATAAACTTTTTTTTTTTGGTTAATTCTAGATAATTAGCCTTTATTTAAAAAATAAAACCTACATTAAATATGAATTCATTTTGTGAATTGCTTATAGATTTATATGTTTTATCATGACATTGTTATTATGCTTATGCCTAAATGAACCATTCAAAAACTTCACTAGAGATTCCATTGTCAATCTTATTGTTTCATATTTTTTAAAGTCTTAATCTTTCATTATTTTTGCATAGTTGAAATTTTGGATATCCATTAATATGATTAATATAATGTCATGAGAAATGAATATTGTGCCATTATAACATGTTGTCATATTCTTGGAAATGTTGGCTTATAATAAAAGTATTAAAAATTTTAATTATGTATATATCATTGTTGTTGCAAGAGCTCATTGGCTTATATGGGGTTTATGTTGCATTCTAGAATTTAAGTGCTATGGATAGTTTTACATATTTTTGGCAATTTGATTACTCATATATTTGATTATAAGGCAATTTATGCAATATCCCATGGAATCTATCATTTCATGTATTTGTAGCCATATAATTATTTATTTATTAATATGAATCTCTGTTTCCTTAGTGACTTTTATGACCATTTCAATGTATATATATATATGAATAGCAACAAAATCATTCTATTTGTTGATATGATTTTGGTTTCTTTTCAACTTTTACTAGTAGTCGATGTACTCGCATTGCATGTGTAAAGAATTGAATTGAATGACATAAGAAAAAAAAAGCCTAAGGATATCTATGAAAAGATAGAAGGAAAAAAAATGAATAACAAATGATAATATTCGAAGGTGACAAATAGTAAATAATATCTGTGGTAAACGAATAATGTACCGTTATTTACATGAATAGCAAATAATATATGTGATATATGAATAGTATATCGAAAGTTGAAAATATGGATACATAATGGGATGTATTTTTTTATTATGGATGTGCAGTGAATTTAAATTTTTACCTAGCCATAAGATGAAAATGTAGGTACATGAATAATAAAGTGTGTTTAGGTAGTAGTGGAAATTGGTTGTGAGGAAAATGATTTAAGTGGTTGTAGAAATTGGTAATAAGATGAGTTTGATTTTTTTTTTAAATCTTCATAAAAAAAAATTAATTATTGTTAGTTAAGATAGTTAAAAAGGGACTCTCCCCTTTAATATAATAGATTATCATATCAGTTTCTATACTAATAGTGTATGGTAATGATTCAGTTGTGAGAGCCACGTGTGTGTTGTGTGTCAATACTACGTATGACTAAGGAAATAACTTGACCTAAATATATAGGATGATTAAGTGAGATAGGATAGGGATAAGGAGTAAGCAATCTTAGTAAAGCTCTAATACGTATCGTAATAGGTGGAGGAGCAGAGTGGCATTAAACTTCATAATCAATGAAAAACAGGGTAATGTTCTTCATGTGTTTTAAGTATTTGATCTTTGAGATAGGATTCTTATAGAGTAAGAGAGCTATGTATGTATTTCTTTCATCTAAATGAAGAGGTGAAAAGGATAATTTATAGAAGATAGCAATTGATTCGATTCATCGAATCTTGTTGGTGATTAATGGACTTGTTGAATCCTTCTCTTAATGGACTTGAGATGGATCTCTTTTGTGAGCTTAGGCCTAAATGCCCTTATTTTATTAGTGTGAGCCAAATCAAGAAAGGTTAAATCAGGTAGACTAATTTAATGAGTCCTACTCCAAGCCTACTGTGCTAAATCTTTCTTGATCATCTTGTATTCTTATGGACTTGACTTTCTAGACCCTATCACCTTAGCCTTAAGAGTTAATATCTATTTCGATTATTTGGCTTAAGGCCGAAATTCAAATTTATCCTTTTATATTTTGCCCCTAACCAAAGTCCTTTGGACGGGGTTGAAAGGGTTTAGGCATCAAATAAGCCTGTCAATTGACTTTACTGTGTACGTTATTGAATAGAAGCATTGCCACCAAATTCATTCAAGAATTAACTAAGTGGGAGAATTTATAACACCTCTTAATCATGTGTCATGGCTTAGTTGGATTGAGTTGTATATTGCCCTTATGGCAATATTGAAATAATTTTTTTCTAGTTGTCTATTTCTAAGCTGATATGTCTCTTTGATTCAATCTACATGAGCTATTGGTTCCATTGAGTTAAATTTATACTCGAAGTTCACATTAGCAATCTCATTAGGCCAACTCTACGTATCAATGTTGCCTTGATTTTATTCTCATATAATGTCATTCTTCTTATAAAGTCTTTACATATAATGTAAACACTTTGTGTTAAGTAGATTTTATTTGTTGTGTTACAACTAGTAAATAGGTAATAATCAAGTCCATATCAATAACTGACCTTTATCCCATGTTGAGCCTAGATTTTTTTAGAATTGTTTCCTCAACCTACTCAAAGCTATGCCCACTATAGTTAATTTAGCGTACAACCTTTCAATTTGATTCGGAAATAATACCATATTTGAAGAGACTATTTGGGAAAACATTAGGTTTGACCAAACATGATTACTTGTGATAAGCAATTATGGTATCATTTGTATGCCTAAAAGAGAATATTCCATCCGCCCTCAATTATAAGACAATTTGGCTCATTGTCATAAAGGAAGTAAAAGCAAAATCCACTTTGTAGACATAATACACGCCATTAGCCTTACAATGCTTACAAGTACGTAATCTAAGTCAAGTGTAATAACTTAACTAGTGCATAATACATATTAGGAAGTTCTTTTTTTTAATGTGCTAGCTTATTTACACAATGGATAAACATCATAAATGTACAACTTTAGCATAGGCACTTGATTGTGATGAGGTGTTATGGCCCAATTGTATCAGCAATATTTGATGAATGTTTTCTATTATTGTTTTTGTACTACAAACATCAACATACTATCATTACCCTTTTACAAATAGCTTAGCATTTTTATCATGCATTCAGCCCTTGTGAAAATTGTTGGTGAATTTCAAGGTCAGGAAATAGTCCTACAAAAGAGAGTAAAATACTTGTTACCGGGGCTAGTCCGGTACGACCACTCCGATGCTTAAGTTAGAATGGTGATTTAGTATAGTAAGTATGATAATGAGAAGTGTTCGAGAGCTCTTATAGATTTCTTTCTAGTATTTATAGACGGTTATTGTGTTTAAGGCAGTTGTCGAGGTAACTGTTAAGATACATGGAGCGCTCTTGACTTGACATCCCTCCCAATATGTAGGGATAGTAAGCGGTTATAAAATATAATCGTGCGTATGATAACTATTCGCGCTATAGATTTGAATTTAAATTAGGAGCATTTCTTCTACTCGGCATAAGTATCGAGTATCTTTTACATAATATGAATGCGAAGAGAGTAATTTACCCGGCATCTCGGCTGACGAAAGGATGAGTGTAAGTTGAGTGAAAACTGATTATTAACATTTGCCCCCTAACTCCCATGCTTCAATAGACGAAAAAGGGAGTTATGCATATATATATTACGATAGAGGCTGAGTGGGGGGAGACTCTTAGGATTTATGCCTGGTAACATAGGAAGTAGGACAGATCATATCCTAGCCAAAACGTCGCCATTTCAAATCTCTTATCCATTTGGGAAGCTAAAAAGCTGTAGGTACAACATCTATCATCTTGGTCATCATTTGTTGCAAGCCTAATAACTGTTAGGAAGTTTTTAGTCATTAGGTTTTTAGCTGTTAGATTTCTATCATGAGACATGCGTCAACAATCCATGAGAATATCATATTAGCACATCAATACTTCCAAAAGCAGATTTGTAGTTACGAGAACCGATCGTTTATATATAAGGCACTGTTCGTAATTAGATTTTACTCCTTTGGTTGCACCTGAAATTTTCGTTCGTTTTCAAATCTTCAGAATCTCACTCTTTGACTTCTGTTATTTCATTTCATACAACCGTCTAGGTATGGTTTGTAAAGTTGCTCGTTGACTTGTTTTGTTCGATTTTGAGGCAATGGAAACTAAGGCCCCCCAAAATAGGAGTGAAGCGGCGTGTTTTTCGGGTGGTTCGGTCGATAGTATGAAGGTAAGGTAGGATAAACTTGCTCAGATTAATGAGCTTCTTGTAGATAATTATCCTGAGGATAAGGAAGGGAGGTCGTCAATAAGATATCTGTATAACACAATAGCCTATTTTCATGATTCTCTTAATGAAATCGCCAATTCTATCGATAGGATTCTTGTCATAAAGTACAATCAGTACTGGTGAGATTTTCCTGGAATGTGGAACTTAAGGAGGTCAAGAGTATGCTTTGCACGGGAGTACGAGTTCCATATATACTTGAAGTATTTGGATTTTAGGCTGTACTTCCCTTTCTCAGCTTTTGTTTTGGGTTTCCTCAACTATTTTAGAGTTGCACTGAGTATGTCTTTACCCAATACATATTGGATTTTGGTGGCTTTTGAAATAGTATGTGAAGAGGTTGAGGCCTCAGTTGTTTAGATTTTTCTTCACTATCCGTAGGTAGCTTGACGGGTGATACTTCACTGTTGTAAGGAATAGGTGTAAGTTCATGGACAGGTTAGAATTTAAGATTCATAAGTGGCATAATAAGTTCATGTTAATAGTGTTTGACGAGGACTTAGACTTCTGGACCCAATGGATTGAGCTGATACATACACAGGATGTAGATTTAATGTTGAATGATGCAGCAACAGTAAAGAAGATTCAGGAGAGAAGGTAAAACAAAATATTCTTTTAGGACATTGAAAGAATTATACGGTGTTATGAAAATGGCGAACCAATATTTTCTAAAAATGAAGGTACGCTAATGTGTTGCTACCATACTGAGTATAGCCATGAGAAAAGCCATTTTCGAGACTTTGGGGGAGAATAGTGACCTTTGAGCCTTACTCGGCACAGAAAATGTCAATTCATATTTTTTCCCTGTTTATATTAATTGATATACTCGTCTTATAGATATGGGTTCTAGAGAGATAGATCCTACAAAGCTACTTGCCTAAGGTAAGGCTAAGAAGTCTAAGGTTGATAGGAGGGGGACCACCTTTATGACTACCATATGGCCTAGTGTTGCAAAGAGACCACCAAAGGAGGCTATAGTAAGGCATACAGCTATGCAGATCTCTCATCCTGTCGAGAGAGTGAAGGAGAATGAGAATATGCGGTCGACCGAGGTTCGTTTTAAAGAGCCTTCGGTCGTGATTATTCAAACTTCCATCGAGCTAAAGAATAGAGACCATCGAGAGACATGCCTTGACGAGCAGGATGAAAATGCAATTGCTGCAGAAGGCTCATCACAGGTGATTGTAGTGGTTTTAAGTGGTGAAAAAAGATTAGGGAAGGAACTTATTGACTAGTTTCCTATCAAGAAATCCAAGGGCTTGGATGAATGGGCGATGGAGACAATGCGTGCTAAAGCTTTCGGCATCAATAGCACTGAATTCATGTTAAATAGAGAGGTCAGTGAGTACTTCATCTCTTGCTAGAGCCATCAGATTTTGGATACTAACTTAGCGTTGGGAGATAGGACAAAATCTTTGGCTTTAATAGAAGGAGCCATTCTTTTGAAAGACAAAGATATCGCCAAGAAGGATGTCGATAGGGTCGGTGGTTGCAATAAGGCCCATATCGCGGTCAAATTGTATGATGTGTGTATCCATAAACAATTTCTTTCTCCAGCTCCTTCGGATAATTAATACATTTTCTTTTTTCAAATAAGTAGCTACATCCTTCCAGCTTTAGATGAGGCTGGTAGTGAGGCAAAGAAGGTAATATCCTCTGCTATATCTGTATAATATCTGATCATTCTTAATTATAATAACTGAATTTGGTGCAGAAAGTTGAGGATGTGTATAATGCATCAAAGGCCTAAATTGTTGCAGCTAAGAATGTGTGGATTAAGACTGAGATGGAGGTGAGAAAACTTAAGGAGGAACTTGTTGTCGAGAAATTGGCATAAGATCTCACCGCTGATGAAATCTCTAGCTTGAAGGCCAAAATGGAACAATAGTACAAAGAGTCCGAAAGCCTAAAGGAAGAACTGTAGAAGAAACGGGAAGAGTGCTAGGGCTTGGCCTAGACTATTTGTATGATGAGCGATGATGAAGATAAGCTTAGGATGTAGATAAAGGAGTTAAAGACTAACAACTTGAACTTTCAGAGCCTTGTGGCTGAATTGCAGGAGGCTATGAAGAAGGGACCTTCAATTAAATAGGCTTTCAATATAGTCACTCCTAGTCGGCAATACGAGAGGCTTCTATGGAAGAAGTTGTTGGAGGGTGTTTAAGCGGCAAAGGAAGAGGTCTTAAAGCTTCATCTCAATTATGATCTCTTGTGTCTCGACTTTGCTGATGTTGACGACAAAGTTAGTAGTATTAATGAAGATGAAGGTGACGAGACAAGTGCCGAGAGTATCAATCAAAGTGATAATAAAGCTCAAGCCAAAGAAGTTACCTTATTTGAGAAACCGGTTGCCGAAGAAGCCTCAGCAAAAGATTTAAGAATCGCTTTTGTTGAATCTGAGAATAGGCCGTAGGACTTGTTGTATTGGCATTTGCATTCTCCTGTAATTAAATATTGGAATATAATTAAGGCAATGCTAAGTATATGCGACTTTCGCATAACTGAGCTTTCATGGTTTGTTTGGTTTATACATGTTGCTTCGCGCTCTCATTCGTTGGAATACTTTAATTCACTTTATTTGTTTCTCGGCATGTTATAATTCACATGCATTACTATCCTTCGACCTGTTTCATTTCACAAGTCTGTCGTTTCTAGGCATGTTTTATTTCATACGATACGTGTTTCTCGACATGTTTTATTTCATGTGCAATTTTTTTCTCGGCATGTTTTATTTCACATGCCCATTTTTTCTTGGCATGTTTTATTTCATACGCCTATTTTTACTCGGCATGTTTCATTTCACATGCCTATTGTTTCTCAGCATGTTTTATTTCATACGCCTATTTTTTACCGTCCATTAATCGTTTGAGGTGTGGACTAGCCTCATTACTTAGTCGTATAGTTAATTTGTATAGTTCTTTTACCGCGTTAGTCTAGAACTTATATTAGTTCGTTTGTCGTACAGCTTAGAACTCGTTCATTTGGCAATTATAACCAAATCACAAAGACATCATATATATAACTATCATAAATAAATCTTACAAGCATGTTGGCTACCGCCACATGAGTGATGGCAAAAATTATTTGACATTAATTGAAATAAAATTTTAGGTTCTCAGTGTTCTTAGCTAGTCGAATGATGGATCCATCTAACCTTTCTAGTCGATAGGCCCCCTTGCCAACTACTTCCCGGATCCTAATGGGATCTTCCCAATTTGCGGCAAGCTTTCCCTGATTTGCTTGCGTGCTTAGTGCTTCTATCTTATGACAAACCAAATCTCTAAGTTGAAAAACCTTATGCTTCACTTTCTGATTGTAGTATCTTATTGCTTTATGCTGGTATATTGCGACCCTGGCTTTTGTAATGTCTTAGATTTCCTCAATAGTGTTTAGATTCGCTGTCAATCCGACTTGATTAAGCATAACGTCAAAATTATGTGTAGGAAGATTAAGTAAGTCTAACTCAATCAGCAACATGGCTTCAATGCCATAGGATAACTTAAATGGTGTCTCTCCCATTGAGGTTCTGTGAGTGGTTTTATATCTTCATAGGACGTTTGGTAATTCGTCGGACCACTTCCCCCTGCTTTGATCCACTTTTCGCTTCAAGCTGTGCAGTGTGATCTTGTTTACGGCTTCATCTTGTCCATTTGTTTGAGGGTGCACTACAAACATATAATTCAGCAGAATGTCGTACTTTAGGCAAAATGTTCAGAACTTGTTATTGTCAAACTATGGGCTGTTATTTGTAATTATCGTGTAGGGAACTCTACATCTAGATATGATGGAGTTGAAGACGAAAGCTTCCACTTTCTACTCAGTGATCTTTGCCATAGCCTTGACCTTAGCCTCGACCTCAGCTTATTTGGTAAAGTAGTCTATGGCGGAAAAGACAAATTATCCCTGGAAAATAGACTTGGGAAAGGGCCCAAGAATATCTAGCCCTTACTAGGTGAAAGGTTAAGGGCTGGTTAGGCTACGTAATTCACTTGTATGTGCTTTACTTAGCATTTCGTGCTTTTGGCATTGAGGACATTGTTAGACAATGTTCTTCGCATCTTCTTTCATAGTCGGCCAATAATAGCAGAGTCCTAATGCTCAAATATTGCCTTTACATGATTGCTGCATATGTTACCATGAAGTTCAAATAATAACCTCTAGGCATCCCTTAGGGAAAGATATTGAAGGTAGGTTGGGATATACCATTCTTATACAGCTGACCATTAATTAGCATGTAGTTCGTAGCATGGGACAGAACCTTCTTTTAGATAATTCACTAAGGGATCCATCCATCATTCTTTTTTTAGGCTGGGAGCTAACTTACAGCTTTGCGACAGATTAGACAATATTTTCTATAAGAGAAATTGAACGAAAAATTTCTCGTTCAGCTTAGGGAATGCCATACTAGCCAATTTCAATAGCTTGTCAGTAGTAATATTCTTACTTCTTGGAATTTTATGAATCGAGAAAGATAGATAGGTACTTGCTTATCTCTTCTTCTCTTGCCGTATCACTTCCGATGACCTGATTTACCACTAGCTGGGAATTAGAGAACACTTTAAGTTTCTTGGCACCAATTTCTGTAGCCAGTTTCAATTTGACAATTACAGCTTCGTACTCTGCTTCATTGTTACTGGTTGGGAATCCAAATTTCTGAGTGTAATGAACTTTGACATTATGGGGGCCTTAGAGAACTAGGCTTGCACCACTCCCTTCTTGTGTCGAAGAACCATCGACATAAAGAAACCAGATAGGTTTCTTGGTAATCTCCATACAGTCTTCGTCCCCTGTTAATTCAACAAGAAAATCCACCATTACTTGGGCCTTTAGTGCCGTTCTAGGTATACACCATGGGTACTAAGCTCCAAGGCATATTTCATCATTCTCCTCGAAGAATTGGGTCTCTGCAATGTTTGCCGCAATGGTTGATCGGTTAGGATAATAATCTGGTAAGCTTTAAAGTACGGTTTCAATTTTCTTACCGAGAGAACCACTACCAGTACAAATTTTTCTATCTTTGTGTACTAAAGCTCTAGCCTTTACGGAACATGACTCACACAATAAACGGGTCAATGATCTTTGTCGTTAATTCGAAGTAACACAAAAGAAAGTGCTCGGTAGCTAACTGACAGATATAGGTATAAATTTTCTCCAGGAATGGGTGTTAAGAGTCTCGGAGGTGACATAAGAAATTCTTTGAGCTCATTGAAAGCTCTTTTACAACCATTAGTCTAGTTGAATCCCTTTAGATTCTTCAAAATTTTGAAGAATTCCGACACCTATTCGCCTGATGAGTTCCTGTACCTCCTTGACCATGCGAGGTAACTTCATATTTTTTATGACCTCAATCTTTCTTAGATTAGCCTCGATGCTGCATCGTGTGAACATTTACCTAAGAAATTTTCCTAATGTTGCACCAAAAATGCACTTCTATGGGTTGAGTTTCATACTATATCTCCTTAATGTGTCAAACATCTCCTCCAGATTAGCGAGATGATTATCTTCCTTCATGCTCTTCCCAATCATGTCATCCACATATACTTCAACATTCCTATGGATCTGAGATTTTAACATCTTCGCTACTAATCTCTGGTATGTGGCACCAATGTTCTTCAGCCCAAAGGGCATCACTGTATAACAGTACGTTCCAAAATAGGTAATGAAAGATGTGTGAACTTCATCGGCCTTGTCCATCTGATTTGATTGTAACTGGAGAAAGTGTCCATAAAAGAAAGCAACGTATGTCCTACGATTGCATTTACCATCTAACCGATTTTTGGTAGTAGGAAATAATCCTTAGGATAGGCTTTGTTGAGATTCGTGAAGACTATGTACACTCGCCATTTTCTATTAGACTTCTTGACTAGTACACAATTTGCTAGCTAAGTCTGATAAGGCTCTTCCCAAATGAATCCTACCGTCAACAATTTTTGGACCTCTTCTTCTATTATCGCTTGTCTCTCTAGTGCAAAATGTCTCTTTTTCTGTTGGACAACCTTTACATTTAGGTTAATTTGGAGCTTATACACTGTAATGTTTGTTAGAATACTAGTCATGTCTGATGGTGATCATGTGAACACATCAGCATTGGCTTACAGGAAGTCAATCAGACTTTGCTAAAGATCAGCTGACATGGATTTTCCTATCCTTATCGCCTTCTTAGGATCGTTTCCCAAAGGAATTTCCTCTATATCATTCTTGGCATTCTCTATGCCAACTAATTTGCTTTCTGGGCAAGTCTCAACCTGAAATACTTCCTCTTGCCTCAAAGCCCTTATATGTAAAGACCGTACCAATTGTTGATCCCCTCTGCACATACCGACCCCTGTTGGAGTGGAAAACTTGGCTTTTAGATTGCCATTGAACGAATGATGTTGAATAAATGTTGGCATGGCCATCCCATTATCATGTTGTAAGGGGACCAACATTTGATGACGAGAAAATCCACTTTGTCCTCAACAATATTCTTATCATCACTGATATGTATCAGTAAAGAGATAACTCCCGCTACTTAGACAAGTTGATTATTAAAGACATAGAGGTCATACTTGTAAGACTACAGTTGCGCTTTGATCTTAGGCCTCATTTGATCGAAAGAATGCTGAAAAATGATATCGACTGAACTTCCTGTATCAATGAGAATCTTCTTGACTTCAAAGTTGGCGACTCTCATGTTGATAACAAGTACATCCTCGTGCGGCCTTTGTATGCCTTCAAAATCTTCTTTCCCGAAATATATTGTATTATCACTTTTGACTTTCTTTCCGTGAATATTGCAAATGTAATTCCTAGTGTTACCTGAGTTCGAAGAACTCGATTAGCCTATACTAGGTTCACTGATAATTGTATTAATTACTTCGTTGGGTGCTTTGTTGGGATTAACATCCCTTGCATCTCTTACCACCATTGCTAATCGAGTATCATCTTCGTGTTCCTCTCTTCTTCTTTAAGATGGTCTTTCGATTCTCTCAGCATCATGCGCCAGAAATATGTGCAGGTGCCTGCATTGTATTGCATCTTCGATTACATTCTTGAGTTGAATGCACTTATCTGTATTGTGACCCTTATCACGGTGGAAGTCGCAGTACTTATTCAAATTTTTTCTTTAGGGATTTCCTTGCATTCTTTTTGACCATTGGAGGATACCTCTCTCCCTATGGACCTCCATCAAAATATTCGATATTAGATGATTGACAGGTGTATGAGATGAGAATGTCAGGATCCTTGGTCTCTTCCTCTTAGCGTTTGAGCCATTGTTGTTGTCAGTGCCAAGTTTATCTTTGACATTTTTTCGTTTTTTATTCTTTCCATCTCCTTTGCTTTTATCAACTTCTTACCATGCCTTTATGTTGTCTTCCTATTAGATGATGAGGTGGCTTTAGCCTTAAACTCAGTGAAAGTTTTCAGCTTGTTCTTTACAAGAGACTTGAAAAATTCTCCATAAGGCTTGACTCTGTTGATTACAGCGTTAAGGGCCATACTCATGTCTAGTTTTGGGATTTAGACCATCTCGGCCATGAATCTAGTTAAATAATCCCTAATCGACTCATCGGGCTTTTGTTTGATGGTGTTTAGGATTGAAGAGTCCTTAACAGGAAGTTTGCTAGCAAGGAAATGTTGAAGGAACATATCTGCTAGTTCATGAAAACATGATATGGTATTTGGTTTTAGGTGTTTGAACCATGTGCTAGCTGCATTTCTCAAGGTTGAGGGAAAGACTTGATATGCCACTATATCGCTTAAACCATGCAACTTGGCCAGTGTTCGAAAGTACTCTAAGTGGTCTACAAGGTCATTAGTCCCATCATATGTTTCAAATTGAGGCACTTTGATGTGCCAAGGTATTACTTCTTCCAAAATCTCTTGGACAAAAGGACTTTTCTTGATTTGGAATTGTTTGGTTATTGAAATGGGTATATTGACATGCAAGGGTCTTGCATGATGTATATGTTGTAGTTACTTGCCCTTATCAATCTTTTCGAAAGTAGGAGTTGTGGGTTACGCTGGAACCTCAGCTTTCTTTTTTGGTAATTTAGGTGAATAAATGGAATCATCGATACTGTTGGCATCATCATCACCACCACACTCTTTTTCTTGATTCGAGTGAAAACTTTTATGGAGAAGGTCAAGGATTTGTTTGTGTTTTTTGTTTAGCTCAAAATTTTCTTTGGCTAAATTGAGACAGAGCTGCTTGAGTCGAGCCAATCATTGTTCATCAACAGGCTGACTCCCTTGTCTATGTTATTGGGAAGAAGTACTAACACCTGCACTTCGTGTCATCTTAGTTCTAGCCATATAGTTGTGTTTAGAGAAAACAAACAGTGCCAAATGTTGTTGGTGAATTTCAAGGTTAGGAAATAGTCCTGCAAAAGAGAGTAAAATACTTGGTAACTGGGCCAGTTCGGTGCAACTACTCTGATGCCTAAGTTAGAATGGTGATTTAGTAAAGTAAGTATGAGAATGAGAAGTGTTTGAAAGCTTTTATAGAGTTTCTTTACGATATTTATAGACGGTTGTTGTGTCTATGGCAGTTGTTGAGGTAACTGTTAAGATATGTAGAGCGCTCTTGACTTGATATCTCTCCTAATATGTAGAGATAACCGTACTTATGATAACTGTTCGTACTATAGATTTAAATTCAAACTAAGAGCGTTTTTTCTACTTGGCATAAGTGTCGAGTGTCTTTTATATAGTGTGAATGCGAGAGAGTCGTTTACTTGGCATCTCGGCTGACGAAAGGATAAGTATAAGTTGAGCAAAAACTGACTATTAACAAAAGTATAATAACCCTAAAAGATTAATGCTTTGTTTGTATTTAGTTATTCAAGCACCTAAGTATCTTCCCCTTTTGTTGTTTCCTCAAGCTTCTAATCTTTTTTTTTTATTATTATTATACTTTCTCATTCTTTCTTTCCTTTCCTTTATTATTATTACCTTCTCCTTCCTGTGACATCACATCCTTTACTTTTCACACATTAAGCTCTATTCCTTTACCTTCATTTCATTATTTTTGATTTTATATATACTCGCTTTCTTATACATTTTGCTTTGATTTAGCCATCATTTGTGCCATTTGCATTATCTTTCTCACACTTCTTTGATTTCATTTTTGTTTTAGTATTTTCCATTCTTCTTTATCTCAAACATGCTCCTTCTTTCTTGCATTACTCATCATTTCATTTCCCTTTTTCTTTTAATGTCTAGCTCAGTAAAACACTTCATTTCATTTCATCAACATCTTTCTATTTTCATTACATCTACATTACCTTTCGATTTCATTATTCTACATCCCACACACATTACCTTTCTTCTTATTTATACCTATATAATAGAACACCCATCAAAGTTCCTTTTAACATGAAATTTGAAGACTAAAAATAGAAGATCAGGTTGATCATTGAAGATCGTTACTAAAGGCCAAAGATGAAGCTTAAAGACCCAAGATAATGGCCATTGAAACTTTGAATACAACAAAACTCCTTTGAAGAAAACCTTTTAATATACTTGACTAAGCTCCTCTTTGCTTGGATTAGGAATTACCATCACTTGTTGCACCACTTAGGCTATAAATAGCTCAGTACATAGAGCTCATTTAGAATTCAACTAGGTTCTACACCACATTACTTAGGTTTGTACATGAAGCATTACTTGGGACACCTTTGTTGAAGTTAGTTGGCACATACTAGCTATTTGCTCTTTTCTTCTTGACCTGAACCATAGCATTGTTATATTTCAAGCTTAAGCACCACTACTTCCATTCGTGACATTGAATATACTTATATGCATTTTTCGTCTAATATTTCCTTACCCATATATTGATTGCATCATACATGTTCCAAGTTTCAATTATATCACTTGGCATGTGGCTCTTGATTCGAATTCTTAATTACATTTAGGATATCTTGTTACTTTACTTTCATAAGCTTCTTGGACCATTTAAACCTCCTATATGAGTCTTAAAATTTCAAGTAATCGAGGAAAGTTGAAAATTTTTTGTCACTCCTACTTCCTTTCTATGATTAGTAAGAAAATAGCTAGCTCCTTCAATAATAAGGCCTTTTGTCTCTTCTTCTGTTAGTAGAATATATAGAGGCGAAACTAGAATCCAAATATTCCAGATGAAGGTCTCCTGTAAGTATTGATAGAGTTTCCAATCTTTGCTTGGGAGATGGCTTAGATAGTTCACAAAGTGCCATATGTAGAACATTTCAGGTAGCAATATGCTAATGGGGATCTCAAATAACTAATAAATTCCATATTATAAGACTTGATATAGACAAACCTTTCCTCATTGTTAATAACAACTATAATATAATTTATATCCTTGATTTAACACTGTTAAGATACATTATCTTAGCTTCTAATACGGAAATAGGTTGCCACTAATTCTTCAATTGAAATCTTGGGTTGCCATTTCTCTCTATTTGAGTCTATATATGCTAGTTCTCCATGTCATGCTTGTGTCTCCTACTTTTCTTAGCTCTATGTTGCAACTTTTCTCATTTCCTTTTCCATGCATCTTCAATATTTTGTAGATCAAAAGCTTTTCGTCCTAGATATGGCCCAACTGCTTCAGCATTTTTTTTTTCATGCGTTGTTGATATTTGCTTCCATTCATATGCATTGGTCTTTAGTATGTTGCTTACACATGTACAAACATTATAGCTAGCAATGAATTTGCTCTTGTTTCCAATACTAGCACATTTGTGAATATTGCTACTACCTTAACTAATAATACACCTTCATTATTTTTTGAAATTGGTTTGTTCGTGTCTCCTTACGTACACTAAAGCTGGTAAATTATACGTATGTTGCTGAATATATATGTATCTTAGTTGCCTTCCTAAATATTATTTCTCTTGTTTATAATCTACTTAAGCTTCACTAAGTAATTCAAGTGAAGATACTCTATGAGAAAACCATGTAATTACCTTTCTTAATTCTTAAAATAATAAGTGCTCTTTTCTTTTAGACATTGCATCAAACATGGTGCATGCTTATTGTCTCGTGCTAAATGTGATAAAGATAAATTTTAATTACTGTGAAATTGCTTACTAAATTTGCTACCTAGCTTCACATAATGGAGACTACCTCAACTATAAATTGATGGAAGGACTTAGTTAAGCACATGATATGCAATAATAAGCTACCTCTACACTGAGCAAACCCATCGACTAGTAGCTTATGCCACTCAAGTCAAACTCAAAACCTACTCCTGAACATAAATCTAATCAACTTCTAAACCATGGAAACTACTTCTTTCTACATCAACATTCTTAATTGCAATAGCAACTTGGAGTAGAAATCTTTTCTTTTTTCTTCAATGATCTTAGCATAGGTAATTCATGAATTGGTCATAGATTTAGCTTAGTTTAGTCTCAACATGGAATGGGTATGGCATTTTGAATTTAAGGAGTATAGGGTTTCTTTGTTTCTATTAGTGAATATCAAGATAGAAAAAAGTAGAACTTGAACCTTAACATGAGAGAGAAAGAGAGAGACAAAGTTTGTGAATTAGATTTTGTGCAGGAAATAAACTTCGAGTATTAAAGGGTGGAGTATATAAGGACAATAACATGAGTTGTATTAGTGATTTATCTAAGATATGAGGAAAAGAGGAATTGATGAGGTAGAGCTTCTTGGCTAACACATGTGATTTAAAAGCCTATAATGTGTCTAGTGTATTGGGTATTGGTGAAGGAATTATGTTTATATGTAGTCAAATTTGATAGAAGGGAATAAAGATGTAGCATAAGGGTGGAGTACGGTATACTAGGGGAGAGAGAGAAAAAGAGAACTTTAAAGAGAAATCATGATAGACACTAGAGGAGAGAGAGAGAAAGAGAGCTTCAAAGAGAAATCATGCTAGACAACGAGAGAGGGAGAAGGGTCTGTGTAGGGGTTAGGGGCGAAGTGAACTAGGATGACAATTTTGTTTATTGAAGCTATCATGGCATGAAATAGATTATCGTCAACATTTGCACATAAAGTGCTTGTAAGATGCAAAAACCCTTATGAATTTTATTGAGGAAACTTAAATTAACGATATTCTTCTAGCATGTTTAGAGTTTAACCCCATTAGGATATAATGCAATGTCTTCATAAATATCTTCTCACTAGTGATGAGAAAGGAGGAGAGCCACCCACTGTACATTAATGGTGGGATCGAGTAATGATAGACGTAGTTCAGCAATGGTGTTTAGAAAATTTGGTTAAGACTAAGGTGTTAAAGCAGATCCTCATGAATAATAAGGTAATAATGATGACTTAACGTATACCTATTATAAAAAAAAATCTCAACATATTGAAGAAAATTATTTAAAAATCCATGGTAAAGAAATTGTACTCAATTGACTAGGTGCATTTTCGAAATAGAGGTAGGAAAAAAAATGTCTCTATGTGAGAGATAGATGAGATGCCTAGAATGGAGGAGAACTGTGATGATGGCTCCTAATTAGATCATAAAGATAACAAAGGAGTCATCTTATAGCTCCAATAATGATATCCTTTATATTATATAAGAAAGTATTACATATAAGTTTAGCACATCAAGCAATGCGAGCACATGTGCATAAAAACTTATGCATATGCGTACATTGAGTATTGCAAGTACATATGTATCAAGTTTTATGCAATTGCATGCATTAAGCATTGCGCGTGCGCCAAATGAGCATTGTGTACAATGAATGTTATATGGAGTAGATGGCATGAGTAGCAATAATCATGCAAATATAGCTTCCTTAGATATCATATCAATCTATAACTTTCCCTCTTCAATTATTGGTATGTAGCAACGAGGAAAATCAATAGTCTTAATATTTCTCATTCCTTCATGACATCATTAAAAATCTAGTGCTGTTCCATAGTCACTTTATATTCACAAGTGGTGATAGCTTCAATGGATCACATTTATTTATCTTCATAATGGCATATTGTTTGCATAAGAGCAATTATATACTCTTGTAGTTGGCCACTTGTAATAGTGGATGCTATCTAAAGCTCTTAATTGTAATTTTCTTGATCACACAATTGTAACTTTATTTTATTATAAACATGAGTTGTGATTGAATATGGAGAATCAATAATAATGAAATCTATTTAGTGACCTTCTTCTTCTTCTATTTCCTTAATGCTTCCACTTACTTTCTATGAGGATATCTTGTCATTGTATGCTTAAGAATGATATAGCTCTTCACTAATAGCATAATGGGAAATAACATAGTAGGATTGCTTTGATACCCTTAGCAACTTGTGAAGTCTTGACAAATTGCAAGAAGCATTTACCAATGATAGTATAACAAAGTATAGAAATTGCTAAAGAAAGCATTCACTTAAATTTAAGCATACTTTGTTCTTAAAAACTTCACATGCTTAGGAGTTATGCATCAACTAAACAACGATGTTGCTAGTGTAAAGTAGTAAGATAGTCTTGTTATCTCCCCCTTTTTTCTTAAAAAAATGACACTACGTAGTAAGGAGCAAATGCTTAACCTAGTCATAGTGCTAAGCAATCATGAGCTTTAAATTTTAGATTGACATAACTTCGAGATTGTTTAGACTCTTCAATCTAAGTGCCTCTTATAGAATAGATGCAATTGTAAGATTGCTTAGACTCAATGATCTAAGAGGATCTCTTTTCGGATAGGCATAATTAGTGATTTATGGGATCTCATATGACATCTTGTGTCGAGGCAAGACTTTTTGCTTTCTAATGATAATATATAAAGATCCCTTTCAAGAAGTAGTCAATCACGCATATGCAGTGTTAACGGCATTAATTACTTGGGATTAATAATTCTTTCTCATTAGTCAAGGGGGCATTCCCCACTACTTGACTGTGTAGTATGGCTTATTAGGGTATTACTTGGATTGAAGTATCAATATGTCAATGTGCTCATCAATGGGATTGTCTCCACTACTTGATGGTAAGAAACATTTGGATTAATTGGACAACATAATAAATATGTAAGATTGCCATAGCTTGTTTGTACTTAGGAGGCAATGCTCTTACTAGGTTGCACATATGAGCTAAGTTTATCATGGTGTGCTTAGAAGTCAAAGCTATTTACCAAGCAACAATAACGTGTAGACTAGATGTCATGTTAGCTATCAATTTTCTTTTAAACAATCAAGAGGGTCTAAATGCTCACAATGAGATGTAAATTGTTATATAAGATTAGCCTTGCATGCTTAGGTGACAAGTCTCTTACTTAGTAGCAAAAATGGCAATAAAGAGATATAAATAGATACAATCATGTTTTATAAGATAATAATATTAGTGATAAAGAAAGAAACTTCTTTTATTGATAAGAAGCAACTATCACTTTATTTTCAAGTAATAAGAAAAGAGAAGAGAGAAAAATAGTAAGGTCATCCTCTGCTCTTAGTAGTTTTCATACCTCTTTTTATGAAGTATGTTTGGTTTCAATAATATTATTTGTTCGCTTGCATTTCATTGTACCTCCATAAGAACTGTACATCCTTTTCTTCTTAGATGCTTGAGCTTGAGCTTCTTCTACTATGGGTAATGATGCATTAGGAGGTCTTTTAACATTTTGCGATGCCACCTCTTCATGTTCATTAAAGAAGGATGCTTCACTAAAGTGTAGTTCATAGTGTGTAAATGAGTCCTTTGTTGCAAGAATAAAGCTATCCTCCTTATCCCAATAACCTTTCATACATTGATGGCATGTTGATGGTATCATATTGTGATCATGTAGCCATGTCCTTATAAGGAGATGGTAGGATGTAGATGCATCGATTACATGGAACCTTATAGGGATATAGATTGGTCTAACATTGAAGTCTACTTTAATATACCCTATTTTCTTCATGGAAGATTCATAGAAGCTGTTCAACAAGATAGGTTGTTTTACTAAGTATCGAATGTCCATCTTTGTAGCTTTGAAAGTGGATATTAGCATAATATTGATTGAAGATCCATTATCAAGATGTCCTCCTGATAACTCTGATTTTAAACATATTTACATGGTGAACACATTCTAGGATTAAAAACGAAGAAAAGGAATCAAGTTTCACTCAATTCGGAGTTAAAATGAAGAAGTTATAAAGTTTTGAAGTTACATAGTCTATGTAGAAAAAATTTACTAAGAGCAGAAAGTTACACGACCTGGTGCACGATCATGTCCCAGGTCGTGTCTGGTAAAGTAAACAAAAACCTTTTTATACACTATAAAAAGACATATTAGGGTTTCAAAAGACACAAGAGACATTAAAGAAGACAAGAGACATTAGAAAAGACATAAGAGATATTAGAGAAGACAAGAGACTTGAGGAGAAGGAGAAGAAAAAGGTGAGAATAACACCGACTTTAAGATTAGAGAGATTGTTCATCAATTAAAGGGGTTTTCCATGTTTTATTTTACGTTTTTTATGGAACTCGTTTTTAGATTCATTATGATAGCTTAGAATTCGTGTATTTAGGATTATGGAACCTAGGGTTTCATGTGATTCTTGGATTGATTTAGAAATTTCAATGAAGTTTTTATCTTTACTTGATTCAATTATGTCGTTTAATTATTGATTGATATTTCTAGAATATCAATATATGATATTATGCATGTTGATTGAGAAATTGCATGTGTAATTAGATCTTTACATAATTGAAGAGGATTACATGTATACTTAGAGATAAGATACATGTTTCTTCCGGAAAGTTAATTATTTGTATGGGAATTCATTATACATTAATGCAATTTTAAATTATATTACTAAGTGAAGAGATTTCGGTGAATAATTTAGGATTAGGGTTAATATTCTTGAGAAAGGTATTAACCTTAGATGTGGATCTCTCCTGTTAAGAATAATAGAAACTGAATTGAATATATTTTAAGCGATCACATGTTAAACTCTAGGGGAAATAATTCCTAAATACGTTATTACTTTCTTGAAGTTGTTCTTAATTTTATTGCTTTTTCAATTGCTTAATTAAGTCTTATAATTAAGTTAGTTTGTTAATTTTAGTATTTTTAATTAATTCAAACTTTCATAATTTTCCGGTTAGATAATAAAGCTAAGGTTAATATTAGTACTCAAAGTCTCTGAAGGATCGACTTGGACTCACATTCGCTATATTAAAACTGATAGGTGCATTTGCCTGATATCACCTCCTGATAGGAGAACCATAGAGTACACTTTCCACATATAGAGTGCGATTATGGTGAGGATTCCTTATATACATGTCAGTACTAGTGAATGTAATTACAGCTTCATTCCTTGAAACTATTTCCTTTATGGGATATGTTGTGGTACCTTTCTTATATTGACCTTACGTAATCATCGTGAGTGCAGTTGTAGCCTTAAGAGCATCCTCATCAAAGTTGAGGATATCAAAGAAATTTCTAGCATTAATTGTCCTTAATAAAGTAAGGACAGCCGAAGATATCGAGTTGTTGGTCCTTTGCCTGTTTTTGTTTAGTACTGCAAAGCAAACCAATGAAAGATTTTTAAGTAGACTACAAACTTAAGAAACATTCCTTTCTTACAAATCTTATCCAACTTCCTCTCATCACCGGCTTCTTGTATATCTAAATAATGTTCTCTAAAGTGCTCAAAATAATTCATGAGATCCTCCTTAGGCTTCTATGGATCCTTCCCATGTCAGTAAGAGTAACCCTTTCTTTAGTAGAGAAATTTTTTTCTGAAAATATCTTGCGCATTTCACCCCATGAATTGACTAACCTTAGTAGGAGATTAACATACTGAGTGTAGGCTTTCTTTTTGAGATATTTTGAGATTTCTTTTAACTTCAAGACATCGTCTAATCCATACACTTCTAATGTTTCAATGAATTTTAACAAGTGCTTGTTGGCACTCCATTTCTTTCCATCAAATAATACGGATTTCAGACTTACATAGTCCTTTGGATATGGTTGCATAGTAATGTGTAAATGATACAAGAGATTTAGTTTCAACACACTTGTTGTGGATTTCACCTATATTTCTTTCAAGTATATGTCCAGATCTTCTTTGGTCATAAACGAAGCCCTTTGAGTCAATGTTTCTACCCTTTTTGGGATTATAGAGGTAGGGTTAGTGAAATTCATAAGCATAGAATTTGCCCGAGCTGAATTCATGAGAGTGGGTTGTATAGATTCAACAATTGTAACATGTAAGGTACTATGTAAAGATGAAAAACCTCCAATCTAAACTCCTTGATTTCTCATTTTGGGTAGAGAATGCTACATAATTGTTGTCTCTACCACAAGAAGTTGTTTTTCAACTCTTGGAGTGTCTTGCTCATTGCTAGCATGAGGATTGACTGGTTGAGGAGCTTACGGAATGAATTGTTGCACCACATTAGAGGGACTTGAGGTAGTCACTCCTTGTTACATAGTAGCCAAGGCAAGCACATATTGTGCAAACATTGCCTTAAGTTCATTTAAGCTCTTATTAGTCTCTCGTAACTTGCGCGCTAGTTGTGCATTGCCAAGGATAGTCTCTCGTACACCATCTCCTTGAATCATACATCTAA
This sequence comes from Lumnitzera racemosa, assembly GCA_024138005.1. Lineage (NCBI taxonomy): Eukaryota > Viridiplantae > Streptophyta > Magnoliopsida > Myrtales > Combretaceae > Lumnitzera > Lumnitzera racemosa. The sequence goes on along the minus strand of JAMXBC010000007.1, from coordinate 71,614,464 downwards.
TTGGAGGTAGATTTTAGTTATTAGTGATAGTAGTATTGTCCTATTCGTGGTTCCCACTATTAGTAGGATCAACAGGTCTTCTTCTTGGGGGTACCATTGTGTAGATGTCAAGTCTTGCTCCTTATTAGAGTCACTAGAAATGTGTAGGTAAGGGTTTAGTTGTGAGGGTCACGTACATGTTGCGTATTAGATTACATTACATGTGATGAAGGAAATAACTTGACTTATACATATGGGTCAATCAAGTGAGATATGATAAGGAGAAGGAATAAGAGTAGGCAATCTTGGCTCTAATACGTATGGTAATAGGTGAAAGAGCGCCTTGGCATCAAACTTTACAATTGATGAAGAATGAGATAATGTTCTTAAGGTGTTTAAGTGTTTGATCTTTAAAGCAGGATTCTAGTAGAGTAAGAATGTTTTGTGTGTATTTCTTTTGTCCAAATAAAGGGGTAGAGAGGGATATTTATAGGAGATAGCAATTGATTCGATTCATTGAATCTTGTTGGTGATTAATGGCTAAGATTGAATCATTCTCTTAATGGACTTAAGATGGACCTCTTTTATGAGCTTAGGCCTAAATGGTCTTATGTTATTAGTGTGAGTCAAACTAAGAAAGGTTAGATCGGGTAGACCGATTCAATAGGCACTACTTCAAGCCTATCACGCCAAATCTCCTTTGATTGTCCCGAATTCTTATGGACTCGACTCTCTGGATCTTATCACTTTAGCTCTAAGAGCTAATATTCATCTCAATTATTGGGCTTAAGGCTTAAATTCAAATTTAGCCATTTATAAATAGCAATTGAGTTATTTTGCTTATTAACCTGGATTGAATAATAATATTAATTTTGATTTGCTTTAAAACTTTGTAAACATTACATTTTACATGAGAATCACAAATTGTGGTAAGGATACAATTAAATTTAAGAGTGCATTTGAGTATTAAAGCATAATTAATGATTATATTTCAAGTGCATATATGTGATTAAATATACCATAATGATTTGGGCAAAATTTATTTTAAAGAGAATTTTATAAGTTAATATGAGCAGTTGCCATCAAAGTGGTCTATTCATATCTTTTAATTTTTTTAAATGGAATGATGAATTACCTACTAATATATGGTTCTTATAAAATGTATATCCTAATGGAAAAAAGTTCTTCAAAAGTTTTTGTATCTCATTGGTTTACTTCACATAAGGAGATTCTAATGCATGTTGCAAAGGAGGTTTTAAACAATGTGTTGGACTCTTGAGATAGTAAAAGCCCATTTGACTTCCTCTTCAATGTGAAATTACTTACTTTCCTAATTTATTAATTACTCATTTTCATTATAATTTACAGTTAATTTTGGTATGAACAACAAATATTGTTATCATTAAAATTTTGAAAGGTGCTAATTCCAAGAAGTCGAAATGAGACATTAAGTTTGCTTTGGTTTGGTACACTGTGGTCTAAAAATAAATCCTTCCTTTTAAGGATATAGAAATCCTATTAAATTGTATTCAAGTACATTGATCAATTCGATATATATATATATACTACAAAAAAAGGCCTCATTGTTTTCTACTTTCTATAAAGTTTTTGAAGGATTGTCGTTCAAAATAAACTATTAGATAAAAATCTTATTTGGTACTTCCTACTAATTGGTAATGTTGACTAGATCAATACATGTTGTAGGGTATATGATTTGGCACGATCTTCTACCATATTATTATTTTGATTATTTGTCCTAAGCTTATGGAATTAATTTGATTTAATGCCATGTTATGTAGGATATAAATTATCATATTCTATTGAGCTTGATTGTTATCATATTGTATGATCATGAGCTCATATATCATAGGCACAATTATGCAAAATTTGGTACGAATAAAAAATTTAATTTCTTTTAATTGTAATATATATTGCATTAATAATAATTATGCCATATCGGTGGTTATTATCAATGTGATTTGTTGTTGATATAATGTACCTTGAGATTTATGTATTGAAATTTTGTTCACATGAGATTTATGTATTGCATCATTATATTTCTTATTTATTATGATTCAAACTCTTAAGTAGGGTCATTATAAGTAAGAAATTTATGTTAACAGCACACTTGGTTGTGCATATATAGCCATTTAACTCTCTAATACACGATAACATTGTGTATATTAAATGTTTTGTTTGTTTACTTGATGCTAGTCTCTTTGCTTATGCAATTAACTTTTACTAAAATCTTGAATACGACCAATTTTATGGATTAGAAGGTATCTCCAAATCTCTATTTAGTCATCACTAACATAGATTTAGTTTTGAGAGAAAAGAACTCACAACTCTTATTAGTATTGCCTAAATCAAGCTTCTAGATAATGGTATTTAAAGTTTGATCAACTTAATCACTTATTTTGGCTTTAAGGAAAATACTTCAGATCAATGCACTTATCTAAAGACTAATTGAAGCAATTTTATTATTTTTGTCTTATATGATACTTCTTGCTAATAAATAGGTTAAACTTTTCATAGAAAGAGATGTTGAGTAGCCAATTTGACATGAAGGCCCTTAGTGATGCTTTAGTTAATCTAAGCATTCAAATTTATCATGATAAGTCATGTAGCTTTCTTGGTTTGTCTTAGAGAGGATTTATTGAAAAGGTCCTCAAGTAGTTTAACATACATTTTATGTGTTACACCTATTTAAAAGGGTAATAAGCTCTCTAAATTTCAATGTTCTCAAAATAAAGGAAAAGAGAGAGAGATAGAGAATTAAAATGGAGAAGTCCCATATCCTTCTAGTGTTATTAGTTTGATTTATGCTCAAGTTTATACTCATTTGCACACTATTTTTGCTATTAATGCTTTAGGGATATACTTAAGCAACCTAGGTTTGGATCATTGGAAAGCCATAAAAAGTTCATGAGATATTTGCAAGACTCTATGAAATATATATTAACTTATAGGAAGTTTGATCAACTTCAGGTCATTAGCTATTTTGATTCTATTCTTATATGTTACCCTAACAACTTAAATTTTACTTCTAACTTTGTTTCTTAAGGAAATTGCATAAGACCCCCTAAACTTTTCCTTCGATGTGGATTGTCTCATAAACTTTCAAATTGTGGTTTTGGTCTCTAAACTTTTATAAATTATCAAAACAACCCCTTAAGTTAAGAATAACCCCTTAAACTTTGATATTGGTGTGTAAATATCTCCTAAATTATGGGGTGTTTACATACCAAAATCAAAGTTTAGAGAGTTTTTACACATCAAAATCAAATTTTAAGGGGGTTATTTGTCAATTTATGAAAGTTTGGGATAAAAAATCACACTTTAAAAATTCAGGGGGACAATCCGCACCAAAAGCAAAGTTTAAGAGGGGGGTTTTGCATTTTCTGCTTATTTTTACGATGGTAAGAGAAGCTATTACATGGAAAAAAATGTCAAATAGGCACTTAGAGCTACTTCTACCGTAAAAGCAAAGTATGTTACTTACTATAAGGCTACTTATCAGGCCATGTAGTTTTCTAGATTTCACATTGTTAAATGTATATTCAAGCTACTTGTAATATATTGTGATAATACTACTGTTATTTATTTCTTTAAGAAGCTTTTTTTTTTTTATCTCAAAGTACTTTGAGATAAAATATTAGTTCGTTAATGAGAAAATTGTTGAGTTTTAGATTCAAATTGTGCATCTTGCTATCGACATCATGTTAGTAAATCCACTAACTAAAGGCTTAACTATTATAGTTTTTTTTTTTCTTTTAGCCATATAACTCATATGAGCTTGGTTAAGTCTTTTAATATTTTGAGTTAGTAAGAGTCTAAAATCGTATATTTGTTGATCATTATGAGATATGTATGAAATAATGTCACTTTTTTTTTTATCATATCTCTTATAACATTATTAAAATGCTTGGACCATTTTTTGAGATGACACATTTATGTTATCTAATTATGTTTCTTTTGTCCATTATTTTACTATGGAAGATATAAGCATATTAACATAAATGATATATATGTCCCTATCTGATATTATACTTGTAATGTTAAGTTTTATATTCCTTATATTGTCGATCGATATGTTCCTCGACTATAATTGATATTCTCATCCTTATAATTAATAAATTCTTGAAAATTGACTAATGTTATCCAAGTAGAAGAATATTAGATTATTTGACTATATAGGTTGGCATTAATTAATTATTTAGAGTGTATCTTTTTAAATTATTGATAAATCAATTATGAAATTATTATTTCAATATAGCACTTGAATAATATGAATATTATAATTGTGCTTTTAATATGGATAAAACTACTCATTATGTTGCCTAATGAGATGTCCCTATTCTCATATGATAATGATATAAAAACTACTTTTCCATTTAGTTTTGTTCTCCCATAAGGTTGTAACCTAACCTATCTTAGTTTCCTTTCAAAAAGAGAGTAGTCGTCTCTCACATTCTTTAAAATTCTATATAGATAAAATATTGCTGGAAGATAGATATCTTCCTAATTCTAGGTGCTTAAACTCTACTCTTACTTTATGGATATTTCATGATTTACATATTGTAAATCTTATATCTACATACAATTTGATATGTATTTATATATTCACGAGCATGATAGCAAATTAATTGCATGAGAGATATCCTCGCAAGAAAAAGTATTTTGTGCATTAGTCAATCATGAAAATAGATAAGATTGCTTTAGGAGGTTTTGAGCGACTCAACTCCTTTCTAGTCAAACTATTGCCTCGAATACACTACATCATAATTATGTTAAAACATGTAATATCATCATCCATAGGCCATAATTGAGCAAACAAAGGAACTAATTTATGACACTTCAGGAGCATTATTGAAGTCCTCATTTGGATCATGTCATCTTTGACTCATTCCATCTAATTTGATATGATGTTTTCTTATGTTAGTAATAATTTGAAGTCTAGCATGGATAACTCATCACAAGAACAATGGAAGTTTGAATTAGAATTTGAATTCCAAATTGATTGTTCATCTAGATTCTTGTTGTATTTGAGTTGTTTAAGTATGACTATCTTAAAGGCTTTCACCATTACTAGCTAAATAGAAATCATCCTCTACTCTTAAATAATTAGGTCTAATTTCCTAAGCCAAAAAATTGGATATCCTAAGCAAATTTTGTCATCATTGTAATGTAAATTTGATAAATAGCATTCCTTGACTGATAAAAAGATTGCCTCTAAAGGTAAAGGCCCATATATAACTCCTTAAAATGGACCTATGTTACACCATAAGTTATGTCAAAATTTAGTTTTTTCCCCATTGCCTAACAATATAAAGCTTTAACCATAACTCATTCTTGCTTAACAAATTACCCCTTTGGACCAAAACATCTCTTCTAAAAAATTCTCATATCAAGCCCTTACTAGATCTTCCTATAGCATTTTTCATACTTGACATTCACATGACATATTTAATGCGTAGGCTTTATAGTTGTAGAGAAAATAATTCTTAGACCCTTTGGAATTGTAATACTATTTTATCAATCCTAGTGAATTTTTCTCTAATTGTCAACTTCTTTGATAAGAATCAACCTCCAAGTCTACTCACCTACTTTTGAGATAAGGGCCTAGCTAACATGGTCTACCAAATCCTTACCCATTACCAAACTCTAGAAGAGGCTGACCTATCATGCTAACCTAATTTAAACCTACACCTAAGTTGTCATGAGTTTAGTCTCCTCTTTGGCAAGACCAATGTTAAGCTGAGCTTTCTAAGGACCTTTGACCTATTTTACCTACCTGTTTTAGGGACTACTCTACTTTCTAAGCATAGATCTATCATGATGGTATTCCCAAGCTACTCTAAGGTGAATTCCCTAAGCTGTATAAGGAAACAAAAGCTACCAACCTTATCTAAGTGCATAAGAGTTTGTTACGCATCAAAACTTCCAACCTCTCTACCAAAAACACATATCCCATGACTCGTAACTATATGACTTGATAGTGGATATTCACTTTCTAAAAGGATTATGAAATTTTCCTTTTTTTTTTGTACATTATTGTATTTAGTTTTACTAGTTTTTGATAAATATTAGTATCATTTTGTATGCCTAGGAACTGAGTATAAATACCTCGATATGAACATTTGTTGTAATCAAATATTCCCTATTCATTAATGATATTAATGAGTTTTTCTCTTCTCTCATGTTGAAACTCCATAATCTTAGCTCATATCAAACCCTTAAGTAAGGTTTGTGTAGTGAGAAATCCTTCCATTTGGTTTGATGAGTAACATTGGACAGGTGGTTGGTTATATGTGCTTAAGTGGTATGTAACATGCAATCAAGTGGCTCACATTTGCTTAACCCTCTACCAAAAATTTGCTTTAACCTACCTTCTTTTCTTTAGTAGTTCTCAAAGGACCCATTTATGCTATGGTAAGACCTTGTTAAGGACTTATTTCATTGTTGTTGTGTATGTTGTGACTGTTGTGCTCCATCATCTCTTGGTATTGAAGCTTCAGGTTTTAAGTAGGACCATGAGTTTTGAATTATGGGTATTCTTGAGCAGTATATGTATGTGAGAGAGATTGGAGATGTGGTTGTTGGTCTATGGTTTGTTGATTAAGTAGTGTGGTAATTATTTTGTTGTCCTTTGTTTTTGTGTTCAAAAATAGAATTGTAAGTTGTTAAACCAGCTTGGTTGTTGGAAGTGTGATTATTGTTCTGTATGTTTGTTTAGCTATTATAGAAGGTGGTGGTGATTATTGAGAAGTATAGTAGTAGTTGTCATAGTATGAGTGTTGTATTGCTGTTGTGGTAGGTTTCATGATTATCAAAGTAGTGATTGTTAAATAAATAGTTATCAAAGCTATATATCGAGTTGTTGAATGAGAAAATGATAAGCCCAAGGGTAAACACTATGGTTGGTTATAATGAGAGCGATGCACCAAGAAGAAGCCATTGTATGGAACAAACCTCTAGGTATATAAAAAAGTAGATAGACCTCCTCACCAAGATTGTAGAAAACATGTTAGTCATGATGTAAAGAAAAATTGTAACTAAGGCGGAAGGAGCTTGCTAAGTTGATGGTTGTGTTGTTGATAAAAATTTAAGTGAATTTTGAGCTAAATATCAATGTAATGGACCTAATAATGATGTCTAACATAAAAGAGAGGTTTACCTAGCTCATAATATTCAAGTTAAAGGAGCCAAGCAAAGAGCCAATAGAATAATGGAGATAGTAAAGGGAGAAGAAAGCGATGATGAAGATTTCTATGAGGTCAATGAACAGTTAGATTGAGCATCCTAATGTGGTAAACTTGAAGGATGACCTAATAGAGTTGAGTATCCTGTTTGGCATCCTTTAGGAAGGCAACTTGCTTGTTGAAGAATCATTCATGATGATATTGTTGAAGTTGATGAGGAGTTTGATAAAGATTATTATGAAGAATAACGTACTGTATTAGCTTCCAAAATATTGATAATATTAGAGCTCAAATTTGGAGCTTCTCCAAAAGTAGTAGTACCAATGAGTAATAGATTAGGAAGAGTGAGTAGAGAAATTGCTCTAATGTTCTCATTATGCCAAAGAGGACAAGGTTAGCTTTCCACCTTTGAATTGACTAGGTATGCTTGTATGTGGTGGAAGAAGTTACATGTGATGAGAAGAAGGGATAGTAAACAAGGTGTTAAAACATGGAAGAAATGAAAAGAGTCATGCAAGGAAGATTCATTCTTGATTCATATTATTAGGATACTTTTGCGAAGCTGTAGGAATTAGACAAGGGAATTGATATGGTGATGAATACATACAAGAATTCTAAATGTTGATGATTATATGTGAAGTAGATAAGTTTGAGGCTTGAATTGTTTCAAGATTTATTACTAGCCTAAGATCTAAACTCAGAGGCATTTGTCGAGGTTTAATTCTTTCACACCCTCGAAGAAGCTATTTAGGTTGCACAGCATGTTGAAAGACAGAAAAAGAACTGACTTCATTAAACTTTACCTTCCGAACTTGTTCAATGAGTTTGACCTATTTAAAGGAATGATAGGAAGCCCAATGGCTCAATGTCAAGCAAAAAAGAAGGATAGATGTCATACATAGAAGGAGAGTGGTAAATAAAATATGCCCAAGTGAAAGAGCATCAATAACTACGTTAGTCCTACCTTTCTTTTGTTTGATTACATGTGAAAAATTTTTCATGAAGTCCAACCACTTGGCTTGTCTCTTCAAAGGTTTGTTTTGACTTTCAAGGTATTTTAAGGACTCATGGTCCATATAGATCATAATCTCTCACGGTAATAAATAATGTTGCCACATAGTAAGAGCATGGAAAAGAGAGTATAGCTCCTTTTCATATACAAAGTAGCTCAGGGCAGCACCACTAAGCTTTTCACTATGGTAAGCAATAAGGCAATGCTCCTGCATCAGGACTGCGTAAATGCCAATACATGAAGCATCACATTCTAGCTTGAAGGGTTTATCAAAATCTAGTAAAGCCATGAAAGGTGTTATGTTAAGCTTCTCCTTAATTTCCTTAAAGCTCTTCTCAACTTAGTTAATCCATGGGAATGCTTTACTCTTCTTTATCAATTCTGGTAAGGGGGCTATAATAATATTGAAGTTCTTAATGAATCTTTCATAGAAAGAAGGAAGACCATGGAAACTACTTACTTATGTGATATTCATTTTTGTAAGGCATTCTAAGACAACTTGGACCTTTTCTTCAAATTCCTTCTCTAAATACTACATACCTAAGAAAGACTACTTCTTGCTGGTAAAATGTACACTTCTTTAGATTTCCGAATAGTCTTTCAACGTGAAATATGTGAAAAACAGCTCAAAGATGCTCTAAGTGATTAGTTGAGTTGGTATTGTACATTACTTTGTCATTAAAGTACATGACTACACATCTCCCTATCAAGGGGCACATTACATGGTTCATAAGCCTCCTGAAAGTGATTGATGCATTGGTAAGACTGAATGGCATGACCACCTATTCATAGAGACTATGTTTAGTCTTAAATCCAATCTTCTACTCATCTCTTAGTCACATGCGAATCTAATGGTGATACTTCACAAATCAATCTGTGAAAACATTCTAGGACTGTGAAGCTTATCTAACATGTCATCGAACCCTAGTATGGGATATCTATACTTAACAACAATTCGATTAATGGCTTAACCATTGATGTACATATGCTAAGAACCATCTTTCTTTGGGATGAGTAGGGTTAGTACAGCACAAGAGCTTATGCTCTCTCTCATATACCCTCGCTCCAGTAGCTTATCCATTTTTCTCTTTAACTTTGTAGCTTGCTCAGGTTTCATTTAGTACGAAGGTTTGTTTTGTCGAGCTATGCCTCATTGTAAATCAATACAGTGTTCAATACCTCGGACTAAACATAGTACTTTAGGTAACTCATTTGGGAATTGGTTGAAAAACTTGATTGCCAACTTCCAGATCTCTTTAGGCACATCATTTAGATCACTTAACTCTAACAATCTTCTTATCAACAAGAGCATAGGTTCATTAGCCTATTTAATTGCTCAAAGTTTTCGTTGGCTTAACACTAAAGCCTTCTTCTTACTAGCTTGGGTGAGTTGATTATGAGTTTCATTTACTTGGCTCGAGTTCATGGGTTACAGCACTATCTTCTTACCATCCATAGTAAAAGTATAGGTATTCTTATACCCAGTGTGTATAACAAGTTGGTCAAATAACCAAGGTCTTCCCACAGTAAATGTGAAGCTCCTATAGGGACAACATCATAAATCGCCTCATCTTTGTAGTCATTCCTAACATAAAACAGTACAACTACTTGTTAGGTCACATGTAGAGAACCTTTATCATGCAACCAATGTAGCTTTATAAGTTTAGAGGTGCTTAGAGGTTGACGGACCTAATCTTTGCACAAGGGTTTAGGTGACAGTATTGGTTCAACTCCCTCCATCTACTATAATTGTGCATGGTTGAGCCATGATGGTACACTTTTGATGGAATAGGTTCCCTCCTTATTGCTTCTTAGAGCTTAACACTGACTTACCTTAATACCAGTGTCATTACTTCAACCTGGTTAACATAAATGCAAGTTTCTTCCTCCACCTCTACTTTAGTTTATCTAACATTTTTCTCTTCTTTTTCTAGTTTACTCTCATCGGTACTATCTAATTCATTACCTTGGAGGACCAAAACATACGGTCAAGATACTTAGTAACTATGTATCCATAACTTAAGCACTTAAAGCATTTTATCTCACCCTTCTTACGATTAAAGGTTTACCCTTATCAAATGTCTTTGAGTGGGCTCTATCATTTGCTTGACTCTTACTAGTTCGGTTGTCATTAGGTTGGTCACTCTTTTCTTCTACTCGGTATGGCCTTTGTGGTTTAGGATTGCCGGTTTGGCGTGAAATAGCAATCTACAAAGAACTCAAATTAGGTTGGATTAGGACATTCCTTTTCTACTTTTCGACTCTTTAAGCTATCTTAATGGCTTGTTCTAGTGTATAAAACCCCTATACTTCCATAATGTTACAAATCTTATAGCATATTCCAAAGATGAATCTCAACATAGTTTAGGCTTCAGGCATATATACATTAGCTTAGATCATCAACATCTAAAACTCTCTACCATAGTTATCCACAGTTTGATTTCCTTGGCAAAACTCTTATAATGTGGCTAAGGTGTCTTACAAGTATGTCTTAGGTACAAATCTTCCTCTTATTAACCTTTTCTTATCTTCCTAAGCTTGTATACCTCTTCATCTATCTCTTTCTCTAGCTGCATTCTAGTATTTCCACCACATGGCAATACATCCAAAGAGCTTAAGAGCAATAAGTTAAACTTTCATACCCTCAGTATATCCATAACAATCAAACACCTTCTTGATATTCTCCTCTCACTCCAAGTGATCATGAGCATTTCCATTACTTGTAAAGGTTAGAATCTAGACTTTGACATTATTAAGTCCTTATAGGGCTTGGCATCTTCACTCTTCCATTTTGTAATACTCTTCTACATTTCTATCAAGCTCTTCTTTTACTTCCTCATGTGCTTCCTTGATTTTTTCTTGTAGATACCCTATTTTTGCTTTCCCATAATTTTAGAATTTTTAAAATAAGGAAAAAGGGTCCTAATTTAGAAAAATACAAAAAAAAAATAGAAAATTCAGAAATACAAAAAAAAAATAATAATACCTTTTTTAGAAGGTCATTAGGTCGAAGTATAATAAATCATTAGACTAGGCTTGATAGAAAATCAATTTGTATGAGAACAAATTTTAGAGTTGGTCATCTAAGATTTAATTTGAAGCTACATTTAGTGTTATTTGTTTGTTTATTTTATTCTTTTTCTTTCAAATTTTTTAATAATAAAAGAAGAATCGGACCAGGCATAAGACTTGGTATGTACGTTCTTGTAATAAGGCTAAAAGCCCTATTTAAGCAACCTAAGCCTAGGTCCTTAAAGCCAGTCTTTTTTTTTTTTCAGTCCGGTGTATGTTAATTGTTTGGGTGTATCGTATGTGCAACACCTTCCCCTACTTCTTCTCTCTTAATTTGAGGTCCGTTCCTAGCTCTTTTCCTCCTTGATGGCTTGTGTTCATCCTCCTTTTTCATGTGAGCTTCACATGATTCCATTTGAATTATTGGTGGTATATTGTACCACACATGGCCCTCTTCTTATTAAGCATAAATACTAGTCTCCACTCATCCTCCTATGTAGCCAAAATCAAGCTTCAATTTAGAAAAAAAAAAAATCAATTCACTAGTCAAAAAACCATTAATTCAAATCTTCGAATTAATGAAATTTTTGGATTTTCCATGCATGTTTAAACTTCAATTAGTATAAAATGGGGTTCGGGGAATACTTTTAGATCATCAAATCTCAAAGAAATCAATCAAACCCCCTCATCCATCTTTCTTTCTCTCTCTATGCAGCCTCGCTTTCTCTCTCTAAAGTTTAAAGCACTATACGAAGAGGCTAAGATTTTGATGAAAGAAGTATACAAAGGAGCATATGGCCCTTACATGAAAGATTATGTGTTAACTAAGAAAATTATGAGGCTAGGGTATTACTGGTCAATAATGGAAAGCGATTTCATCAAATATGTTAGGCATTGTCACTTATGCTAAGTTTATGCAAATTAAATGAATGTCTTGCCTCAAGAATTATACATACTCTCCTCACTATGGCCTTTTTCAATGTGGGGAATAGATATCATCGGCCTAATAACTCCAAAAGTATCCAATGAGCATTGCTTTATACTAGTTACCATTGACTACTTTAGCAAGTGGGTTAAGGTCTCATCCTACTTGAGCGTTATTAAAGGGGTCATAGTTAAGTTCATTAAGAGAGATAGCTTGGCTCAATACGGGACTATAGAAACAATCATCATCGATAATGGCACTAATCTTAACAATAAGCTTATGTTAGAGTTGTGTTAATAGTTTAATATCATTTAGAGGAACTCTACCCCTTATCGACCCCAAATGAATAAAGTTGTTGAAGCAGTCAATAAAAACCTTAAAAGAATAATTACAAAAATGGTTGTTAGATATAAGGACTAGCATGAGATGTTGCTATTTGCATTTATGGCCTATCAAACTTTGATCAGAACATCAATTAGGGCAACACCCTACTCTTCGGTATATGGCATTGAAGCAGTGTTACAAGTAGAGATTGAGATCCCATCTCTTAAAGTACTGCTGGAAACCCAGTTAGACGAAAGCTAATTGGGTGAAGAAATGCATCGAGCAATTGAATTTGATTGATGAGAGAAGATTGATAACCCTATGTCATAATCAGTACTTTCAATAAACAATGGCTTGGGCTTTTAACAAACGAATCTAACCTCAAAACTTCAAAGATGGTGATATGGTGTTGAGAAAGGTTTTTCCCAATGCATAAGACTCTAAAGGAAAATTTTCTCCCAATTAAAGGGCCCCTTATGTTTTGAAGCAAGTATTACCAGGAGAGGCTTTAATTTTATCTCAAATGGATGGTCCAGAATTGAGAGGGCCTATCAATACTGATACTGTGAAGTTGTACTACCTGTGAAAAGTCAATAGAAATTTTTTCTCAAAATATGAAAATGCTAGTGATTTTAAATGTTATTGTAGTCTAATTTTCATTCTCCATAAGCAAAGTTGGTATCTTTGGCAGTTGTTGACTTTAGAATCATCACCATCCTTTTCTCTTACTCCATCAAGAGGTTCAATTACCTTATTCCATTTAATTGAACCTATACACTGAAAACACGAAAGAAGATGAAAGTGAGATATAGAACATTAGTAATTAACAAATATCTTTAAAATGCTTTATTACGGATTGATCCCCCTTAATGGGGAGTTTTATTGACTATTTTTTAGGGAAAGACGAAACCCAGATGGACAATCACCCTACATAGATATTTACTAATTAGGACAAACCAGTTGAAAAGCACGTAGGGGGGCATTCTGTATCAGGTTAATCTCTTTAAAAGACCAGCAAAGTCTGAGAGGCTACATGAGAATATCCGTTGGGTTGACGACAAGGGTTTAGAGTTGAGCCCACTTTAAGGAACAAGTTAGCTAGTTTTAAAAGGACTTTTCGAAGCATGGTTTGGCAGTTTAGGTACTATTGGCAAGGTTAGGAAAGTATTTCTTTACAATGTTAACACATTGGTTTTTGAACATTGCATTTGCATTTAGACTATATGACTATTTTTTACGATTTTTACTTTTAACAATCTTTTGAGCTAGCCCATAAGGTGCTTACCTTTTGCATTATCTTTTAGTATTTAGCCAACCTTTGAAGTCGTTATCTTGACTTAGTCTCTTTTTAATTCTTATAGTGAGCCTATAAGGCGCTTATCTTCGCTAGTTTCTTTTAGTAAGTCTACTGGGCGGTTTTTTTTCATCGATTTGTTGTAGCGAGCCCATAAAGTGCTTCTCTTCATCACTTTCCCTTCAGCGAGCCCATAGGGCACTCCCTTTCATCAATTTCTCTTTCACAAGCCCATAAGGCACCTCCTTTCATCATTGATTGCTTGTAGCGAGCCCATAGGGTGATATACTTCATCAATTCCTCTTAGCTAACTCAAGGAGAGCTTCACCCATTCGCCTTAGTTATTGAGCTCAAAAGAGCATGACCAAGTTTTCTAAATGGATTCCCATTTAGGGTTGCTAGTTTCCTAGAGACACTCCTGCCTAAGTTAGTTAGCTCAAAGTAGCACAACTAGGTTTTCAAAATTGATACCCATTTAAGGTTGCTAGAATCTAAAGATGCTCTCGCTTAGGTTAGTTAGCTCAAAGTAGCACAATTAGGTTTTCAAAATTGATTCCCATTTAGGGTTGTTAATTCCTTAATGATGCTCCTACCTAGGTTAGTTAGTTAAAAGTAGCATAACCATGCTTTCAAAATTAATTCTTATATAAGGTTACTAGTCCTCGAGTGACATTCACCTAGGTTAGTTAGTTGAAAGTAGCACAACCAAGTTTCCTAAATCAATTCCTATTTAGGTTTGCTAGGCTCCGAAAGATGCTCCCATAATGGTTAGTGAGCTTAGAAGAGTACGACCAGGTTTTCCAAATCAATTCAATATAGGGTTACTAGTTCGTTATAGACACTTCCACTTAAGTTAGTCAACTCAAAAGGGTACTACCAATTTTCAAACCAATCTTTTTAGCCAGCTCTTAAGGTGTTAGAACTTCCTAAGCTCACTTAGCTAGCTCTTAGAACGCTTTCCCTCTCTTTCACCCTTCACTAAATCCTTAATAGACCAAACTTAAGACACCTAGCGAACTATAACTCTCTTTAAGACAAATTCTAGCTGTAGGGAAAAAATAGTATTTATTTTGTCTTTGTGGTAAGTTTTACTCAAACTTCTCTATAAAGAGAGATAGCTGTAGACGCTTTATTTTTGCCTTATTTTATTTTTACTTTATTTTTATAATTTTTTAGAATAGGATAAAGAGTCCTAAATTAGGAAAAATAAAAAAAAATAGAAAATTTAAATAAAAAAAAGGAATTTAGAAAAGTAAGGGAAACTATAATTCATGCTTTTTTAGTTTTTATTATTTTATTTATTTTTTAGTTAGTTATTTTTATTATTTTTTTTAGAAGAAAAAAAAAGGGTATATAGATTAGATCAGGCTAAACCTAGTCTAAATAATTAACGAACAGAGCCTAAGGCCTTATTTAAATATGATAGGCCATCAAGCAAGGGGTGTGTTTAGTATGCCCCATTTTATCTTGTGACGTACGTATAGGGGCATGTAGCATATGCCTAGTATGTGACCCGTGCCTCCCCCTCCCCCCCCCCCCCCCCCCCCCCCAACCCCACTTTCTTCTCCATATTTTGGCATTTAAAATATGAGGAAAAATTTCTTACATAATTCCCTCACTTGTTGACCTAATTAATTTGTGTTTTTAGCTAAATTTCACTAAATTAAATGCATAAATTCAACATGGACTTGAGATACTATGAATTGAAACCTAAAATTAGTCTAAATACAATCAAAATTCGACATTAAATTATCACCAAAAAGTGAAAAGAACTAAAAATCCAACATCCCCATTCATGGCCGATTTCACCATTGATAAGCTTTCCAAGCTCATTTAAGTAAGATTAGTATAAATAGGGGCTTCTAAACTTGTTTTCAACATAGAGCTCAATAAAAAACACTCCATATAAATTCAAATTTGAGCTTCCTCTCTCTAGCGCAATCTTTTCCTCTCTCTATAATAGCATCCTTGACGGTGATTTTCAACAAAAAACACCACCACAATGAGCTTTAGCACCCCTAAAATGCCAAGACTCAAACTCTCTTTCGTCATTTGTAACCACCACTATAACTACCCATATTCAACCGCAACCACCCAAGCCAAATAAGATAATCATAAAACTCCTCTTCCCTATCTAATTTGGTGTCTACAACGTTTGAAAGCACACATCGCCATAGAAGCTATTACAGAAGACATGGGACCTAAGTCGACCCAAATTGACCCAAGGCAATATGGATTTGACTTGAAGCTAACTTGAGTCAATCTAAAGCCGACCCGATCTTCTTTTTTTTCTTAAAAAATATTTATTTATTATTGATGTACTTGTAAATGTAATTATATAAAAAAAAGGGAAAAGAGAAAGAAAAAAGAAAATGAAGAAGAAAAGAGAAAAGGAAAGAGAAAAAGAGAAAAGAGATAGAAAAGCTCGAGTTTGTTTCTTTTTTGTTATTTTAGTTAAGATTTAAATGAGAAGAAATAATAATAATAGGTTAGTGAATAAAAATTGTTTTAACATTTAGAATTATCGGTTTTTCTAAAATAGAAAGTAAACGATCATTTTTTTCAAATTAAGACCTTTTCTAGAACTTTCCAAAAATAAAACCTTGATTTACGACCTTTTAGATCTTCCCTAATAAAATCAAATCTACTTAAAAATGTAAACTCAATGTATTTTCAAAATTAAAACAAATTTAACACAATAAAGTTATATAAAAAGAACTATGTATGTCTGATCTCGAATAGCGAATACGTAGGAACCTTTAGGATGATGGTAAAAATTGAAAAAAAATTAGTTTTTCCACTATTAGTTATTCAGTTTAGTAAAATTTTTTTAATTTATCCAATTTAGTAAGATAGGATTTGATTCACTAAACCCATGATTAAATTTTCATTTTATAGGGTAGTTTTTTGAAGGGTGATCTTTTAAGATTAAGACCAAATTTGAAAAGTTTGGTACCATAAAGGTTTAAAAATCTTAACCCTTTTCGTTCCTAATGCTATTTATAAAATGGGTTTTATCAAAAAGACCAATAGTTAAATTATAACTAATCTACTCAATTGGTTAAAATTTAGCTCCTTTTCCCAACTTTGATTGAGTGTGATGACTTTAAAACGTTTTTAAAAAATAAAAGAACGATTTTCTTTAAACCTTAGTCGAGGTTCAACATTATACAAGTAAGGTTTACTATTACTTGGTTTAAAGAAAACTAATATATAAGAATCGGGAAAAAAACCAGCTTTGATAATATAAGTCATAGACCAATCTTACTCAGCCTAACCTTCACTTGATGTGATGGATAAGTGAGGATTAGTGTCACTTATCACTACTCTTTACTAAAAGGAAATAGATAAGAGAAGATACAATGAGTACTTTAAAAAAGGAAATGATTATATTTGTAATGTAAAAAAGTGATACCTACACTATAATAAGTGAGGCTTATATATAGCCTCCTTAAGGTGTCAAGTCAAAGAAAAAACAAAAGTGGGAAAATTACATATTAGATGTAAAGATTCCTAAGACAAATGCTAAAAAAGGTAAAAACATTACTATTTAGTACAATGTATGGAAGAGTGAATCATTTTAGGACGTTGTGCCAGAAGACACATATCAACTTATGGTTGGTAAGCCTAATATTTTGTATGTTCGATTGTCCCTATGAATGCTGGATTTCTAGCAATTTGACAACTAGTGGTGTTAACTAAATAGAGGTTAGGAAAGGAATGGATGAATTGGCCAACTTGATTTGGGTTAGAATGAAGCTTGGATACTGGGTGTTGTTTAGAGGTTTCAACAAGTCGGATGACTATCTACTTGACTTTAAAAGACTTATGGTGTTTACTTGTTTGGAGACTATTCTAGTCATGACCACAGCTTAATACTTGGGGTAGATGAAATGTAACATACCTTAGCTAACGTCGAAACCCTCATTTGAAAGAGTCCTCAAGCTAGTACTTGTCAAGCAAAACCTGGTAATCCTCTAGGTCGACTTCTAGTAATGGGTTTGTAGAGCTAATTCCTATCATTAGTTGTGTACATTGATCATTAATTGTATATTTTTATGATTATTGCATCCATGAATTCAGTTGAGCAACTATTTACATCTTAAACCGTATAAGCTACATTGGCTAAATGAAAAAAGGATCTTGCTTGTTACAAAACTAATATTGTTACTTATATATGTTAGGAGTTATAAGGATGAAGTTTTATGTGATGTCTTGTTGATGTGTGCTTTGCACATTTTACTTAGCCAACCATGGCTAATCGATATAAAAGTCATGTATGATGGATATAGGAAAACATATACATTTGAGAAAAATGGTTAACTAATTACCCTTTTTCCACTGACACTAAGTTAGCTTGGAAGTATGTAATCAGTGTTAAATTGATGATCTAAGAAGACTTTAGTTATGAGCTAATATGAATTGAGAAGAGTCATTGATACGTTGCAGTGGTCACAAACCCAAATGGGTTAAATGGGTATGGTAAAGAGGAAGTGCATTAGGTAGTTTCAACAGTGAATATGTATGGATATTATACACCAAGACACAAACACAATCTAGGAATGAGCTTGAAATGGAGTTCGATATGACTTACTAACACAAAATCCTGCTCGGGGTTTCAAATGAGAGGTTAGATGCGACCCACTAACTTGTTCAAATGAAGGTTTTACCATAATCTTGAGAATAAGATCGATAGGAATGCGAGAAAGATTAAAGATTTTATTTAATGCTTAATAATCCAGCAAAAAGGAAATCTCTGAGAGGTCAAGAGTAGCCTTGCTCAAAGGGGAAAGTTCCAAGTGTAGGAATGTTTTGTTCTATTTTATTTCTTATATCCCTTTATTGTTTACAAATGTTGTTATTTATAGTAAGTCCTAAACACTAGAGGCAAATTGTAAATAATGGATAAAGCTTTAAACCCTAAATAATTGGTCCCATAAATATAATAAAGAAAATATGTACAATAATATAAAATAGTACGTTTAATAAAAGTTAGCATGCAGTCACTCAGCTTATCCTAGAAGGAGTAGGATTTGAACTGGGTGGGGTTAGTAGTTGGATGTCCAAGTTCGAAGAAGAGTTTCCAAAGTCTTGCATTACTTGGCTAAGACACTAGAAAGGTTAGCCCATAATTGTTGAGTGATAGAATTAGTTAGCACTAGTCTCTCGATCTTATGCCAAGTGGTTCTTTGATCTCGTGTCCTCGGCCATGTAGTCTCTTGGCTTCTCAGCAGATGACAGACTTGGTGCCAAGTGTCACCTTTTCTTCCCCTTAATCTACTATTATTAGTTTATCCTTGCCAAAACTTCATTAGCCTTGGCTTGGGATTGGTTAGCCTTAGCTTGAATATAGTTGGAGGCTGATTCCTATCATTATAGCAGGGTTGAAAAGAAGTCATCCTCGATGTTACACATTGGGCACGGGTTGGAATGTTAAACAAACTTCTCTTCCCTTTTCGTTTTACCATAGGTGTCGAGTGCTTGTAGATTTCCTTAACACTCATAGGCATTAAGCAAAAGCTCTTCTTATCCTTTTAAACAGTGTAAGTGTTGAGGAATTCATCATAGATCACTTTTCGATCACACTCCCATGGTCGGTCAAGAAGTAAATTTGTGGCATTCATAGGGATGACATTGAATTCAATCTCATCTTCATATTGTCCTACCTTGAATGCTATTTGAGCTCTTTTATGCACATAGACCATACCCCTATCATTAAACTACTTCAATCCATAGGGTCAGGGGTGCAAGTAGGTTGGAAATTTCATCTTTTCCACTAACTCGGTAGAGACGATGTTGGTACAGCTACCTCTATCAATAATCAAGGAACAATTCTTCCTATTCACTAAGTAACATATTTGAAATAAATTTTCCTTTTGTCCGTGATCTGCTTTTAGGTTGGCTCGCTTGTTTGTCATGGCTATGAGGTCATCCAAGTTTTTGGCATAGACATCTCCTTCTATTAACTCGTCTTTTGAACTCTTGTCACTTTGACTCTTTACTTAAGCATTAGGTCTTTTGCCTTTCAAGACCATAACGTTCTTATTGAGACATTGAGAAGTAATATGTCCATAGCATAAGCATTTGAAGTACTTCACATCTCGGGCTTTGTTGCTAGGTGCCTTTTCTTTCTTGGCCCTCTTCTTCTCGGTACGATTAGTTCAACTAGACTCGCCTTTTTCCATCTTCTTCTCTAGCCTTCTCTCGGCATGTTTCTTAAGTTTAAGGTTGACTAGTTGAGGTTAGTTAGTCGACCTCTGATGCCTCTTTCTCTTCTGTCTCTCTACTCTTAGTGCTAAATTGATCAGCTCATCCAATGAGTTGAATGCTTATAGTTCAACTATGTTAGTAATGTCGTCTCAAAGTCTACTCAAGAATCTAATAATGGTACGATCTTGTGGCTCCAAAATCTTGCATCTCATCATTAGAGTTTCGAACTCTTACAACTACTCTTCAATAGTATTTCGACCTTGCCTCAAATATTGAAAAGCATGAAGCATCTCTTGCTTAAAGTAGGTCAGTATAAAGCACTGATTCATTAATCGCTTCATAAGCCTCCAAGTTCTGATTGACTCTTCTCCTTTGGTATCACACTTGGCAACCAACTTATCCCACTAAAGAATTTCATATTCAATAAGGGATAATGAAGCCAGCTTAACCTTTGTTTGATCATCACACTCATAGCACTCAAACAACTTCTCAACTTGAGGAACCTAGTTAAGGAACTCTTTAGGTCGGCTACTTCCACTGACGGTTGACAGTTTAAGCTTGATATTGTCAAGTCCTCAACCACGTACTTGAGGTTCATCCCTTACATTCTGAGTTGGTCGGTTCACCTCGGATAGGCTACCTTTGTTGGAGTATTGCTCAGGCATATCCCTTTTTGGCCACAACTCTCTTCTTCGATTTCTTTGATTTGCTTTGTAATCAACACTCCTATCATTTCTTCTTTTCAGCTCAGTAACTCTTATTGGCCATCGCTCATCATTATCTAGCTCATTGGAACTACTTCTACTAGTAGGTGATTGTTCCCTTCTTTCACCTCAGCCAACATGTCCACTGCCTTTGACTAACCCAATAAGCTCCTAGATAGAGTCAATGAGATTTTGAATCTAATACTCTAAGTTATCAATACATCTTCTCAAACTTCCACAATAACCATCACTACTATTATTGACACTATCTTCCAATAATCTTGTTTGTATAGTAATCTCTAGAAAATTGAACAAACATGTCTTACAACAAAAAAAATTCTACAATAGTTAGAACCAAAAACTGAAATTAATGTTATTGAATTACAGAACGATGAATAATAGAGATGATCAAACCACAAATTAAACTTTAAAGAACACTAATACACGTGTCTCCCCAAAGCTTTAATACCAAGATGATACGTCGCAGCGAGTCACGAACCTGGAATGGATCAAGTGGGTATGATGAAGAGGAAGTACAATGAGTGGTCTTAACGGTGAATGTATATGGATATCACATACTAAGACATAAACAAAATTAGGGAATGAGCTCAAAATAGGGTTCGATATAACTTACGAACACTAAATGTTGCTCTGAGTTTCAAATGAGAGGTTAGATGTTACCCACTAACTCACTCGCTTAAATGAAGAGTTCACTACAATCTTGGGAACAAGATCGAAAGTTTAAAGAGTTTGTTCAACACTCAATAATTCATCAAAAGCTAAGCTTGGAGAGCTTAAGTGTAGCCTTGCTTAAAGGGAAAGTTCCAATGTTTTGTCTAATTTCGTATATCCCTCTATTGTTTACAAATGTCGCTATTTATAGCAAGTCTTAAGCACTAGTAGCAAAGTTGTAAATAACATAGAAAATGTTAAACCCTAAAGAATTGGGCCCATAAATAAAATAAAGAAAACATATATAAGAATACAAAATTGTTTATTTAATTGAATTTGGCATGTAGTCATTTGGCTTATCCTAGAAGGAGTAGGATCCAAACTAGATGGCATTGGCAATTGGATGTTTGGGTCTAAGGAGGAGTCTCTAAAGTCTCGTACTGCTTGGTCGAGACACCAGAAAGGTCGACCCATAATTACCGAGTGATAAAATTAGTCGGCACTAGTCTTTTGATACCGTACTAAGTGGTTCTTTGATCTCGAGTCCTCAGCTATGTCTCAATAGATGACAGACTTCGTACCAAGTATCTCCTTTTCTTCCCCTCAGTCTACTATTATTAGTTTGTCTTTAGCAATACTTGATTGGCCTCGGCTTAGGATTGGTCAGCTTCGACTTGGATATAGTCAGAGGTTGATTCCTATCAATCATGAAGTTTGATTAGTACGCCCTTTTGTTGATACAAAGCCTGTTATAATTGAGAGACCAAACATATCTACCTAAATGGGTCATGACATTATTAAAGGAGTTTACAAATATGTTCCTTGAAGAACTATCAAGAAGATTACCTTCATTACAAGGAATAGAGCATAGATTTAATTTATAGCCTGAAGCTACTTTACTAAACAACTGGCCTATCATATGAACCTTAAACAAGTTACCAAGCTACAAAGATAAGTAAATGTGCTCACTGAAAGATGTTATGTCAAAGAAAGTTTGAGCCTATGTGTTCTGCTTGTGTTATTAGTACTAAAGAAGGAGGAAAGTTGGAGAATCTATATGGACAAAAAAGCTATTAATAAAATCATTATTAAGCATAGATATCTAATCCCTAAACTAAATAATATGTTAGATAAATTTCATGTTGCAAGGATATTTTCCAAGATTGATTTTAAGTTTGAATATCAAATCAACATGTGAGAAGGAAGTAAGTAAAAAACTGTCTTCAAGACAAGGCATGGGTTGAATGGTTGATTATGCCATTTGGTCAATCTAATGCTCCAAGCACATTTATGAGGTTGATAAACCATGTGCTAAAGAATTAATAAGGAAGTGTATTATGGTCTATTTTGATGATATTTGGCATACAATCTCAATTTATTAAGCTATGTGAATTATCTCTAAACTATTTTTGAAGGACTACGAGTTGATCAACTATTTAGCAATCTGGAAAGGTACTATTTATGTTAAGAAGAAGTCTTGTTTCTTGCATTTGTATTTAGTGGTGGATGAGGAGAAAATCCAAGCTATTATAGAATAGCCTACCCTAACCACTTGTGTTAAAGTGAGAAGCTTCCATGGCTTAATGTCTTTCTATCCTAGGTTCATTTACAATTTTATTCTATTACCACACCTCTTACCAAGATCACCAAGAAGAATGTTAAATTTTGATGGGGAAGTAAGGAGAGAAAGTTTTTCAAACGAAAGAAAAGGTTGACTTCAACCCCATTTTACCTTTGGCTTATTTCAACAAAATCTTTAAGTTGGAATGTGATGCATTTAATGTTGCTATTAAAGTAGTTTTTATGTAAGATTGCCGACCTATTTCTCACTTTAGTAAGAAACTTAAGGGGTCAACTTTGAATTATTATGTTTATGAGAAAGTGCTTCACATGCTTATTCGAACTTTGCAAATATGGCAACATTACCTATTGCCAAAAGAGTTTATTGTATATATAGATCATCAAACCTAACGATACTTGAAGAGCCAACCAAAGTTGTCCAAGTTATAAGTCAAGTGGGTTAAACTTCTAAAGGGTTTTTCATTTGTGATCAAGTACAAGAAAGGGAAAGCAAATGCAATTGTAAATGCCCTATCTAGAAGGCATGTAATGCTTTTCAACCTTTAAACAAGATTGATGGGATTTACAATCATCTAAGAGGAATATTCTCAGGATTCTCATTTTGATTTGGTCTATGCTTAGCGCAATGAAGGAAGGACATTCGATGATTACTTTATTAAGGATGATTACCTTTTTTGAGTTAGAAAAATACGTGTACTGACTTGTTCAGTATGAGAATTACTCATCTAGGAAGCCTATAGTAGAGGATTGTTAGGACATTTTGGAGAAAGAAGAATGTATGAGTTATTAAAGTCTAGATTTTACTGGCCTAAAATGTTAAGGGATGTCCATTGAGCTATTAAGAGATGTGAAAATTGTAGAGAGACTAAAAGCCAAGCTATGTAAGGGAAAGTTATGCCTTTACTTGTGTTGACTAAACTACGGATTGATTTACATATGGATCTTATATTTGGTTACGTAAAATAGCATGAGGGAAGGATGATGTGATGTTAGTAATTGATAGGTTCAGTAAGATGGCACATTTTGTGCCTTGCAACAAAACTAACAATGCTTCAATTATTTCTCTCTTATTTTTCAAGAGATCGTAAAGCTCCATGGAGTTCCTAAGAGTATTTTGTCTAACTGAGACCTAAAGTTCTTAAGTCATTTTTGGAAGACCCTATGGCAACGACAAAAGAAAAAACTATTGTTTTGTATATCTTGCCATTGACAAATTGATGGATAGCCAGAGGTCGTCAATAGGACATTGGGATCTCTAGTTTGAGCTACTATAGTAAGGAATGGAGCCGATTAGGATACTTTCCTATGTCTTATAGAATCTACTTGCAACAAATCTATTCATAGCATGATAGGTAAGATCCCATTTAAATTTGTCTATGGTTTCAACCTAGAGTTATCACTTACTTATACATTAGTACCTAAAGCCAAACAAAGTTACCTAGAAGCTGAAGACCACACTAAAACTCTATAGCAGATCTACAGCTACAAGAAAGTTACTAAGTAATTGACTTGAGCCACCAAGAATCTAACTTGAGGAAGGGAGAACTTTTTGAACTAGGGGATCTTATATGGCTACATCTCAACAACGAAAGGTTCCCATACAAAAGGAACAATAAGCCATCACCTTGAGTTGAAGGACCTTCTAAAGTACTACAAAAGATCGATGATAATGCCTACAAGCTTAAACTTCTTAAAGGTTATTGAGTATCCTCGAGTTGAAGGACCTTTTAAATTACTACAAAAGATCGATGACAATGCCTATAAGCTTGAACTTATTAAAGGTTATTGAGTATTTGATGCCTTTAACATCGACAATCTTAGTCCATTTATATCCAAAGAAGACACTACAGTGGAGAACTTTAAGGATTTTATGCTAAATCCTAAATAACCTAGAGGGAATGATTGGAATCAACCTTCAAGTTTTCTCATTTGCTCTTAAGCTAAGGCTAGCTAACATGGTCTACCAATTCCTTACCCATTGCCCAACTCTAAGTCCTCTCATCTACTCTCTAGTGTTGACAATCCCTAACCTTAGCTCATATCAATCCCTTAAGCAAGATTTGTATGGTGAGAAACCTTGCCATTTCGACTGGTGAGTCACATCCAATAAGTAGTTGGTCATATGTGCTTGAGTGGTGCATAGCATCCATTTAAGTGACTTACATTTGCTTAACCCATTACCTACAATCCACTTTAACCTACCTTCTTTTCTTTAATTGTTCTTACATGACTCATTTACGCTATGGTAAGACCTCATCAAGGGATTGAATCTCTATTATTATGTGTGTTGTGGTAGTCTTTATTAAGGTTATGGTTGTTCAAACGTAATTGTCTTGTTGCCTTTACATGCATTGTTGGTTTTTGATTTGCTTGGTATTAATTGAACTATGTGTAGATGCAACAACTAACGATTGAATTATAACTAATGTTATGATGAAGTTAATGTTTTATAAGTCAAATGATGTATGGTTCTTGGCTGTGCACTTTTAAACTTTGAGTAAATCTTGTTAATGATTGGTACTCCTAACTTGCAATTTCTTCCTCTATCACTAAAAGAGAAATGGATGACATATCATAAAGTAAAAGAGACCTTTTTTTCTTTATTGGGACTTAATGTGCCTTTACTTAAACAATTATAATTGATGAATTCATTATTGTAAAGTTGTGACTTTGAATGGGCAATATGTTGAAGTTTTATCGAATTGTCTCATATTTATGTGTTTTTGATAATTCAAACTTATAGATGGTCATAGATGAGAAGTAATGTATTGAAATATGGTGACTAAGAGTGCTTGTGAATGAAATGAACATATGATTTTTTTTAGTAGACACTCCTTGAGTTTGTGGTTTATGATAGCTAGCATTAAATGGTCTTAATTTATGCTTGAGAGTTTGTTGATAATATTTGATATGCCTTACGCTTGTGTAAGCTTAATCTTGGAGCTTAAATACTCTTGTGATGAGTTAGGTAACTTATGAAGGCTTATGGTGTGTTTGGTGCAATAATTAGTGCATGTATTCTTAGTGCTATAGATAGCATTTGTGTGATAGTCATTCTACATAAAACTAATGTCTGCAAAGACCCTTAGTGGTGCTCTTTTAAGTACTCAAGTTATATTCATATGAGAATATTAATGTAATACTACTTAACTATAAAAGGTGCTTGTATAGTGTTTGTGTGGAAGTATTTACTTATCCTTATGTAAGAGTACTAGTACTCGTATGAACCACTTACATGGCACTTATGGAATCTAGATCTTGTGTAACCATAGGGCTTGTACTTTCTAGCTACATGTTTCTAGGGAAGCAATACTGAGTGTCATATGAATCTCTTTGTTTATAGAATTAGAGTTAGTAAATAATGAAGAAAGAGAATAAAATATGAGATAGTAAAAGAGAGAGGGTTCTAAAGAAAGAAAAAAGAAGAAGAAGAGCGAAGGACAAGGTAGTAGATACAAACAACGTGTAGTCTTATAGTTTTGATTATGAGCTAAACATTTTTTGTTATTTTTTTAATGCTAAAAAAAGGCAATAGAATTAATTTTTAATTACTTATTAATATTATTAATTTATTATTATATGATGAATGTAGGGTATCTTGGAACTAGTATCTTATATACTTTAAAGTATAGGTTTTGAGGTGAGCATAGGATACCCTAGTTTTGTACTTATACCCTCCATATGAGAGTAAGTTTTGAGAAATCACTACCGAAAACCTATCTTGTAACATTCATCACTTATCTAAAAACTTACTTAATGGAGTAGAGTCCAAGTGAATACCTTGTATGATGGGATTATCTACTTACCCCTATAAAAAGGTATATATTAGGTCAAAGTAGGAATTTGTTGAATGCATCTACCTAAAGAAAATTCACTCAATTTGTAGATTCCATTTTACAAATTCTAATGAAATTTGTTTTTGGATGAATGAATAGTTGATTGATGATAAGTGGTTAAATTATTTCATCTTTATAAAACGAAGGGGTTTGTTGAATCTAGAAGTTCAATTATAATTGTTTTTTTATTTTTTATTTTGGATAAAACAAATAAATCAAGTGCATATGATGCATTAATAATTTGGAAAGCAATTTTTTTTTTATAGGTTATGCAACAACAAGAGGTCATAAAACTTAAATAAAAATTCGACAATATGCGCATCATTTACTTACATACAATCTTTCACATGTAAAAAAAAAAAAAAAAAAATCCATAATAGGAAATTCATAATTAAAAAAAATGATGGTATGTGTAGTATGTAGCTATAATTATTTTCTTACAATAATACGGTTTCTTTTTTATTTTTAATTATTTATATTCATTTTTATTATTTTTTGAATACTTAATTGAAATATATATGAGCCATTGTTTTAACTTCCAATAGTCTAAGGACACACAATATATACTATTAGAGTAACCTTAAAAGTGTGCAAAATAGGTTTTGACTCATAAGTTAACTTGTTTAACCTACTTTATAAATAGGTTTGGGTTAAGATTTTTTAGTCATTTAAAAAAATAGGCCAACTAAACCTGACTTATTTAACATGTGAGCTAAAATTGATCAATTGGAGCTAATCCATTTACCACTTTTACATTTTTGACCCACAGGCTAACTAATTTAACTTACATTTCAAATGGGTTATAACCAAGTAAAACGAGTCAAATAAACTTGACCTATTTAATTGTGAGCCAAAATGAACCGAACTCGATTGATTAATTTAACCCACTTGTACATCCAACTTATTAGTCTTCCCAATGGAAGATAACTTAAAAGAGTCCACTTCCGAGCATACTCGCTTTATTCATTTATTTACTTATTTCGGTTATGGGTTCTTCACCTTTTAACAAGCAACAGCTCTAGGTCAAATTTCCGTACGTTAGTGTTAGAGATGGAAAGAAAACCAGTCAAAATAAAACAAAATTAGGTTAAAAATATGGTTTATTATTTTGATCAATTCAAAAGATTCCTAAACCGAAACAAATGGAAAATTTACGTTGGTTTGGAGGAGTCAACCAAACCAAATTGAGAAAACCAAAACTGAATCGTTTAAAGAAGGAATAAAGTATTTTCCTCACGAGTAAAAAAATGTTTTGCTGTAATATATATATATGTTTTGAAAGAGATTTTTATTTTATATTTATAATATATATATTCTGACTTTTATGAGTATAGGTTATTAGATCATGTATATAGGTCAATAATGTACTAGTTTAATAAATAAAACTGGTTGTTAAGATGCATTTGAAAGTCACTAGTTGAATAACTAGGAGGTTTAATTGAGTTTTTATACCCTGTTAATACATATTATTATTAAACGTATTTAATACTTTAAATATAAAATTATATATCATGAATGTAAATTTTCTTACACAATAAATAAATTACAGTTCAATGTAAGAACTAAATTGAATTGAACAAGAGATTGATGGTTAGAGGAAAAATTCTTAGACCAAGCAGTGTCATCTGGCTCAAAAATACAAAGGAAAAAAAAAAAAAAAAAACAAAAACTGTATCACATAATTTGGTTTGATCAAGAGGGACTGGATCTAAATTCAACTGCATCGAACCCTAATTACTAATATGATACGTTCACTTGGAGTCATAATATGAAAAGAAGACTACGATGAGCTAATCAAATTAATGGAATAAATCATTCAAAAATGGCCAACTAAAATAGCAGAACCGATGACCTCGCCAAGCTTGCTTTGTCAATTGTTAACTACTTTGAAGATAGTGACTCAATAAATTAGCCTTCTAAGCGCTTTTTCCAACGTCTTATTAAGACCCCGTTTGCTTAATTACATTAAACTAGATTATATAAAACAGATTTTGGTTTTAATTTTAAGGAGATATTGGTAGGGTGTAAGGCTAAAATAAAAACGTATAAGATAAATTACAAAAACATGATTTGTGTTTTGCTATTTTCTTATTTTTGACAAGTATATAGTCTATATTTCTTCACTTTATATAAATGATGGATAGGGAATACATTAGATTTGCAACCAAGTTCGGGATGAATCTTCCAAAACCCAATGTTGATCTAATATCTTATAGGACTTTCTAAAATCTAAAGAAAAACTATGAGGTTTTCTTCTTATACATGAAAATAGACCCAAAGCCCTAGAAGGAATTATCCTATTGGGGTAATTATCATATTACGTATCTTATAAGGACTTGTCCGCTTAGATCCTTATACTTATCGCAGGCATTAATGGTAATTTATTTCATTATTTTCCATTGGATTCGAATTCTTCATCGTGTTCTATTTTAGTATTGAAACCTGACTTAAAACCATATAAGATATTAAAAAAAAGGACCAAAACCTATTCCAAAACTCTACGGTGATGCACCCGCTTGTATTATTGATTTGTGGCAATTCCATTTTGGTCTATAACATTAAATACAAATTAACAAATATGCTTAAATATAAAATATATTAAAATAAAAAGAATGCAAAAAAAGAAAAATAAAAGGAGAAAAAAAATTGAAAATGAAAAAGAAAAAAAAAAATGTTTCTCCGAACATCACAAGGCTAAGGGAGTTGTGCGAACCCTTAAAGTGGTTAGGAATGATCGAATGGGTCGCAATGGTAAGTTGTAGTACTTTTACCAAAGTCGGGTCATAGAGATTGATTGCGACCTACCAACATCCTACTCCATTTCGCAATCATCCCATGGCTTAGAGATGATTGGAGAACTCCATACCCATTTTTTTCTTAATATTTCAGCTTTTTCTTTTTTTTTTTCATGTACTTTTTATTTTTTGTTATTATTTAAATTAATTATTATAAACGAAATAGAAGCTGACGTGTATGTGTAATTAAAATTGATAAATAATGACAGGCATACGTCATATATTTATAAAAAAGTAAATAAATAAAATAAAGGAAAACACAAACCAGTCATTTGCAAAAGCCGTAAAATATATGTAATATTTTTATAATTTTCACAGTACATAAAGATATTGTCTACATTTCTCCAAATCCCAAAGAAAGCAAATTAAAGGAATCCAATTCCACGGAATCATGAAAATGTTTTTCCTCTTATAACATTACATCATGTGCAAGCTTTTAAGAATAACAATTCATCTTATTCTTCTCAAATGTACCGTGAATTGTTAAGAAAACTTGCTACTTTTTTTAATTAGATAAATTTAAGAATTGCTACCAAGATATATTCATCAAAAGGGCCAATATTATCTAGGAAGTTGAAAAACAGATGACAATAGATATATAATAAGAACCACTAGCTACTATATTGATATTCAGTTTCATCTAACAAATGTTTGATATCTACTTACATTTATCATATTCATAGTGGACTAATCCACTAAATTAATGGGAATGACATGCTATATGAACTGATGTTGCAAAGGGATGCAACTTAGGTCGGCTTTAGGCCGACTATTTAAAGCCCGAACCAAACCTAATTGGAATTATTTAAACACCCTAAATTTTTTATGTAAAACTACACCAAAGTTCAATACATGTTATCATTCTTCTTAAAAAGAAATTACAAAAATACAAATGAGCTAAAATTAATTACATAATTATTAATACTAAACCATATCTATTTACATAAAAAAAATCACATCCATAAGATCTGACATCAGGAATTTGAAGCTATGCCTATGTCGTATTCTCAAGATCCGAGTTTAATATTTACCCACTTCTCACATTTTTCAAATGCAACTTTCTACTTTCAATCGCATTTTATTGCATTTTACAAATGTAAGTTACTTATTAAACCCTATATTTCATCTCGAACATGCAATTTATCCACAGTAAATTTATAATTTTTTAATGTAATTTTTATTTATATAATTATTATATATTTGGATCGATAAACATGTAAAAAACTCTAGTACCTTAATATGTTATATATTATCTAATACTGATATTAGCATATGTAGGGAATATCTATCATGAAACCAATCTACATGCAAATATGTATTTGTTGATACCTAATCCATGCTTGACCCAAAGCTTAGCATACATGGAAGTCCACCAATAAACATATAGGTAGACAACGAACTCATTCTTCATACTGTGACCTACCTAGCGAGCTCTATAACGTCACGCTCAAGCAAGTCAACTTGATAACTGAGCTTGTATGCACCGACTACATGGCATTAACTCAAGTCTCAGCTTGTCTTCAACCGAGCACTTATTTAGCCCTCTACCTCTCTTCAGCCCAAAACCAAACCCCCCCACCTAATGTCCTAACTCCTCGTTTGTCTTTAGCACTAGCTTTCTACTACAGTTCATTAATTACCATTTAACATCCGTGGTGTAACCGATACACCCAATAGCCCCTATGATTGTTAAATCTCTAGGCTACAAATTTTGTTACTAGATTGATCATGAATGATAGCCTCCAGAGCCACCCAGTCACCGCCACGGTGTATGCTGTTTGTCGGCGACCAGTACAAGCAAACCCCAAATCACCATATGTTTAGGTAATCCCAATTAAAAGGTATGAGATGCCATGAGGTGAGGGGATTCTCTCGATTCTTTTGGCTCATTTTCTATACATAATCTTCACTCCTAAGCATTACCCCTTAGGTCCTTAGTGCTCGCAACCTCTTTCCCTTAGTCTTCCTTATTATGTTGAGCATCAAAGGGACATCATGGCTACTCCTATAAAGGGCTTTTTGTAGGATTTAAAGAGCAAGAGGTGAGATTCAAGCCCAATCCATTTAGGCTTTACTTTAGTCCACTAATTCCCAGTTGGTTTGACTATAACCAATATTTAAGTGCCTCCTGCTTTAAGCTACCATGTATATAATGGCTAAGAGAAAAAATACTAATCCACATGCTTTACAGA
The DNA here is from genome assembly GCA_024138005.1 of Lumnitzera racemosa. Classification (NCBI taxonomy): domain Eukaryota; kingdom Viridiplantae; phylum Streptophyta; class Magnoliopsida; order Myrtales; family Combretaceae; genus Lumnitzera; species Lumnitzera racemosa. The sequence goes on along the minus strand of JAMXBC010000007.1, from coordinate 71,582,726 downwards.
TAGGGGATGTTAACACATCCTAGTAAGGAGGAGGTAACTAAACACCTTTATTATGACATGTGCCAATACCCTTACCACCCGAAAATGAAAACGTTGAAGTTCAACAGTACAGGCTGCTTATACAACAAGTGCTTGAATAGAATAGAAAATATCAAGAGTCTACTGTAGGTCTACATAAGGATGTTAGTTACTAAAAAAACGCGTCCCAAAAATGCTCGATCGAGGAAATGACCATCAGCTCTTCCTTAAACCCAAGCAAAAATGATGACTTGCAAATTACATGCCTAGCTCATTCACGCAACCAAATTCAAAACAATCAGCAACACCATGAAGACCTTTGCAATCGGATGAATCAAAACTATGGCAAAACATAAGCACCAGGCGAGCACATAGCGATGTGCCAACCAATTGATGACCTATAGCCAAAACAATCACCAAAGGACTACAAAGACATGAATGTCAAGGAACTAAATGAGCATATCCACCACACTTCCAGCATGTGTGACCAAGAGAAGGCTAAATCCTCTATACGGGTGTCATGATCCAAGTTGACAACAAGCCCATTTATCCCCTCCGTCTTTGAAGAAACGCTGCCCGCAGGCATAAGGTTACTATACCTTAATACTTATGATGACACTACTAACCTAGATGACCATCTTTTCCACTTTCAGATGATGATGAGCTTCCATAACTTCTGATATGACATCATTTGTACGACTTTCCCCAATACACTAGCAAAAGTAGCCTTACTTTGGTTTAATACCCTCTGCAACTCCTCTATCTCCTCATCAATTCCAATAACATTTCCTTAGTACCCGAGTCCCAAGGAGAGACTCCTCCATACTTTACAATGTCAAGTAGAAACCCAACGAAACCCTGTGGCCATACCTCAAGCATTTCAATTGAACAAAGCTACAACCCTATGGCCATGCCAAGAAAGAGCAAGGTTAGCCATATCAGGGGTAGGTCCAAGATTGTAGAAAGCTTAAAAATGAGGATGGAAAAAGTACATGAAATAGGAAATGAATAAGAAAACTATGATTAGTTCTAAGAATATTACACACCAAAGAACTATCGAGGGTTTACAAAGGAAACTCGATATGACACATAAGCTAGCTTAGTGAGGGTCTTTGTTGTATAGCCTTGCTTAAGGGTTAGGATAAAAGTGAAGTAAGCAAAAGGGGAATGCTCACAGAAAGAGACAATGAAGTATATTCAATATCAGATATATATTATAGCTACATTTACAAGGGTATTTATACCTAAAAAGTTAGGCCATCCTAGTTAAAATGAAAAAGACAAAAATGTTAATGTATAAGAAGTAATGTATAAGGAATAATAAAGGGTACAAATGAAAGAATTAAAGAAATTGGTTATTAGTGTACCAAATCCTTTCACGTAGTGTTGGATACATAGTTTTTAGTCATTAGGAAACTTGTAACAGAAATAGAAAAACTTGTATAGTTAATTTGCAAGTTATTAAGTAGAGGTATCGAGAAGACTTGGGGGGTACTTCTTAGGAGACATTGGCTTAGATGCATTCAAGGGTTCTCAACTTAAGTATTACTAAGCTAGTGCTTAGCACAGGCAAAGTAGAGTAGATGGTAGGACTGGCTGAATAGTTAAGAGAATATGAATCAGGTCAACATACGTTAGTTGAAAAAATTGAAACAGCTTCGTTCAGTACGTAGAGTTGTTCTATTATGAGAATCAGCTCGGCCTTAATTGGAGTTGTATCAAAAGATAGAATCCACTTCATTAGTCCTTCAAGACCATAACCTCGAGCTTAGGTTGAGGGTTTAGTTGTCTGATTCTCACAATCCCTATTGGGTTGATTTGGATATGGAATCAAATCTGATTGGTTGTCACTCTATTCTCTTTCAGGTCGGTAAGGGCTAAGGTCGGCAATATTAAAACTGTCAGAAACTTCGTAGGTTTTTGGTAATTCCAGTTGATAGGCATTGTTATTGATCTTTTGGAGTACTTTAAAGGGACCTTTAACTCGAGAGAGTAACTTACTCCTTCTCTTATTTAGAAACTTCTCTTTACTCAAGTGTAACCATACTAAATTGCTGGGCTGAAACTACATTGTTTTCCTTGCTTTACTCTTCTCTCTTAATTTCCTGGTAGCTTGGTCAATTTGTCATGCAACCTTCTGATAGATCTACTAGATATATTATGCTCAAGCTTTTGTTTCAGGGTCTTCTTGCTTAAGTATGGGTATAAGAGTGTGATCAAGGGGTAGCTCTGGGTTGAGGCCATAGAAGACTTCAAAAGATGTTTATTTAGTGGTGCTATGTACTGTACAACTTTTAGAAAATTCTACCATAGGCAAATAGACATCCTAATTAGTTAAGTTCTTCCGACTATAATTTGGAGTAATGATCCCAAAGTATGGTTGACTAACTCTATTTAGCCATCGATTTGGGGATTATAAGAAATACTAAAGAGTAGTTTAGTTCCCATATGACACCAAAGGGTTCTCTAAAAGTGGCTTAGAAACTTAGGATCTCTATTTAGCACTACACTTCTTAGCACGAAGTGTAAACAAACAATTTCTTGCGAAAAAAGAAAAGCAATAACCAAAGCATCGTTAATTTTTTAGTAAGGCACAAAATGCACCATTTTGCTCTACGACAACAATTACTAAATCCTTGCCTTAGGTTTTTTGTAGCAACCTAAGTACAAAATCCATGCTTAACTCAGATTAAGGCTTCGTCGAGATAGGTAAAGCCATTGCTTTCCCTTGCTTAGCTTATCACTTAGCTCTTTTACACATAGCGTAAGCCTCAACAATCCAATGCACATCTTGCCTCATCTTAGGCCTAAAGAATCTTCTATTCAATAACTCATATGTTCTCTTCTCTCCAAAATGTCCAAAGAACCCTCCACCATGAGCTTTTCTTACTAACAACTCTCGTACAAAATTAGTTGGAATACATAGCTTTCCACTTCAAAATAGACAACCATCTTCCACATGATACTCATCCATTATTCTCTCTTCTCCATAATGTCTATAAATAAGGCCAAAATGAGAATCAAGTTGATACTGGTCTTTAATGTTTGCAAACCCCAACATTCTAGTCTACAACTCGGTAAGAAAAACATATCTTCTTGATAGAGCATCGGTAAATACATTACTCTTACCTTGATTGTATTTAATGATGAAATTAAATCCTTTCAAAAATTCAATCTATTGAGCCTATCTCTTTAATAGCTTTGATTGGCTCCCCAAATATCTTAAGGACTTATGATCAGTGTATATGACAAATTCTTTTGGTAAAAGATAGTATTTCCAAACATGAAGAACTTAGACCAATGCCAAGAATTCCTTGTCATATATAAAGTAGTTTAGTTGTACTCCTTTAGGCTTTTCACTATAATAGACAACAATTCAACCTTCTTGCATCAACATAGCTCCGATGTCGACACTTGATGCATTGCATTTAAACTCAAACACTTTCTCAAAGTTTAGTAGAGCTAAGACTAGGGTAAAGGTCAATCTTTCTTTCACCTCAGCAAAGCTTCTCTTCTCTTTGTTTCCCCATTTAAACTCCATGTTCTTCTTCGTCAGCTCAGTAAAGGGAGAAACTATTAAACTAAGGCCTTAAATAAAGCGACGGTAAGAGGAAGCAAATCCATGAAAACACCTCACCTTAGCATAGGACAATGGGGTCAACCACTCAACAATGGCTTGAATTTTCTCTTTATCAACCTTTAATCATCACCCACTAACTACATACCCTAGGAAGATCACCTCTTCCTGGTAGAAACAACACTTCTTCAAATTTCCAAACAATTTCTCTACTTGGACGACATTGAGAATAGCTTAGAGATGGCTAATATGACTCGCCAAGTTAGTACTGTATAAAAGGATATCGTTGAAGTAAACTACTAAAAACTTCCTAATCAGATTTCTTAAGACATGATTCATCAGTCTCATAAAAGTGCTTAGAGTGTTTAGTAGTCCAAATGACATTACCATTTACTTGTATAAATAATGTAGAGTCTTAAAAGTATTTTGCTCATATGAATCTAGTGGTAACCTGACTTCAGGTCAATCTTGCTAAGCACTCTAACACCACTTAGTTCGTTTAACATATCATGTAGCCTCAAAATGGGATACTTGTACTTGATCGTGATCTTTCTCACGGTTTTATTATCTATGCACACTTGCCAAGTAACATCCTTCTTTAGCATAAGTAATGCTAGTACAATGCAATAGCTGAGGCTTTCTCTTACCTACCCTTTTTGTAATAGCTAGTTTACTTGCCTCAAGAGTTCAACAGCTTGCTTGAAGCTCATCTAATAAGCAGGTTTGTTTAGTAGAGTAGCACTAAGTATCAAGTCAATGCAAGTGTTCAATGCATCAAAAAGGGGGTAATCCTTTGGGCAACTGCTCAAGAGACAGGTTTGCATACTCATCTAATAGCACTTTGATCTCTAGGGGTTGCAAAACTTACTCGTTTTACTCTAAAAGTTGTCTAATCAGTAAGAAGGTCAGCATGTCAACCTTAATAGCTTTTTGGAGCTCAAGACGGCTTAAAATTAAGGCCTTCTTTGATCCTTAAGCTAGTTTACCTTGCAATTTTCTTACTTAGCTTAGTGTCATGGGGTTTAGAGTAATCTTCCTTCCATCTTTCTCAAACATATATATATTTCTATTACCATCATGAATAACCCTTTTATCTAAAAGCTAAGGTTAGCCTAGTAGTACATGGGACATACATATGGGTAGCATTTCACAATCGATTTCATTAGAATAGTTTCCCATAGAGATCAGCAGTAATACTTGCTGAGTGACATATAGTGCTCCTTTCTTGTTCAGCCAATGTAGTTTATAAGGCCTCCGATGTGAAGTGGTTGGCAAATTGAGCTTCCAAACTAGGTTAGCAAACACTACATTAGTATAACTTCCATTGTCTACTTACACTTACTTATTCACCCTGCATGTGATGTAGGGCAGGTTCTTTATTTGCTCCTCTTCACTAAAGGGTTCAATATCCATCGGACGTCACATAACTAAAGTTAACTTATCCTAATCCTTTGCAAACACATCTTCTTGAACTAGTTCGTATTAACCTTAACCTCTTCCTCCAATTCTCTTTTCTCATCAGGTTCCTCATCTATGCTATTTACTTCAATCTTTCGGGCAATGCCCTTAATGATCATAATTCTTCTGTTCAGACATTAAGCAACTATGTGCCCAAACCCTAAATACTTGAAGCACTTGATTTGGCTCATCTTCTTACCAAATCCTTATACCTTCTCATAAGCTCTCTTCAATGACTCCTAGTTGTCAAGGCAACCCTTTAGCTTAGTTACTACCTCAATTCTTCTGCTAAGGTTAGAGCTCTACAGAGTTTGACTACTACTCTAAACAGGTAGGTGAGATTGGCCAAGTTGGCTTATTAGACATTGGCTCGACTTATTCTTCCTTTGTCTCTTTACTCATTAGGCAACTTTAATGGCCTCATCTAGTGTAGAAAAATGTTGTAATTCCACTACATCTCAAATTTCATAACTTAATCCAATAAGGAATTTGGAAACTACTCGAGTTGAAGGTTCGTCTACCTCACATCAGATCATATGCATTTAGAATTCTCAAACATACTCATCAATAGTTTAACTACCTTGTCTTAGCTCTTGAAGTCAACCAAAAGTATCCTATAAGTAAGTGTCTAGCACAAATCTATTTATGAAGATTCTTTTCATCTCAGGCCAGGAGCTAACCTCTCTATATCCTTCTCTCCTTCTCATGGCCTGGAAGTTTCTCCACCATACCGCAGCATATCCTGAGAACCTTATAGTAGTAGCTCTCATTTTCTTACAGTCCTCATACTAGTAGTGGTCAAAGACTTTCTTTACTTTCTCTTCTAATCAAGATAATCATTAGCATTTCCAAAACCATTGAAGCTCAGGATTTAAAGCTTTATAAGGTTAGTAACTCAATGTACTTATGCTTGTTCTTCTACTTGAACATACTCTTCTTTTTCATCCTCTTCATCTACTTCACCCAAGTCAATCCTTCTCTACATACAATCTCCAACTCTTTCACCTCAATTTTACCAAGTTGGGATCTACCCTCTCATAGGTTAGGCAGTTCAAGGAGATTCTGAATAGCATTAGTAGGCCAAAAGGTTAATGCATGAATAGCTCTTATTAGGTCAGCTATCAAATTGGCCATTTCATCAAACTACTTGTTAGTGCTTCTAGGAGTATTTTGGGGTTGTTGGCTATTCTAGACAATGTCACTATTATCATCTCTAATACTAGCATTTACATTCAAATCTATCATCCTTTACCCAACCTCATATTTAGAAGAACAACAACACTAAGGTTTCTCACTGAACAACAAACTTATAGTTCTTAATCACCTAGCTTACTACTTTACAGTAAACATACAATTAATACTTGCTCTATTTTCACAGCTCAGAATATAATACAACATGGTACATACAATAACAAACCACTACGCCTTCTCCTAACTCAACACTCACAGTTAACTTTAACATAACAATAATATACTCTACTACAACCAATACTACAGACTACCCAGTAATAATCACAACTAAATATCAATGTACCTACTATGAACCTCCGGTTAGATACCAAGATGATAGGTTGTGCCTAGAGTAGCTAAGGTCGGATTTATTGAGTCAAGTCCAAGCTTATGAGAAGCTTGAAAATGATGATGGAAAAAGTGAACGAAATAGGGAATGAACAAGCAAACCATGATCAACTTCAACGATGTTACACACCTTATAAAGTGAACACGATATGATACACAAGTCAGCTTGATGAGGGTATCTGTCACCTAGCCTTGCTTAAGAGTTCAGATAAGAGTGAAGCAAGCAAAAGGGGAATGCTCACAAAAAGAGACAATAAAGTATATTCAATATTAGAGATACATTGCAGCTACATTTATAAGAGTATTTATATTTGAAAAGTTAAGGCATCTTACCTAAAATAAAAAGGACAAAAAGGATACTGTCTAAAAGAAGTAATGTACAAGGAATAATAAAGGATACAAATGAAAAAAAAAATCAAAGAAATTGGTAATTGGTGTAGCAAATCCTTTCGCGGAGTGTTGGACATGTGGCGTTTAGTCATCGGGGTGCTTTTAGCAAAAACAGACAAAGTTGTATGGTTAAGTTAGAACTTATTGAGTAAAGGTGTCAAATAAACCTGGAGGTTCTTTTGTAGAGACATTAGCTTAGAAGTGTTGAAGGGTTATTGGCATAAGTATTGTTGAGCTAGTGGTCAGCATAGGTAGAGTAGAGTAGGTAGCAGGATTAGTCGAGTAGTTAGGGGAATATAAATCAGGTTTACACACAATGGTTAATAGAACTAAAATAGCTCAGCTTGGCAAGTGAAGTTATTCAACCAAGATGATTAGCTTGGCTTTAGCGAGAGTTGGCTGGAAAGATAGAAACCCCTTCGTTAAACCTTCAAGACCTCAAGCTTAAGTCTCAAGTCAGTCAAGGGTCTAATTATCCAATTCGCATCAAGAATGGCCCGACAAGTGCTTCTTATAAGCATAAAACCTAATGAAAGGCTATTCAATGCACTTTCATTGGACAAAACTGACTCCTTAGACAAGTTCATGCAAATGGCCATGAAATGCATAGCTCAAGAAGATACTATCAAAGCTTAGTTTGAAGTAGATAACAACACTTGCATATTAGTAAAGGATCACTTAGGGCCTTATGACCCCAGACCATAACCTTTAGCACACGACAAATGAGATAAGTAATGATAGAAATTCTAAGACTGCACCTTATACATAACTAATGTCAAATCACTCGGTAAAATCATGTATGAGGTCTAAGAATAGCTCTTATGAACACTTAGTGTTCATGAAACCCCCAAAGCGGCAAACTTGGGCAATTACTATGATTACCACAAGATACATAGATAGAACACTATTGAATGCCACCATCTTAAGAATGAAATCAAAGGCCTTGTCCACAAAGGGCACATCAACTACGATATTGTAGATGAGAAGAATCAAATGCAACAACTAACCCAACATCGCCGAGTGGAACAATAACAACAACACCACAAGGAATAGACTAATGCCTTAGTAGATGAACAGAATCATTAAGGATGGTATGGTCAAATCAACACCATATTTAGAGGACCCAGCCTCCTCTTAGACATCACAACCATAACGGGACAACATGAGGTATAGCTTATAAGAACTAAGAGGCCGAAGATAGACACAACAATCACTTTAACCAAAGCAGACAAACAGGGGGTCGATCTACTTAATAGTGATGCACTCATCATAAATGTTGAAATTGAATATTTTGACATCCCTAAAATGTTCATCAACAACAAAAGTTTAGCAGACATACTTTTTTTATAGTGCTTATGAGCAAATTAAGGAAAAACTTGACAAACTCCTACAACTGTACAAACATAGCCTCACAAGGTTTGGAGGAGAAAAACTAGTGCTAGTAAAGGGAATCATTACCTTACCAATTCAACTAGGTGACGAGAAGTATGTTGCTACACAGTCGACTAACTTCATTGTCATTAAACTTTGGTCACCATACAATATTGCTAGGCAAGTATTACAAAATTTAACATGTTTATTAGCCAAAAATGCTTCAAAGTGAAGTTCATGACACTCACTAGTATAAGTGAGGCACGAGGCAACCACTCCTTGTCTAGGTCACTTTACCTCAAGGCTCAATCTAGAAACCACATCATGAACATAGAATCAACACCACATCAACTTTAGTAGCTTGGGGGGAGCCTATAGAAATGATCGAGGAAATCAAGCTATCTAATGCTCCTGTAATGATAACCAAAATAGGGGAAGAATTACCATATGAAGATAAGGTTGAAATCATAAATTTTCTTAGGTAAAACACAAACATCTTTGCTTTTACCCCAGAAAAGATGCTAGACATCATCAACCCACTGGAGGTTATGCATCACCTAAATTTCGATCTTACCATCTGACTTATGAAATAGAAAAAATGACACTTCGCTTTGAAATGCCAAACAATAATTAAGGAGGAAGTACAGAAGCTACTTCAAGCAGGCTTCATAAGGTAAGAAAAATACCCTACCTGGTTCACCAATACTATACTAGTAAATAGTAAAGAAAGCAAATGGTATGTGATGAATGTGCATCAGCTACATTAATCTTAACAAGGCGTGCCCTAAGCATTGTTTCCCCTTGCGATACATAGACCAGCTTATCTACTTTACTTGACATTCAGCCACGTGCTTCTCAGTTTCATAGATGCTTACTCAGGATACAACTAGATCTCACTGACTCTTGAGGATGAAGTCCACACATCATTCATCATAGACTTTGAGACCTATTGCTATAAGGTAATGCCCTTCGGTCTAAAAAACGTTGGAGCTATATACTAAAGGCTGGTCACCCATTTCTTCAAGCCATAAATTAGTAGAAACATTGAGGTCTAAATTGATGACATGATTGTCAAAGAAAAACTAAAAGAGGCCACATCGACAACCTCTACAAGACATTTTAAACTTTATGTTAGTTCCATATGAAACTTAATCCCCAAAAATATGTCTTTAGCGTTACATTGGGGAAATTCCTTTTTCTCATTGTAACACAGCAAGGAATAGAAGCCAACCTAGATAAGATTAAAGCAGTCCAAGATATGAAAGCCCTAAGAAAAATGAAGGAGCTATATCACCTAACTGGAAGAATCATTGCACTAAATCAATTTGCATTTAGAAGTGTAGACAAATGCATAGAAATCTTCAAGTTACTAATAAAACCCTATTGAATTCAAATGGACAGCTGAATATCAGCGAGCATTTGATGAACTGAATGATTTCTTGGTAAGCCTACTTATACTCTCTATGCTAATCCCCATAAAAGAGTTATACATGTACTTTACAGCTAGCAATAGAACTATCTTCAATCCTCAACCAAGTAAACTGTCATGAACACTAAACATGCTAATACATTAGCCATATCCTACAAGAGCTAGTGCCCAGGTATATGAAAGAGGAGAAGTGATAGGAATCACCCTATGACTATCTTCAAGCCAAGGCCAACCTAACCTAAGCCAACACAGATCCGTCAGAAACTGAAGTTGACCTATTCTAACTCGAGGTTGAATAATTTGAAGCCAAGGTTGATCAACTCTTGTTGAGAAAGAGTTAATACTAGAAGGTTAAGAGGAAGAGAAGGAGCTACTCAACATCAAGTCTATCATCTACCGAGAAGATAAGAGACCACACATCCGAAGACTCAATGCTATAGATCTACTTGGTACGGTATGGAGAGATTAGTGTTGACTAACCTTAGAACTCGACAACTGTAGGTCGACCTTTTAGGTATCTCGACTAAGCACTATGAGACTTTAAGGACTTATACTTGAACCTAAACATCCAACTGTTGACCCTACCCAGTTTAGATCCCATTCCTTCTAGGATAGGCCAAATGACTGCATGTTGACTTCTTCTGTAAAATGCGTAGTTTTGTATTTTTGTGAATATTTTCTTTATTTTAATTATGGGCCCATTCTTTAGGGCTTAAGGCCTTGTACATTATTTACAGTTTTGCTACTAGGGTTTTAGGACTTGTTACATTTGTAATTAGCAACATTTGAAATTAGTAGAGATAGAGAACCATTAGTTAGAATATACATTGTAAATAAACTTAGAACTTTCCCTATTCGAGTAAGGTTATACTTAAGCTCTTAAAGCTTCCATTTGTCGAATTATTGAGTGCTAGTTAACTCTTTAATTCTTCTCATTGTGTTCTTATCATTCTTAACCCTAAGATTATGGTGAACCCCTTCATTTGAGCAAATTGGTGAGTTACATCTAACCCTCATTTGAATCCCTTATGACATTAAGTATTCGTGAGTTGTATCGAACCCTATTTTGAGTTCAACCCCAGATTGTGTATATTTTTTGGTGCGTCATATCCATACACATTTATTGTCAAAACCCCTATTTTAACTTTCTGCTCCTTGTCCTCATTTGAACCTAGATTGCCTCATTCCTAATTCAAGACCCGCTTTGTATCATCTTAGTAACATAGCTTTAGAGAGACATGTATGCTAGTGTTCTTTAAAGATTGTTTCATTATTTGAACATCTGTTAGTTATCATTTTATAGTGTAGTGTGTTGTTCATGTTCTTAGTAGTCATAATATTATCCTGTTGTTGAGTTGAATAACAGTAATTTTAATCGTTGATTTTAGCAGTTGTAGAAATGTTTATCAGTTGTGGATAGCTACAGAAGTCGACTAATAGTCGTTTTTAGGTTACTATAGTTGCGTTTTGTTGTAAATCATGTTTGATCAATTTCATCAAGAAATTACTGTATAGATAAGAATGTTTGAAGATAATGTCAATAGCAATGGTGATAGTCCTCGTAAAAGATTGAGGAGATGCGTTAATAACTTGGAATTTATATTCAGAATCTCATTGACTCTATTCAGGAGCATACTAGTTTAGTCAAAGGTTGGAAATGTATAGGCTAAGATGGAAGAAAACAAAAAACAACGACCAGTAGAAGTACCAACGAGCTTAATGATGATGGACGACAACCACAAAGGGTTGCCAAGCCAAAAAGAAGAGAAAACCCACTTATGCCAAGAAGAAGTAATGATAGGAGTGTTGACTCCTACGAAAATGAAGGAGCCTAAAGAAGATAGCAAGGTCGAAAAGAAATATGGTTGAGCGAAGCTCCAGCAGCAGTAGCCAATCTAAGGTGAACCGACCAGCTCAGAATTTTAAGGGTGAACCCTAAACACTTGGCTAAGGGATTGATAATATAAAACTTAAGTTGCCGACTTTTAGTAGAAGTTGTTGACCTGAAGAGCTCTTAGAATGGGTTCCCTAAATCAAGAAGTTGTTTGAATACTATGAATAGGACAACTGGACAAAGGTTAAGCTAGCTTCATTATCCTTTGTTGAATAAGTGAGCCTTTAGTGGGATAAGTTAGTGGCTAAGTGAGATGTCGAAAGAGAAGAGCCGATCAAAACTTGGAGACTTACGAAAAGATTGATGAACCAACACTTTTCGTCAACATACTTCAAGCAAGAGATACTCTGTGCTTTCCAGCACTTGAGGTAAGGTCGAAACACTGTTGAAGAGTATCTGTAAGAGTTTGAGACTTTAATGATAAGATGTAAGATTGCTAACTTATGAGACCTCACCATTGCTAGGTTTCTAAGTAGACTTCCAGACGATATTGCTGACATAGTTGAATTATAGCCATTTAACTCATTGGACGAGCTAATCAATTTGGCATTTTGGGTAGAGAGATAGAGGAGAAGAAGGCATTAGAAGCTAACTAACCGACCTCAACAAGTTAGCCCTAAACCTAAGAGGTATGCCGAGAGAAGAGGACAAGAGAAGAAGATAGAGAAAGTTGAGTTTAGCCAACTAGATCAAGTGGAGACAAAGAAGGTGGAGAAAGAGAAGGTACTCGGCACTAAGGCCCGAAAAGTTAAATGCTTCAAGTGCTTAGGCTATGGGCATATTTCTTCTCAATGTCTGAATAAAAGGGTTATGATCATGAAGAGCGAAGGACTTGAAGCTCAAGTAAAAAGTCAGAATGATAAGAGTTCGGAAGACGAGTTGATAAAAGAAAATGTTTATGCTAAAAATTTGGATGAACTCTTAGCCATGACGAGCTGACGAGCCAACTAGAAAGTAGATTCAGAAGACATGTTCCTTGGTTGTTGATGGAGGGAGCTGCACCAACATTGTTTTTGCTGAGCTAATAGATAAGATGAAGATGCCAACCTACCACATCCTTGACCTTATGGATTGAAGTGGTTTAATGCCAAAGGTATGGTCCATGTGTATTAAAGAGCTCGAATAGCATTCAAGGTTGGGCAATATGAGGATGAGATTGACTTCGACGTAGTACCTATGAATGTAGTAAATTTACTTCTTGGCCGATCATGGGAAAATGACCAGAAAGTGATCAACGATGGCTTCCTTAACACTTATACAGTTCGGAAGGACGGGAAGCACTATTGATTAACCCCCATGAACATTTAGGAAATTAAGAACAACTCAGCACCCATGGTGAAGCGAAAAGGGAGAAGAAGTTTATTCGGTATCCCGACCTACACTTATTGTTTAGCATTGAGGATGACTTCTGTTTTTGGACTCGCAGTAATGATAGGAATTGACTTACGACTATCTTCAAGCTGAGGCCGACTTGTCCCAAGCTGATACCGACCCGTAAAAAACTAAAGTCGAGTTGCTCTAACCTAAGGCCAAACTATTTGAAGCTAAGGCCTATCAACTCTTATCGAGAAAGAGCTGATACCAAAAGGTTGAGAGGAAGAGAAGGAGCCACTCAACATTAAGTCTGTCATCTTCCGTGAAGAAGAGAGACTATACATTCGAGGACTCGTGACCATAGATCTACTTAACACAACATGGAGAGATTAGCACCAACTAACCTTAGAACTCGGTAACTCTAAGCCAACCTTTTAGGTATCTTGACTAAGCACTGCAAGACTTTAGGAACTCCTACTCGAACTCAAACATCGAACTGCAGATCCTACCTAGTTTAGATCTTGCTCCTTCTAAGACAGGCCAAATGAATGAATGCTAACTTCTTCTGTAAAATGCATAGTTTTATATTTTTGTGAATATTTTCTTTATTTTAATTATAGGTCCATTCTTTAGGGCTTATGGCCTTGTACATTATTTATAGTTTTACCACTAGGGTTTTAAGACTTGCTATAAATAGTAACATTTGTAATTAGTAGAAATAGAGAATCATCAATGAGAACATACCGTGTGAATACAATTAGAACTTTCCCTTTTTGAGTAAGGTCATACTTAAGCTCTTAGAGCTTGCATTTGCTGAATTATTAAGTACTGGGTAACTCTTTAATTCTTCTTGTTGTGTTCTTATCAATCTTAACTTAAGATTGTGGTGAACCATTTCATTTAAGTAAGTTGATGAGTTACATCTAACTCTCATTTGAATCCTTTGTGACATTTAGTGTTCATGAGTTATATCGAATCCTATTTCGAGCTTAACCCTTGATTGTGTTTGTGTCTTGGTGCATCATATTCATACACATTTACTGTCAAAACCCCTATTTTAACTTTCTGCTCCTTGTCCTCATTTGAACCCAGATTGCCTCATTCTTGGTTCTAGATTTGCTATGTATCAAGAAGTTCGTCCTTACAATAGTCATTACAGTTTGAAAGCTCAGGTGCTATTTCTAGTCACACCCAATCATCATATTAATGAACCAACCATTCAAAGTTGCCCTACAAAAGCCTAATACATTAGGTAGAATGATGAAATACTCCATCAAGCTCAATACCCATGGAGTCCATTTCCACCTACGACAAGTGATTAAATCATAAGCCCTTGCCAATTTCATAGCTAAATATACTAGAGTAGACAAGCCTCAACTTGAGCTCACCATACCCATATAAACCCTCCATGTTGATGGCTCCTCTACTAAGGGAGGGAGTAGGGTTGATGTAACCTTCCAAGGCTTGTATGGAATGAAGATTCTCTACTCTCTAAAGTTTGGTTTTCTAGTAAGCAGCAATAAGGCTGAGTTCGAGGCACTGATGGTCAACTTAAAGATTGCCAAAGGCATTGAAGCACAAAAGTTGAGCATACACTCGTACTCTATATTGGTGGTACAACGAATTAAAGGAGAATATGAGACTAAAGGGGCAACAATGGTCAAGTACCTGTACTAATTATAGGGTTTGCTCATGAAATTTATGTCGTAGGAAGTCAACACAATCCCTTGAGCAAAAAATGTAAAGGCAAACAGACTATAGGATAGCCTCCTCCATTGTCCTTACATCACATGATGGTGACAAGTCACTCTTTATACAATATCTCTCCGAACAAAGCACAGAGGTACATAAGCGGGGATTTCTTGAAATGTGGGCCACAAGTCCCGAGCCCTTTTGGATGGATCCCCTTGCACAATATCTTAGGATAAGGCATTACCTAAGGATCGAGTTGAAGTAAAGAAGCTAGCTTATGTTGCGGCTAACTACACATTGATTGACAACGCACTCTATGGATGAAGACAGAGTACTCCATTACTTAAGTGCCTTAAGAAGGAAGAGGCTACTTGTATCCTCAAGGAGCTCCATATAGGAATTCATAGCAACTACATCTAATCCCAATCACTATATTTTTGAGCACTTAGGTTGGGCTACTATTGGCTAACATTGAAGAAAGATGCCAAATCCCTAGTTCTAAAGTGCCATTCATGCTAGAAATATGCACAAATCGCTAACGTCCCCATTTTAGAACTATACCCTTTGATAAGCCCCTATCCTTTCACCCAATAGGGATTAGATATCCTTGGCCCCATCCTAAAGGTCTCATTAGGTCGACAATTTATCTTAGAGTAGGTATACTTCACCAAGTAGGCGAAGGCATTGGTAGTAGCTACCATCATAGCTTGAGCTACTAAAGGATTCATGCTCACCCACATGTTATCTCGCTTTAGGGTATCACATAGAATGATCACTACTAATGGGAGGCAATTCGATAGTGAATAGTTTAGAGAATTTTGTTAAAAACATAACATCAAACTACACTATACATCTCCTACCCTCAAACCAATGGCCAAGTTAAAACTATCAATAAGATAATCCTCAGCAACTTGAAGAAAAGTAAGCAGGGGGTGGGTGGGTTGATGAGCTTGTGAATATCCTATGGGAATATTGTACTACACGTAAGACTTCCAGAGGAGAAACCCCGTTTCGTCTCACATTTAGGGTATAGGTCATCCTCCCAATTAAGCTAGAGTTGCTTATCAATAGGACCTGGCACTTTAATGTGAACACCAACCACATGGCCCTCCAAGTGAACCTCGACACCATTGAAAAAGTGCGTAATGTCGCATGACTCGGCATAGTGGCCTATCAGCAATGAGCCACCTGGTACTATAATTGCAATGTTAAACACGATGTCTTTCATTCGAGGGACCTATTATGTAGAAAATTGGAGGCTACTAGCTTAGAAAAAGGGCGGGCTAAGCTTACCCCCAATTTGGAGGACCTGGTACGAGTAGTGAAAGAAGCAAGTGAAGATTCCTATAAGCTAAAAACCTTAGATGGACAGCCTATCCCTAGGTTATGGAATGCTAACAATCTAAGACCTTATTCCTACTAAGTATAGTGACAAAACCAAAAGCACATGTAATTATGATTGTACTTAAAGAAATAACGAGTTTACTATGCTTGTATCCTTCCCTTTCTCTCCTTACGCATATGCATAACCTTCACCTATGCCAAGCTATGGTCTTAGGTTCATTTTCACTTTGACTACACACCCTACATTAGTCTTTACACTATACTGTAGGCACTTATGAGGACATTAGTTTACACTAAGCTCGAAGCCTTACGTTGATTTTCATGCCCTAACACCTTACCTAAGTTAGTATTTACACTAATGCTATGGGTACTCTCATCAAGGCATCGATCTCCATTGAACCCAAGCCTTATGTTAATTCTCATCTCTTAGCACCTTACTTAGGTTAGTCCTTACACTGACTCTATAGGCGTCGTATCTACTTTAGAGTATTGTTCAACACTATGCTCTAAGCTTTAGCTTGATTCTCATCCCCAAGCACTTCTTATGTTAGTCATTACACTAGCAATATAGGCTCCTTCTCAAGTTCGTATTGATTTTCATCTCTAAACATACGTAGAACAAGGCCATTACATTGGGTCTATGCTTTGAACTTAACGTGATTTTAGGATAAGTGAGTAGAGTAGGATTAAGTGAAGCTACCATAGTCGAACAAACAAAAAAAATAGATCTAAGGGAGAACAAAATAGTAGACAAGCAATGGCAAGCAGAAAAGAAGTGTTATTCCATTAACAAAACAAAGTACTAGGCTAGGATCAATAAACCAACCCTTGTTACATTTAGAAAAGAAAAGAAAACTATGAAGGCACGAGCTAACTCCTAGTCTATTGCTCATCACTTGGCTTGAATAATCACTTTCAACTTTGATTCAGCTTCTTGTTTTGGACTCCTCTCCAAGAGGAACTACTCTCAACTTCGATTCGGCCTATGAGCTCTATTGAGATAACTATGACAACATCCTCAAGTTTCAATTAGACTAAGCTCCAAACCATAGGGACCTTAGTGACTCTTGACCTTCAAGTGGAGGCCCCCACTCCACCTAGCAAAGCTAATCTCCTATAGAAGCAATAATGGGCATAGATAATCTAACTACTCCACTTAAAGCTCTAAGCTTTAAGGGTCCTGTTGGCATTAAAGGAAGATTGATGCTTCATCCAAAATAGCCAACCTCTCATTGGGGTAGTTCAAATGGGAGATGAGGTATGATTTGCCTACTCCATCTAAGCTATCTACGAAGTGAACTAGGAGACTCATAAAGTAGAGGATTCCTTATGAGCTCTTCCAGTCCACCTTGGTCAGCAAGTTCGGGTAGAGAAAAAGACCCCCCTTACTACAATAGTCACTATGATAGCCCTCGCCTACTCGCTTTCATTTGGGATAGTGTGTAGAAGAACCACCTAGAAACTCTTGTAAATGAGCACCTTCGCAGTGAAGCTACCACCAATAAGTAACGGATGGCACTCAAGCTCCCCCTTCACCTAGAATTATTGGGGCTGAAAGAAGGAAGGACCTAGAGGCTAAAATATGCCACTCGGTCATAGCTCAAAGGCTACCTCCACTATCAGACAACTCTTTACACCTTATAATTAGAGCTCCTAAGGAGGGGCTTAAGAGACCTTCTCTCACCCTCGCTTTAAGTCTAATCACCCTCAACATTTTCATGGAAAAAGGGGAAGTGAGTTAGCTCTTAGCTATACCTTACAAAAGTGTTTAGACATTTGGCTTAGCAAAGTGAGGACCCATACATCCTTTATATATAGGACTTAGAGCACCCCAATCTATACATGTAGCATTGATTTGAGGCTTAAGTGTGCTAAAAGCCTAATTGATCCCTTGGAAAACAACAATGCTTCGTACGGGCATTAAATGGCTTTCAAAAAGTGCATTGCCCAACACGATACGCCAACTAGGCATATACATTACCCAAAGTAAGCTTTCTCAAAGAGATTACTTAATGTTAGAAAAGATTGACTTGGCTGAGCCTATTCCATCTAGAAGATCCCATAGCATCACCAAAAGATTCACTCTAACATACTCATCGTCCTCGAACAATGAGCCTACGTTAAGGCTAAGTGGCACCATAGCTTATACAATCTTAAGGAGGACTCAAAGGATTACTTACGAGCAATAACAGGCAACTAGCTTGGAGGAAAGATGCTTACAAAACTTCACAAAAAATAAGATGAATCAGTATGCCTGAAAAGCATCACTGATAGCATAAAAGAGTTAGAGAAAAATAAAGTCTAAATGTAAAGTAGCATTGCACAAGCAAGGAAAGGAAAAAAAAAATGGAAATAAGTCAAGCACATCAACAAAATTTCTCATTTAAGTCCACGATAATTACATTTGAGAAAGAGTCAAAGAAAAATAAAGTCTAAATGTGAAGTAGCAATGTACAAGCAAGGAAAGGAAAAAAAATGGAAATAAGTCAAGCACATCAACAAAATTTCTCATTTAAGTCCACGATAATTACATTTGAGAAGGTGAAACCAACATCTTGACTCCCTCCTAATTGGAATACAAAGAATATAAGCAAAAACGAGCACATATTGCTTAAGCCATCAACTAAGATAGGAAAAAAGAAAGTTACCCTTAGCTAACACAGTGACAGTATTCTTTCCTTGACCTTCTGCTTGTTGCTCGACTTGAGCTTGGCCACCCCCATCCCCTCCCTTATCATCCTTGCAGCCTATATTGGAGCCACTATTGGAACTACTCAATGAGTCACCCGAAGACTCGACCTCCTCCCTACCTCTAGTAGTAACCTTAAGGTCATCTAATAAATTTAAGAAGGAAAAATTAGCTTTGGGAAACTTTTGGAGAACTTTCCTCCAAACCTCCTTGACCGTTGCATAACCAACAAGGGTGAGAGCCTTCTTAGTTTAAGGGTTATCAAGGGTCTCTAAAAAGATGTCTCGCTTAACCTTATGGGCTAGACCTTTCCCCTTCAACAACTTCATCTCCTTCTACGTGAAATCAGTCCTTACCCCTCGTAAAATCGATCCTTACCCCTCCCAACTCCTTCCTTTTAGTCTCTAACTTGGTTTGCATGATGGACAATTTCTTCTCAATAGTCTTGGCAAAATCATTGGCCTTTTTTAGGTTGCCCTTTAGCTTATCGACTTACTCGACTAGCTCCCTATTCTAATGCTCTAAGCCACTGAACGCAACGGTTAGGTCACTGTTCACCTTCTTCTCCTACTCTAATGCCTCCTGGAGCCTCTTTACCTTAGCCCTTGCTTGACTACCCATCGACTACTAGTATGCTTGGTTGTGCACTAAAACAAACTTGAGAAGATCATATAACTATGGGCACAATGTCCAATTAGTTAATAGAGTAGGCCTAATACCTTAAAAACAACTACGAACAATTTACCTCATTAACAACTCCATCGAAGCCTTAACATCACTCTTATTAGGAAAAAGCCATCCAAAGCACGCCTGAAGTTAGTCAAACCCATGTAAGGGTCCGCCTGCAAACAAAGGATGAGGTACCTATATTTCTACTACCATTGATCGCTTGCAACGATGATTCAACAATGCAACATGGAGATCCCAACATTCTAAAGGTCAACTTTAAATCCTCCTATTGAACATCCACTTGAGCATCCCCTCCTTTAGTCCCTTATAAGGTACATATGTTCTCAACCCGGTCGCCCTAAACTAGCCTACCGCCAGATGCAACCCCTTCAAGCCTCGAACTAATAACAAGTTCACCCACCAATACATCACCCGCAGCATGCTAAACCACCTTAGGAAGCATCTGCTTCCTCCTATCCTTCTTTTTCTTGGTTCTCTTCAAGGGACAATGTAAAGTATCCCTTTCCCCCTCCATAATAAGTTGCCTTGTTTTCTAGCTTGACCCAGATAGACCCTAAAGTTGCTTATTCTAAATGGCAAGTAGCTTTGCTCTTATCATTTTGATGGCTAACTCCATAGCCATAAGAAACCAACAAACTCATCAAGTAAATAAATAATAAGAAGGTAACATACTTACTCCACCGATGATGAGTAGGAACGATGTCCCCTACTTTAATAATTAAGTAATGTGGCGAATAGCTAACCACCCCTCTTCAATGAAGTGTAGCAAAACCTATCTTAATCCAAACAAAGCTGAGCCATCTCTATACTTGTGATAGATAAATAGAAGATAAAGCTTCTTCTATCCAACCAAGTTCAATAGCTCGATATTGGTGATGGTATCCTCATCTTACAGACTACTCAACTTCTTGCCTCAAATAGGCCATCTCCACTAGGATGGGAAGCTAAATGGCTCGAGAATATGAACATAGCAGAAGAAATCTTTCCAATCATCAACATTGTTTGACAAATCATTGAAAATCTTCAATGAACCCCTTTGGTTGGCAACATATACCCAACCATCGACTACCCTATTGATGTAGAAGAAATGCCTGAACAGCTATGCTATTGGCCTCTACAACTCTCACAAGCACAATGCCTTAAATGTAAGCAGTTGTGCCTAAGTATTGGCATTTAGACTCCCTAGGGAAACCTTGAAATAGTTGAAAAATTCCACAAGGAACTTTGAAAAGGGAAGCCTAAGACTTAACTCAAACGATTTCACATAAACACCAAATGATTGGTCATCCCCTATGTTGTATGCCAGTTGCCCAGTCACAAGCACCTCTTTTCATCATGGAGACACTCCCCCAACTTCTTGACTTACAAGCCTCAGCTTCCACTCATTTGTCACATAAGCAACATGAGCATATGCCTTATCAATGGCTTTAGTCATACGCAGCAACTCCCCTTCCTTGACTTCCTTGCTATTGGGTGGATACACGTTACGAGGCCTCTGCTACATACATTCTCTCCTCTCTACCCAAGACAGTATGACCCTATCTTCATTACCTACTATTGCTACCATCATCTTAGAGGGAATAGGGTTATCGCTCCCTTCTTAAGACAAATCCTTGCAACTCTCATCCAGTTTCCTTAAAAATGGATGGATGAGAAGATTCACTTTGCTGATTGGTTGTGTTATGGTTAGCCATTGTCAAAGATCAACTTAAAAAGAAATATTACGATAAGGAGGAACTAGCTTGTGACTATAAATCCAATAGAGTGTCCCCTGATTTAACAATGCAAATTGAAAGATAAGGACCTATCTACTCCTTATATAGACAATTAGGGAGAGAAGGTGTACGGTTTCTCTCATTCCTAGAGCACGAACCTATGAAAGGACATGCACCAAGCTTTAGCCATCTATATATCCCACTCTATGAGCTAAAGGCCCTGATTAAGCCACACATACGAATCGTTGACATGAGCCAACAATAGAATATCCCACGTGCATAGTCACCCTTGAGGGACCACCAATGTGCTACACTTCCCAAAAAAGGTCATCATGACACTTCAAGCAGTCTAACAATCCCATCAATCATACTAGACGCTAGTATATGAGAAGACAGACCTGATCAGAGATGCCATAAGCTACACTACTAAACAAAAACATGAACCCCTCTACTTATCGGAAGGGCAGTTTTTCATTAGTCTAATCGCTTTATATAAATTACTCTCTTCACATATTAGACATTGAGGAGAGTTGGGGGAGGCATATGTTGATACCCAATCATCACCCGGCCTGAGGCCCAACATATGTGAAAGCCTACTAACAAACATGTAAGTGGATAGCAAGCTCATCCATCATACTGCAACCTACCTACCTAACAAGCTCCATAACATCTCACCCAAGCAAGCCTGCTCAACTACTGAGCCTGTACATGTCAACCACTAACCATTAACTTAGGTCTCAACTCGTCCTTCTTTGTCTTTTGTGCCAACTTTCCACTATAGTCCATTAGTGACCATTTGACATCCAAAGTATAGCCAGTACTCTCAAGAGCCCTTGTAGATGTCAAATATCTAGGATATGGATTTGATTGCTAGGCTGATCATGGCCGAACACCTTTAGAGCTACCTAGTTTCCACTACGATGCATGCTATTTATGAGCAAACCCTAAATCGCCACATGCCTAAGTAATCCCTATAAAAGGTGTGAGGTGAAGGGATTCTCTCAACTCTTTGGGCTCATTTTCCATACACAATCTTAACTCCTAAGCACCCTATATACACATTAGACGAGCACTACCTCTTAGGTCTTTAATGCTCCCTTCCTTTTTCCCTTAGCCCTCCTTACTAACTTTAGCATCGAAGGGCCCCTATGACTATACCCAAGGGCTTTTTATAGGAATCAAGGAACAAGATGTGAGGTCCAGGCCCAATTCATTTGGGCTCTACTTGAGCCCACTTATTCTTAGTTAGTCTAACCACAACCAACACGTATTAACTTTTAATACATCAAATTTTATCTTTTATGGAAATAATATTTTGCCTATATTTTAAAATTTTATGTGTTTATTTTTTAAGGATAGCGTTATTTGCTTTTATTATGAGGCCGACTTGATCGACCCTCAAACTCTTATCTTGTTTATAGACCCAAAATCTATAAGATACTAACTCTACTCGCGAATCACTCCAGTAGGCATCTTAAAGTAGTTATTTTGGATTTTTAATGAATACTTTATATGACTCCACCCTCCACCTAT
The DNA here is from genome assembly GCA_024138005.1 of Lumnitzera racemosa. NCBI lineage: Eukaryota > Viridiplantae > Streptophyta > Magnoliopsida > Myrtales > Combretaceae > Lumnitzera > Lumnitzera racemosa. The sequence goes on along the minus strand of JAMXBC010000007.1, from coordinate 71,560,034 downwards.
TAGATCTGAAGTAATGCATATTTTATAACTAACACACCTTTTTTCAAAGAGTGAAATCCATAAAAACTTCATAAAAAAATTTAGATACTTTCAAATTTAACAGCTTAGCCATGTGGACAAAGACTCATTCGTTGATAGTTGATCTAGTCATTCATTTGACGTTTTCCCTTCTTGACTTTCTCTTTCTATCCAAACTTAAAACCCGCATTTAGATCCTGGATTATTGCAATTCAAAAAAACAGAAGAAGAAGAAGAAGATCCTGGATTATTAGATGGGGTTATTTTAGTAAAACTGCGCCAGAAGTATCAAGCGGCCTCTTGGGTTTTGTAAATTTTGTGTGAAACATTTCAAATAATTTTTTTTTTTAATTTTCATTTTCTATCTTTCTTTTCCCGGTGAGACCATTCTATTAACTAAAAACAGAATTCAGCCTTAACTGCAATAGCAGTCCAAGGCAAAACAACAACAGTAGTTCAAAGTCCTCAGACCTCCGACAGGTTCAAAAAGCGGAGTATTACTATTATAGTCTATGAAGCCATCATTCAAGAAACACAAGGGGTCCTCTAATCGGACGTCGAGGAAGAATAGATTTTCTAATCTTTATATTTCAAATAAAATTTATAAAAAATAATGAATATATTATTTTTGGCTAAGATACTAAATATGCTTATCAGAAATGTCATTTATATAATTGTCTATAAATTATATTATCAATATCAAACATGCTGTTTCTTTATGATCTCTTAGCAAATCTATGCAATTTTTAGCAAAACTATTTTATGTAGTTTTGATAACAGGTACTTATTAAGAACTATATAATATAAATTCTATTTATGGCAAAGGTTAAGGGATGATATGAGATATTTGTTTAAAGGTCAAATACAAAAAAATGGAGCCTTTTATTCTAGAAATGTGTCGGGAAAATGAAAGAAGAGCTTTCTAGGAAACTAGGAATCAAATCAATCCAATCCTTTGGAAATTAAGCGGGGCACCCACTTAACAAATGATTGAAACCTAAATCTAGCCAATTGACCTTCATTATTGAGAAAGCCTAGAGGAAACTACGCGGTTGGAAAACTGGCATCTAAGTATATGGCTGCAAAAATAGTTTTAGCTAAAGGATGCTTGAAGCCCTTTTAACTACCTATATGCCAATAGGCAAGCTACCTACAAAATTTATTTCTATATTAGCTCTAATAATCAATAATTTTCTCTCGAATAAAAATTCGAAGTGGAAAAACATTCATTGAGTTAATTGGGAAATGGTTGCAAAGCCCAAGGAGATGGGTATGCATGGTCTTAAGATCCTAGACTAAGTTAATTACGGCTAAGTAGTACAGGAAAAAGTTGGGAGAAGACAAAATAAAAAGAACACAATCCCTATCCTTCATAGCTATTGAATTGCATGAAAGTAAAAATCTTGTTCAAAACTCAAATTATATGATGTTAGGTAATGAAAGAAAACCAAATTTATGGACTAATTATTGGGAAAGGGTTAGATTAGTAAGACTCCTTATTTGTAGATCTCTAACCAAAGGTGCAAATAGACTGACTATATGATGTGGCTCCGTGGGTAGACACATGAATGTAGCAATTCACATAGGGATTACTCTTAGTTGCGAGATATCTAGAAAACTAAATGGATGTCGAAGGTGAGACAAATCCTTACATTAGTGCACAGATATCATGCACCAAGTACATCATGTAGACCCAATAACCTTGCGAGTATTACACATAGTTAGATTAAAATGGTTACCTACTACTAGTCCTTGATTAAAGAACTAGATAAAGGAACACTCAGACTTGACTAAGCTTGGTTCAGCTTAAGCATAAGAACAAGCAAAAATGTGGAAGAAGACACTAAGGAATATTCATTAAGTTGATGATATAACTAATGTACAAATGAGGTATTCATAGTTGCCTTTTAGGACAATATCTTAGGTTAGTATAATTACAAAAAGGATAAAACACCAATAGTTGAATGTGCACAAAATTACAAGGGTAAATGCATAAACGGCATGATATGTTTGTTGGTAGTCTATACCATGTTAGAGAAAGGGGAGCAACACATGTCATTTGGTAGCTAGTTGAGTTTAACATGGGTAATCATCCTCGAGCCAAAGGTAAGCCATAGGTCGGGTCAACAAATAGGTCAGTGAGCTAGATAGGAGGCTCGATAGCTTACTAGCCTCGTTGTTGCTAAGGTCAGCCTGGCTAGCCATCTACTTCTAAGTCGATCATGGATGGGTTAATAGTGCACCAAGCTAACCTTATGACAGGTCGAGAAATAGGTTGTCTTCCTTTACCCTAGAGATGGCATGGTATTGGTAAGAGCTTAAGTACTTTGATAGGTCGATTTTGCAAAGGAGTTCCACCTCTTCCATTATGAATTGATGTTTGAGATGATGGCAAACCAAGGTAGCTAGCTAGTGAGCATGGAATTGAATAATAGGTTCTTAATTCCTATCATCCCCTCTAAGTTGTTTGAGATTTTGGATCAAATTTGGTTTGGCTCCATTCTACTCTTCCTTAGGGATGTACAAACATAGGTCAGTGATGTTAAAGAAATTGTACACTCCATACTCATCGGGTAAGTCTACCCTATAAACATTCTAGTTGATCTTCTTAATAAGTTAGAATAGTCAACTGGCCTTAGGTGATAACTTATTTTTCCTTAAGCTCAAGAACTTATCCTCACTCAAGTGGCTGTACCAAGTCACTAAGCTAGAACATTTTTACCTTTCTTCCATAGCCTTTCCATTCGAGCTCAAAGGTAGTTTGACTCAAGTTCTTGATCACCTTCTAATGCATAGTTCTTAAGGCCTTAGATTGGATATAACTGTTTGGTCTAATTGGTAGTTTGGCAATGGTGCTTAGTCAAGGGGAAGGTTAGGTTTGAACCCATTCATAATCTCAAACAAGGACTTGCCTATCATACTATGTGCCAATCTGTTGTGGGTGAATTCCACAATAGGTAAGCATAAATCCCAATTGTCGAGTTTTTTCCCTGTACAACTCGAAGTAAGGAACCTAACTTCAATCTAGCCATTTGTTTGAGGGTAGCATGAAGTGCTTAACAAAAGCTTGGTTTTAAGGCACCTTCATAATGTCTTCCAAAAATGGCTCAAAAACTTTAGGTCCCAATCAAATACTATGGTCTTCGGCATATCGCGTAGCTTGATAATTTCCTTTGAGAAAATATAGGATATAGCTGAAGCATCAATAGTCTTGTTGTAGGGTACAAAGTGCACTACTTTGTTGAACCTATCTACAACTACCCACAATCCTTCTTATGGGACATTCTCAACTAGCTAAGGACGAAGTCTACATCAAACTAGAATTATGACTTGGTCGGGATGGGCAATGGCATGTATTGGTCTTGTTTAACTCAACTCTTGGTCCTTTTACAAGTAACACATCTCTAAACCAGCACTTCCATATCTCCCATCATTTTAAGCTAGAAGAACCTAGACTTTAGCATCTCGCAAGTCAACTTCTAGCTAAAATAGTTAGATAGACCTCCTTTATATGCTTTATGCATTAACAACTCATGCATGGAATATGTTGGAATATAAAGCTTTCCCTTATAGAATAAGTAATAGTCCCCCACGAAGTAGTCATCAATTGTTCATCCATCACGGCACCTCATAACAATTAGACCAAAGTAGGGGTCTTAAGCATATAATTCTTTGATAACAAAGAAACCAAGTAGCCTTTTGTATGTAGGTCGATCTTAAGGGTGTGTTGCCTAAGCAAGGCATTGACGAACACATTAGTCTTTCCCTTCTTATACTTCATGATGTAGGATAACCCTTCTATGAACTCAACCTATTTCACCTATCTTTTAGATAGCTTAGGCTAGCTCTTTAAGTACCTCAATGACAAACTCTTTAGGTAATAAATAATGTTTCTAGATAGCCAAAGCTCGAATTAGGGAGTAGAACTCCTTATCACAAACCGAATAGCTAAGTGTAGCTTCTATAAGTTTCTTGCAAAAGTAAGTAATGGGTCAACCCTCTTGCATCAATATGGTACCTATGCTAACATAAGAGACATCTCACTTAATTTTAGGTCTTTCTCAATGTTTGGGAGAGCAAGGACTAGGGTAGAAATCAACTTCTCCTTTATCTCCTCAAAGCTTCTTTGTTCTTTCTCTCCTCACTTAAATTTCATGTTTTTCTTCGATGGCTTAGTCAAATGACCTACAATATCGGTATAGTGAAGCTAGTCCATGGAAGCTTCGAATATTTGCAAATAGGTCGACATTGGCCAATTTGTGATAGCTCAAACTTTTGCTTTACCAGTTCATACATCTTCTCCACTTACTACAAACCCTAAAAAGACTACATCAGGTTAGCAAAAGTTGCACTTCTTTAGACTACCATAAAATTGTGCAACATAGAGCATAGAGAAAAACAACTTAAAGATGCTCAAAGTGTTTCTCTAGATCGAAGTTGGCCACTATTATGTCATCAAAGTACATCACTACAAACCTGTTGATCAAATCTCGAAGCACGTGATTCATCAGCCTCATAAGGTGCTCAAGACATTAGATTGATCGAAGGGCATCACTGGCCACTCATATAACCTATGTTACATCTTGAATGTAACATTAAACTCTCTCCAAGTCACATCTAGATCTAATGGTAGCCCAACTTCAAATCAATCTTCAAAAATATTCTAGTTTCATGCAATTCATCTAACATATCATTCAACCTTAAGATCATAAATCTATAGTTGATAGTAATTTTGTTAATTGTTTGACTATCAATACACATTCTCTACGATTGGTCCTTCTTTGGCATTAGTAAGGCAGACATTGTACACCAACTTAGGGATTGTCAAACATAGCCATGCTCAATCAACTCGCTGACCTACTTTTGGAGCTTTATAGCTCACTTTAAATTCTTCTATAGGTAAAGTAACTTCTAGCTATAAATTTGTGGTATGCAGTCCATTGGGCAACTCATCAGGGAACAAGTCCATAAATTCATCAATGAACTTTTGTACCTTAACAGGTAGCTCAATCTCTTGTTCCTTCATCTCTAATAGCCTTTTGATCAATAGGAAGGTTAGTGCATTAGCCTTATGCTCATGTGACGACTAAGCTCGGTACACCACTAGACTCCTCTTCTTAGCTCAAATTAACTATGTTTGCATGTCCTAAACTTAGCTCATGAGTCATAGGATTCATCATAACTCTCCTCCTTTTGCACTCAAAAGCATAAGTATTTTTTAATTTTCCATGAATGACTATCTCATCAAATAACCAAGTTTGGCCTAACCATATGTGCGAAGGGCACATTGGCCGAATATCAAAATTTCACCTTATCATAGTAAACACCAATAGAAGTAAGGATGGTGACTTACTGCAACACATGTAAAGCTCCCTTCTCTTACAACCAATGTAGTTTGTAGGGCTTGGGATGGGGAGTAGTTACTGACTTTAGTTTTTGTACCATACTTGTAAAAGCCACATTAGTATAGCTCCCACTATCTATAATCACAGCACATAACTATCTCTTCACTCAACATCCAATGTGGAATAAATTCTCTTTCTACTTATCTTCAGGTGAACTAGTCATGCTCATAGCTTAGCGAATAACTAAGTTTAAGAATGTACCTTACTTAACTTCCACTGCAACCATATCCTCCTTAGGAAACCCTTCTTACTCATCATTCCATTCTTTTAACTCTTTAGCCTCTTCATCTATACTATCAAATTTAATAATTGACGTATCTCCTTTAATGACCATTGTCCATCTATTAGGGCACTAAGCGACCATGTAACTGAAAACTTGACACTTAAAGCACTTTTTCTCTCTTATCTCCTACCTTAAAATTTATCCCTTCTCGAACTTACTTAGCTCTTCCTTCTCAACTGGTTAGGACTTCAAGTCAAGTTTGACACTCTCTAACCCTCTTGGCTTAGGTCTAACTATCTTGTTCAAATTAGGATAGGTAAATGTAATTCCTTAGAGGAGCTTGGGAATACCCTTAATGTCTTTGGCACTTGACTCTCTAAAAAGCTTAGATGACATCCTTCAGTGTATCTATTCTCTACACACCTAGTACATCTCTAATGTCAAACATTAACCCTCCAATAAATTTGGATACAATTTGAGTCATCCTGTATGTAGTCATCCATAGTTGATGGAGCTTAATTGTACATATTTAATAAGTAGATTTTATAGTGCCTTTATAAGCTTTTTAGTATAATTTAGTACTTTATTTGTTAATACTTTATTTTAGCACTTTGATACACTAATTAATATATTTTTTATTTTTTATAGGAGAAAAATGCGAAATTGGAAAAATATATATGTGATATGAAAGCATGCAAATTTGTAAGGAGAAGGAAATTAAATATAAGGGCTTTATAGGAGAGATCCCTAGCCATGGTCCAATCAATGTAGATAGTATACTTGCAATAATCTTATCAACCATATACTCTTCAAAACCCATGTCGTATATTTCTTATTCTACGTAAGAATTGAAGTATAGAAAGACTACATGCAAAGACTATGGCCATAATTCTAGGGTGTGGTCATTCCAAATTATTATTGAAAAGAAATGAAACCATTTAAGAAAGACACAATTGTACCCTTAGGGCTTACTTTTATATCAGATCCCTTGTAATATAAATGGTAAGCCTTATAATAGAATAGATAAGTAAAGAAGTAGAAAATAGTAGAAGACATTTATTACTTTTCTCTCATTCAATAGTTTAGGGTTTTAAAAGAGTAATTCATTATCTTTTCGAATTTCAACATTAGATTATAAGGGTAGTATTTAATCATTGAATCAAACATTGGAACTCCTAAATAGGTTGTTTCATTCTTTTTAATAAATTCTTGAATTAGATATTGTCTTCTCTATTTTTTCTTGTATGTGCTTAATTTAATATTGTTCTTATTGTTTAAAGTCTTTAATTCCTTAATCACGGCAACATATATCTTGACTCAGTTAGAATATGTGTTGATTAACATTGAGTTGCGAAATCTTTTCTGATTGTTTACTATGAACTAGATAATCAAGATTAAAGAAGACGAAACGTATGCCTTTACTTCAATTAAGGTTCAGGAATTAGAGAGAATTAATGTAGTTTACCTCTTGTCTAGCTATAAGAATGATAAATCGAATAATCTTAAGCATTCACTTTGCGAGAAGAAATTTCTAGTGCTAAATAACTTTATAACTAAACTTTTTAAAGACATATTTATTATTGTTAATTGATATTTCTAATTACCTGGTTACAATTGAATCTTTGAAAATGTTGAATATCCTAAATTATTTATTTTGTTAATTTAGTTTTTTTTTCATAGTTTATTATTTCCATTAATTATTTATTTTAATAGACTAGGTTTAGACGAGACAAATACAAATAAAAATTAGTTGTCATTCCCAATAGATTCAACGTAGTTCTCACTACTAATATTACCACAACATGACCTACTACACTTGGTAGTAAAAAAACGCTTTTGTATTTTTTGTAAAAAGTAAAGTTATGTTAAGCATATCAAATTTTTTTTGCCACTAACAGCGAATGTTTTGTGCTAATTTCAGTATTTAGGACTATCTTTCTCTTTATTTTCATTTTCTTATTTTATATTCTTTTTGTTTCCTTTTAGTATTAGATTTCTACCCCTTTTTATTTTACTTTATAGGCACTACTTATAGAGGATAATTGCATACAATCTTTTCCATTGTGTTGCACAATAGAGCTTCAAATTCAAATTATTTCTTTCAAGTAGTGTTAAGATGAATCACCATATGAGGAGTGGTAATTTGATGACCAAATGCCCATATCATGATACTCCCATTTAGAATCAGCTGTTGATATTTCATGTTGGGATTTGATGTTAGTATAAATTTAAGATTGAAGCTACGATTGGTAGACTATTGACAAGCATTCCAATGATGCAAAAAGTTTAACTAATTGACAAAGTAGCATGTTGTGAGTATTCATTTGAGGCAAGTGCACCTATCAGTTTTAACATAGTGGATGTGAGTTCGAGTCGATCCCTTAGAGACTTTGAGTACTAATATTAACCTTAGCTTTATTATCTAACCGAAAAATTATCAAAGTTTGAATTAATTAAAAATACTAAAATTAACAAACTAACTTAATTATAAGACTTAATTAAGCAATTGAAAAAACGATAAAATCAAGAACGACTTCAAGAAAGTAATAACGTATTTAGGAATTATTTTCCCTAGAGTTAATCATGTGATCACTTAAAATATATTCAATTCGGTTTCTATATTTCTTGACCGGAGGGATTCACAACTAAAGTTAATACCTTTCTCAAGCATATTAACCCTAATCCTAAATTATTTACCAGAATCTCTTCACTTAGTAATGTAATTTAGAATTGCATTAATGTATAATGAATTCCCATACAATTAATTAACTTTTCAGAAGAAACATGTATCTTATCTCTAAGTATACATGTAATCCTCTTCAATTATGTAAAGATCTAATTACACATGCAATTTCTCAATTAACATGCATAATATCATATATTGATATTCTAGAAATATCAATCAATAATTAACGACATAATTGAATCAAGTAAAGATAGAAACTTTATTGAGAATTCTAAATCAATCTAAGAATCACATGAAACCCTAGGTTCCATAATCCTAAATACTCAAATTCTAAGCTATCATAATGAATCTAAAAACGAGTTTCATCAATAATATAAAATAAAACACGGAAACCCCTTTTGATTGATGAACGATCTCTCTAATCTTGAAGTTGATATTGTTTCCCTCTTTCTGGATGTTGTTCCTTAAGTCTCTTTCTCTTCTCTTGTGTCTCTCGTTTCTGTAATGTCTCTCCTTTTTTTAAACCCTAAGATATCCTTTTATATGTGTATTACAAGGATATCCTTCTACACAACTTTAAAATTTCATAACTTCTTCATTTGAACTCGGAATTGAGTGAAACTTAATTCCTTTTCTTCGTTTTTGAGCCTAAAACGTGTTTAAACCCTGAAATCAACATTTTACTCAATTAAGTATCAATTTCTTTAAAAAAAACAAAAAATGTAAGGGAAATACTATAAAATCACCATATGAAATATGTTTAAAATCAGAGTTATCAAATTTCCCCACACTTAAGCATTTGCTTGTCCTCAAGCAAATAAATCAAAACAAAACTTTCGGGACAAGAAACACTTAATCAAAATTTATCACTATTTAGGAAACCTGTAAACGAATACACTTGACCCGAAGAAAGGTAAGAAAATCATTCTCAACTAACTTGCAATAATAAAGTCAACCAATTTCATCTGACCATATTCGAATGCTCCAACAATACTTAATACTAGAGTTCACTAGTTAATTTATGAAAATCAAAGTTTACTCAAGTCATTTAACTAAGGATTCTTAAACTAAAAATTGGATTTAACATCTGGCCAACCGAGAAAGAGTCATAAAAATTTTGTCCATTTGACTAAAGTGTATACAATTCTCTCTTCCATCTCACCAAGCACCATAATCTAAAACAAACACATTTTACATCCACTCTTCCTCTGATCATCCCCCTAGTTCATGCTTTTGTTGAGAGGTATTTTAAATTTACCTTCTTTAAGCACAATTGCGTTGAACACACATGGGTTGGGACATGACCGTGTCCCACGCCCGTATAACTCTCTATATGCGGGTGGGATTTCTGGGCGCACACGGGCTGGGGACACAACCGTGTCCCACACCCGTGTAACTTTTTGTTTGCTCGGAGTATAACTGGGCAGACACGGGCTTGGATACGATCGTATCCCATGCTCGTGTAACTTTCTGTGAGTGTGGCAGATTAAAGGGGCCTGGATGGACACGGGCTGGGATACAACTGTATCCCTTGCCCGTGTAACTTTTTTTTTTTTTTATAAAAGCAAAAGGAAACTTAAAGAAATAAAAGTAATTAAACTAGAAAAATAAGAAAAAGAAAACTAAAGAGAAGAATAAAAGATGAAATTAAAAGGGAAAAGCCTATGACTAAAATTAAAACAAATAAAAGAAGCAAAGCAAAGTCAGATAAAGGAAAAATAAAATGAAATAAACTTAAAGAACTAAAGTGTAAGCAAAGTTAGACATGGGATGCCTCCCAAGAAGCGCTATAGTTAACGTCAATAGCTCGATGGGATACGTCTTGTAATTCATGATTCTTCATCCAGGTGGAAATAGAACTCCTCCTGTATCTCGCTTTCGAACTCTCCATACAAGTGTAGATTTACCCTTTAGCCATCGATATTGCCAATTTCATTTCATTGATGCATAACTTCCATAGTTTCTCTCCTTATCATGCCACTTATCAAATTCATGTAGCCTAAACTTCTTCGTTTTGTTTGCTTTTAACTTAGATGTGGTTGTCATTGGGGGTTTTGAACTTTTCACCGCAAAGACATGTTCCAAATGATTTCTTGACAGTTTTGGTTCCAAAATTGGTGGCTTCTCTTTGAAAGATTTTAACCTAAGATCCTTTGGCTTGTGGAGTGGATCAATCCCTTTCTTGTCCATACAGGATTCATGAACTTCTGTTTGAGCTGCCACTTCTGCACAATTGGGCTTAATCACCAAATTTTCATCTCTCTTTTGCAAGCAATAGCTTGAGGAATCTTTGGTAAGCGTTTCCTGCATATATCTAGATGTAATGACATTAGTGGCATTGACATTGTGACTTATGTCCTCTGAGTCAAGAAATTTGTTCGTTGCCTTTGGAGTTTTAAAAACTATTTCATCATCCCCGACCCTTAATATCAACTTATGCTCACTAACATAAAAAACAGCCTTAGTAGTGGCTAAGAAGGGTCAACCTAAAATGATTGGCACCTCAATATCTTCATCTATATTAAGTATAACAAAATCCACTGGAAAGATGAATTTGTCTACTTGCACTAAAACATCCTCTATGATGCCTCTAGGGTATGTGATAGACCTATCGGCTAATTGAAGACTCATGCCCGTTAATTTAGGTTCTCCTAACCCTAACTTTTTGAACAATTAATACGGCATCAAATTTATACTAGCTCCTAAGTCTGCCAAAGCATTATCTACTAACAAATTGCCAAGCATACAAGGAATAGTGAAACTCCCTGGATCTTTTAATTTTTGTGGTAGCTTTTTCTGGAGAAGTGCCGAACATTCCTCGTTTAATGTGACGGTTGTAAGCTCCTCCAACTTCCTCTTGTGCAATAGAAGATCTTTTAAAAATTTTGCATACTTTGGCATCTACAAGATGACATCAACAAGAGGTAAGTTAATGTGTAATTGTTTGAAAACATCAAGCAATTTACTGAATTCCTTATTTTGATCAGTGTAACTTTGCTTAAGGCGCTACGGGTAAGGGATGGGAGGCTTGTACTCCTTCACTTTTGGTGATTCCATACTTTCTTTTGATTTTAGTAGCTTTGCATCTTCCTTACGGTTGACTTCTACTTGCAGTTTTCTACCACTTCTCAAGGTCACAGCATTAACACATTCCCTAGGATTGACCTCGGTATTCCCTGGGAGTATCCTTTGTTGCCTCTCAGGGATCATTTTTGCAAGTTGACCAATTTGATTCTCAAGATTGTGATTTGAAGCCTCTTGATTCCTCAGCGAGGATTCAATGTTGGATAAGCGAGCTTCATTGCCTTGAATGTATTTTGTGAGAAGTTCTTCCACACTGGATTTCTTTTCTTGAGGAAGAGGAGGTGGGAATGGTCTCTGAAATCCAAGTGGGCCAAAGTTGGTCTTCTACTGGCCTTGGTTTTGATTTCCCCATGAGAAATTGGGGTAATTCCTCCATCCGGGATTATAAGTGTTGTTGTAGGGGTTATTTTGTTGCATGGGTGGATTTCCTAGATAATCTACCTATTCCAATTGTTCTTGTGTAGCATACCCCTGCATACTAAAATCACTTACATCCGATTGTACTTGTTGAGGGCCAACTGAGAGTGCATCAATCTTTTTACTTAATAAGTCCAACTTGCTGCCAAAGCAGTAGTCAAGTCCACATCATAAATTCCCATAGCCTTTTGTTTGGCTCTAGTGCTTTCCCACTGATAATTGTTCATTGCTATTCCTTCAATCAAGTTTTGTGCTTGCTCAGGTGTTTTTGTGTCCAAAGTACCTCCTGCGGATGCATCAATCATTTGTCTCGTAGATAAATTGAGACCACTATAGAAGGTCTGAATCTGCATCCATAATGGAAGGCCATGATGTGGGCACCTCCTGAGCAAGTCCTTGAATCACTCCCAAGTATCATATAGAGTCTCCGCTTCCAATTGAGCAAAACAAGAAATATCATTCCGGAGTTTATAGGTGGGAAATACTTCTGCAAAAATTTCTCTACCAATTCATTCCAAGTTGTGATTGAATTTCGTGGTAGAGAGTTCAACCACTGTTTTGCTCTACCCCTCAAGGAGAAAGGGAATAGCCACAGTTAGATGGCATCATCCATGGCTCCGTTGATTTTAAAAGTATCACAAATCTCTAGAAAGCTAGAGATGTGGGCATTAGGATCTTCATCTTGGAGACCGTCAAATTAAACATATCGTTATACCATTTGTATGATGTTAGTTGCAATTTGGAAGCTATTAGCTGCGACGGTTGTCCTTGCAATACTAGAGTCAGCTCTAATAAGTGTAGGCCTTGAATAATCGGACATGGTCCGATTTGCTTCATTTCCGTTGTTAGCCATGTATGGTAGATCTTCCTGCTCGATGAATTGAGTGTTGACCTCTTCACCTTCTTCCTTGATTTCAACAATTGACTCGTCGTCAATGGTCGCCACAATTTTTCTAGGTTATGATCTCAAATTTTGAAGGGCAGTTCGCTCAATTTCAGGATCAAGTTCTACCAAATCTTCTGAGTTACTTCGAGTCATGTACTGCAAGGGTAAGAAATATAGAATCAATTGTAGCTCTAGCTAATGAAAACAAATAATGAAAACAAAAGAAAAAAAATGGTTAAAGTAATAAAGCAACTAGTGTTCTTAATATCGAAAATCCCCGGCAGCACCGCCAAAAACTTGATATGAGGCAAGTGCACCTATCAGTTTTAATATAGCGGATGTGAGTCCGAGTCGATCCCTCAGAGACTTCGAGTACTAATATTAACCTTAGCTTTATTATCTAACCGGAAAATTATGAAAGTTGAATTAATTAAAAATACTAAAATTAACAAACTAACTTAATTATAAGACTTAATTAAGCAATTGAAAAAGCGATAAAATCAAGAACGACTTCAAGAAAGTAATATCGTATTTAGGAATTATTTCCCCTAGAGTTAATCATGTGATCACTTAAAATATATTCAATTCGGTTTCTATATTTCTTGACCAGAAGGATTCACAACTAAAGTTAATACCTTTCTCAAGCATATTAACCCTAATCCTAAATTATTTACCAGAATCTCTTCACTTAGTAATGTAATTTAGAATTGCATTAATTTATAATGAATTCCCATACAATTAATTAACTTTCCGGAAGAAACATGTATCTTATCTCTAAGTATACATGTAATCCTCTTCAATTGTGTAAAGATCTAATTACAAATGCAATTTCTCAATTAACATGCATAATATCATATATTAATATTCTAGAAATATCAATCAATAATTAACGACATAATTGAATCAAGTAAAGATAGAAACTTTATTGAGAATTCTAAATCAATCCAAGAATCACATGAAACCCTAGGTTCTATAATCCTAAATACTCAAATTCTAAGCTATCATAATGAATCTAAAAACGAGTTTCATCAATAATATAAAATAAAACACGGAAACCCCTTTTGATTGATGAACAATCTCTCTAATCTTGAAGTTGATGTTGTTTCCCTCTTTCTTGATGTTGTTCCGCCTCTTTCTTGATGTTGTTCCTTAAGTCTCTTTCTCTTCTCTTATGTCTTTCGCTTCTGTAATGTCTCTCCTTTTTTTAAACCCTAAGATATCCTTTTATATGTGTATTACAAGGATTCTGTTTTCGTCACCAGACATGGCTTGGGACATGACCGTGTCCCCAGGTCGTGTAACTTTCTACACTAAGGCAAAATTTTCTACACAACTTTAAAATTTCATAACTTCTTCATTTGAACTCGGAATTGAGTGAAACTTGATTCCTTTTCTTTGTTTTCGAGCCTAAAACGCGTTTAAACCCTGAAATCAACATTTTACTCAATTAAGTATCAATTTCTTTAAAGAAAACAAAAAATGTAAGGGAAATACTATAAAATCACCATATGAAATATGTTTAAAATTAGAGTTATCAAGTATGATGAACAATCACCCTTTGCTAATCTTCTAATCTTAATTCTAGAAAAAGAGAAGAGCATTAAAAAAAGTATTAAGGGATTTGGAGCAAAAGTGGGAAGAAAGATTTGAAAGACAAAGTTTAATCATTCGAAGGTTAATGACTAAATTAACGTATGCAATAGAGCTTTTGATCACTAAATTAGTGGTTGTAAAGACATACCTTTCTAAGTCTACTAAGGATGATAAAAAACTAAAATAGCTACTGTCTAGAGATTCACAAATTGATCGCAACATTCAAGTAGCAAAAGAGGTGAAAATAGAATAGAAACCAACGTAGGAAGTAGTGGTTAAGAAACTTGCCAATGTAAACATAGAGAGGTTTGAAAGAATGGAAAGACGATTTGAAGACATTATGAAGGCTAATGCCCTTGTTTCCCAGTCAATGCAACACATCTAAGTTAGGCAAGAACATTGAGTTTTAAGAATCATGAGCTTTTATAGTAAAATCAAAAGAAGAAAATGTATAGTAAAGACACATTCTTGAAAAATATGAGCCCGCTACTAAGCTAGGTATGCATCCTAGACCATTTCCAAAATATTTAATTAAACGAAAAACTAATGGAGATTATGAGTCGATTTTGGAAATGTTTAAGAAGCTATAAATTAATATTCCACTAGTGGATCTATTAGAGCAAACACTTATAGATGGTATTTGAAGGAAATAATGGTTTAGAAAAGAAAAATAAATGTGAGAGAAACAGTTTTGTTAAACCAAGCATGCATAGAAGCATTGAAGGACACCCTTCCCCTTAAATTAAATGATCTAAGTAAATTCACTCTAGATTGCACCACAGGAAATGAAAATCTTAAACATGCATTTTTTATTTATTTATTTAGGTACAAGTATAAATGTGATGCTCTTCTCTATGGAATAAAAATTAGGATTAGGGAATGTAATTAAAATAACTGAAATGTCAATTCAGTTAACTGATGGATCCTTCAGAGGGCCAAAATGGATGATTGAGAATATACTCCTAAAAGTGGATAAATTTATATTCCCTATGGATTTTGTAGTCTTGGATATAAAAGAAAATCCAAAAATGCCTATCATTTTAGGTGTCCATTCTTGGCTAACACTGGAGTTGTAATTGATGTGAAAAGTAGTAAAACAGTATTGAGGATTAGAAATAGTGAGCTTCATGTAGATATTACAAAGTGGTGGAAAAAGAAAGACCCTCGAGTCACTAAATCAATTACGACATGGGACATTGTATTTAGGGCAACCATTGACTCTGATGACAATTGGGAAGCTCCAAGAGATTAACAAGGAAGCTCAAGAATTTGAACCATCTTAGTAAAATGAGTAGAAGCATTGAGCCAAGAAATTAAACAAAAGCGCTTCTTGGGAGACAACCTAACTTTTTCTTTTCCTGTATCCTTTATTTTATCTAACAACTTGTAGTAAATTTTTAGAGCTTTTAATCATTTTATTACGTCAGAGTTGTGTGGTGTTTTGTTGTTAACATTGTCGGAATTAAGTGGAAAAAAAAATTTAATTAAGGACAAATCATGAAAGAGGAGATGAATTAAAAATCTAAGAGGATTATGGGTGAAAAATACACTCGTAATATATGATGTGATCTTCCCGGATGATAGGCTTATACAAACTTCAATGGTAAAAAGAATCCCATAGCATGGTAGGTTTAGAATTAGTATTAGAGCTAAAACTAGAGAAGTTTTAGTTCTCTTTATCTTTTCTATTATCTTCCCCTCCCCTCCCCCAACCCTCCCCCCCCACCCTTTTTTATTGATTATTTTTACATTAGGGATAATGTACAATTTAAGTTTAGGGGGAAGGAATAGAGTAAATAGGCACTATGATAAAAAGAAAAATCTATAAAAGCAATTAAGCTGAATTGATTACATTCCTACACTTTAGATTTTTACAAAAATCAATTTTTCAAGATATATATTCAATTTATTTGTACTATACATCTAATTAAAGAAGCAACTTTATGGGAAATTTTTCTCGATTTTAGTATGAAATTTGCTTGATTATTATGATCTTTTTACATAATGCTACAATTGTAAAAGTAATATATATAAAGTGTAGCGTTAGACTTGGAATCAGGGTGAACAATGCTGTTTAAGAGCTACTTGTTTATGTTGTACTTTAGTGTATACTCACTCAGAAGCCTTGGAACCCTCTAATTTTTAACAAATGATGCCTATCTCTTTAAAGTATCCTACAAAATCAAAATAGCAAAGGCAATTGAATGAGGAAATGACAATAATAATAATAATAATAATAATAATAATACAAGTTAGTAAAGATCAACCTTAGTCCTTTAGAAGAGTAAGATTCTTTCATGTGCTACTAACTTAAGGAAATTGTTAAAAGAGTAAGATACTTTCCTATTACCAATATGAGAATTAAAATGGTATAGATTGGCCTTGGTTTGTTAAAAGAGTGGGGTTCTTTCCTAATTCCAAAATATTTATGTTTAAATAATGAATTGAATTGAATTTAAAAACCTTTAAAGAAAAATTGAAAAATGTTAGGAGACAATCAATGGTATGGTTGATGTAATATGCATTTATTTTTAATTATTATGCTTAGAGAGGTGAAAGAAGGGAGTGTATACCATTTAGTTTTTATAATGTGAATAGCTTTTTCTTATTAAGTTTATTTTTATTCTGATTTCCAATTTAATCTTTGTTTAAATAATATGGTTTAATGCCAATTTACGTAGATTAATTGTTAAATTCTAGTATGGTTTCTATAGCCACTAAATGTATTGTGTAATTATGTTTTAAGGACATGTAAATATGGTTATATCATGACCCAGACAGTATCTTTGTCATGGTAAATCACGATACACCATACACAAGTCAATAATCAACTCCCTTGTTCATCAATGGCCTTTCTGATGATGTACAAGGCTTCATCCACTCCTAGTACTCTCGGTCATATATAGACAAATAGTATCATAGCATAGTAATTATCTTTACTAAGTAACTAAATATATCATCAAGTTAAAAGTATGGAACATAACATCCTCGAAACAAGAATAACAAAATATATAATCTAAACAACTACTGATAGTTTAACTATTTAATAATAAGAAAAGTGTAAAAGTCATATCCAACATTAATAGTTTCCTCTTTTGCTCCACAAATCGCATAGTCCTGTCTCATCAAGAGACTAACCTCGGGCATTCCACCGCCCGACTAAGTGAAGAGGTGTCCTTACATCAAAAGAAATCTAACGGAGTGTAAGCATATGCTTAGTGAGCTAATCCCTCCATCATGCCTCACAACAATATGTATTATTAACAACCATATGAATGCATATGACATGCAGTATGTCAAATAATACATGTAGTTGCCTAAGAATTACATGCAACTTAGAATTTCGGCCCCTATAGTTGGGGTTAGAGATTATTAACCGGTATAAACCAACAATCAAGTTCTAGCACCTGGGTTTTCATACAATCTGATCCTATGTGCTAAAATCATCTTATTAACATATTTTGTATATATGCATAAATATACTTTGCTTAAGAGAGAAATAAGATAACTTTTCAAATTTCTAGGTCTAGCAGTGTGGTGGCCTCCACATTCCACATCATACACCCTAATAGGAAGTCACAAGACATTGCCCTTAGT
Organism: Lumnitzera racemosa; assembly: GCA_024138005.1. Taxonomy (NCBI): domain Eukaryota; kingdom Viridiplantae; phylum Streptophyta; class Magnoliopsida; order Myrtales; family Combretaceae; genus Lumnitzera; species Lumnitzera racemosa. The sequence continues at coordinate 71,542,125 of JAMXBC010000007.1, read as the reverse complement.
TAAACAATTAGCATCTCTTGGCACCCAGTAAACCCATAAACTAAGACAGAAACTCAACAATAATATGTGCTAATCCCTTCAAGAGCCCTTGCTCTTGTGAGTCCCTTCTTACCTTTCACATAAAGTGGTAGTCAGTATAATTATGATGCTAAAATGTGTTATGCATGACTCATTTAAATTCTTGGTCGAATAGGTATTTATGCTAAATTATTTAGTGGTTAAGTAACTTCAGTCCATAACAACAGTACATAAGCTAATCTCAAAAGTAATTCCAATTATTATCTTATTATCATATTGTGGAAATCAATTACAAAACCATACACATGCATTTCCCATATCCTACATGCATTCAAGTTCGGAATAATAATTTAGTGCTACCATACTACAAATAAAATCAAGCATGAAGTCTTACGGAATTACTCACTCGACTATAGCTGCTTAATCATAGCAGTCCAGAGGTAAGTCATCTCCAAAAGTAAGGTCCCTTAAACATCGTAAAAATGATATTATGAGAATTAGCATGTAATATAATGTTAATCTAATGCTCTTTAAGTTATCTCCTAATTTAGTCTTAAACTTCTTCAGTTATACTAAATCTTCAATCTCATAAAACTTTCTTGTTTTAGATCTGATTTTTATGATCTTATAGTTAATTTTCATCGTTTTCAAGTATAATTTCATGTGGTATGGCCAAATTTGAGAGATGGGGCTTGCAATTTTGTCTACTAGCAAGAATAATAGCATCCCTTAGGTTTTAGTCTTCTTTTAGGCTTGAAATTGTTGCTGGGCTTTTTATTACTTTATGAGTTATTTTGGGCTTAGTCTTGAAACTTTGTTTCAGGCTTAATACCTTCATCAAGGTAAGATTTTCATCCATTGTTTATAGCCTTTCTACTAAATTACTTTTCTTGGATTTCAAAGTGGGTTATGTGGTCAAAATGAGCTTATTTATGTACTAATCAATGCTTGTTATTTTGTTAGGCTTGAGGGATTTTAAGTGGAATTCCTATAGGTTTTGTAACATCTTTTCTTTGGGTTTAAGGTGCTTATAAAAAAATTCTCTATGGCCCAATCAAGAGTTTTGGACTTATTTTGAGAGTTTTGGGCCCAGTTATGAGTTTTAGGCCCTTAACTCTCATTCTACTAGTTGCGATTGGTCTTTCCACTTTGTTTACATTATTTTCTCATTTCCTTAAGTGGATTATTTCTTCATTCTAGATCTGGTCAAGTTAGATTGATAGTTTATAGTTTTGTTTTTCCACTTAATCCATCATTTTCTTAAGCCTAAGTGACAAATCAAGGGTTCACACTACTTATACTTCAATATTTACTTAACTTCTTCTTCATATGAGGATTATTTTGACATAATATTAAGTGGAGTTTATAGAACATACGCATATTCTATGCAGCACACTTTAGTTTAGGTCCTTAGGGGTTGGTTTCGTTACTAAAGCTTTATGTAATGATTTTTTTTTTTACCTAAAGTTAATTTAAAGCACGTGAAACTAAATAGAAGCAGAAATAACAACTGAGCATGCCTTATATCCACACGTCTAACATTTCCTAGGATGTCCATGGACTTAGTTTTATAGCTTTCTCAAGTCATAAGGTCTTATTCTAGGTGATAGACAAATATACTACAAGAAAACTAAATCTAGTCTACTCATGTTGTAATATTCATGAGAAAAGTTTCAAGAAGCTTAACACTTGATATATCCTAACTAAGATAACATGTAAAGTATATAATAACTTTACATAATAGGAAATGATTTCTTAGGCATGGTGTTCTAATAGCACGTAGGAATAAGACTTACTTCTTTAAGGAAAGTAGGTGGTGGATTTCGCCCTAATTTATCCTCCTTAGCTCCTTGTTTTGTCTTCTCCTTTTTTTGTACTTTGGATGCTTAGAATCTAGGTTCTTAAGAGTGGGTTGATGCTCTAAAGTTTCCTTAAATGGGTCGTACAAGGTTTTTAGAGTGGCTCTTCAAGTAGATTAAAAGTGGTAGCAACAAAAGTGTGCTTTTTGTGGCATGAGTTGCATGTTTGTGGGGCAATGATGGGGATATGAGTAGGGTATCCTTTCCTTTTTCTTTTTAAGTATAAAGTTCTTTGGAAAGTGAAAGAAGATGAGTGTGTATATGTGTGGAGTGAATGGCTAATTGAAATGGGATCTTCTAGCATCCTTCATGTAGTCTTTTTGTTGGCTTTTAGATAATGTAAGAGTTAAAAATTAATGATTAGATGATGTAAGCTTTTTGGACAAATAGCAGATGTGATGATACAAGTGAAGGAATGTTAAATTAATGAGGAATGGCATGCCTTACCTCCTTCTTCTCCAATTGGCATGGCCCCTTATCTTTGTAGCATGGCCTTGTCCTATTGATTTTTCTTTTATATATTACTTAATTTAATTAGTTAAACCACTTATCTATAGGTAGTATAACTTATATGGAGAGAAGAGATTGTCTTATCTTGAATTTATGGGAGGTTATCAAATGACAAGTCAATCAAACTTTCACTATTGGCTTTAATTCTAATTAAATTCAAATTGAAAAGAAATTGGATGTGATTGGCTAGTCATAAGCCTTATACGTATGGTTCTTGAAATATTTCTTATCTTAGAATTTACTCCTTAAAAGCAATTATAGAGTTTTAAGGTCAACTTAATCTTGGTGAAGTTTGAGTTTTCGATTGTTCATTTGGGTCTCGATAGTCTTAAATGTTTCTAGTTCATCTTAGGGTTTAAGGTTTTGGTGATTTAGGATTCTTTATTTCCATATTAGGGTTTTTAGTCATTTGAGTTAAGAATTCACCTTACTTACGATTTAGGATGACTTTTAGGGTTTTTATCGACTTTGAAATTTTCAAATCAAATTACAGTTATAAAGTAAATAGATTTGGCTTTGAAATATAACTTAAATCTTAGTTTAGTTGACCTTTGGGAATGATCGGAGAGTATTCTTGACTACTTTGACCGTCATCTAAAATTATAGAGTTTACAGGTCAAGCTAAGTTCTAAGGATTAAAACGTTGCTAAAGTTTTGAATTTTAATATTTATCAGGACAAATTTTAGTAGAAGAGTATGAGTTGTTGTCCTCGAATAGATTGTGTGTCGTATTTATTTTTTATTCTATAATTTGAGCTTTCAATGAATTTTTGTCCTTAAGAGTTTTTCTTTATTCTATTTATTTTACTTGAAGACAACGAAAAGTTTAAGTGTAGGCTAGTTTGATAGAGCTTAATTGTACCTATTTTATAAGTAGATTTTACAGTGTTTTTATTGGCTTTTTAGTATAATTTAGTACTTATTTGTTAATATCTTATTTTAGCACTTTATTAAAATAATTTCAATATTTTTATGTTTTTGATAAGAAAAATGTGTGATATTGAAAAATATACACGTGATGATGAAGGCATATGAAATTGTAAGGAGAAGGAAATTAAATATAGGGACTTTACAAGAGAGATCCACATCCATGGCCCAATCAATGTAGATCATATACTTGAAATAATCTTACAAGTCATGTACTCTTTAAGACCTAAGCCATATATCTCTTGTTCCATGCGAGAATTAAACCATAAAAAGACCATATGCAAAGACCATAACCATGGTTTTAGCATGTGGTCATTCTAGATTATCATTGGAAAGAATTGAAGCCATTTAAATAAATACAATTGTACCATATAGGCCTGCTTTTATATGGAGTTTCTTGTAATATAAATAGTATGCCTTGTAATAGAAGAGTAGTTTACTTTCTTTTCGAATTTCAACATTGGAAAGTAATAGGAGTAATATTTGATCATTAAAACGAAGATTAGAACTCCTAAACAAGTTGTTTCACTCTTTTTAACAAATTCTTGATTTGGATATTGTCTTCTTTATTATTTCTTGTATGTTCTTAATTTAATATTTTTTATTAGATATTTAGTTTATTAGTTAATGAATTGTGCTTATTGTTTAAAGTCTTTAATTCTTTAATCATGACTACATGTAGTTTGACTCTATTGGAATACATATTAGTTAAGATTGAGTTATGAAATGATCTAGATTAAAGAAAACGTAACTATGCCTTTAATTCCATTAAGGTTTAGGAATTAAAGTGTATTAATTTAGCTTATCTCTTATCTAGTGATAGAAAATATCTCTTGTCTAGCTATAGTAAGAATAAATCGATTAATCTGGGGTATTTGCTATGCGAGAAGGAGTACTTAGTGCTTAATTGCTTTAAAACTAAACCTACTAAAAACATCTTTATTATCATTAAATGATATTTCTTACTATCTATTTGTAATTGAATCTTTGAAGATGTTGAATATCTTATAATTTTTTTTTTAATTTAGTTATTTCCATAAACTTTTTATTTTAATGGCCTAAGTTTATACGTAACTGACACTAATAAAAAATAGATGTCATTTCCTATGGGTTCGACTTGGTTCTCACCAATAATATTATTGCATATGCAACTTAGTACACTTGCCAATAAAAATATACTTTTATATTTATTGTAAAAGGTAAAGCTAGGTTAGGCATATCAATATCTAGTCCACCTTGCCTTAATTCCTAAAGTTTCGTAAGTGTGTCTTACATAAAATGGTCTAGCATAAACCTCCTCCCCATAGCTTAGCTCTTCTCTTACTAAGTAAAAATCTCAAGTTCTCCATCTCTACATCAGTTGACCTAAAGATTCTTTCACCAAAGGGTAACATGTCTAGAGAATTCAAGAGTAGCCAATTGCACTTTAGCTTACCCATCCACTACATGAGACTTAAAAATCTTTTCAACCTTACCCTCCCAATCAAGATAATTATCAACATTACTAGACCCATAGTAGGTTGGCATTTGTAACTTCGCATTTTCTAACCTAAAAATTGGCTAAGTAACCCTCTCTTTAGCTTTGTAGTATTCCTCCTCTTCACTTTCCTTAATCTCATATAGATTAATTCACTTACATGTTCTTCTTTCAACACCAACTCCTCAATACCATCTTCTAAATTTACATTGGTTACCATAACCAGCTTAATAACCTGCTTGCCATCCTCCCTTCTACTAAAGAGTAGCTTGCACATTGTTAGGAATCTCTTTGGTAGGTCAAATGTCGTCTAATCTATTGATAGAATGAATCTATTCAGTCATCATAGTCATCTGTTCATTGAACTTCTCTTCAATAGACCTTAAAGTGGAGAAGACAAGTCATCCTTAGTGGATAATGCTACTTTCTTTGTCTCTAACACCTGCATTAATGCTATATTCCATTATTTTTCTTATTGAACTCAAAAATCAACCCTAAACAACATAACATTAATTCATGATACATAATACCGCAACTTCGCACTATGGTAGCTAAGCATAATACAACTACAAACTTTGTTTTCTTTACTTAAAATAGGGGATACGTCAAATACTTTACCTGCTCCATTAAACACAATACCCATCCTCATATGGTTACTACACTACTTCAACTCCATAACCACAATGCAACAATACTACAATACACACTATTCGAACAACAATGCACACACGTAATAATAGTATAAAAACAAAGCATGAATGGTAACAACAACTTCAACAACAGATGTTGCCAAATCTCTAATACTGAGATGATGTGGCTTTATGGGTGAACATATGAAAGCCAACAATCACATGTGGATGAGTCTAAGTAGGAGAAAGCTAAAAAGCTAAACGGAAGTAGAAGGTGAAGTAAACTCATGCATTAACTCTTGGATTATACACCAAGAACCACACATGGACCTAATAATTCCACTGATATTACATACAACTGGATTAGAAGGTTGCCAACCTCTAGTTCTTGATTAAGGAACAAGATAAGAAAACACTCAAACTTAACTAAATTTAGTTTAGCTTAAGCACAATAACAAGAAAGAATGTAGAAGAAGAAACTAAGGGATATTCATTATGCTGAAGATACAACTAATATACAAATGAAGTATTTATAGTTGCCTTTTAAGGCAACATCATAGGTTAGTATAATTACAAAAGGCATAAAATACTAAAAGTAGAATGTATACAAAATTACAAGGGGAAATGGATAAATGGTAGGAGATATGTGTTGGCAATCTATAAAATGTTTGAAAAGGGGGAGCAATACGTATCATTGGTGGTTAGTTAGGTCTGACACAAGGAATCATCCTTAAGATGAAGGTAGGCTACAATTCAAGTCAGCGGATTGATCAGTAAGTTGGATGGGAGGCTTAGTGTACTAATCGAGCTATTGTAAGGTCGGTGAGCTAGCCATGTGCTTCTAAGCTGATACTGGACAAGGTTGTCAAACTTGTGAATTTATCTAGTAGAATCACAAGAAGACATGTAAAATCGGAATGTAAAATCGATACATAAAACTGTAAGTTTCTACAACTTATATAAAATAGCTTTCAAAAAAATAAACATATGCTTATAGTAGTTGTAAGAAACTTGAAATACATGGTGGAATAAAGATATGAAGAAACTAAGTTTTTCCTAATAAAAAATTCTTAATCTGTGATCTAACATTTTCCAAAGAAGGTAAAGTTGAAACTAATTTTTTTTTTTCAATTATTTTGTTTAAAAGGAGTGATCAATTAAAGAGAACTAAATGTTTTAACTTATTTCAAATTATTAGTGATATAAAATTTAATATATAATTTTTCTTATAAACTTTTTTATTAAAGCTAGAACTAGAATGAAAGCTATGAATATTGAACAAGGGATTAATAGAGAGAGAAAGAGAGACAAAAATTGGAATAGGATAAGAAAGATAATTTAATATCTTAATAGTCAATGAGATAATAAAAGCCTAGTTATATTTATTTTTATTTTTGTCTCATTTAAATCATATATGTAAAATCAATGAACTCGGTTAAAAATATAAGTTTCTACAACAAAACAATTTTATATATGAGTTAACTTGAAAGAACCTCTTAAAATCGTAAACTCGTAGAATCATATGGGTAAAATTGCAATTTTAACAACTATGACCCTAGACAAGTTAGTAGTTCAATGAGATGTTGTTAAGATAGGTTAGGAAATAGGTTATCTTCCTTTACCCAAGAGAAAATAAGGTATTAATGAGAGCTCGAGTACTCTAATAGGTCAGTTTTACGAAGTAGCTTGACCTTTTCCTCTATGAATTAATGTGTAAGAGCTCGACAAACTAAGGTAGCCAACCTATAAACTCGAGATTAGTTGATTGGTCCTTAACTCCTATTGCTATTTTCTATTATTCTAAGTTAGACAATGAGTGGAATGAAGAGAAAATGGGTCTCTACATTTCATAGCTCTTAAAACAAAGAGTGAGCTAAGAACAAAACCAAAAGTCCCAAAAATGGACTAGCCATGTTGACTAGAAAATTTCCATTAGGCCAAAGGTATGGCTTAATAGACTAGAGGGAGGCAATAATGCTATACAGACACTTTAGTAACTAAAGAATTTGAATTGAAGTGATGTGTGAGAGCTTAGCAAACTAAGGTAGTCAGCCTACAAACTCGAGATCTAGTGATGGCTCCTTAATTCCTATAATTGTTTTTTTTTTTTGAGGAAATCGCAAATAACCCTCCTAAACTTTCACTTTCTAAGTATGGTTTTTGACCTTATAAACTTTGATAAATTGGTAATATAATAGACATCTCTTTTTTTAGTTAAAAAAGGTTATACTATGGTCAAAGTTTAGAGGGTCGTAAAGCATATTTTAATAAATTTATGGAGTATTTGTGCATCAAAATCAAAGTTCAAGGGGGGTATTCTCAATCTATAGCGGTTGTTTCCCAATTTATCAAAATTTAGGAAGTTGAAAACCGCGCTTTGAAAGTTCAACGGGTCAATCCATACATAAGTCAAAGTTTAAGAAGGTTATTTGCATTTTCTCCTTGTTTTTTATTATTCTAAGTTGGACAATGAGTAAAATAAAGAAAGAATGGGTTTCTACATTTCTTGGCTTTTAAAACAAAGAATGAGGCAATAATGATACATTAACACTCTAGTGACCAAAGAATTATGAATTGTAACATAAGATATGAACCTTCCATAAAATACATACATGGTATTTTCCTATAGATAGATAAAATTGGAAACTAAGATTAGGGTTGGATGTGGAAATTAGTTCTCCTCCTCCCCAAAAAGAAACCATGGTCTTCCAATAGTCACAGACTTAAGGAATAGGGGCATTTTTCTCAATGGCTCGTGTCCCATATGTAGTTTTCAAAATGAAATGGAAATATCAAACATGCTTTAAAAGAATGTAAGAAAATTGTAATCCTTACAAAGTAATGGGAAGCATGGTCAATGGACAAAGGTTACAATGACCAAATTTTTTTTAAGTAGATGAAAATGAATTATTTGATAAAAAAAAGAGAAGGATCTATCCAATAACTACCCATCTAATCAATTTGTCTTTGGTGTCATGCTGTGGAAAGTTTGGTCTTCAAATAATGAAAAAACTTTCCAACCAAATAGTCCATCATCTAACTTACATCAAGTAATTAGATGCTTAACTCTTGAACTTTAGGCTCATTATCAAACAAAAAAAGGCAACATCTTATGCAACATTGTACAAGAAGATCTAGCTTGGATCCCTCCTTATCCTAGTTAGGTTAAAGTCAATATAGATGGTTTAATCATGACAATAACTCAACAATCAAGCAACTATAAGAGGAGTTATAAGAGAGCACATTGGTAGATGGATTTCTAGTTTTAGAAGAAAGATTAAAGAACCAAACATCCTCACAATTGAGCTCTGCATAATTTATTGTTTGCATAAAAAAAATGCTATCTATTGAAATTAATAATGTTGATTTGGAAATCATAGTTTTACTTTTGAATTATGATTCTAATAAAATAACTCCCTTTTCATAATGTTCTTATGGCTTATAAGGGAAAGTTACCTACCTCCAATGACCTAAAATTGAAGTAATGCTTAGGAAAATCAATGCTATTATTGATGCTCTAATTGGATGGATGCAAAGGGAAGATGAAGATGCTATGGACTTTGCTTTTTAAACTTATTAAGAAAAGACTTTTATTCTTATGGCTTAATTAAGGCAATTATCTCCAAAGACTTCTATGAGGGTAATAGACCTTCATGGTGGAATGGTTAGTATCACTTGAGCGATAAGCTCTAATTCTTTTATTTAGTTGGGAATCATCTTTGGTTATATTAATATTATCTTTATTTAGTAACATTATTAGCATATGCTTACTTGAAAAGATTAAAAAAAAAAAAAAAAAAGAAGAAGAAGAAGAAGAAGAAACTTTTCATTTTTTAATTCAAATACTATTTGTAAATTTTCATAAACATTGAAGGCAAAATGGAAAAGTTTTTTTTCCCTCAACAAATGTCTAAAAACTACTACAATGCTAACCTAATTGATCTAGATGTACATTTGAGGAAATATTGCCTACACCTAGTCTCAATTGATCTATATGTAAACAACAAAACCTTGGAATTAGTAGAATTTCCTAAGGCTGGTAATTCATATTAACCCATAATGACTCATGTCTGTGTTTAAACAAGTTCATGTCTTGAAAATCTTAACCTATAACTTGACCCATTTGTTTATTGTGTATAAAAATATAAACTTATATTCCAATTGATTTAATAAGTGTATTTCTTGTCTAGGTTAGACTCTAAAATTGTAAGATAGTTATAAATTCAAAGGGATTACAATTATAAAACTAAAATTTTACAAATAAAAATGACATAATCTTAACATTTATACATAACATTACAACTCAACAAAAAAGTTTAACAAAGTAAAGTTCGATCGGATATAGCAACTCTAAACACAGATTGGCTATATAATATATTGATATTAAGTTAAACCATATATGAATAGCATATTACTATTAGTGGTAATTTCTCTAAAGAGATATTGAACCATCTTCATATAAAAAATTGTATTAATAAAAATAAATGATGTTGAAATATTTATAAAAATAACTCAACTTATTAAATTCTCCACAAAACCAATGCTTTATATAAAAGGAGTTTCCAAAGTTTTTTACTTCAATGACCTATTGTATTGATAAAGAGTTTTATCACGTACTATATGTAAATTATAAAGCTATAATAGATATCTATATATTTAAGATATCATATGCCTTTCCATAACTTGAGGATGGTGAAATTTATTAGTATTCTAATAACTCAAATTACTCAATTCAGCCATCATATGCTGCTGCTCATATAACTATAGCGTTAATTCAAATTTATTATCACCTATAATTGTATGCATGCTTTAAAAAAACTGAAATTCTTAGATAATAAGTATCATAACAAATGAAATAAATTTAAATGCATTATATGCATTTATAAAAGGTAAAGTTACTTGTAAGTCGTCCTCATTTATCATGAATAGAATATCCAGCTATTAACTTACTGCTATCAATATTCGGACTTGTACATGTATCATCCTTCATTACATATTTATGAAAAAAGAGAAAGCAATGCTTCTTCAACTTTTAAAATATTGGTTATTGTAAAATTAAATAGGTTTAAGGGTTAAACCTGATACATGTTTATAGAACTGTTTAATAAATAAGTTCACAAAGAGATAAGCGAGTTAAGCTCGAACCTAAACATTAATTTATTTGTCTTTAAATGGGTTTAATGTGTTTATGTTTCATGCTAGTTTTTTTGTACACAAACCCATTTATAATCATGTTGCATCATGTAAGGGTTCATGAGTTTTCCTAAATTTTCAGGCATATAATTAATTATTAAGTAGGTCTTTATTTATGAGGGCACTTATATGGTTGGTAAACAAGTATCAACAAAGCTAGGATGGTCACAAAAGGTTTCCCTTTAAGTCATGTTTGGTACATTAGGATAAAGCTGGAATAGAATTGCTATTCTGACTTTTTTTAAAAGGTGGAATTTTAATTCCTTGAAATTAGCAATTATGTCTTTAAGTAGGAATTTAGTTTCACATTTGAGAGGACATAATAATGGTTCCATTTTTCCCCCATTAATTATCATTAATTAAGAATTACTTATTAACTTTCAATCTAATTATGGCATCTAATGTATATTTTACAAATATTACTACTTATGTATTCTGCTCCATTCCACTTTTTGTAAGGACCATCGTCACCTATATATAAGAGAAGATTACAAGAACTAGTTGTATTCCAATCATTGAAAAAAAAAAAAGATATTATGTTTTCTTTCAAGGATAACTTTGAAGCGCAGCATATAGTATAGTAGATACAACATGTGATACATTACACTAAAGGTTGATAAGGGCAGCAATATCGGGGGATGGGTCAAAGCTAGATATGGCTTAAATCCATATGGAAGAGAAAATCAAGAACAACTAAACCATAAGCTATACAAAGGATATGACATACCAGTGAACACTTGTAGACTGATTAGTCAAGTTAATATGATGTATAACTTGAGCAAGACTGAATTACCTGCCACCAAACCTTACTAAAGGGTATAGATGAGGGTGGGTAAAATGAACTTGAAATGCAAGCAAGAATAAGTAATAAAGAGGAAAGAAGGTTATATTGATGATAATTAGGTATTGGGGCTACATTTTCAAAAGTTACCTATACTTGAACATTTAAGGGAACTAACAAACCTAGGTAATTTACAAGAAAGGGCATTCACCTAAAATAGAAAACATACTAAGAAGAAAATTCATGAAAAGAGCAAAACTCTAATGTTCAATAAGGAATATTCTAGGCCTTTCCATATGAGTATGGTCATTAGAGGATAGGTGTCTTCATCAATGTAGATGGAAGTCCATCTAGTAGATTAGCTTCAAAGAGTTTGGCATTGAGCTAAAATCAGCTGTCACTTCTCTTGGGTCACTATCTAAAATAATTTGGCTATTAGGAACAGGTTAGCACATGCCTAGACAAGTAAATAATTGCTAATGTTGACTCAAGATTAGGTTAGCCAAGCTTGTGGACATGTTTATTGAGCTATTAGCAATACCGTCTAAGTTAACGCTAAGTTGGCATGCAATTCTTTCCTCGATCTCTAGTATAGTGTAAAATCTAAGACATTGAGGCTTGAGTAAGAACTCAATGAGCCATACTCTTTAACCCTCTAGCTTGAGCTTAAGTAAAGGGTGCAACCAGTTGATTCCTATCATCCCCTTCGAGTTGGTTGGAATTTGGTCTCAAATCTAAAGGGTTTTCTTGTTAATTATCTTCTTCTAGCTGATATAGACTCAGGTCGGCAATGTTGAACACATTAAACACTCCATAATCCTCTAGCCACTCTAGTTAGTATGTGTTATCATTGATTTTCAAGAGTATCTTGAATGTTCCTTCAACTCTAGTGAACAGTTTGTTTTTTCTTTTGTTTGGGAATCTATCTCGGCTCAAGTGCAACTGAACTAGGTTGTTAAGTTGAAATTGCTTACTTCTCCTCCCTTGTCCTCTCTACTCTAGCTTCTATGCATTCTGTTCCGATTGCTCGATCACCTTCCGATAGATCTTATAGAGGCTTTAGCTAAGTCTTTAGCCTTAGGATCTTCTCAGTTGGGTATAGGTATAGGATAGTGATCAAAGGATAGTTAGGAATTAAATTTATATACCACTTCAAATGATTTTTTACTTATGGTGCTATGGATAGATCAATTGTAGGCAAATTTTTCCATAGGTAAACACATATCCCAATCAATAAGGTTCTTTCTTAGTAGCTCAAAGTAGGGATCCTAAAGTACAATCAACAACTTTTGTCTAGCCATCGGTCTAAGGATGGCATGACATACTAAAGAGTAATTTGCTTCCTAACCGATGCTAGAGCATCTTCCAAAAATAGCTTAGAAATTTTGGGTCACAATAAGATATTATGCTTTTCGACATATCATGCAACTTGATGATTTCTTCAAAAAGAGAAAAGAAATAGTCGAAGCATCATCAATTTTGAAGTTAGGCACAAAATGTATTATTTAGCTAAATCTATCCATGACGACCATAATAGAGTCGTTGCCTTGAGCCATCTTGAGAAGTCGAGGATAAAGCCTATTCTTAATTAAACCTAAGGTCAATATAAGATGATAAAAGCATAGCTCTTCCTTGCTCAACTTAGCTCAGCTCTTAAACCTTTTATAGGTTACACACCTTTCCACAACATGATGAACATCCCAACGCATTTTAAGCTAGAAGAACTGAATATTCAACAACTCAAAAGTCCTCTTTTCTATGAAGTATTTGGAGAGACCTCTATCTTGGGCTCCTTACTATCAGCTCTCTTAATAAATTGGTTAGAATACAAAGTTTACTACCTCTGAATAGATATCCATCTTCAACATAGTCATCTATTACCTATTCTCCCATGCATTGGATATAGATTGGACCAAAATAGGAATTTGGGGAGTAATGCTTTTTGATGCTTTTGAACCTTAGTAGCCATGTTTAAGGTTGGAAAGGATAGTGTACCCCCTTAAGAGGGCATTAGTGACCATATTTACTAATGAGTGTATAGATGTACATGTTTTATGGCTGATTTGTAATACTTTTATAAAATTTTCTAGGTGTTTGTATTGAATTCAATGCTTAATTTGTTTATATCATAATTTTAGGCTTCATTTAATTCAATTGAAGAGATTGTAGATTTTATACAAAGTTTTAAAAGATTTGAAAATGATTTTCATGAGTTTTGAAGCCTTAGAAAGGATCACACCTATGAATAATTACCATGAATTGAAATTGCAAGCAAAAGAGCAAGAGAATAAGGAAGAATTGATGGTTAGAGAGAACCATGAGTAGGAACATGATCATGTTCTGAGGCATGAACCTCCTATTTCAATTATTAACAATTGTTTTAGCAGAGAAAGATCACAGATAGGATCATGGTGATGATATAAGGCATGAATATGCTATTTTTTGTGAATCTTCTCATTTTGGAAGGATTTGAAGCCCCAAAAGTTACCCTACACTTATACTACTATAAAAGGCCTTGTAAACACAATTATAAAAAACCTTCATCATCAAAATTCCTTATGATTCCTCTCATTCAACTAGAATTAGGTTTTAAGAACAATTCTTAGAGTAATTTTTGGAATTCAACATCAGGAATAATAGAAACCAATATTTGATCATGAATTAGAGATCTTTATAGGTTGTTTTTATTTTTTAAATATATACTTGATTTAGATATTATTTTTACTATTATTTCTTTTGTATGTTGAATAGATATTGTTAATTAGATGGTTGAATTATCAATTAATGAATATTATTTGTTAAAGTCTTTGATTCCCTAATCACTAAAACATATATTTTAACTCTATCGGAATATATGTTAATTAGGACTGAGTTTGTGAGAATCTTTTCTAATTGATTATTGTAAACTAGATAATTTCGATTAAAGAAGGACATAGTGATATGCTCTTTAAATCTTCTTGAGTCTATTGAGGATGAAGAGAAACCAAAATGACTGATGACCGTCTCTAGTGATTCACAAATTGATTGCATCATTTAAGTAGCAAGAGAAGTGAGAATGAAAGAGAAACTAACCTAAGAAGTAGTAGTTGAGAAGCTTACCAATGTGACCATAGAGGGTTTGAAAGATTAAAGAGACAATTTCAAAATGTTGTGAAGGCTTTCACTCCAACTGAGTCTATTAATGTAATACAATTAAGGTTAGGTAAGAAAGTTGAATCTCAAGAAATACTAGCTTCTACATCAACATCAAGATAAGAAGTGGTATAACAAAATTGCATTCCTGAAGTGTATGAACCTAATGTCAAGCAATTTATATCAATTGTACCCTATTCAAAACAACTAAAGAAACAAAACAAAAATGGTGAAGATTATGAGTCATTCCTAGAAATGTTTAAGAAGATGGAAATTAATATTCGTTTTTTAGAGTTACTTGAGCAAACACCTTGTGAAAGTCACTATTTGAAGGAAATCATAGCCAAGAAAATGAAAATAAGTAAGCGAGAAATAGTCATGTTATCTCAAGTGTATAGTGAAGCACTAAAGGAAAACCTTCCCCTTAAGTTAAACGATCTAAGGAAGTTCACTTTGGATTGCACTAATAGGGATCAAAATCTTAAGAAACCAATTTATGATATAGGTACAAGTATACATGTGATGCCCTTCTCTGTAGCATAGAAAATAGGATTAGGGGATGTGATTAGAAGAACTAAGATGACAATTCAATTAACTAATGGTTCCTTTAGAAGACCTAAAGGGGTGATTGAGGACGTATTCTTATGGGAAAAAATATATTTCCAATAGACTTTGTAGTCTTAAATATAAAAGAAGATCCATGAATTCCTATCATCCATGGGCATCCATTTTTTGAGCTGTAGTTGACGTGAAAAATAGTAAAATAGTATTAAGGGTTAGGAATAGTAAGCTGCATGTGAATATTATAAAGTAATGGAAAAAGAGAGACCTATAGGCCAGTAAATCACATATAACATGGGATGCTCTATTCAAAACGGCAGTTAACTCTTATGACAATGAAGAAGCTCTAGCAAACACAAGAGGAATTAATAAAAAGGTACCTTAAAGATTTGAACCACCTTAATAAAGGAAAGCAGGGAGCATCAAGCCAATTATGTTAAACAAAAGTGCTTATTGAGAGGTAACCCAAGTTCTTTTCAATTTTTCCATATCCATTATTTTGTTTTATTTCATTTTGTTTTATGCTATTCCTCTACTTGCAATTATTTTAGTTTCATAGCTTACATTGAATTTTTAGAGTTTTTAATTATCCTATCTTTTTATGGATTATGTGGTGATTAGGTAGGAAAGATTTGGCTAAGGATCAAGAAAAATGAGATAAACATCCAAGAGAATCATAGGTGAGATTCAAGCTTGTAATTTAGGGCATGATCTTCTTGGTTCACTGGTAAGGATTGAGAAAGCAAGATAGAAATCCAAGAGAATCATGACCAAGGTTATACCTATGATCTAGACTATGAAACTTCAAGAGCAAAGGGAGATAAAAATAATAGAGAGGTTTACGTGCAAAATCATGGCAAGGAATTTGACCATGAACTTGACCGTAAACCCAACTATGGTTTAAATTTTTTCTTCCTCTAGACAATGTTTTTCACTTGATTTATTTCCTTCATTTATGTTTTCATTGCATGTGAATTTATTCTCTATTTGATTTGTTAATTACATACACGAATATAAGAATTTAGTTGTTTTTTAGGAGAGGGAGTATTAAAACTTAGCTTATCATATTTGTATGTGCTTTCATAGTCTTAAAATCTTTTTGAACTTTTGCACTCTATAAGTATTCTTTCATGTCTTCTTGCAACGTAAATATGTTAAGTCAATATTTATTTAGCCTTAACTTCACTTAATTCATATTGTTTCAAAACTCTAGGATCATGAAGTTAGAAACCAATTAATTATCAATTTTAATTTTATGCTTAACCAAGTTTGATTGGTTTCTAATTATGCCTCATTAATGCTATATTGAAGTTTTTATGTTAATTCCTTACATTTGTAGAATTTATTACATACTAATATAATTTAAGTATGGGGAGATGTCCTTATAGATATGAGATTGTGTTTTTCCTTTTTCTAAGAGCATGCAAAGAGATCAAGAGAGAGATCGAGATTAAGATCGAGAGAGCTAGAGAGATGAAATATTTGGATGTGCTTTCACAATTTGATTTGCTACTAGCTATAATTGCTACTAATTTTTTGTTGCTTCTTATTGAACTTATCTTGTTTACAGCTAGAACAACTTAAGAACAATTTATGAGTAGTTTAGGAATAGTTTTAGCTTTTAGTTTCTAGTTTCCTTGATGCATTTTAATTTTTCATTATTTTTATTTCTTTCTTATTCTTCTTTTTCCTTTATGTTTTTTTTTTTTTTTTTTTGTGCATGGCTTGAGGACTTTAATGGTGTATATGAAATCAAGTAACTTTAATGGCAATTTCAGAATTTAGTTTCAAAGCTTAAGCTAAGGAAGTCTCAATTTCCTTTATCTTGATTCTTTTATTTTTACCCTATTAATTTAGAGCTTTTATTGATTATTTGTACAAGATGAGTTAGAAGGAGGAATAGGAATGACAATGGAAAAAATTTCTACAAAATATTTGAGCTAAACTAACTAAAAAGGGATATGGCATGTATGTATATTACTTATTCCCACCCAAGAAACTAAGTGTGTTTTGTTTAACCCCCAATTTCTTTCTAATCTATAACCCATTTTTGTTTAGTAGAATGATGCATAAATAGCACTTGTATGAAATTTTCTTAATCATTGTTGCATATTTTACAAGACAAT
Organism: Lumnitzera racemosa; assembly: GCA_024138005.1. Classification (NCBI taxonomy): domain Eukaryota; kingdom Viridiplantae; phylum Streptophyta; class Magnoliopsida; order Myrtales; family Combretaceae; genus Lumnitzera; species Lumnitzera racemosa. The sequence goes on along the minus strand of JAMXBC010000007.1, from coordinate 71,524,912 downwards.
AAAATTAAATAGTGAAATTTATGTTGGGTAAAGTTATATACTATTTAGCTTGGGATTCTAAGACATAAAAAAATAATAATGTTGTTGGGTGAGCATTAAGCATATGCTATTTCTAGCTTATTTAGATGTATGCTAGTACCTTTTCACCCTTTAAAGCTTTATAATCTTAAGCAAATAAGTTGTTAAAACCTATCTTCCTTAAATTCTCTGAAAAAATCAAAATAGTTGGAAGCGAAAAAGAAAAAAGGGTATATAGGTTAGCTAAGTTAGTAAAGATCAACCTTAGCCGTTAGAGGAGCAAGGTTCAACTCTCCCTACTAATATGAAGACTAAATTGGTGAGGATCAACCTTGTTCTATCAAAAAAACAAAGTTTAAATCCCACTATCAACATAATTGTAAAATTAAAGTAATCACACTTAAATAAAAAAAAAAATGAATTGAATTGAAAAGTTGTCCAAAATATATACCAGGGGGATGATCAGAATATGAGTAGATATAAATTATGTTTACTCTTGATTATGGTGCTTGGCAAAAATGAGGATAGACTTGTATACATACTACCTAAGTGTAAGGGAACATGTATGATTTTTGCCTAGTCACATGAAAAGGAATTAATTAAAGGATGAATCCTTAGTTAAACAATATGGTAAAATTTAATTTATAGAGATTAGTTGTTAAATTCTAATATTTGTGTTTCTTGTGCATTAAGAAAGTGACTCGAAAGTGATTATGTAAGTTGGTAAAAGTGTTCAAGGAAGCTTTATAAGGTTGCATGGACTTAGGAAGATTAGATCCTTCATTTACTTCAAGTTAAACCTGATTTTTCACCAATATCCTGAACTATAGTAGGTTTAGTTAGTATTTCCTATCCTAATTCTTTTATGTCAATCCTTTATAAGGATTGATTGATTTGCTTAAGGACAAACTAATGTTTAAGTGTGAGGAGATTTGATGAGTGTACAGATGTACAAAATTTATGGTTTTATTTATAATGTTTTCATAAGATTTTTCTAGGAGTTTGTATTGAATTTGATACTCAATTTATTTATATTTTGATTTCGTGCTTCATTTAAAGGGATTAAAGATTTTAGACAAAGTTAGAAGATTTGAAGATGATTTTCATGAGTTTTAAAGCCTTAGAAAGGATCACACCCACGAATAATGACTGTAAACTAAAATCACAAGCAAAAGAGGAAGAAAATAAGGAAGAATTGATAATCAGGGAGAACCAAGGGCAAGAACATGACCATGTTCTTAGGCGTAAACCTCCTATTTCAATTATTTGTGATTTTTGAAGTAGAGAAAGATCAAGGGTAGGGTCATGGTCATGATCTAGGGCATAAACATACCATTCTTAATGAATCATCTTATTTTTTGAAAAATTTGAAGCTCTAAAAGTTGTTACACTTCCACTTCTATAAAAGGCTTTATAGACACTATTAGAAAAAACCGCCATATCATAATTTCTTATTATTCCTTTCCTTCAACTAGAATTAGGTTTTAAGAACAACTTTTAAAGTAGTTTTTAGAATTCATTATGGGGAATGATAGGAAGTGGTAATTGATCTTGAATTAGAGATTGGATCTCCTTATAGGTCATTTTCATTCTTTTTAATATATTCTTCATTTGGATATTGTTTTTCCTATTATTTCTTTTGTGTGATGAATAGATATTGTTAATTAGATTGTTGGATTAAAAGTTAGTGAATCTTGTTTGTTGAAGTCTTTGATTACCTATCACTAAAACATATATTTTGACTCTATTGAAATATGTTTTAGTTAAGAATGAGTTTGCGAGAAGGACATAGCAATATGCTCTTTAATTCAATCAAGGTTTAGGAATACGAAATAATTAATTTAGTTTATTTCTTATCTAATAATAGAAATAATAAATTGGTTAATCTTGGGTATTTATTCACTTTGTGAGAAGGAATTTTTCCAAGAGCTTAATTACTTTAAAACTAAACCTATTAAAGGCTCTATATTGACCTTAGCTGGTTTTCTAATTATTTAGTTTCAATTGAATCCTTTGAAGATATTGAATCTCCCAATTAAATTGATTTGTTAGATTAGTTTTTAGGATTTAATTATTCACTAAACCCTTGATCTTATTCACATAGATTTAGACTGGACTAATAAATATCGCTAGTAAATATACTATATATTTATTATATATGTGACCTAGTGCACTTGCTAATAAATATACGCTTCTTTTTTATAAAAAAAAATAAAGTTAGGTTAAGCGTATCATTTTCCTTATCGTGTTTGTATTTGATTATAACGGAAAACTCATCCAAGAATTCTACCCACTTTGTTTGCCTCTTTGAGATTTTAGGTTGGCTCTTCAAGTATGTCAAGGTCTCATGGTCCATGTAGATAACAAACTCTTTAACCAGGAGGCAAAACCAGCATACTTGAGGAGCTCAAATCAATGCATAAAGCACTTTATCATATTCCAAATAGTTTACCTAAGCTCCTCGCTGTGATATGCGATAGGTCGGCCTTCTTGCATGAGCATAACACCATTGTCAACCCCTGAAATGTCCCAATCTAGTTTGAAAACTTTCTCAAAGTTTGTATAGCCATAACTAAGAGTAGTGACTTCTCCTTCACCTTAGTAAAACTCTTCTCATCTTTTCCTCCCCATTTAAACTCTACATTTTTCTTTTTGGCTTGGTACAAGGTGCCATAATGGTATTGAAACCCTATATGAACCTTATGTAAAAGGAAGTTAAACTATGAAAACCTCTTACATTGGCATAAGAGGTTAGAGTTAGCCATTCTACAATAGCTTGAATTTTCTCCTCATCTATACGTAGACCACCTCCACTTAACATATAGCTTAGGAAGACTACTTCCTCTTGGAAAACAACTTTTCTTTAAGTTATGGAACAATCTCTCAACTCATAGTACCTCAAAGACAACTCCAAGGTGATCTAAATAGCTCAGTTGGTTAAGGTTATAGATCAGGATATCATCAAATAAAGCACTACAAATTTCCTAATATAGTTCCTAATTACATGATTCATTAACTCATGAAGTGCTTGATGTATTAGATAAGTTAAATGGCATGACCAACCATTCATAAAGGCCATTTCAAGTTCTAATAGCACTCTTCCATTCATCCCTAAGCCTCATCCTTATCTAATGGTAACTGAACTTGAAGTTGATTTTAGAGAACACTTATGACCTATATAGTTCATCAACCATGTCGTCAAGTTGGGGATTGGGGTACCTATACAAGATAGTAATTTTGTTAATAGCTTAGCTATCCACACATATCCTCCACATCCCATCTTTCTTCATCACCAGCAATGCTAAGATTGCATATGGACTAAGACTTTCCCTGATATATCCCTTTTCTATCAATTCATTGACTTGTTTCAACAGTTCAATATCTTATTCAAGGTTCTTAGCTTGTTTTTCAAGGTGGCGCATAGCATCAAATCTATACAATGTTCTATCCTTTAAAATGAGGGTAGACCTTTAGGCAATTCCTTAGGAAACAGATCACCAAACTCATGAATTAACCTCTGGACTTCTTCAGGAAATCTAGTATCTTCCTTCATTTCCAATAACCTTCTAGTTAATAAGAATGTTGGCATGTCTAACATTATGGCCTTTCTTAACTTAGATCAGCTTAACACCAAAGCCTTTTTTGAACCTTAGGTTAGCTTGGCCTATACCTTGTTGACTTGGCCTAGGTTCATTGGGTTTAAGGTGATCTTTCTTCTATCCTTCTCAAATGTATAGGTGTTTTTGAAACCATCATCCATAACCCTTCTATCGAATAGCTAAGGTCAGCCAAACAAAACGTATGATGCACACATGGGTAAGACATCATAGAAAATCTCATTAGAGTAATTCCCAATAAAGATCAATGGGAGTACATCTTAGGAAATGTGAAGTGTACCCCTTTCATTCAACTAACGTAATTCATATAGCCTTGGGGTAAGATAAGGTCAATAACCTCCACTATCCATAATCAAGGCACATACTTAGTCATTGACATTGCAATTTATGTGGAACAGGTTCTCCCTCTACTCATCCTTAACGAACAACTTTATGCTTATAGCACATCAAGTAGCTAGACTCAGCATGTCCAGGTCTTTGGCATAGATCTCTTCTTTAACAAGCTCCTCCTTAAATCCTTCAGCACTTTCTTTTGCTTTAGCCTTCTCCTTAGGCTCTTCGTTGACACAGTTAACTTCAAAGGTTAGGACTTCTCCATTGAGGACCATAGTCTATTGGTTTGGACACTAGGCAGCCATGTATCTAAACCTTTGGCACTTGAAGCATTTTATCTCACTTATCTTTGGCTAAAGGTCTAACCTTTTTCAAAATTCTTGGTACCTCCTTCTTGGTAGGTTAGCTCTTCTAATCAAGTCAAGTGTCTTCTCTTCTGCTTAGCTTCGTACTAAAGTAAGCTTTGGATCCACTTTGTACAGGTTAGATGGATCGAGTAACTTAGTTCAATGGAGCTAGGACTGGTTTATTCTTCCTCTACCTTTCTGCATATTAGGCAAGCTTGATGGCTTCGACTTGTTACAGCTCAACAACATTTGTGATATCATATTTTAACCTGGTAAGAAACCTAGACATAGTTTAAGCTTTAGGCTCATTGACCTCACAACTAATTATGAGCATTTGAAATGCTCAATGTACTCATCAATATTTTGGTTTTCTTGTTTTAGCTCTTGTAGCCGAGTAAAAGTGTCTTGAAAATAAGACTCTAGGATAAATTGTGCTATCATATCCTCTTCATTTCAATCCATGTCCTAACTTCTTGGTATTTGTCCCTTCTTTGAATAGCTTAAAAGTTCCTGCACACATCACAGCATAACTAAAAAAATTCTAAGCCAGTTAGTCTCACCTTATTGTAGTCCTTGTACTAATAATAATAAAAAAGTCTTTTGACCTTTTCTTCCCAATCAAGGTACTTATCTGGAGTTTCACATGGTCGACCGCCCATGATAAACGAGCCCTCTTGTCTACCTTATAATACTCCTTGTCTTCTTCCTTTTCAACATCCTTTAAGTTTATTCATCATCGAACAGTTTGTCCTACTCCTTCATCTTAGATTTGCTGAGCTAGGAATTTTCTACAACCTTGCAAAGTATCATCTATTACTTCTCCAACTCTAAGAACAACTCAAGGAGCATTGTGAACAACCTTAACAAGTCGAGCAACAGCCAATTCACAAACTACATGAGTCAACTCTATAATCATGATGGCCATTTCATCAAAGTATTCATCCACGCTCCTAAGGGTAGTAAGAGTTTGTCTACCACAGTATTAAACACTACTTTCATTGTCCTCAACAACAACATTTACACTAAGGTCAATCATCTCCCCTTTTGATGGTATCTTTAATCCTACAACTAAACAAATCTAACTCTAACGATGACTACGACATAGTACTATGTTTTGGAAATCCCACAAAATAAAACTAAAATACAACATAGATCACACAACATAATCTAACACAAAAATTTAGCTAATACAGTTTGCTTTGTTTCCAAACCTAAAAATAGGGAAGAATAGAGCCACGATTTATACACAATAAAACACCCAACTATTAAGTACAGTACATTTCATATAGCTACTTGAGGACTTAAGCATACAAAATATTCAACTCTATAGCCCTTAATAGAACTTGAAACAACACAAACCACTAGCATTTCTCATAATGCAACTAAACACTCTACTCCTACAAAAGACACCGTATACAATGCCATACATACAATAGCTCTATGTTATGAACCTTTACTTTGATATCAAGATATGCTACGTTAAAGGTCGACATGGGAAATGACATTAAGGTATGGTCAAAGCCAAATATGACTCAAATCCATATGGAAGAGAAAGTCAAAAACAAGTAAACCATAAGCTATCTAAAGGATATGACGTAGTAATAAACACTAATGGACTGATTAGTTAAGTTGATATAATGCACAACTTTAGCTAGGCTAGATTACTTATGACCAAACCTTGCTTAAGAGAAAAGAGGTAACTATTAATGCAAGCAAGAACAAGTTGTAAGAGAAAAGAGGTAACTATTGATAATAACTAGCTATTACAAGTACATTTTCAGAGTGTATTCAAACCTGAACATTTATTGCAACAACCAAACTTAGATAATTTACAAGAAAGGGCATTTACCTAAAATAGAAAACATATTAGGAAGAAAATGCATGAAAAGTGCAAAACAATAATGCACAATAAGGAATATTTTGGGCCTTTCTGTATAAGTATGTCAATTAAAGGACAGGTATCTTCCTTTGTATAGATGGGAGTCCATCTGGCATATTAGTCATAGTTTAGGTTCGACACAACTAGGTCATAAGCTTCAAAGAGTCCTACATTGTGCTAAAGCCAACCATCACTTCCCTTGGGTCATTGTCTAGAACAATTCAACAATTAGGAACAAGTCAGAAAGAGCCCAAATAGGTCAGCATTTGCTAGCTTTGACTCAAGATTAGGTCGGCTAAACTTGTGGTCAGGTTTGCTAAGCTATAAGTAATACCATCTGCGTTGACATTAAGTTAGCACTTAGTTAGTTCTTCGATCTCCAATACAATATAAAGTATAAGACATTTAGGAAAGTAGGGAAACTCAAACCCAAATAGTAAGTTGGATTCTTCATCTGTAAGATGAAGAGTGAGAATTCAAAGAGCCATAGTCTCTAACCCTCTAGCTCAAGCTCAAATGAGTAGTCTAATCAATTGATTCCTATTAAAGTACATAGAAAATAAAATACTTTTATTAATTGGAAAATATTCTAAATAAAATGGTTTCATAGGGTATGTATTTCGAATAACTCTAGGATAAGTACGAAAACCATATAGAGTATAAATTCCAATAGATCAAGAAACAAATAAAAGTAAGATAAACTTCCTAAACTAACACCAAATCTTTAACAACATGGTATCTTGCTAAAATGTGCAAACTTGACTTCAAAAATAGTACTAAACAACAAAGTGTTTATGCTAGGCCATAGTAGGCTCAAATCAATATTTATTAATATATTATAGGCTTCATAACCCTCCATGTATGAAAAAGTTATGGCCTCTCAAATTTGTCTCTTAAATTAGAACTAGAAATAAGAAGTTGTGAGTTTGTGGCTGCTTTTACCTACCTTTAGATCTACTTCAAACATTTTGAAGTCTTGACTCTTTCTACTTCTAACCTTATTCTGCCTCTACTTCTTCTAATCCAAGAGTTTCATGTATTATAAGCCTAAGTTGTCTATATTAATTTGTATGCTAGGGTCGCCACATAAGAGAGAAATGTCAACTTTACACATATGTCCAACACATTCTTGACTAAAATGCATGTAAAGAAGATGTTTGAAAAAAATAAATAAATAAATTATCGAAGAGTGGCTATGGTTGCTAATATAACCGATCTAGTAATGTTGTGTTTTAATAATAACACAAGACTTGTGTAGTTGACAAAATTCCAATCTCACAACCATTCAAAAGATGTGTTATTGAAATACCATACCCTCCACAAAATTTTGTAGAAGGGCAATGTTGGGAATAAAGTGGTAGTAAAGGATAATATCATCAACCTACTTATAAAGGGCTTATATTTAGTAAAAATATGAGTATCATGTGAGAGGCATGGGACATAGAATAGCTAATGGATGATGCAAATGCAAGTAGGAGATTATTGGTGTATGGCATGGTGTTAGGACATAACTATATGATTGCCATGGGTATGTTTCTATCTAATAAAATTTCACTAATACTATGTCATTCTCAAAATTTTCCATAGCCATGGAGTACCAAACAGGCTTGTAGGAGATAATCACATGGATAATCTCTCCAATATGAGGTATAAAAATTCTGCCTTATGCTCATACTGCAGCATGAGCATGTACAATTCAAAAATCAACTACAAATCCATACATTTTATATAATGATCCACCAAACTAAGATTATAGATTAAAACTTCAGTTTAACAATTAGAAATTTTAAAAATTCTTCAAAAATTTCAAATTCTTCAAAATTCAATTAAATTTTAGTTGGACAAAACAATAGAAGTTTGAAGTATACACATTAGCCACTACATAGTTAAAGAACGTGGACCTCACGACTATTTAGGGGTGTAAGTGCTTGATTTAAAAAATGAAGGGTATCCAAGCAATTACAAAAGTTTTCAAGGATGGTCTATATAGCTTAACGATAATAATATAAGATATGAAAATTGGGCCCTTGCTTGAAATCCAAAACTTTAGCCCTTAAGCTATTTGAATGCTATTATTAGGAGAAATTCTTAATTGGAGTCAAGGAACCTTAAATGAAAATCTAATCAATATTCATACTCTTTTGGTTACTACTTATTTTAACATTACTTCTAGGTAAAACGGATTTTAAATGAAGAAAATGAAGGATATCGATGGAAGCATTATGAGTGAAAATGTATAGAAATGCATGTAAACACATAAGGGAATTCTATAATGACAACACTTAAAATAACGTTATCCTAATATTATGATAAATCACTCTCAATTTTAGTTAATCATACCTACGAATGGTAAAATGAAAGTAGTTAATAACTTCCATAAAGAACTATCAATTGTCAACAGCTTCCAAAAAAACTATTGACAGCCTTATTTTCTGCTCCTGACAATTTTGCTATTACCATTGATAGGCATAACTTGCTTAAATCAGTATAAATGGTTGTTGACAGATATGGTAAAACAACTTTAGTGTAAGATGATTTTAAGTGACGTTACCTTAGAATGCCCTAAAATTATAACAGTACCTTTAAAAGTAATGTAGAAAGATAAGTTTGGAGAATATTTGAATCTAACACATCTCTTTATATTTCTTGCTTAAATCAAGCTTGAGTAAAAGCATGTGAAGATATTCTACTAAACATTTTCTCAAGCTACTTAGAACCATTACTTAAATATCATTGAGCTTAATGGAGTTAAACATGTATGTGTTCAATAATTTTTAACAATGTATTTTCATGGCCAAATACTATTACAATAACTATGGGAAATGCGAAAATCAAACATGATCTATTTCACAAGAGATCGATATTCATACCTCTTTGCAACAAAGGCCTTAATAATAATGTATTTCACTATGAATACAAGAAAGGATATGAGTGAAAGTATTACAAATGGAAATGGATACAAATACATGTAAAATTATATTAATAACACCTTTAAATGTAATTTTAGAAAGAACATTTCAGTCTAACCAATCTTTTTACATTTTCCTTTTGATATGCCATCTAAATTATGAAAAAAAAAAATTCCTTCCAGTTCATTTCTTTTCTTTTCAATAAATCCAAATAGAAATAGAAATTTATATTTTGTCAATTTTATCCATATTCAATCTTTTATAAATGGCCAAATATAGTATAAGTCGCTCATAAGGGTGTGTCTCAATGGTTGAGATTTTGCTATGAAGTGTTATTGCACTTAAATTTGAATTTCACATGGAATGAACAAGCTCATTGCTCTAATGAATTTCCTAAATAAATATTAACTAACTGTATCAGATGCCTTTGTTATTAATGATAATGCAGGATATGGCTCGGTAGACAGCTTAGAACCAGGTCGAGTTACTCCACTAGACTTAGGTGATAAACTCACCCTTTTGTGTTGTACATATTATTTTATTAGTAATGCAAATATCATCTGTTTCCACCGGAAAAAAATGACTATGAACCTTTTCTCTCTTTTTTTTGTGTTTTTTTTTTTTTTTCTTTCTTTTCACTCAACTAGATAGTTGTCAACATATATACATATGATCAAATGGGATTTAATCTTTCGACATCAAATGAATTGAATTCGTTATTTAAAATGTTTGAGTTCAATTTCGATTATATGTGATGTCCCTGGTCGTTTAACCACCCGGTCTTGTTCATATTCCTCCGTTCCTCTTTCTCTCATGAAAAATAATGCTTCTTTGCAGTAAAAGTAATATACGGCTCATACGACACACGTACTCATTAAAAAGAGAAGAACATCGATTGACTTGTAAACGCAAACGAAGTCCAAGGTTTGGTGAAGTACATTACGCGGCATTTACATTTTTTTCTCGTATTCTGGAAGTCCCGATCCCAATTTGTCTGCAGTCTTTTGCGAATTGTCCCATCCCTTGTCTCCACGTTCTAAGTCTCCACACCTAAAATATTACCAGTTCCAAAGATCTTGCTGACCAAAAACCATCACACGCCTTCTATCATTTTGTCACCTAATAGAATTTTCACTAACGTACCATACCATGATACTATAAATACAAACTTAAACCGGTGCACCTTGTCGAAAATCAAAGTTAATCTAGTAAACATCTCTCAGACATATAATCTCAGAAGTGAAAAGAGTGTATTAGAATTTTCATCAAATAGCTTGGGGCGACCTGAGGATACAGCTTAAGAACACACAGAAGGAAATGGAAATGAAGCCTAGTTTTGTGCTCTTGGCACTTGCGTTTTTAGGGTTAGCTCATGTGTCTAGTGCACAGAATTCATACGTTGTGCTTGATTCATTAGGTTGGAGTATTCCTCCTGGCGGCTCGGTGGCTTACACAACCTGGGCTGCCAATAAGACTTTCAATGTTGGTGACATTCTAGGTAATTTTCTACAGCTGTTAATTTTGCAGTTTATGCTGTAAGATACCGGTGAAGAGATTAAAGATAAAATTTTTATGCTTTCCAATATTAATTATACGCTTTATCATTTGTGTAATGATAAATTTGAAATGAGTACCTAAATTAGTAAATAGGTCTTTTAAAATACATGCAGGATTTACGGGTATGTACATATATAACTTTTTTTTATTTATCTCTATACTTCTTTTTATAAAATTTCATTGCCTTAAAGGTTATTGTCTAAGGAAAAATATTTGTACCATTGGGTTTTGTGTATCACGAACTGTTTATCTTAAGCTGAAAGATTAATCGCTTGATTTGTAAAAACAAGTGAAAATTTATAATGAAACATACGGATAAATGAACAAATTAAATAACTTAGGAATGTCTCAATTCATCTACGCAGAGTTCAATTTTACCACTGGACAACATGATGTAGCCAAGGTTACAAAGGCTGCTTATGATAGCTGCAATGGTGCAAACCCCATTTCACTCCAAACAACAGGCCCTGCTAACATCACACTGGATGCCGCTGGTGAACATTACTTCATCTGCACTTTCAATGGACATTGCTCTGCAGGCCAGAAATTAGCTATCAATGTCACTGGATCATCTTCATCCCCTGCTCCGTCTCCAACACCTTCCTCGGTCACACCTGCTTCTGCACCTGCACCGGCCACCGCTACCCCTCCCTCATCGACACCAGCACCCACCACTTCCCCTACCCCTGCACCATCAAGGGCTCCAGTGACTTACACTGTTGGTGGCACCATGGGATGGATTGTCCCTTCTGGTGGAGATGATGTTTATGAATCCTGGGCCTCTAACAAGACTTTCATGGTCGGTGACATCCTAGGTATGTAAAATCAACATCAGTTTATCAATCTAAATGTCAGTCAGTTCAGTTACTTACACATATATATATATATATATGCTATATTCTGCAGTGTTCAACTTCACCAACCAAGCGCACGATGTAGCTGAAGTGACTGAGGATTCATATGACTCATGTAACACCACCTCCCCAATCTCCCTCGCCACCAACCCGCCGGTAAGAATCACCCTCACCTCCCCTGGCGAGCACTACTACATATGCACCATCCCTGGCCACTGCTCTGCTGGGCAAAAGCTGTCTATCGACGTCACCGGCAGCTCCGCCGCTACTCCTCCATCCTCTACTGCTGTTCCTCCATCAACAACCACCACTCCTACCGGCACCAACACCCCCACGGCACCACCTCCACAAGATAGCTCCGCTAAATCTATTGGCATTACTGGCTTTTCAGCCACAATCTTGTCTATTGCTGTAGCTTTTTGGTTTTAAATTCTTATGACCACTCCCTTTTTTCCTGCTTTTTTTTTTTTCTTTTTCTCCCCCGATTGTTCTTACATTTGAAGTCATAGACAGATATTCATTTGTGAGATGTAATGCAGATATTTGATTTTAGATTTCAATAATACAATAAATGGGTTCTTCCATAATATTTTACCATTATAATGTGATTTCGACTTCGACGATCTTTATAATGAATCATGTATGTGGATAGGCAACCTTCTTCGCCAAAAATGAAATTTCTTCTGCTTGTACTTTTCAGCTAAATTGCGGATTCATTGTATTTCAAAATAATCCCAAAATTCATTTTGAAGGACACTTTCGAAAGAATAAAATTAATTTATAATTTTTTCCCTAATAATTACAACGTGAATAAAAGGTCGGAATTATCCCATTAAAAGATCTGCTTTGTGCCCACTAATTTACAAATGTCTTTGCAAATCAATCTCTTTTATACAAGATGGCTGGACATGTCATATACAGAAGGGAAAGCCAGGCATGCTAGATAAATTGAATTACCTAGGGATTAGTAAATACTGAGGGGTTGTGTTTGATTCTATATATGAATACTCCTGCCCAAGCCATAATTTTGATTATAACATCTTAATCATGTCCAGGAGTGTTTACACGATAGGTTATCTCCTATAGTTATACAATACATATATAGATATATATAGATAGAGATATTGTTTGGTAAGAAAATAAAAATCATATCATGGTCATTCGAAGTTAAAAAAGAAAAAAATAGAAAGAAAAGAAAAAAAAAAACAAGGAACGATACTATTCTTGGTTCGTCCCATATCTATTTTAATAACCTCCTTTCCCATAAGATGTCCATAGTTTATGAATTTTTGCCATACCGTTGGTCTAATTTTTGCAATTTATTGAATGCACATCTAGATTTGTCAAACAAAGACAGATTTCTTGATTAAAATAAGAACATGTATAAACAGAATTGGCCCACGCATTCACGGTCAACACGAATTTAATAATATTAAAAGCTCTGGTATTTTCGGTTTTTTTCTTTTCCCTGAATCCCGGGGTAGTATTCGGTATGCACTTACCATTATGAAAGTGTTTTATTATGATGACCTGGCCTCGCCATTGATTTTACTACAATGGTATAATTATAGTACAAATGGAAGTTATTTTTCAGAAATATTCATGATAATAATTTTAGAGCGTGCAATCTCCACCCGTACCCCGCCATAAAATTACCGGTTTCCGAATCTTAAAACTGAACCTATCTATAAAGCTATTCAACCACCCTAAAACGTGTTGACATGCCTAGAATCTAGTACAGATTCTTAACATGCTCTAGAGGTGCAACTAATTATCAAGTAGGGATTTAAAGTCCTCTCATACTTTGAAAGAAAGTAAAATTTTTTTTTGTCTTTTTAGGATAAAATTAATTGTGAAAAAGAAAGATATTTATATGTTGGAAAATAAAGGACATCAACAACTAATGAATCCAATCCAATAGTAAAATTGAAGAGTTTTGAAATTCCATGACCAATGTTACCATAGTTTATAGTAATCAAAATGAGTTTAACTATATTAAGCAATATGACACATGTTTAAAGTCAATTAAGGATCACAACAATAAGGAGAATACTCTAATTGATAAGTTCCAAAAGAAAATATTTCTAGTATTTGGTTACAAGAATTGAACTAGATAAAAAAAACTAGACTACTACTACTACAAGGAGAACTGGATAACACAAACTTATTGTACTATGTTTGGCTCGTACAATATTAGACACAAAAGTTATATTAAAAATTAAATATTTGTATTATGAAATAAATAATTCTTTGTAATATTTAACAAATATAATATTAATTAACACAATATTATAATATAAAAGGATATTTTTTATAATACAAAATATTTTTGTTTTTTTTAGTGAATTTTATTTTTATACCATAATGGAGAGAAATAAAATTTAGGCTTTTTATCTAATTTATCAGCCTAATTTTTTATCCAATCACCAAACAAAATTATAAACTAAATATGAGATAAAATTTTTTGTTCAATTTAGAGTCACAAAAATTATATAACCAAACACTACCGTAATAACTACAAAAAGGTTTCTAACATATCCTTAGAAGAGTAACAGGTTTCAATATTCAATCAATGGCAACTCCTCTCCAATACATAAGGTTACATGAGGTTATTATACATGAAAACATAATAACCATCATAAATGGAAAATAATAGAAAAGAAATGAAATAGTTTGCTAAAAGGAAATAATATAACTATTCACTCTTCTTATCCAAAATATTCAAAATAATTTACCATACAAATTAAGATTCACCTACATAAATAATTTCTTTAGAACTAATGCTATTAGAAATAGAGATATGCAAATAAGTTTTGACTCACAGACTAACCTGTTTAACCTTTTTCTAAAACGAGTTAAGTTTTTCGACCCATTTAAAAAGCAAGCCATCTTGATTCAACCCATTTAACCCATGGGTTAAAGTGGGTTAACTCACACTAGGCTGAATTAGCCCTCTTTTATCTAAAAAAATTAAAATAATATCCTAAACATGGATGATGCTGGATGGATGGTTCTTTAGATGAGTCAACGTATCAATTGTCAGTCTTCACAAATCATATCATAGACTCACTACATATAAGAATAAACACAACATATCTATTATCAAATAATAAAACAATATTATTAACCCTAGCCAAAAAGTAACTTTAGCAAAAAAAGAAACTAAACACTATAAGTCCTAAGTTCCTAAACCTAAATTTCTAATGAGCTACATGGCTACAACTTTCAAATAATAAAATAATATTTTATTGATCCATTTTTTATGCAAATAAATGTTTGCATGTTGGTTGCAAAGTCAACTTTCACTATGAATTGAATACTTTTGTTACGATATATTATATTTTCTTAGTGAATAATATTCTTTAAGCTACGATTTTGCAAATTGGAGAGGATTACTATAAAAATATAGGATGATATAAGCAAATATGACACAATAAGTCTTCGATTTCCTATATAAATCTAATAACCTATGTATTTGTCTAAAAGTGAATCAATGTCAAAATAAAAAAAGTTTAGATTCATTGATAATTAATTTCATTAAAAAGTTCATAGTCTAATCCATTTAGCCTATGAGCCAAAGTGGGTTGGGTTGGGCCAGCAAAATTCTGACCCATTTAAAAAGTAGGCTAAAATTAATTGACCCATTTAACCTAAGAGTCGAAGTGAGTTGGGCCAAATTAACCTGTTTAACCTACTTTGCACACCTCTAATTAGAAAGCTTCCATTATGCTTTTTTAAAAGCTTTATTTTAAAGTGTCTTTAGACAGCTACTCATGCTGTCAAAAACAATACTAATTCTCCTTCTCGAATTAGAACCTCTAACAATAGCAAAAGTAAGATTAAAATTAGAATCTCAAGGAGTTCCTCTTTATGCATTACCCAAACTCATAGATTAGGCTCTTCCTTGATTCAAATCATGGTCTTTATTAGGTTTTTTCCTATAATCAAAACCTCAGCTAGCTCCATTCAACCCTTATTTCTTATTTTACCTTTTGACTCTAGATCTAAAATTTTGATTCCCATTACCTATACCCCATAAAACTTACAAGATACTAGATATCCAATTGAGCTTTTAAGTTTTTTCTATTATAGTTTTATAATATTAAAATTTTAAGATAATTTTTTTCACAACTTGAATTCAGTAAATGTTTCCATTCAATTTATTTCAGAAGTTACTCCATATATCTTTCTTTTGGTAGCAAAATGTTAATAATGAGGAAAAAAAAATGAGATGAGACAAGACAGTAAAAATGGAAACTTAAAAATGAAGTAAGAGATGTGAAAGAAATGAAGCACCAATACCTTAAGTTTAGCATTTCCTATGAATGATCGCTTAGGTCATAATCTATATACTTATTTCTTTTTAATAGTATATATAACATAGAAAGTGAAAATGTAACATTATTTTACATTTACTCTATTATTTAATAATTTTAACGTTATGGGTATGGGATATTCTAAAACCTATACCTTATATATTTTAAAATACAAGTTCCAACATGAGTATATGGTAGAGAGATATTATTATCTATACCCTTTTACATAGGAGTAGGATCTAAAAAATTGCACTTAGAATATATCCTATAACCTTTAATACCCATCCAAAACTTATTTAGGTAAAATATTATAAGCTATTGCATACAATGAGGTTACTTAATATGAAAATATGCAATCTTTTATATTTTTTGCATTGACATGGAGTTCGTACCATTCAATAATAATTAATATATGATATAAGAGTTAAGCCAATAAGTATTAATATTTGTGTTACAAGATTTAGCTATTGTCTTAATATCTAAAGGAACTACATAATGCCAATGCATATGCTCAAAAATTATAATAGTCTTCTAAATTAAAATATAACCTATTACCAAGTTTTATATTCCAGTTTGCATAAATACTATCTTTCCATAAGGATAATACATCAATAATGTATTGAGGTGATCATAGCATTAGCATATCATCAAGGTAATAAGTTAAAAATAAGGAATGTTGAGTTGAGATGATTACTAATGACACAATACCTATATATTTTAAATGTTTCTTTTATCATGTTAATAGTGTCTATTTGGTAATATCAAAGTGCAACAATTTTTGCAAAGGTGTAAAACACTGTGCAATTCTCTTTAATAATTTAGATTTTGCATATGTCAAAACCATAATCTTGATTATTGTAGTATCTTATTTATGTTATAATTTTTTAAGGTGTATGCAAGTATTTGTGTCTTGTATATTTGATGTAAAAGTGAGGCCTTGCATAAATGAAATAAATCAAGTTTTGCTAATTATAAGAGAAACTGATATGAAAACAATCTAGCCAAGTATCATCTTCTAAAAAGAAAAACAAAAGCTTCTTATGGCTTCAGACTTAATAACATGAAACCTGTGATATGTCTTAATTGATGCAATATATTTCTTAGCTTTTAGGTCTTTAACTTTGAACAAATATTTGCCACTTTGTGACATTAGTTGTTATATGCAAGACCTTATGAATTGACAATGACTTATAGGCAAAATATGGTATAAAGAACATGCCATGAAGAGTCACATGTAGGTTAATATGAACTAAACTTGAAATATGCACAAAGTATGTGATTCCATCAACTAGTTTAATTAGAATGGGTATTGGTATTATAAGTTAATTGAATTGAAAAGTAACATCTTGCATTATACCTTGTAATTTGATAGCTTTGGGATAAAAAACATGAAGGTATTGAACGCGTTCACATACACACAATACATAACAAAACATAAAGGAAACTGGGGTTTAAGGTTTAGCAATTCGCAAGCTACTCGATAAATATCTTACACCACTAGGCCCTATATGATCTAGCAACTAGTTTGATATTACTAACAAATAAATTACTTGGGTCATGTCATTACTCTTATTAAAGGAGTAGACAAGAGTATAAACTCAAGAAAGTTTCTCTCAAGAAGGAAAATATTGTGTTTTTAATATTCATGATAATGTCTACTATAATCATAGAACCCAATGGCTAAGATCTAAAAGATGAAACAATAATAGCAATCTAGTATCTAAACCCCTTACCCAAGCAAGAGCAAGAGGTATGAATAACCTAGCCTCTTAAATCCTCAATTGGCGAGCTAATTTTGTCTACGTCGACCTCAAGGACCATGTGGATCTCCAACATCTTTCAAGTTCTTGAGCTATTTGGTGTACAACCTTGATTGATTCTAATCTCTCCTAACTGACTCAAAAGTTAACCTTTCCAACCGTCCTAAAGACTACCTCTCATCACCAACCCTTTGTATTGTGCTACACTACACACCATTGAATTCCAACTAAGTTTTTGAGTGTAAAAAATTGTTAGAGGAATGTGCCTTAGCCTCTCCTATGACAACATGTGTGCCACTCTCTATGGACATGCCTTGATAGTAAAATATTCCATTTTTAGAAGGATTACATAACTGTCTTTCTATATTTATACTTGCATTTTTATGAGTTTCTTACACTTTCTAGTAATTTAGTTGTAGCATTGCAACCCTAACACACTAGGTGTAAATACCTTATTTAGACAATTGTTACAATCAGATTATATCCTTTCATTAACAAAACTTTTTTGAGTTTTTTTTTTTTCCCTTCTCCCAATTGAGAGCCTTATTACCCTAAGTCATAGCAACCCTTGAGCAAAGTTGTGCCGACATACAACCCAATACATTGGATCAGTAAGTCACATTTAGTGACATGTTGGTTCATGAGTGCTTAAGTAGTAAGTCATATTGGCAAGTAGGTCACGGGGCTTAATCCTTTTTCTTTTTATGTCTTTCCATTTAAACCCATTCTCATCCTTTCTCCAATAGTTGCCACTAGAGGACCCATGCATACATTGGTAAGACCTCCTTTTACGAGGCACATCATGTAGAGTTTCTAGAAGGATTCTCGTTTGTGATCAAGTATAAGTGGGGAAAAGCAAAAGTGATCACCAACACCCTATCAAGATAATACATACTACTTTTTGAGTTATAAACGAGACTATTAGGATTTATGAGTCTTAAGGAATAATATTACCAATATAAATAGAACTGACTAATCCTAAGACAAAGGGTCGAGAAACTCAACACCACTATTCTTGAACAACTTGGAGATGGGCCCTCGTTTTGCATTATTACAAATACTAAAATAATGAAAAAATTGGATTCACTTGTTAATTGCCCCTATTGGAAATAGGATTAAGTATGGATTCGAACCATAATACATGGTTTCATAAAACTGTACGATTTTCTTGATCTAAATCAAGCATGTTTTACGTGAAGAAGATTTGGCTCAACATGTTCTATTTAACATAGATAGGAAAAGAACCCGTATCACTATTCTTAAAAAAAAAAAAAGGAAATAGAGAAATTAGAGCCAGGTCACTACGATACCGATCAACCCCTTCTTCTTGTGCCAAAGATCTTACCATTTCCAAAGGAATTGTAGTTACACCTCTTTTCCATTTAAGAGTTTTTTTATGTTTCTATATGCCTTTAAAACCTCGAAAAATGGACAAATTCCTTTTCTCAAGAACACGTACAATATCAGTCACTACAAAAAGGATAATGGTAACCCCACCATTAACTACTGCATTTATGGATTTCATAGTATTAGAAATCCATGTCCTATTAAAACAAAATTTGTAACTTACTATCCTCTTAACTAGCAGGTAAAGATTGACCTTCATGAAAAGGATGATTCATTTGTATCAGCATAAGAATCCAACTACATTGCATTGCCATAATCTATGTTGTATATTTGAAAGAGGTTAATCTCCTTACTTCTATCATGATAGAATCCTCCCACTTTGGACCAATCTATACCTAGTGCAAGGATGGTAGGACTTTGAATGAATACTTTGTAGAGGAAGGTTATCTCTTCCAAGTTGGATGATTGTATGTGCTGACCTATTTGATATGGGACCTACATGTTTAAGAAGCACATAGTAAAGGATTATTTGGCCATTTTGAAGAAAAGAGGGCATATGAAATGTTAAGTACGAGGTTTTATTAGTTAAGGATGTTAAGAGACGTACATAGAGTTGTTAAGAGATGCACAACATGTAAAGAGGCAAAGAGTCAAGCTGAACAAGGAAAAGCTATACCCTTATTTGTACTAAACAAACCATGGACAAACATGAGTGTAGGATTTATACTTGGATTGTCAAAGATGGCATGAGGGGAGAATTATATCATAGTCAGGGTTGATAAGTTTAGTAAAATGGCCCACTTTATGCCCTACAATAAAACTAACGATGCTTTGATAATTTTATTTCTATTTTTGCAAGAGATCGTAAGATTGTATGGAGTTCCAAGGAGTAATGTGTTCAATAGAGATTCTAAGTTTTTGAGCCAATTTTGGAAGAAATGGTATTGCTGATTAAGGGCTAAGCTACTTTTCAACACATCTTGCTACTCCTAGATCAATGGATAAATAAGGGTCATCAACTAAACTCTCAAATCTCTTTTTTGAGCTACCTTTAGATGAAATCAAGTTGATTGGGATTCTTACCTACCTATAGTAGAGTTTGTTTACAATCAATCTATCCATATTAGGGCAAGTAAAACTCCATTTAAAGTAATGTATGATTTCAATTTAGAGGTACCAGTTGACTAGACACCTACTCAACGGACCGATTAAAATGATCTAGGAGTCAAAGATCGAGCTAGAGCCTTACAATAAACTTGTCAGTAAGTTACCATGCAATTGACTTGAGCTATGGATAAGTTAGCATGTAAAAGCCAAAGGTGAAAGGGAAAGAAATAATTCCTACCAAGCTAGCTTATATGGGTACATATTAGCAAGGAAAGGTTTCTTAATAAGAGGAAGAGCAAACTCTCACCCTGAGCTGAAGGACCTTTTCGAGTAATACAAAAGATCAATTATAATCCCTATAAATTTGATCTTCTAGATGGGTATGGAATCTCTGATGTCTTCAACACTACCGACTTGAGCCCTTGCATTCTTAACAAAGATGCATCAACAAAGCATTTCATGGATTTGATCTTAAATCCTAAACAACCTAGAGGGAATGATAGGAATTTGGTACTCATGCCCCTCACCAAGCAAGAGCAAGAGGCTTGAATAACTTGGCCTCTTGGATCCTCAATTGCTGAGCTAGTTCTATCTACACTAACCTCAAGTGCCATGTCAATCTACATGATCGTTTGAGTTCTTGAGCTTTTTGGTGTGTAACCTTGATTGATTTTGATCTCTCTAAACTAACTTAAAAGTCAACCCTTTTTGGATTGTCTTTAAGACTACCCCTTGTCACCAACCTTTTATACCAAGCTACATGACAACTAACAAATGTTGACTAAATCTTTGAGTATCAAAAACCATTAAAGGAATTTACCCTAACCTTTCCTATGATGACATGTGTCCTACTCCCTATGAACATGCCTCGATAGTAGAATATTCTCTGTTTAGAAAGATTACATAATTGTCCTTCAACATTTATACCTACACTTTTATGAATTTCTTTCCCTTTTTAGTAATTTAGTTGTAACATTGCAACCCTAATACATCAAGTGTAAACACCCTATTGACATAGTTGTTGTAATTAGATTTTATCCTTTCATTAATGAAATTTCTCTAAATTTGTTTTTCCCTTCTCCCAATTAAGAGCCTTATTACCGTAGCTCATAACAACTTTTGAGCAAGATTGTGCCGATAAGCAACCTAACACATCGGATTGGTTAGTCACATCCGATGATGTGTTGGTTTGTGAGTGCTTGAATGTTTAGTCACATTTGCAAGTAGCTTATAAGGCTCAATCCTTTTTGTTTTTGTGTCTTTCCATTCAAACCCATTATCATCCTTTTTTGGGTAGCTTCTTTTGGAAGACCCATCAATGTGCTAGTGAGACCTCCTTCTATGAGGCACATCAAATAATGTACAACATAGAATATGCTATAATGGGTGGAAACAGGAAAAGATAAAAGGAATAATGTTCGAAGAATTCTCTTTGGGATATGCATATGGGACATGTATTAAGATAGGACTACTTGATTTGATAAAAAATACAAAAGGAACATCATGTTTTTCTAGCACATAAAATACTTAATACAACTTAGCAATCCTCATGAATAGCTTAGGTTAGGTAGCAACATGTGTATGGTTAGCTTAACTAACCTAGAGGTTAGCTCAAATGTTAGGTATAGCTTAGGTTGAGCTGGAGGAGAGCTTAGATTGCTTGTGGGGTAATTATCCTTACTTGGGTGAGTATTAAGTTCTCAAGGTTAGGAGAATGGCTTGGGCCTTGAACAAAGCAAGGGATCTCATCTTAAGTTAGCTAATTAGCCTGAATATGTCGAATTAAGCTTTAAAGGCTTTAACCTCGATTGTTTATTATCAAACAACAAACTTGACCCTTATTATCCTCCCTAAGGTTAAGAGGATTTGACCTCAAATCTAAAGAGCCTTCTTCAAACTATTCTTCTTTATTTTAGCATGGAATCAAATCAAATACATCAAATGTAGAAGAGACACCATAGCCTTCAAGTAGATTAATCTAATAGGTATTGTTATTGATCTTCTTTAAGACTTTGAATGAACTATTAGCATTGGAGATAAATTGTTCTTCCTTAAGTTCGAGAATCCATCCTTATTAAGGTAAATCTATACTAAGTCATCTAGATTGAAATACGTTGCCTTCTTTCCTAACTACCAACTTACTATTGCTTCTTATTAAACTTTGCAATTCATTCTATAACTTTTTCAAGTAGTTTCTTTAGCTCTTAAGCTCAGTCAACACTTAATAAACTTTCATTAAATGTTGTTGAAGCTCCTATAAGATCCAAGGAAATGGTTGGAATGAACCATATGTAATTTAAAATGGCATCTTCTCAATTGTGCTATAAATAGTTTAGTTATATGTGAACTCTATGGTTGGTAAGCATAGATCTCAATAGCTCAGAATCTTCCTAATAATTCATCAGAACAGGGCTCCTAAGGTTTTATTCACTACCTTTGCTATCTATCCATTTGAGGATGGCTATTGGAACTAAACATGAGTTTGGTACTAAGTGTCTTCCATAGTATCCTCTAAAAGAAACTTAAGAACTTGATTCTCCAATCTAAAATAATGGTCTTTGGTATTACATAATCTAATGACCTTTTGTAAGAAAAGATTAGCAATAAAAAGTGCATTGTTAGTTTCGCATGGTATAAAGTGTACCATTTTGCTGAAGCAGTTGATAACTACCAAAATGGAGTGCTTTTCCTCGGGATGTTCGAGGGAACCTTAGGGCAATATCCAATCTTCCTAAGGGTTGGTCAAAACAAGTAAGGGCATGTATTCTCCATGTGGCTCCTTGTTTCCTTTAGCTTACTTACAACTTCTAAATACCTTGTAAACATGCTTAGCCATTCTCAGCCATTAATACCTCTCTTTCAAGAGCTCAACAGTTTCGTTCTTGCCAAAATGCCTTAATAAAGTTCTACTGTAAGCTTCCCTCATAAGTAGTTCCCTTACTAAAGAACTTAAAATACATAATTTCCCTTCTTGGAACAAATATCGATCATATAGAAAATATGCACTCATAGCAATTCCTTCCCTATACTGACTTACAACAAGAACAATCTATGAAACCTAAGCATATTGCTCGATAATGAATGACAACCTAAGAACTTTGTTTAGGGTGTAGTAAGCAAAACATGTCATAATGATAGTGCATTAGCCACAACATTGGCACTTTCTTATTTATGCTAAATGAATAAGAGGTCATTAAGCTTGCATCTTGGAGAGTTTGTATTGGCTACTAAGGTGCTTTAGGAACTTATGGTCCATGTAGATGATGAGCTCTCTTGGTAAGAGGTATTACTACCATTCTTTAAGAACTTAAGACAGGCAGCATAACTCTTTCTCGTACATTGAGTAGTTCAAAGAAGCACCACTTAGCTTCTTGCTGTGATATGCTATGGGCTTCCTTTCTTGCATTAAGATTGCCCCTATCCTTACACTTAAAGCATCACATTTAAGCTTAAATGGTTTCTCAAAATTTGATAGGGCCAATACCAAGGCTAAGGTTAACTTCTTCTTAATCTCCTTAAAAATCTTCTAAGCTTACTCTTACTCTAATATAATCCATCACCTTTGTTAGTCGGCCCGATTAAGGGGGTCACAATAGTGCTAAAGTTTTAGATAAGCCTTCTATGGAATAAGGCTAAAACATTGAAACTTCTCACTTTAAATGCATCCTTTGAGACCAACTACTCCAAAATCACCCGAACCTTTTGTCCTTTAGCTCAAATTCCTCCTCCATATACTATGTTACTTAGGAACATAACTTTGTGATAGAAAAATGTACATTTCTTTAAATTGTCGAATAGTCTCTCAACTTAAACTATCTCAAAAATAAATAGCAAGTGTTCAACATAGTTTGACATTTCGTTACTATAGACTAATATGTCATTAAAGTACATCACAATTCTCCTACCAATTAATTGTGTCATCACATAATTCATTAGTTGTACAAACATGCTTGGTGCATTAATCAAACCAAAGGGCATGACTAGCCACTCATAGAGGTTGTACTTGGTCCAAAAAGTTGTTTTCCACTCCTCAAATTAATCTTGTAAAATACCTTAGCACCATGGAGATTATTCAACATGTCATCAAGCCCTGGTATCAAATATCAATAGTTGATGGTGATTTTGTTAGTAGCTTGGTTGTTGATGCACATCCACCTAAAATCATCTTTCTTTGAGATAAGAAAGGCTAGTATAGCGTGGGAGCTCACACTTTCTTTAACATATTCTTTCTCTATCAACTCATCCGCTTGTCCCTTCAACTTAGTAGCTTGGTCTAAATTCATTATGCAAGAAGGTATAGTTATGCAAGGTGGCATCAAGCTATAAATCATGTAATATTCTATTCCTCAAACTTGAGGTAGTCCTTTGGGAAGTTCGTCTTGGAATAGATTGGAGTATTCTTCAATCTATCCTTTCACCTCTTCAAACACTAAGACTAGGTGCCTTACCTCCAGCAATCAACGGATCAACATGAGCATAGGTTCATCTATTCTTATGTCCTCATTTAGCTCTCTAGTTAATTAGACCTCAACCTTCTTCTTTTAGGCCTAGGGAAGTCATAACTAGATTTCTCCAACTTACTAAGATGTTATGGACTATAAAATGACCTTCCACCTATCTTTCCAAAAAGCATAGGTGTTTTTACACCCATCATGCATGACAGTTTTACTGAACATCTAGTGTCTTCCTAATAAGAGATTTGATGTTCACATTAGAACAACATCATATATGACCTCAACCTAATAATTGTTTCCAATTTGCAAGGGAACCTTCACTTACTTAGTAACCCTTACTACACCCTTCTTGCTCAACCAGTACAATGAGTAAGGCTTTGGATGCTTATAGGTTAGAGATTGAGTTGCTTGACTTAAGAAACAGCTGCCACATTGGTGAAAATTCCCCCATCAATGATTAAGGCATACGAGTTGTTTAGCCCTTTTAATCAACTTTACTATCTTCAACTCGAGCCACTTGCTCATCTTTCCTTATGAGCTTCATTTTAATTGGCCTCCGATAATTGGTCTAAACAAATTGGCTAAGTAGCATATGTTAGCTATGATGAGTTCAAAATGGGTTATTCCTACTCTATTTCTCTACACTCTAGGCTATCTAAATTTTCTTCTCCAAGGATATGAACCTTTGAACTTCAAGTATACTCTTAATCTCATACTTAAGCCTAGAAATAAACCTAGAAACGATTCAGGGCTTGAGTTTAACTCTTGGATTTTTTCAAATGTATCTTACAAGTACGAGCTTGGTATGAATCTACCTTACAAAACTCTTGTCTTCTCTACCTAAGTCCTTACTTCTCTTCAACCATCTTTCCTCCTAGCAACTTGCAAATTTTTCCACCACATAGCGGCATAACTAGAGAACTCTAAGGTGACCAAGTGTACCTTCACCTCGTCATCATATTGATAACAATTGAATAACTTTTCTACCGTCTCCTCCCATTCTAGATACTCGTTTGTAGCTCTACTTCCTAAGAAAGCCGAAATCTAGGCCATAATAATCTCTAGGCCTTTAGGAGCTCAATTATCACATTCCTTCACTTCATAGTGATCATCTTCATCATCTTCTGTCAATATCATTTATAACATAGATTACCGAGAAGGGGAGACATCTAGCTATCGATATCATATGAACTAAGGATAGGTTTGAACCTCAAGATGGTTGGAAGACTAAATAGAGTCAAAGGTTAAGCAAGGGTTCTCATATACCAACACTAGATCGCAAAGATTCGTGATCAGTGTAGATCACCAATTCTTTGGGTAACAAATAATATTACCATACAGTTAGAGCTTAGATTAAAGAGTAGAACTATTTATAATATACAGAGTAGTTGAGCGTGGCTCCTCAAAGCTCCTTACTAAAATAGGCAATACGTCGGCTTTCCTACATCAATACAGCTCTTATGTCTAGTCTAAATGCATCTGCACTTCAAATACTTTGTTAAAGCTTAGTAAAGCTAAGATAGGAGCGGTAGTTAGCTTCTTGTTCACCTCCTCGAAACTCCTTTGCTCTTTCTCTCCCCACCTAACTCTATATTTTTCTTTGATAGCTTAATGAGTAGGGCTATAATAGTATTGAAATTTCTTATAAATCAGTGATAGAATGATGCCAAGCCATGGAAACTTTGCATGTCAACAAAGTAGGTAAGCACAAGCCAATTAGTAATTGCCTTCACCTTCTCATCATTAACTCATATACCACCACTACTCATAACAAACCCCAAAAAGGTCAATTCAAGCTAACAGAATTCACATTTCTTTTGGTTACCATAAAGCTTCTTAGCTCGAAGTTTTGAGAAGATTGCTTGGAGGTGCTTATAGTGAGTCTCCAAGTCAAGACTGTAAACTAGAATGTCATCAAATTATACAACAAAAAATTTTCCTATCAGTTCTTTAAGTATATGGTTCATTAGTCTCATAAATGTGCTTAGCACATTCGATAGCCCGAAGGGCATTACAAGCTACACATATATTCCATTGCAGGTCTTGAACATAATCTTCCATTCATCTCCCTCTTGCATTCAGATCTGATGGTATCCAAATTTGAGATCAATCTTAGAGAATATTCTTACTCCATTAAATTCATCAAGCATGTCAATATAAGGTACTTGTTCTTGATGGCAATGTGATTGATTGCCCAATTATCTACATACATCCTCTATGTCCCATCCTTCTTTGGCACCAATAAGGATAGCATGACATATAGGCTTCAGAACTCTCGTACATACCTTCTCTTTTGCAATTCATCTACCTATCTTTATAAAGTAATAGCTTGTTTTGGATTCACTTCGTAGGTAGGCTTGTTCAGTAGTATAGCTCCTGGCTATAAGTCTCTTACATGTTCAATTTCTCCTATTGGGGGCAAACCTTCTAGCAGTTCACTTGGGAACAGGTTGGCAAACTCATTTAATAAGGTTTTCACCTCGACAAGTAACAGTTCTTTATTTGATCCTCTCATCTCAAGCAACCTTCTAACCAGTAGATAGGTTGGCTCTTCAAGCTTCATCTCTATCTTCAACTCGACTTGGGTTATTACCAAAGCTTACTTCTTTAGAACTTGGCTTAGTTAAGTCTACATGCTTTTAACTTGCTGAGCAATTATAGGGCTAACTTCACCTTTCTGCCTTCGTATTCTACGGAACATTTGTTCTTTCTCCTGTCATTAATCACATTTCGATCAAATATCCATGGTTGTCTAAGAAGAATATGAGACATGAGTAACACATCATAGAGTACTTTATCTCGGTTGTTTCTAATACAAATTGGCACAACTATTTGTCAATTTACTTGTAAGGCTCCTTTATCATTAAGCTAGTATAATTTGTAAGGCTTTGGGTAGGGTAAGGTCAACAACTTTGTTTGTTAGACCATGAAAGCAGATGTTGCATTAGTACAACTGGCACTATCGACTATCAATGGATATAATGATCCATTTACCTTACAACCAATGTGGAATAAATTCTCTCATTAGTCATCTTCTGGTGTTAGGCTTACACTCATCACTCGCTACTATGGTTGTAAGCATGAAATTCCCTTTTTCACTATAGATAATTTCCTCCTCCTCGAACAACTCGCTTTATCTGATCTTTTTGGGTTCTTCCATTTCCTCATCAATACTCTCTACCTCAATGGTCAACACTTCTCCTCGAATCACAATCGTTCTTTTGCTTGGACATTAAGTGGACATATGTCCAAACCCTTGACACTTGAAGCACTTAACCTCACTTTTCATTCTTCTTGAGCTCTAGCCTTTCTCAAACTTCCTTAAGATCACTTTCTCCTCTACTCAGGTAGTTTAAGTAAGTCAGACGTCAACAAGATTACTTGGTTTTGATTGCATAGGTCTGCTCAAAAACGGCTTAGCTAAGGATAGGTTAACTGATAAGAGCTTAGAACCTTCCAACTCAGTACCTCTTAATTCCTTAGGCAACTTAAATTGCCTCATCAAGTGTACCAATGTCCATAGTCTCTAGAATATGTCCAATCTCATGCTTTAATCCACTAATGAATCGAGACACAATTTAATCCTTGGGTTCCATTACTTCACAATATATGATCAACATTTGAAATTCCTTCACATACGATTCAACACTTGATAATCATTGGCTCAACTCCTATAACCTCTTGAACACATCCGGTAGATAGTAGCTCAAAACAAATCTTCTTCTTATGACTCTCTTCATTTCATCCTAATCCCTCATCTTACATTCTCCTTCTCTTCTGTAGGTAACTTGTAGATTCTGCCACCATTGAGCTACATAGCCAATAAATTCCATAACGACAAGTCTAAGTTTACCATTCTTAAGTACCTGGTAACACTTAAACTGCTTCTTAATCTTATCTATTCAGTCTAGCTAGTCTGTAGCATCACCACTCCTAGAAAACTAAAGATATACATCCTCAATCCTTCCACTTTAGGAGCTTAGGTATTCTCCTCCTCGAGTTCATAATACTCTTCCTCCTCATCACCTACTTCCTCATCACCTACTTCCTTATCCTCTTCTTCAATCTCATCTAATGTTAGCTTTTGTCGAGCAACTCTATTCACTCCTCCAGCTCAGGGTAGTCAAGCAAGGGTGTTAGTTCGGCTGTATCAACCATTGCCTCTCTCGAGTAGCTTATTGAGTTGACCTTTGTAGGGATCATTTTGAGCTCGTTATCTATCTTCATTTATGGTAGTCACCAAGCTAGTCACCAAGTCAGTAAGCCTATCCAGTTGTTCATCCGCAAATTGGCGCTTGAAACTTCCTTGTTAACCTTAGCCATTATGAGCACTACTTTCTTGGTTACCTAGGGTTTCTTAAACACTAGAGTCAAACATTATTGTCTACCATAATAGATTAACAACAGAAACACAACTCAAAATTCTTTCCATGAAAAGCAATAACAAAACAATACTTAACACACCAACAGCTATTACAATTGACGTACAATAAACCATTCGAACACTCACACTCTATTTTACAAATAAGAAATAGGGGGAAATGGAGAACTAAATTTCTTTAACACTAAACACTTCTCAAGTCTCACAATAACGACATATAGTTTATAAAACACACTATAATAGTAGTAAGTCACTTAGAACATAAAGTATCAAAAGCTTGCTTGAATGTAGCTAAGCTTTGATATCATTATGATACAGATTGCCAGGAAGGCGTAACATATGGCTACTAAACTCAAGATAGTCCAAATACTAAATGGAAATTAAAGGTTAAGTTAGGGCTCTCATGCATCAATAGTAGATACAATACACTAACGCCTCATACGAGCTTAGATCACACTTAATATTACATACAAGTGTGGTCGAAGGGCATTCACCATTAATCTATGCTTACAAAGGACTAAATTAGAATAAACGAGAGTAAGCAAAGGATAGCTCGTATGGGATACTTAGCTCACAAGGAAAAGTATGTTTAAAATTCAATATCACTGTTGTTACAACTATTATAAATTACAAGTATTTATATGGCCCAATTTGGACAAGTCTTAAGTATACATAAATTATGAAAAGGAATCCTACTATAAAAAGGTAAGAGGAATAGATTTCAAGGGTACAGTCTTAAACAGAAAAAAAGAATATTTGGCTACAAAAAGACAGTATAGTTGTTAGAAAAATGGGACATATGTCTACTGTCCATTCTATAATCTAGATGATGCTATTTGTTGAGCAAACCTAATTTTAAATAGAGTAAGTCAGGTTGGCTATATGATACCTTAGCTATTTAATGCTTGGGAAGGGTTGGTCTAATAGATGGCCATTTTTTAGATTGGCTTCGGCTGTTTGACTTAAAAGTAGGGCAACTCAGACTCAAAGATGTATTAGCTCAGCAACAAGTAGATTCAGTGCTTGGCCTTAGACTAGTGTTTCTTAAAGACGTTAGCTCAACAACAAGTCAGACACCTTAAGGTTTTCTTCAATGAGATGGAGAACAGAGTACCTCGACAAGTTAAGGTAGAGAATGCATTGTTCTTTAAAGTTAAGCTTCCCTCGGACTACTCGATGAACCATATGGGCGAGTCCTCAAGCTAGAGAGTGAGTGATTGATCCATGATCCCTATTAATCTAGGATAATATGTCTATGAGCTTATCAATTAACTCCTCCAACTTTATAATCCCAAGCTATATATTCATGACTTTCACCTTAAAACCCATTTCTTTCATCTCCAATAGTTACTTTAGCTTAGTCATCATTTTGATAGCCCTAATAGTTCAAATTTTGGCAACGTTCATATTATCAAAATCATGTTTTCCATCGCATCAATGAGTCAATCCAATTGATTATTCATAATCTTTGGGACCTAATTAACCTACATTTCATGTCTAGGTGCACCAATCTCATTATCATCTACTATTACTTGTACTAGGGTTTGACATCTTCAATAATACATAAAACTTATATAATGCCTCAAAAGGATGGCCCAGTAAAATTACCTAAAATTTTCATATCATAATGTACACCTATAGTGTGAAGATCGCTTTACAAGTTAAAGATTATAAAACTTTTTCTATTTAATTTTCTACTTACATTTAATTATGGCACATATAACTATTATATTATATATATAACCATAGATACCTATTAATCTACTAACTATACATTTTTGTACCTAATTATGACTCTCTCTTACATATCTTCGGTTTGTACTCTACACTCATACCTTATCCCAGCCCCTATTAAGCGCACTAGCAAAATGAACTATTAGGAAGTGAGTAAACCAGCAATTAGTGAGTTTGTTTCTCACCACTACCATTCAAATAAGCTATCAAACATTAATTAGAACAATCATGCAATCTATCTACATAAGAAATATATACATACATAATGAATGCAAACAACACATCTATAAGAGTCTTAGGCTATAGAAGATGTTGATTTAAATTATTTACATGTCAATTACACCCTCATCTAGGTGTCAAGTGCTACTAACTTAGGACAACATCCCCACAGGTGAACCCCCAATGTAGTCTTCTTGCCCTAGGCCATTCACCCCATGAACCTCGAGACAAGATATTGACATACTAAGTAGGGTCAACCATCTAACTTCAATAAATCATAATAATTGCACTCGAGGCCCTACAATAAAGTGAATAACCTACAAATAATTCCTCTTAGACACTTAGATGGTCCTACAATAGGGTGACTAAGCTACATAATGTCTATCCAACAATGGTCCAATAGCTTTTCCTTAAAATTTTCATTGATGGTTTTTGAAAGCACTTGTTGTAGTTTCATAAAAAGGTGGTTTTTCAAGTGTACATCAAGATTTAATAAATCATTGCATTTTAGAAAAATGTTTGCAAAAAACATTTTGCAAATAGTTCATAAAATTTGGCAAAGCTTTAACACTCTAAATGTACCAATTAGGTTAAGCACTTATGGCAGATATATTTGGTTATTTAAGCTTGTAAATTAAATTTTTTATTATTTTATGTGACCACACAAATGCTAACATACAAGACATTCAATCACTCAATAGACAAACAATAGCAACCAATAAGCAATGCACAAACATCAAACACCAAGCAAGCAATAGATCATTAGAACTCTTTCATCTAGGCTTACTTGCCTATTTGTTTTGTCTTTAAGCCTAATGTCTAAATTAAGCCTAATTATTCATTATAAGTCTTTTTTTAGCCTCTTATCTTGTAAGATTAATCCCTAAACCTTAATTAATCTTAATTAATCATGTGATTAACCCATTAATCAACATTTCATAGCATGTTCTTCAACATATTGGGGGTACTTTAAGAGTGATTTCCTAATGTTTTCTACATATCATGCACTCAACTTGATAAAATATAAATCAAACTACTTCTATAATGCATTTTAACCATCTTTTTACTTAAATAAACAAGAGAAATAAAAAAATGTAATGGAGATATGCATGTATACGTTTTGGCCTAATGATGGGTATGAAGAATGGGGTTTCATTGGGGGTAGGGGGTTCTTCATGTAACTGCTAGTTATCATCTCATTTCTACACTTAGACATCAATTTATGTACAAGTTATATTCTACACATGTAAATGCTCTAAGGAGAAAAAAAAAATTATAAACCCTATATGATACATGTACATTAAGATGGCCTTTTTAGATTTCTAAATGTCCTAAGCTTCTAAAGGTCAACACAAACATGTTATATATATGTTATGTTCTACACATGAAAATGCTCCTAAAAATACTCTACATGATACATGTACATAAGGATGATATTTTTAGATTTCTAAATGACCTAACCTTCCAAATATTAAAACTTTAATCTAATAATGAAACAAAGGTCAAGATGAACATGCTTACTTCAACTCAAATAGTGAGATGCTCTCTCTTTTCCTCCTAGAAAGTGACCAAAATGAGCTTAAGTTGCAAGGTCGTGTATTAGCAAGGGGGTAAGGGATGTTAATGAGATGTTAGAGGTGGTGGCTTATTATTTAGATGTATGCAATGATGGCTAGGTAGTCAAGCATTTGGATGCTCAAGGGGATCCAAACTTCCAACTTATTTTCTTCCTTTTCTTTTGTTTTTATTGTGCATTTTTTAAGAGGATTTCTAGAGTTCATTTTAAGGAAGAAGAAATGACAGTGACGATGAAGGGGGCATGGATAGCCAGTCAATTGGGATGGGGAATTAAGGAGCAAGAGTCATCTTCTAATTATTACATGATCACATAAAGTAGGGACCATTACTTTTTTTCAAAAGTAGTTAAGATTTGTCCCCTTAAAGTTGGTCTAATCCTTAATCTTGTCTCCCTATAACTAATTACTTGTTTTTATGTTCAATTGTATTTATTCCCTTAGCTAATCATGATGCATGGATGCATGTAAATGAATAAATTGAATTTTAAGCTTCCTACTCTATTCACTAGCATATATGATCTTAATTAATTGTAGTTATGGGTTTTTCCTATATAATTAAATTAATTAAGATTATTGGATTATCTTATATAATTACTTTAGAGTGTCTAAGGTTTAGAATTCATTACTCCTATTCAATTGCAATTTAGAAGGTAAGTTAAGACTGTTTAGTGATTAGTTGAATTATAAGTTATTAGTGAATAGTTTAGCTACATAATTGGAATTTATTAATTAATTTAGGGATTTCTATACTAATTTAGGGTTTTAGAGTCGATTTAGGATATCTCACATATTAGGTTTTAGTATTTTAAAGGTACACTTAGGATTTTCGTTTTAGTTTTAGGGTTTTAAATATATCATTAGGAGTAAATTAGTAATTCCATTAATTTATTACTTAATTGACTTATTTTGATTGATTACATGATTTCACATAATTTAAGCTAAATGTTCTAATTTGAGGTTTTTCCTTACATTTAGAGTTTAATTTTTGGTTTCATGGCTTTAGGATTTGTGGTTTACAATTTTTTTTTTTAATCTAATATGAGGTTTTAATTTATGCTTACACATACTTGGGTTTAGGGATTTCATATATGAATCGGTTTTTCTTTTTTTAATTTTATCCCTGAGGTTTTTGAGTTCCCTTTAAGGCCTTGATTGAAAATTTTGTTGAATTTAATTTCTTTGGTCTAATTGAGCTTAGGAAATATCTATTAGTCCTTCATATCCAACTACAAATCCAAATTGTAAATTTTGTGGGGTTTACAACTTACATCACTAGATAAAACAAATAAAACTACCTTGACACTACCAATGTAGCAATCTAAAAGTAACCAAAAGTACTACTATATGGTTTAAAAACAACACTACTACCACTTCATAACTGATAGAAAAACCCACTAAGTAGTTCCAACACAACAAAATAGAGAAACACACACTATAACCATCCACTTAGAATATCCATAGCCATAAACTTGTGACTTTAACTTCTAACTACAACAACTTCAAGCATTACCCAATATACAACCAATAACAAATAGCAACTTTGGAGTAAACTCAAATGGTAAAAAAGAACTTTACTATTCAAAATACAATAGAACCAAGCTACATTGAGTCCCTTTTCAAGACTAAGGTTTGATACTAATAAAAGATGATACCCTTTGAAGTCAAATACATGAAGGTACTAATCACACACACAACAAATAGTGAAACAAAAGGGAAAATAGGGTTTTGAGCTTAACAATCTACATTTCACTCAATGGATATTATGTACCATTGAGTCTTATATGGTCTAGTAACTTGTTTGATATTACTCACAAACAAATTACTAAGATCACTTGCTACTACTCTTGCTAAAAAGGTAGATAAGATTATGAACTTAAGAGAGTTTCTCTCAAGAAGGAACATATTTTGTATTCAATACTCAAGATGATGTCAGCTACAATTCTAGAACCCTTTTATAGTTGGATTCCTAGGATTTACATGTACAGGATAAATTATTAGAAAAGGTAAAATCTAAAAGAAGAAACAATGTATAACATAAAATATACCATAAGGGCTAGAAATGAGGCGGTTTTCCTTACATTGACTTGACTTACTTTGCTACTTAACAACTATCTATCAAACTAGGTACTTGATTTAGGCATCTCGAAATGAAGAAGAAAGCACTAAAAGATTATGCTCTTGGAAGAGGACAGGCATTTGCTACATATGAAAGAAAGCTATAGATGTTTTATGTTCACAAGAAACAAGAAAAAGACATGAGCAATAATGTTAGAAGAATCGTCTTTAGGATCTAGGGGCCCGGACTGGTTGTTTTGACAAAAAAGTGTAAAAGGAATATCTAGTTTGTTCTAAAGAAAAAAATACTTGATAAGTCTTCAAAGTAGTCACGGTCCTCATGAATATCTCAGACTAGGCAATAGCATGTAGGTAGTCACCGACCTGGATGTTAGGTATAGCTTAGTTTAGCTGGGGAGATCTTAGATTACTTGTGAAGAGATCGAGATTTGTCTTTACTTAGATGAATATCAAGTTCTTAGGCTCATGAGAATGGCTTCGGGCTTGGACAAAGTAAGGAATCTCGTTTTTAGTTAGAATATACTAAACTAAGCCTTAGAGGCCTCAAGCTTAACTCCTTATGATCAGATCGCAAACTTAATCCTAATCATAATCAGTGCAACTATATTAATTATCTAATAGCCATTGTTTTTATTCAAAATACTAAAGGAAATTGAAGGTCTTGAGATACTTATATAATGAACCATACTAACTATTGCTCCTTCTTGTGCTTATTTGCCCTTCATTAAATGTAGCACTTCTTAGGAAAAAAGCATGCATCATCTATTGATCAAATGAATTTGCTTTACCTAAAGCTTGTTAGATAAGTGTTTACTAAATCAAACATATAATTAAGCAGATTAGCAATATTAGGTTCAAACATTTAAACTCTACAACATGCTGTTATTTCCTATTATGACCATGCATTCCATTTCCCTTAAAACCAATTAAGGAAATCAATTATTTGAAAGCAGCTATCTCTAGTACTTCTTCATTTGCACAAAGCTTATAAAGGTATTTGCTAGCATTAGCACCTTTTTCTTTCTTTTGTTCACTAGAATTTTTTCTAAAATCCAATAATTTTGAGTAAAAATTTGCAACTTTCATGTCATTAGCAATGAATGATGTGATGTGATGTCACTTCTCTACTTTCAAAACTAAGTAAAAAGGTCCCATTTATAGGTGGTAGAGGCTTTGGGGGTAGAATTTGGTTCCTAATTGATTCGAAAGCTTTAACTAAACCAATATGAATAACATTAAATTATTTTGAGACTCAAACCTCCTTTAAGAGCAAATGTAGCAATTCATTTTACCATAACTACAAGTGGATAACCATTTAATGCTTCTAACTTATCCTAACATCTCTTTGGTCTATTAGAATATGCCCCCAATGACCAAATTCCTTGTTTCAAATTGCAAATATCATGTTAATTGAAACTTTAGCAATCATTGGTATTCCAATGTCGCTAACTAACTTCACTCCATAATTACAAATCTTATGAGCATTTGGAACTTAATTCTCTTGGTGGTTTGATTTTGAATATTTGAAAAAAGAGACTACAAATTAAACATGAAAGTTGAGCTCATATTGCCCCTACCATAAAGAATATCTAGTTTGATACTCATAATGCAATAGCAACTTTTCCCCCTTTACTATAGCAAAATTGTGAAGTTATCCTTTCAACTTTCAGTAAAAGTCTAAGGCAATAAAGATTGTCCGTTGGTTTCCTATTGATATTAACCAATATAAACTTAATACATATGGAAGTTGGAATTGTAATTGGCAAAGATTTCAAGAGGAGCATTGAAGATTTTTCTCACTTTAAAATTTCTTTCCATTTAGATAATTATTGTAGAGGTTTGATTTTGCTTAATAAAAAATCTACTCCATATGTATAATGTTAATTTATTTCACTTTGTGTTTAAAGAAATTATTTCTTTTGCAGCCAAAAAGGAAATAGTTACATCTCGTCCAATGAATTAAATGACAAGAATTTTCACTAGGTTTTAGAATGCTTCCATTTGTAAACTCCAGTTTTAGTTTTTCTCTCAATCCCATTTATTTTGACTAACTCCATTTAAGATAATTCGTTCCATTAATTACAATGTTCCCAATCATCATACCTGAGCTATCAAATGTAAATATATGTAATGAATTATTGTTTACTTGATCTTTTAACACACTACCATTTGAATCAATTTGAATTTCCATTTTCAACTTAAATAGACGCAACTCACTAGCTAATCAAGCTTTGAAATAACAAGATAAGAAATTGTTATCTCAAAGCTCAAATACCATGTGAAAACCAATAAACATTTCATCATGATAATAACTCCATATGAAAAATGTGTACCAAACATCATATTGTAAATATGTTTTTCATCAATTAAATAGTGGCTCTCACCGTTATATAACTATAAAATGTAGAAATTATGTAATATAGGCTATGGCTATAAATATATTCTTGACTTGAATTTTCAATATTTAAGCTTACTTTTGAACTTGATTGAGCTTAATTTTTAGTCGAACTCAAGATAAGCTCAAAATGGCACTCAACATGTTTGACTTAACTCGATTAAGCTTATTTTGACATGATAATCTTACAAGTATATCATTGATTAATGAATATAATACCAATATCTAAATTTGATACTAGATCAACTAACATTTAAGCTCGATTTCAATTTAACTAAGTAAACAAACCACTTAATCCCAACATCATAAAACTCAAACTCAATAAATTACTTAAATAGCTCAAATTCAACTACAACTCAACTTAACTATAATTAAGTTGAATCTTAGTAAATATTGAACTAAACTTGAATGGTTAAAAAAAAAACATATATCATTTTCACTCATAATATTGACTACAAAACCAACTTTGTACCACTTAGTCCACTAACTAATGAAAATATGACAAAGTGGAAGTACACATGGACTAATAAATAACAAACACGTCCGAACAAGAAATAAATACACACAATCTTCACATGTTCTCCTCAGAGCTTTAATCTCGTTTTTCTTGCATTATATGTAGCCGTCTCATTTATGACAGGAGGATGACATAATCGCCAGCAAATTATGTACAACTTCATTATCAGTGCTTCGTCACCGGTCATGGTTGGAGTATGTTCGTCAACGTAAGTGGCCAGCAATAAAAAATCAAACATGTCGTCCGTACGTCAACTAATGGAAAACAAAATAGGAGGAGGGCGGTCGAAGCTGCAATCATCGACACTCGTTTTTCACCGAAGGTAAGGTTTCCCAGATTGAAATAGCCAAACACAACGTCAAAACAAAGATTGAGTATGATGGCCAGAAAAAAAGGTAAAAATAAATACAATATGTCTTCAGTTTCCTGATATTTAAACCGGGGTTGATCTTGACAGAATCAAGCTACATATATGTATGGTTGATTTGTTATTATTTAATTTGATGAGCACCACGCGATGAATAATTCAAAGTAAAAAAGGTCATGCTCATCTCATTATGTTATCATATATAGTACCATTTTTGTTCGGCGGCATAAATAGCATATGTAATCTTAATTCTTGGTTTTTCCTGCATTATTTAATAAAACATGAAAAAAAAAGGTAAAGAATTCCCTTGAACAATGTTTTAGTTGCATTATTTAATATGATACAGTTTCTACCAAATCTTTATAGTCTAGTAATATATGAACAATGATTTTATTATAGGATGGAGGCTTAACTGTTTTAATTACAGTTGTCGAATTGTTTTAATTGCTATGAAAAGAAGGATCAAAGAATGAAATAATAATCAACGAGGGAGTGGGCGGGGTTTGTGGGGGTGGGAAAAGAAAAGAAAAAAAAGCAACAAACTTTTTTATGCCCTAGTAGTTTTTTGTTTCGTCCATGTCCAGCAATCTTAGCTGCACCAGCACCTAGGGCTTGGCCGGTCTAATCCATTAAGGATAGAGAATAGTGGTTTAGGTTTTCTTCTTTCAATTATCTCCCATAAAACCTAATGTTTTATATGTCAATTCATTCATCTCTTATCCACAATGTGAAAATATATAACTTTTTTGTCTATGTAAATAATTTGGAAAATGGTAACGATGGATCACCTACTTTAAAAAATAAAATAAATAAAAAAGATAAACTTTAACATTTTTGCGTACAATTACTTTTTCGTGGGTGTGGAATCAACTAATAAGAATTTTCTTTCTTAAGCTTTTTAACTAATTGAAAAAGGACTTGCTGACAGGACTCTAAATCTTCATATTAATTTAGTCCTCGGTTAAAGTTTCAATCATAAAAATTATGTTTCGATAAATTTTGAATATTAAAAGATTGCTTAATGCTCGTTGAACTCAACATAGTGGAGGTTGCACTTAATTTATGAAAAGAAAAACGGAAAAAAAAAAATAAAAGAAAAAAAGAAGAAGAAGCATAGTATACATGTTCGATCACCAACTTCTTCGAACCATGTCCCCAGAGAGAGGAAACCTAATTCATTTATTAAACAAGTTGAATACCTTAGCTTCAAGTGGGTCTTCAATCCAGACCTGATCCCATAACTTATCACTAAAAACTCATTTTTAATTTATTTAAAAGCACAATCGATAGCTTTATAAAATTCCTAAAACCTGAGTGCCAAGCTAATTTAATTTAATTGAAATACATCATATTCATATTCTTATCTATGGAAGAAAATATTCCTAATTAAGTGTTCTTAACTTACCCAAGTTTAATTGACTAAACTACAATTAACTCAACTGAAATTTGGGTTTACTAGATTTTCGATCCGGGTTCATAAGTTTGAAAATCCTTCCCTTGATCTCCTATCCTCTCATTTGATTTGATCATACATTTTTACCTATGCTCATCTTTTGTAGCCTTGTTACCTTTATTTTTGGGAATGGAATAAATAGGGAATGGAAAATATATGCTTTCAAAATGACTATTACCAATAATAGGTTAAAATCTTAGATTTACTTACTTTAAATTTTTATTATAATAAGTACTTGTTCCAATATTTACTTCACCTTATTAATTACAATATTAAATTGGAAATATAATTAACATACTAGTTTGCCCCTATTTGGCTTTTTGAAAATATCTAAAAGACTATTTAATTCAAGTATTAATAAGAGTATAGTTGTCACACTATTCAAGTTTCTTATTCCCTTTATACAGGAAATAATAAAGTCTACATTTTCTTAGATAACAACTATCTCTAATTGAGTGGGAATAGAAAAATCTTTATGAATTGAAACTCCCTACCTATTTTTCGCATAAATAAGATAATAAAAAGTCGAAAGGAAATAGTTATCCTATGCCCTTTGTACTATCTCCAAGTAAATGAATTATTAATCTTTTTTTACACCTTTAAGTGGATTATGTTATCAAATATCTATTGTTTATTTGTTAGAAATTCATTTATATAAAATTGTACTAGTTTAATATCAAAGCTTATTTTAATCCATTTCTATCCTAGTTTAATTTATCAAGTTCACTTGCTAATTCTAAATTCATTAACCTCCAATTCTCACTCTATTATGCTAATTCAAACCACTAATCTTTTTTCCAACTTTTAATCAAAACAATGATTCTATATTATATTATCCTATGAGTGAATCTACCATTATATATAACATCACACAATGAAAAAAGGAGATAAAAAGGATATAGATTGTATTGAACTATTGATATCAATATTAGATATCAAAGTTGTTCTTCCTTACATTCAGAAAAGATCAAAGGCAAAAAGGAAAACAAAAAAAGGAATTGCTTCGTTAGGTAGAGATTCTTAATATATGCTTTATGCACAATCATGTTTAGCTATAAAATCAAATCTAGATGGTTGATTCAAATATATAAAAGAGTCAAATATTAAAGAGGTGGAATCAAATTCAACCAAGATTGGACAAGATTGAATCTGATCGATTTTATATCCAAGACAGGTCGAATAATGAGTCAATCCAAGCTTAACAACACTAAAGTCTACTACACATTAAAACTCAATATAATTGGTACGTATTGACAGTCATCTCCCACTACTGAGGCTTTGAAGGCCTAAGCCTACCAAGGCGCCCAACCCAAACTCTACTCGCCTACCAAGGTGCTCAGATGCCCACTTCAGGTCAGTTTAGACTTCGCTTCTAGATCAAGTCGATTCTTGCGTAGTTTTGTCAAGTCATTAATAACTTGATTATTTTTAGATAATAGTTTATAGAAATTATGCTCATAAGAAGCCCTATTGAAACCAAGAAGTATAGGCCTTCCAGCCATCTACACCAAAATAAATGGAGTTTTCCAGAAAAAACCTGCTAATAGAGGAAGGCCTCCTAGGGATAAGAGACATAAGGCTAAAGAGAGAACTCGAAAATGATCTTTTGTGTATAATCTTACATAATCTCAAATGTTACTAGTTTCTATACATACATTAAATAATATCATGCAAGCAAAAGTTCTTAGATTTATGGAGATATAGAATAGCATATAAGCTATCATGCTTGCATATCCACCATTTAAGTCTCCAACAATGATTCCAATAACTACATATCCGATTTGACCTATGGATGAATATGCAAGCTTAGTTTCATGCTTGTTTGAGTAATAGCGATGAGATTCCCCACTATCATGCAAAGAATAGCTAGGATTTCCAAAAGAACATGTCATTTGCTCAATGAGAAATAAAAAGGAATATTGAAAATTCGAGTAACTAAAGCTAAAGCAGCCACTTTCAAAGTAACAGAAAGAAAAGCAATGACTAGAGTGGGAAAGTCAAAGTCAAAAAGAAGATTCCTCACTTCCTTCTCTCATTCAACCTGTACATGAAACTTTCATCTCACACGGGTCATAAGTGATAAAAGAAAGAACTCATCTTCTTTCTTTTATGATTTCCTTCCTCGTGTATATATAAAACTGATCAATTTCTAAAAAGGATTACTAATCCTTAACTTTTCGAGGAATCCTTCAACAATAGTTGTGAATAACTTATTTTTTTCAATCTTTTCAACTTTGGTTCCATAGGTACAAGTCAGAAAGATTAAGAAATCAAACCATCTAATTTGATTCATTCTCGATAGCCATGAGATTATCATCTTAGGGTAATCATTTTGTTAATGGATGCTCCTATTACACTTATAGTCTTTGAAGGAAGAGAACCAATTATGTAGCATCTACACTAAGAATTCAAGTATTGTATACATCATTAGTTTAATCCTTTCTAGGACTTACCTGTAATAATTAACTTGCAAAATGGATTTGTTTATTGTAACGAGATTTGTTGTTCCTGACCCTGATTTACCTTAATTGTTACTTGAACAAGTAAAAGTTCTATCTTGGTCCAAGTAGGGATAGCATTTCTCTTATGCATGTCCATGGAGTTTTGAAAATTCCAAAAGTCTTAGAGATAAATAGAGAGGTAGGAATTTATTGAACAAACCATACTCCTTCATATACGTTAGGAATCCATCAATGAGAAGGGGTTGGGGAAAGCTTAGATCAAATTCCTACAGTGATAAATATAAGTGCAATTGAAATTCTTAGGGAGTTATACATTTGTGTATTGATGAGACTATTCACTATTTCTTGAAGCTCAATCTCTCCCTTGGATGAACCATACAACAAAGAGAGCTAAGTTCCTTAGAGAGAGTTGTCACGTACCCTTAAGTATTCTCTACTTACCCACTTATGTTAGCTTCAAGTATAAGTACCCTTTTGTTAAAGGTTGTTCAAGCTTTTCTTAGGAGTAAGGCATGGGTTACTAATGCTATTAAAACTGTCTTTCAAATGAAAAATAGAGATACTGGAATATTTTATTAGTAACGATTGGTCTTTAATTTTTTAATACCAAAATAATTAATATGTTCTCTAGAATGGAGGACACCACATCTAGGAACTTCTAAATGAACAGACTAAAATACGTGCACAAAAAAAAATATGGTTTTTGAAAGCACCAAAAAGGTTTTATAAGATTAAAAAAGAAAGATCCATTAAGCACCTCATGGCAATGTCATAATAGATTCAAAAAAACCGACCAAACTGAACAAATCCATAAACCAAACCGAAAATATAGTTTATCTTACAATTTGGTTTAAAAAATTCCTAATCCAAACCAAACCAAAAATTTATAGTTAGTTTAAAAGAATAAACCAAACCAATTTGTAAAACCAAACTAAACCGTTTTTTTTTTTAAAAAAAAAAAACATAGTAATATTTTATTTCAAGAAAAGAGTGTCTTTTGTAATAATATAGCATATAAAAGGATTTTTTATTTACATTTATTGGAATAAATATATATTAAACTTTTAATTACCATAATATATAAATTATCTATATAGCTTGACTTAGAATTTGCACTATATGTTATTTTTATAAATGAAATTAATTATTAACAAGCATTTAAAAAGTTTTAGTCATAGAAATATTAATTTCATCAATTTCTATTATAATAATATTTATTATTTTCAATCAACTCAATACTTTTTACATAAGATTACATGTTTCACATATATACTTTTCTAAATTTAAAGATATGGTTCAATCCGTAAACTAAACTAAACCAAACCCAATTTTTATGATTTGGAAAAATTCTCAATCCGAATCGTATGGTTTGGTTTAAAGCTGTAAAAAATCAAACCATCTTTTTATGGTTTGGTTTGTTGGGAAAACCAAACCAAACTGATCCACACCTACCCTTAGCCATATATATGAAAGAATATACAATAAAGGTGTATTTGGCAAATCAAATACCATGGTCTTATAAACACCATTATGATGGTTGATAATATTAGCTAGAAGTTTTGTGAAAGATTCCTATTAATGCTTTCATTAACTCCAAATTTTTGTCAAGTAGACCTTTTTTGTTGTGGGAATTCTTAATTCATAAGCTGTAGGGGAAGGACTTATGTCACCATAAGTAGAAACTAAAGCAAGTGTTGGATTCAAAGCTAATGTTAATGATTACAAACTAACTTATTATACTCTTAACTATTAAACCAAAGATGCTAATATCTTGGTAGCATTTCAAGTAACCCTTCAACTTAGAGTTCCACTTGAGGAAGCAAAGGCTATAATGGCTACTGAATCTTCTACTAGGACATGGACAATTGTATGGACCGATGGGCTTACTAGCCTTAACCATTATAAAGGAAGATATTACTACATCGAACCTATTGTTGAAGAAGAAAATCAATATATATGCTATGTAGCTACCCCTTAGACCTTTTTGAAGAAGGTTCTATTACTAATATGTTTACTTCTATTATAGGTAATGTATTTGGGTTCAAAGCCCTATGCACTTTACATTTAGATGATCTACGAATTCTTACTATCTATATTAAAACCTTCTACGGCCCTCCTTACGAGATTTAAGTTGAGAGAGATAAATTGAATTAATGTGGCTACCCCCTATTGGCATGTACTAAGCCCACTTGATTACAAACCGAATACTTTTCGTGCTCTCTGTTCGCTTTCTCTCTCCTCATTAAATGCTAAATGGCCACTTACTGCACAACCTGCTATTTGGCCATCTAAATGCTGAATGGTCACTTACCTTCTAACCTACTGTTTGGCCATCGAACTAGGGCGACTACATACCACCGATGGGACAAACCTATCTCCCAAGTGCCTACCAATTGGTAGAAGGAAAGTTGTCCCATATAGTACTAGCAAAGCTATCCTCTCAAATTCTACGCTGGCCAATCCCTTCCTGTTACATGTCCAATTAAGCCAACACCTCTATTATATCAATAAGGGTAAGGACTTCATGCAAAGGGATTGCTTTTTCCACTCTCTTAAGAACTCACTATCAGTACTACCCCTTTGAAATTATCCTTACCGCACTAACTTGAGCGTCAGATGACCCTCTTTGGTTGAGCCATGGAAGGCTTAGGTCCATTGCTATCCACAATTGGTGAACCACCTAGAGTTTACCCAAGAAACGTACCCGTGATATCCCTTATCACCATTTGGCACCTACTATGCTTTGGAATTCATAAATATGGTCAAAAGCAAAAATAC
Organism: Lumnitzera racemosa; assembly: GCA_024138005.1. NCBI lineage: Eukaryota > Viridiplantae > Streptophyta > Magnoliopsida > Myrtales > Combretaceae > Lumnitzera > Lumnitzera racemosa. Next base: position 71,480,455 of record JAMXBC010000007.1, on the reverse strand, counting down.
AAACCTTCATTTGTTAGTCCCTGATGGTGATGACCAATGAAAGGTAAATCCACCACCACCCCCTGTGGACATACAACTATCAAATATGGAGTAAGTCAAAGTAATGTTTCAACAACTTATGTATCCTAACAGTAAAGTCGTCTAGGAAAACACTAACTTAAGACAACAACTAGTTGTAACCCAAAAATTAAAGGAAAAGGTCAATCTTAATGACAAAGTCAACCTTAAGGACATAGCAACCAACCTTCTGAGTCAATACAACAGGCGCCCTAAGTGTTCACCTACCTCATCTCCAAAAACCATGCACCCATACAATGGTGTCCTAGGTGAGTAGAGCCCACCATTGGACTTATGTAACCTGCTGAACACCAATTATGGCAAGGTACATCACTATGGTACATACTCAAGTACCAGCAGAGCCAGGAGAAACCCATCTCCTGAGCGTTCACTGAGACATCTTGATAACGGAAGTGTTCTCAAGGTCGATAAACACATTCGACATGTTTCACAATGGGCATCCTTGAAGAAAATCTCCCATAAGGGGTATACCTCCTCCATTTGAACAACTACGATGGGACACATGACCTAGGTGACCACTTAGCACATTTCTACATAATGATAAGTCTTCACAACTTCTTCGATGAAATAATGTACAAAGCATTCTAGAGCACATAAACTAAGGTCACCTTAGTTTTGTTTAACTAGCCCAAGAAGTTGTATTCATTCCTTTGATAGTTTGGCAAAACAATTCCTACAACACTTCTTAAGTAGCAAAGTGCCATGTAATGATTCATCAACCTTATAAATGTATGACAACGCTCGAATCAAAAGCTATGCACATACCTTAAGTGCTTCAACTGCACCAAACTGCTCATTCCCAAAGTGGAAACTAAAACAATCCTCCAAGCCATCATGTATGGCTTAGATTCAAGTAATAGCCTTGTGTTGACTGGATACCTTTAAGGAATTCATGACCATTGCTAATCAATATGTAACTTAAGAGGACACCATTTAAGCACATCCTAAGAGTGACCTATAGCATAGTACATCAACAAAAGATCACCTCAACCCCAATGAGAATCACCTTTCCTCTTCTAAGAAATGTTGAGAAAGGCATAAACAAAAGTTCACAGATTTCCTTACGTAGACCCTATTAACTCGCCCTTTAGGCGAAGCTTATTACAAAGTATACAAATGCTTACCCTATGCACCAGCAATTAGAGAAACATACAAGGCCTACAAGTTAAGCAAATTTTATGATTACCATAGGGTAAGAAGTTACAACACTAACGAGTGCAAGTACCTCAAGAATGTTATCGAAGGCTTAGTATAAAAAGGCCTCATCGACCACCTTGTCACTGATGAATGGAACCATCTTCAACCTACCCAACAATGTTACAATCAAGAGCCATAACAACAACAATAACTAAAGTAGCAGAACCGACCAGAAAATATGGAACACAAGGGTCGTAGGGGATAAGTATAGATGATCATTAGTGGATTGGACTTATTAGACTAAGACTACTCACCAAATCACATCATGAGATACTCTCAGTTCAAACATAAAAACCAAGAATTAACATAACCATATCATTCACTAATAAGATAGAACAGGTGTTGAATACCCTTACATCTACCCGTTTGTAATCAATACAAAGATATAATACTTTGTTGTACCTAAAATGTTTGTAGACAATGACAACTTAGTTGATATACCATTCTTCTCGACTTATGAGCAAATGAAAGATCAGCTCAATGAACAACTCTACCTATATAAGTAGAGCCTAGCATGATCTAGAGGCAAGACAGTCCCTACCAAAGGACTCATCACACTCCTTATCATATTAGACATTGACAAATACAATACCTTGTAGCTTATTGACTCTATGGTTGTTGACTATTAGTCCTCATATAGCACCATCCTCTAGTGCTTTAGTCTCAACAAATTTGACACCTACATCAACCATAGATTCCTTCTAATGAAGTTCCCTATCCCTACGGGAGTAGGTGTTGTACAGGAAACTAGGAGTTATCGCACATACTGTATCTTAGCGACATCTCACACAATAAGATCATGCATATCATGTCTTACTTAGAGACTCCACCGACCACTGAAAGAAAACCAGTAGAATAAACTGAGGTCATCTAATATTGTAACTAGCTCGACCAAACCACATGGATAGGGACATGCCTTCCCATTAAAGAAAAAGAAGAAATGGTAACATTCTTATGCACCAACTTAAACATCTTTGTGACATCCCTAAACAAGATACTTGAGATAATCAACATCTCTAAGGCCATACACCACCTAAAGGTTAACCTATGTGCTCAACCCATCAAATAGAAGAGACAACAATTCGTACCAGAATGACAAGCTGCCATAGAGCAAGAAGTATAAAAATTGTTAAACGGCTGACTTTGTTAGAGAAAAAGGATACCTTACTTGGCTTACCAACACAATCCTTGTAAAGAAAACAAATGGCAAATGGAGAATGTACATCGATTATACCAACCTAAACAAGTGGACTGCTTTCCCCTTCTGAAGATCAACCAACTCGTTGACTCCATATTGGGCTAAATAGGGTTAAGCTTTATGGACACCTACTTTGGCTACAACCACATTCACACGGCTCTTGAAGACTAAGTCTACACTTCCTTCGTCATAGACTTTAAAACGTACTACTGCAAAGTCATGCCCTTTAGGCTAAAAAAGGCCTAACTTACCTACCAATGGTTGGAGACTACTATCATCAAACCATAGCTCGATAGGAATTTTGAAGTTTACGTTGACAATATGATGCTCAAAAGAAAGACCAAGGCCAACCACACTACTAACCTTTATGAAACCTTTGACACACTAAGGAAATATCAAATGAAGCTCAACCCCTAAAAGTGTACCTATAAAGTAAGATCTGACAAATTCCTAAGTTACATAGTCACTAAGAAAAGCATTGAAGCCAACCTCAACAAGATTGAAGTGATCAAAGACATGAAGCCACTACAAAAGACTAAAGTTGTCCAACATTTGAACGAAAGGATAGCGGCCTTGAATTATTCCCTTTAACGAAGCATAGAAAAGTGTTCTAAGTATTTCAAACTCCTGAAGAACCCATTGGAATTCCAATGGATGGCCCCATGCGAAGCCTCTTTCAACAAACTGAAGGAATCTCTACAACACCTGTTTATACTCTCTAAACCAATTCCCAGAGAAGATCTCTACTTATTTCTTGTTATCAACAACCAAGCACTCTCCTCCATGCTCATCCGAGTAGAAGGATAAGAGTATAAGCCAGTGTATTATGTCAACCACATCCTCAAAGGCCTAGAGGTTAAATAGACCTAGATCGAAAAGTTTACCCTTGCCGTAGTTATCATTGCCTGGAAACTCCACCTATGTTTCTAGGCACATCCCATAATTATACTCACCGATTAGCCAATACAGACCTTTTTACAGAAACTTGACACCTTAGGATGCATGGTTAAGTACTCCTTAGAACTTAGTAGCCACGGTATCTAGTTTCGCCTTTGTTAGGCCATAAAGCACAAGTGCATCAATGACGACGACCCACCCACACCCGTGGATATTCCAAAATGGACCCTTCACATGAATGGATCCTCCACTAAAGGGTGAAGGGGGGGAGGTAGGAAGTAAGGCAGGATTAGTCTTATAAAGCTACTATGGTGCCAAAGTTTTCAATGCTCACAAATTCAAATTCCACGCAAGCAATAACAAAGCTGAATATAAAGCCTTCATCACAAGATTGTGAATAACAGTAGATGTTGGTGCCAAGAAGGTTAACATCTACTCGAATTCTATGTTAATAGTTCAGTAAGTGAAAGGGGAATACGTGATGAAATGGGAGAACAAAGTTAAATACCTATAGAGAGTATGAAACCCAGCCTCAACTTTCTCCTCATAGACAATAACCAAGGTTCCTTGAGATGAGAACTCTAAGGTAGACAAGCTCTTTAAGCTTACTTTTGTAGCTTTACATTTCCTATAGGAAATCAATAGGCTTCTAATTCGAAACTCTGCACCATGACTAGCCTATGGCCTATCACCTAATGAGGACTCAACATCCTTCAACCCTTCTTAAAGGCATCTAGTGGATGAAAATTCATCTTGGTGGCCATGGACTACTTCACCAAGTGAGTCAAGGTACAAGCCGTCACTAGTATCATAATATAGGTAGCCAAGGGTTTTGTCTTGATGAACATCTTCACCAGATTTAGGGTCCTTCATGCCCTTATCACTAATAATTGGAGACAGTTCAACAATATAAGGGTTTTTAGGAATTCTATGATAAGCACCACATCCAGCTTTGGTATACCTCTATCGCCTAACCACAAATTAGTGGACAAGTTGAGGTAATCAACAAGATTGTCCTTGGAAGCCTAAAGAAAACGGTTGAGTGAACTAGCAGCCAACAAATAAACTAGCTCCTAACAATTCTTTAGGGATACCAAACCATGCACCAAATAACCATAGGCGAAACCCTCTTTTACCTCGCATTCGAATCTAAAGCATTATTACCCATTAAGCTCGAACTCCCCATGAGTAGAACCTAAAACTTCGACATTGGTGTTAACAAGATAGCCCTTTAAGCTAGCCTAAACACCATTAACAAAGTAAGGGACACAACCCTATAAGCTAGCCCAAATGGCCGCATATTAACAACATACGTAGCCATGTACTATAACAAAAAGGTAAAGCATAAGGTCTTCCAAACAAGAGACCTTATTTGTAGAAAGCTTAAAGCAATAGGGTTACAAAAAGGACAAGAAAAATTGGCACCCAATTAGGAAGACCTAGTTCGAGTTAAAGAGGATGTAGATGGTAATACATACTGGCTTAAAACATTAGACAGATAACCTTCCTAAGAACATGGAATGCCAATAACCTCCAACCCTACTTTATGTGAATCATATGAATAGGTCGCATACTAATGTACTTTTTGAAAGATGAATGTTAAATGACTATGAAGCTTATCCCTTCCCATTGTTTGCACTTTCTAACCTAATTATCATTACCCCCTACCAATTATTAACAACTGACATTAAAGCAATAAAATTGGTAAAGTCAATCTTCGACCCCAGTACATGAACACTCTCACAAGTATAAACACCTAAGAGAATCTAAACCTCAAGCTCCACCTCTAGGTACCCATACTTGAAGGCTCGATAAGATGGGCACATAGACTAACTCTATGACACTCAATCTCCTAAACGTAAGGTCCCCCATGGCTTGATAACCCCAATTAACCACTATCCAGATAAGGAATTCTTAAGCCTAGGCCTCAAATCACATAACCCCATTAGTGATCAAGAACATACTATCACCAAATAACCAAGTAAGAATACATAAATGCATAAAAGAAGTGCAAAAACTATGCACAAAAGGATAAGTAGAAGATTAAAAGATTCTCCATTCAAGCAATCTAAGTCATACAACTTCTAAGGTCAACATACCAACCCAATTACATCAGCAACTTTCCAACCTGACACAATCCTACCCTTAACTTACAAAACATGGGTAGTAAAAAAAAAAACGAACAACAAAACAAAATAACAAACAAAAATGCAACAAAAGACCTACAAATGACAATAGAACACTCCTCAAGCAATAGCTTCCCTACCCCCTCCATCATTAGACTCTTCATCCTTAACTGGATACTCTTCTAGTAGATAATTGAGAAAACTAAATCAAGCTTAGCATAGACCTCCATGTAATCTATCTTTAACATTTGGGCACCATCTCGGTCAACATCCATCACTGCCTCCCTATAATTCTATCTTAAGGAAAACTCGTTAAAGAGCCTATCTATTATGCTTGGGTTAAGTCATAACCATCCCTTAGCTCTTCTTCCCTCTTGGGCATCAATGACCTTCTCTTTTAGATGGCCAAAACTTACTTCTCACCCATCTCTTTTTGTCTCTTGCAAACATCAACTTCCACCTTAACAAACTCTACCCCCTAATTAGGTGACCGATTCGCTTAAACTATATATATAAATAAATCACGAATACTCCAATAAGTATATTAGGTCGAAATCAAGCAAAATAGAAAAAGTAAGGTTATCAATCTCTTGAGGACTAAAAAATTACTAATCCTATACTAGTTCTTATCAATATTCAGGCAATTAAAATTAAATTAATTAATCTAATAATTACTTTAAAAACTATTAAAAAGAAAATAACTATGAAAAAACTAAAATTAAGCAATTAATTGAGAATCTTGGAAAAATAGAATCCATCCTAAATTATACAAATCAAATTGTTATCATATTATATAGATTAATAGCTACATGGTCATTCAAGTAAAATTATTATACCTTAAAACTTAAGGATTTAAACCCCTAATTAATTAGTCAGCTTCCGCATCTTTCAATTAACAATGGACTCTAAATTATAATTATATATCTCTCAATACTATAATTGTCTAACATCCTAAATCAATTATCCCTAATGTCTTAGTAAATAATCAATTGCCGAACATTGCATAAATTTTTAGATAATTTCTAATTAATTCAATTAATTCTGCTTCCACATTGATTAGTCAAATCAACTAAGAACTTCTAACAAATCCTATACAACTTCTATATCATTAGGGTTTCTAACAATTATAATTGAAATAATTGAAATTGCAATCATGAATCATCCATATATCTCTTAATCCTATAATATGAATACAATCATCATCTTAACTAACTAAGGTTTCATCAATTCCCACAAATAATTTTAGTAGCTATGGATTTGAAAACAAAAATACAAATATTAATTGAAATTGTAAGGAAATTCATGATTGAAAGCATAAGTAATTCACAAAATTGCATAAGAATAATTGAAATAGATGTCACCAATTTTATATTGGAAAGAAATAATCTTCAATTGCAACTTCAATCTTGGTCTCTACAACAAGAGTAAAATCTTCTCAATGATCAAAGTGCTTCTCTTGAAGAATTTTTCAAAAATTATCTAAAAACTATTCTACAATTCTCGATGTCTAAGGAAAAATATGTCTAAAAGTCCCCCCCAATGATGAAACATAAGTTATTTATATAAAAAATTAAGGTTGGCTCTCATGAAGTTTCTTTTCTCATGAAGACCGGCGGTGTCAGTATAAGGTAGGCATTTAAGCTGGCGCCGTAGCCATTAAAGGCCAACAGTGCAAGCTTGTAATTTTTTCCAATTTGCATATATTGATCCAAACTTTGTTTATTTGCTTAAAATTCCTCTAAATTGTTCATAATTCTACTCTTGAATCCTCTAATTCCTAAAATGTCCAAATAAAAATAATTAAGTACTAATTCTTAATGATTTCTATAAAATCTATAATAATTCTATCTTAATTTGCACTTTTAAAACATGAAAAATATGCCTTTATCATAGACTCCATGTCTCCCTAAGTTGCAACGAGCTTCCTTTCATAAGCAATAATTTTTGCCTCTAAGTCCTCGAACTGTTTCTTACAATTGCCCAATCTTGTCCGAAATATGGTACTCCGACCCTGGTTGTATCTTCTATATACTATACTTGTTGTACTCCCCCTAAAGCTCTGAGTTTTGCCTCCTAATCCTAGCCAGTTCCTAACTCATCTCCTTACTCTCTTTATCCCTTACTCGCTCATTTGCTCATGTAGCCTACAACAAGAACAGAAGTAAGTATATGACCATCCATCTCTTAAGAAAACATAAATACGACAAAAGTACCCTAAACTATACCTACTCGAAAAGTCGACTCCCTTAAGTAAAATCATACTTGCACAAGCAGATGGCATCCCCTAAACCTTCCAAAGCCAGCAAGGAGCATTTGTTGAATGTCTTGTCTTACATCTACAAGGCATAGGCCCTCTTCAGTAGCCACTCTCTAACAATGCAAACATTATTATACATCTTAATTGAATTGCCCATCTTAGCTTCCCAGTGCAATACCAAAGGAAATGGCTCTTGCATAACATCACCAGCTCTACTGACAACTGAACCTTAGTAGCCCTTAGATTGTTCCTACACATCCACCATGGGCTCTCCCTTAATGCTGCTATCACTCGAATGAACATCGCCTTAGGTTACACAACCACAACCATTTAGCATGATGTTGAGAAAGTTTTTATTACCCTTAGAGATGTTTAAGAGATTCATGATCAAAGTAAATGATAAATTCTCTCTGCAATAAATAATGTTGCCAATTTTACAATGTTTGAGCAAAGGCATAGAACTCCTTGTGATATGCCAAGCAATTTAGGGCAGCTCCTCTAAGTTTCTCACTAAAATAAGTGATGGGTTAGCGCTCCTACATAAGAATAGCACCAATGCCAATTCTAGACACACCACATTCTACATAAAAAATTCTTTCGAAATCTAATAAGGCAAGTACTGGGGTTACTGTCAATTTGCACTTTATGTCCTCAAAACTCTTCTAAGTTTTCTCCAACCACTTAACCTTAAAGTTCTTCATGGTTAGTTTAGTTAATAACACCGTTATGGAACTAAAGTTCTGAATAAATCTCCGATAGAATGAAGCCAGACCATGGAAGCTCCTAACTTCAGCATCATTAGTCGGCATAGGCCACTCAAGAATAGCTTTGACTTTCTTATCATCAACTCGGACTCCTTCCTTTAAAACAACATACCCGAAGAATACAAACTTACTTTAGCAGAACACACATTTCTTTAAGTTACCGAATAATCTATCAGTACGGAGAATGTTGAACACCAATCTTAAATGCTTAACATAGGCGATGAGGTCAGTACTATAAACCTGGATGTCATCAAAATAAACCACAACACATTTGCTAATTAGTGCCCTCAGTATATGATTCATAAGTTGAATAAAAGTTCTTAGTACATTAGTCAAATCAGACATCATTACCATCCATTCAAACAAACCATCCCTTGTCTTAAAGGCCATTTTCCATTCATCTCTAAGTCTCATTTGTAATTAGGGGTAGCTACTCTTCAGATCAATCTTTCAAAAGATGCGAGCACCAAACAACTCATCAAGCATACCATCCAACCTTAAGATTAGATATCGGTATTTAATAGTAATTTTGTTGATGGTATGACTATTAATGTACATTCTCCATAAACCATCTTTCTTTAGTACTAGTACAGCTAGTATGATACATGGGCTCATTGCCTCTCAAACATATCCATAACCTACCAACTTATCCACTTATTACTTCAACTCAACAGCCTACTTAAGATTGAGCCTATAGGTAAGTCTGTTTGGTAGTACAACTCAAGTCTAAAGGTTAATGCAATGTTTAATGCCTCTTAAGGGTGGTAAACTTTTCGGCATCTCAAAAGGAAATAGGTTGGCATACTCCTTTAGCAGTGTTTATACCTTAGTAAGTAAGCTCTTAGCTTCTCTCAACTCCAATAGTTTCCTAACCAAAAGGAGTACACACTCTTCAGCCTTGACTTCTCGAGAAAATTAAGCATAAGCAATCACTAAGGACTTCTACTGTAATTATCTAACAACCTTCTCTTATGACTCCTGCACTTCCTTAGGACTACTGGGGGTTAGTGCAACCTTCCTTACATCCTTGTAGAACATGTAGGTCTTCCTATACCCATCGTCTAATACTCTCAAGTCAAACAATTAGGGTCGATCAAGTAAGGTGTGCGAAGCATACATGGGAAGGACATCATACCGCACTTCGTCGTTATACCTATCACTAATGATAATGGGTACTATAACCTACTCGACAATGGGTAAACTTCCTTTCTTATTCAGCTAGTAAATCTTGTATGACTTAAGGTATGAAAAGGTTGGCAATTTCATGGCTTTAACTACCCCTTGTGCTGTGACATTGGTACAGCTTACCCCATCAACGATCAGGGTACATAGTTTACCATTCACTCTGCAATTCATATGGAAGAGGTTCTCTCTTTGCACATTCCCGTTAGCTACAAAAGTAATGAGAGAACAATGAACAACAAAACAATACTCGACTCCTGCTTTAAGAGGTGTTAAGGCATCAGGGTCTTCCTGGAACTCTTATAGCATCTGGTCAACTTTCACTTCTTCCTCCCCCTCACTAGCACTCTCTACTTCGAAGTGAGGCCTGTCTCCCTTGATCATCATGATACATTAGTTCAAACATTGACTAGCCATATATCTATAGCTAAGACATTTAAAGCACTTGAGCACTCAGGTCTTCCTTCTTGAGCTCTGACCTTGGTGGTCTACCTAGAACTATTTAGTGCTCAATCATTTCCTAGTCGGCTCGGCATGCTACTCTTGTTCGACAACACTGGTTAACTACTCAACATTTGGCTAATTTGGTTTTGCCTCTACCTTTCGACTCTCTATGCCAGTCTAATGGCTTCATCAAGAGTCACAACATTCTATAGCTCCACTATGTTACCAATCTCAGTTCCTAGCCTAGTAATGAATCGTGCCATAGGTTGTATCTCGAGCTCATCAATACACATCAAATCATGAGCAACTGAAACTCTCGGACATAGTCATCCACTAATCTGCTACCTTGTCTCAAGTCTTAGGGACATCAAAAAGTGTCTTGCTCACAGTGTTTAGGAACAAACCTACTTCTTAAGACTCTTTTCATCCCATTCCATTTTCGGACATCTCGTTTGGCTCTCAAGCAAACATTTTGCAACTTCTTCCACCACATTACTGCATACCTAGAAAATTCCAACACAGCCACTCAAATATGAACAACATCTTCAAAGTCATAAAAGTCAAATATCTTTTCAATCTTCTCTTCCTAATCCAAGTAGTCATTAGCACTACTAAACCTGTTGAAGCTTAGAATTTGTACCTTAAGAAGCTTGGCTCCCTTAGGAGCTTTAAGCTCACATTCATCTATCCCAACATATTCCTCCTCCTTCTCATACTCCTCGGCTTTATGTAACTCGAGTCTCCTTCTTATAACTCTATAAGCACGACAGGGTTGTGCTTAGTTCATAAGAAGGCATTCTAGGGCTTATTGCTCATTCATTTATCGTCTCAACCTATCTCTCACTTCTCATCCCTGTTTAATAACAACTCTCTCTTAAAGCCTAGTCTTTATGACTCTTTGCACTAAGACAGCTAGGTTGGCCACAATAACGGTAAGGTTCTTTATCTACTCATCAATAGTACGTGGTATCTGTTGAGTAACAAGACTACCACCATGAGCATCACTCTCAGCATCATAAATCTCTCTTTGAACACTAGGATTCGATATTCCCAATACAAAGCCTCATAAGACACTCTTTACACAAGAAATTTCCACTAATCAAATAGCGAATTGCAACTTACTTTGTTCTTCCAAATGAAAATGGAGTATAACACACAATAGACTAGTAGGAACTATCGCAACACAACTCTCGATTACAACCTTAAGCTCTAATATCAAAATTATATGATGTGCCTAAAAGCTCAATGATCACTAAGGCTTACCATAAGAGATTAGAATTAATAGGTCCTTTAAGATATCGAAGAAAATAGGATGGGTAAGTTGGTGAACCAAATGTAGTAGCTAACATAAAACCGCTCAGAGAATATGACTCACCAATGAACATAACATAACTTGACACTTCACTTGAATTGATGCAAAAGTTAATGTTAAGGTCCACCCGCCATCAATCTTAAGAACTTCGCAAGACTAGATAAGAGTGTATGAAAATTTGATTTGGAGAGGAATATCTTGCAAAAAACCAATATATTCAATGCTTGTAAGGAATACTTGATGTTCCAGCTACAAAGAGAACAAACTATTTATAGTAAGTCTCTAGGGTAATATTACAATTAAGGAAAATTATAAAAAGGCACATATTAAAAGAGGATTCCTAATACATACAAAAACAGGTAAATTGGACAAATGACAAAAAAGGGAAAATAGTATAGTGTCAGGTGAAAAGGACAGGTGGCAGCTCGTTAATGGTTATATATAAAGGAATTTATGGGCACAGCAGCTAAGTTAGATCATGATGTAGTGGCCTTAGGGGTTGCCGAGAGGAGTAAGGGATGCCATAAGTATTAGTAGTAAGCTGAAAGAAAAGTACTTGAGTAACAGAAACCTATGTCTCGGTACTTAGTAAGAAGCTCTCGATAACTGAAGGTCTAAGCAGGATTTGACGTATGGTTTCTTAGTTCTCATGACTCGGCAAAAAGTCCCTAGCTAAAGAGTAGTCAGCGTCAACACAAAAGATAGAGCAAAGTAAGGTGTACCTACCTAAAGCTCTCAAGTAGTTTAGCCACCATTCTTATGTGTATAGATTCTTGTCCTCAGTAAGTTAACAAGAGAGAATTCTCTTGGTAAGAGATTAGAGGCCTTTGAGTTGTATGCGAGTAAATAGGCTAAAGGTCAGTAACCCATCAGGTCTTCCCCACCACTTATCAACAACTACGACCTACTCATACAACCTTTGCTCCAATAATCCCCCAACAACAAACTTCATCTACATCCTACTCAAGCACCCTCTATTGGCATGAATCCCTAACATTACCCCTTCACTTATACTCCTCTCGTGTCTACATAATCGTAAGACCCACACTAACAGTAGCTCCTTGCTATAAAGTAACACTGGTTGGGACACCACTTAACCCCTCAGTTATAACCTTCTTCAATTTCACCTGGGTGACTGCAACCTCCTTTCTCTTCTTCACAACAGGAGCAACCTCAATGGCAGTTTTGTCAACAGCATCAAGGATAGGCTCATTACCCTCCTTTAACCTCTTCCCCTTGTGTCGATGCCTATCATATCAGATCTACAACATTTGCTCCTTAAAGGTGTTGCTAGATAACTTGTATGCTGAGAAAGTAACAAAAAACTTAATAATAGAAATAGAAGTAAAGATAACAATTAACAACCAGTGATGGTAAACTCTTAGCTACCTTCCCCGACTACAACAATACCTATACTTGTCTTCTAGGCGTACAATGTTTCACCCTTCAAATACAGTTCCATTGTCTCCATAGCATCAAACCCCAACCCTTTCTACTAACCAATGTCAAGAATCTAATCTTTACCCTTCCTATAATCTTTTTTTAGGTGTGTAATAAGCTTTGCATGGATTGGCCTTATCCATTTCGTAGGAAAATCCAAGGTGTAAGGTGACCTCACAATGAAAAATGGGAACCTCCATTCATCAGTCTTGCTCTTCTATCCATAAAACAACTTTGGTGTGAGCAATTGAAGCCACCAAGATTTCCCTTCAAGTGAAAGAAATACTAGAACAACCAAGTAGTAGGTCTCCGTATGTGAAAGCTAAACACAGCCTCAAAAGCTACCAATGTTTGCTATGTGTTCAAGTAGAGAGTGCTCGAGCATACCTAGAAATACTTAAACACTTCTAGTTAGAGTTCGGAAAAAGGTAGGTGCATTCCCATCTCTATCACTTTTTAGTATATGCAAAATGATCGCCCATCATCATCATAGTCAGATGCCCGAGCACCACTCTCGAGCACAAACACCTCTTAAGCATTAATATTATGACTAACTTCACCCATAACCATCAACCACCAATCCTACCCATAGACATACTCTACCTAAGTGATAATGCCACCTTCTCGAGTGAATACTCACACCAAGGCTTTACTTCCATGAAAGTCCTCCTAACTTCCTACGTATAACTATTTTCTATGCTACCATCCGTTAAGGGAAGTAGGGACAAGCTCGTCCCAATGACTCATGCTCGCTGAAGCCTCACCTATAAACCAATTGGTATTTGCTTGCTGTGATTGACCTACCATCTTCAAGTAGTTAAAACAAGAGAACAAAAAAGAAGATAAGGGAATTTAAGGTGCTGAATTAGAAGAGAGGAAGCTCTATGAGAATTCCAACCATATGACAACAAGAGTGAAAAATGACTAATCTCAAAGTCCTTATATAAGACAACCATGCTATACATAGTGTCACTTTGCCAGTAAGCCATCACGAGCGACCACATATCTTAATAATAGCATTAACAGCCAAAAACTATTCATTGTGTGGATTGCTATGTAGGCATCCCCTTATGTAATATTGATGGCATAGACTTCTTAAGAGTATCAAGTACCTCAACCATTAAATCGATCATTTCGACAATCACGTTTGATTAAGACATGTTCAAGGACCCGAGCCACAAGCTCAACCGAAGTAAGCCTAAACATACATCCCTATGAGTTCACAAAGACTTCCAAAGTACTAACCTTTTCCTTGAGCACCCAGTGGACAACCACCAACAACTAAAGGATAAGAGAATGAGCTAAGTCAGAAAGAAGAAAGAAGAAAGAAGAAAGAATAGAGTAGAAGGATACACATGAGCATATGAGAAATAACTTTCAACAATTCAAAAGATTTTTATAAGACCTAGGGGTCAACATACTAGCCACAAATACAAACAGATTTGATAAAGAAAAATACAAAATACATCGAGTTAGTCAAAGGCCCTTCATATTCTACTACTCAACATTAAACGTTTGTCTTCAAGCTCAAAACTTCAATTCATCTCTACAAGACACTTCTCCGGCTCAGTTTGAGTGTGATCCTAAGTTAGCAAAAAGCAAAGGCCCTCACTCAAGCTGATTGGCTCATAATTTCAACTCAGCTCTTTACCTACCCCAATGAATCACAATCAACCTAATCCACCTCAAGCAAATGACCATAGGCTCAGGAGACTAGTGATTGCTATGCCTCCTCTACTACTGTAATCATTACAAAGCAAGGTCCATTCGGACTGTCTAGGGCCACAGTAGCACACTCTTCCTTCAATGAACACTTGCTACTATGGTGCTCCTAAGAAGAAGTCCCTCTTACACCCAAAAGCAACTAAGGATCATGCAACCTCTTAGGATATGCAACAAAAAACAACCAAGGAGCCTATAAAAGTCACTTAAGCACTCAAAGCTCACAGGGACAACCATTGTAAAGTCAAGAGAGCATGCAAACTTATGTAGCCCACCGTACGCTTGAGGGATAGTAGGCCTCCTTAGCAGTCTTGTGCCTAACAAAGCTTAAAAACCCCCAAGACACCAGAATTCATCCTCCTTTCGTGACAAAAGCATCATTAATGCCAGGAATTGCCCAAACATATGGTATGAGAACTTGGACAGCAACAATACGGGCATCAGGCAACTTGAAGAAGCTAAAAGAGTGAATATCGAAGGAGGAGTGATCCTCGTACACCCTTGAATCAACCTCAAGAGCTACCTCCAATCGCCTAGCAACCCTTTACACCCCTCAATCAATGCTCAAATGGCCTACTAATGAGATGGAACCCCAATTTGAATGCCTTCTCACAGAGTATAATCATTTAAGGCTCATTCATGTACTACAAATTCTATGAAGATGAGCAATTATAATAAGGTTCAAAATCAACAAAGTGAAGCAAAGCCAAAATAGGGGAAATGGTCCCATAGCCCTTTTATGTAGTAAAAGGGAAGAAAATCCGATTTGTTTACATATGACCCAATGGCATATCCAATGACTAAGAACGGATGATAGTGAAGGGCAACATTAATGTCTGTCATTACATCCAGTTACCATTTCCCCATGTAATTAATGATATACGGGTGCAACACATCTCCTAAGGTACCGCCACTATGCATTGGAAAAAACTAAGCATAGGGAAAGGCTGTTACCAACAATCATATCAACCGTCACTTCTAAAAGGTCACACATGATGCTCCTAGCCCCTCACCAAGGCAACAAAGGCTTAAGCCTTTTCGAGGTCGAATCATCAACACTCCCCTTACCACCTAGGACCTAAGGAGAGTAAGGGGGCAAATGTTGGAAATCGTCTCCTACTATCAAGCCTCTAAAAGCCCTAGCCCACTAAGGTACCCAAACACCCTGTTAGGTCGGTCCAAACTTTGCTCCTTGCTTAGGTCAATTCTTGATCATCTAAGAAGTACTTCTCTAGGGGGCACCTAACCCCCATTCTTAGTACTCAAAGAGATGAAGATTGTCCCTTTCCTTTTAAGGAGCACAGCCAAGGAGCCCACTAGATTACAAGCTATGAACTTTCCCCACTCTCTATCCACTCACTCTACCCATTAAATGCTCAGTGATCACCTGCTCTATGGCCTACTGTCTAGTCGCCGAGTTAAGGTGGCCACCTACTATAGATGGGACTGGTCCATCTCCTAAGTACTTACCAACCGGTAGAAGGGTAGTTGTCCCATCAGGTACTGGTAATGCCTTCCTCTCAAATTTTGCATCGACTAGTCCCTTCCTACAACATGTTCAATTAAGCTTACACCTCTAATCCATAAATAGAAGTAAGATCCTCAAATAAAGGAATCAATTTTTCCGTTCTCCTAGGAACTCAATATCACTACTATCCTTTTACAATTATCCTTCCACTCTTTGCACTATCTTAATTATCGAAGGGCCCTCTTTAGCTAAGTCTTAGGGGGATTTTTGCAAGTCCATTGCTATCCACAATTAGCAAACTACTTTGAGGTCACTTAGAAGACACACTCGTAATATCCTCCATCATCAGTACCTATATATATATATATATAATCCAAATGCTTGACCAATGAATCCAAAATGGTTAGTGCGAACCATAAACTATAAAATTAGGGCT
This sequence comes from Lumnitzera racemosa, assembly GCA_024138005.1. Lineage (NCBI taxonomy): Eukaryota > Viridiplantae > Streptophyta > Magnoliopsida > Myrtales > Combretaceae > Lumnitzera > Lumnitzera racemosa. Next base: position 71,463,934 of record JAMXBC010000007.1, on the reverse strand, counting down.
AAGTAAACTTATGCAGGTAATAAGCTCCTAGCTTGCCAAAATTATAAGTTTATTTCTGATAATAATTAATCACTACATCTACATGTACGTCTCCTTCACGTGGCATGTCTAGCACTTTTCTTCTTGGAGAAGGTAAAATTAGATTATCCTCTTCGAATTATTTTTATCATGGCCTAATCTTATTAATGTCAAACATTAGTGAGATGCTTTTTGGAATGCAGTGAATGTGGATTTCGTCTTGAGACAAGGCCGAGTTGAATTATTCTTTTGAGTATTCAATTCAGATAAGCAATCCAGATTAAATTTGTCTCAATATATTAAAAAAAATTAAGGACAATTTAGTAATTGAAATGAATTATTGTTTATAATTAAAAATAAAAAGAAAAAAGAAAATTTTGACATTTTATGTATCCTAGATAACTGTAAACCCACTTCTTTTAATTTATATTGACACCGACTCATTGAAAAGGGGGGAAAAAATGAAAATCGAGAAAGTCAAGTGAATCCAAAAATAATGCATCTCAGTAGGAGATATAAATTAAATCGAAAGTATCATTTCGGAAGATGTATATGTCATGATTGTGTTTTCCTGATTTCTTATTAAACATTTTTTTTTTTTTAGTGACAATTTGTCGAATGGGTCAAATGTTTGAATATTGAAAAATTCAATAATTCCATATCCTTTTACTATTCTTCATATCTTGTCTTACTATCTCCGTCCACATCATCATGTCTCGAAAACTATATATAGTCGTAAACTCTATCCGTGTTTATGAGCACAAGAACATTATATAGTTTACATAATTTGGCTGTAGTTTGAACCATCCCAGCTTTAGTTTTTCAATTAACTCATTCCTGATTTTGCTACAAAGTATAGCTAGAAAGATATCGTACCAATAGCGTCCGGCGACGACCTGTCGTACAAATTGACCAAAAACCAATATGGCAGCTGGTGACCGCTTGTCATTGATCGGGTTCTTCGGCTTCACGGTTGCAATGGTGGTGTTTTTCCATGGTGCAGCAGCGACGGAGTTCACCGTCGGGGATGTCATGGGTTGGACCGGTCCTCCTAACATCACCCAAGGTTATTATAATGACTGGGCTGCAGGCAAGGCTTTCAAGGGAGGGGATTCTTTGAGTAAGCACATGCACAATTTCATACTTGCTTCGGTTCATCTTCCCATGTTTTATAAGCTAGTAATCATACATCATACCCCGCAAAATGGCAACAATAAATTAAAATTTTTCATATAATGCAGCCTGACATTCAAACACGCTAAGAATTTGGCAGTTAGGTGTTTAATATTATGACGGTAATTTCATATGGCTGAAAAAAGAATAATTAAGTATTATATGTAATGTGTTATGTACATATAATGTGTAAATATTAATTAAAATATTAATACAAATAATAATGGAAGAAGTAATTTTTAAATCATTTATCACCCATGATTTATATATATATATATATATATATACCAATATTTCATTGGTTTTTATACACCATATGAATAGAGTATTTTTCTTTGTATTCTTGTTAATATTCTATGTACATCCTAAACATGGTTCATTAAAATTTAAGTTCATATCTCAATCTTTATACATAAAGTAATTTGTCAATCCTCATAAAAACTTAATCATCAACAACCCTTAATTATGAATTTTATCAACTTTAAGAAATCCATAAATGGTACTCTCTAAATCACATATCTATTTACTTCATAAATACGGATCAGTTTATCTAATTTTTAGATTATGTATTGAGAAATTATTTATTCATTATTATCTGCAGGATTTGTGTGGAATGGAACACACAATGTGGGAATAGTATCTAAGGAAGAGTATGACAATTGCACAAAGGTGCCATCTGTTTTATTCGGTGGGGAGGCGTTTTCATATACACTTCCTTCGGACGCTAGTGGCATGTACTACTTCATCTGCACCATTGACTCCCACTGCGATGGTGGCCAGAAGCTAGCCATCAACGTAACATCATCATCAACAACAACCGCAGATGACGACTCCGGCTCGGCTTCGTTGTCACTGACCTTGGGAGCTATGTTCACGGTTCTCTACACTTCAGTGGCCTTTCTATCATTCAACTGAAGTGGAGTTTGGTCAAATTAATCTATTTATTGTTGGACTCTCCATAGGATTCTATTCATTTTAGAAGCAATAAAAGCTCCAGTTTATCTTAGGAGCTATGTCCGTAGCTAAGCTTTCTTCTTTAAGCTGATCATCATGTGTGTGGTCATTATGTTTTTTTTGTATAACAGTAATCTGTCTCTAGTAAATAATTGAGTTCGCCTGAATCATCATATCATAAGTGCGCTAATTACTTATCCCCATTCTCATGATTTGGTGGGTTGTGATTAATAACTTACAAATCTTAAAATCCTTTCTTTTTTCTTTTCTTCTTTCTTTTTTTTTTTTTCAGCTTTTAAAATCCTTTCAAATCATAGCTGCAAAAGGTATATCAGACAGTGTAATTTAGAGTCACAACATTTACAAAATTGAATAAAAAATGGCAAAGCTTTCCACCTTGCTAAATGTAAAAATAATATAATTCTTATAGTATTTTTATTAATGTAATATTACCTTAATAATTATAAATTTTCAATTTATGAATATCCCATTTATGATATGAGAAAGTTGGTTAAAAAAAAAATACAAAACTATTCATGTTACCTGTCTATAGTCAAACATTAAAAGAAAACCATATAGTAAGAATAAATGCTGCAATGAATAGGGTTAAGGCTAGCAATTTGAGGCCTGATCCATAAGACTCGGATGGCACAACATAATTGAAATGGGTTTTTCTATGGAAAAAATTTATATAAGATACAAATAGGTCAAACCCAAGTAAACTAGTTTAAGTTTGTGTTTGTGTTTGAGTTTATATTCAATCCCCAAATCTAAACACAAGACATATTGTATATTCCATCATATTTACATTTTATTGCACAAATTTCTTTTTTCCAAGTCAAAAATCACAATTAAAGTTTAAGATCCACTATTCCTAACTATATATTCTTCTTACTATATCGTTGTTTAAATTGGCAAAATGCAACAAACTTATGCATGGATTCTTTGTTTGTCTACTTGGAAAATCTAACAAAAAATATAATGATTTTGGAAATCAACACTAGTAGTAATATCCATGTATGTCATGATTCCGCTTACTTTAAAGTGATACTATATACCTTAAATTTTCAAATTTCTCATATTTAATGAGACTTTACTTCACTAAGTCTTTTGCATGGATTGTAATTTTATATCAACTACCAAGATCTATTTATATTTTTTTTAATTAATAAATAAGTCAAACCCATACATAAGATATATTTATTAAACAAATCGAATTACGAGTTTAGATTCTCGTACACGATCATGGGTTGAGGTTTTCTATACACAAATTCATTTAAACACAAAAATAGAATAGGAAAATAATAATATCAATTACCAGCCTTAATAATATGGAGTCAAAAATGGCATTTTAACTTTATTATATACTAAAAGGTGCATACTCACATTGGCAATGCTCAAAAGTGAACAAGAATTATCTCATAAATGGTGTTTTAGTCCATCTCCCTTTCAATTACATAGTAACATATGTGTATTAAAAAAAAAAAAAAAGATCTAGCATCAATAAAAAATTATTCATTCATGACAACATATAATTATAATGAATTTAAAAGAATTTTATACACATTACAATACATATGCCTATCAATTCCTTTAATCTTATTATCACCTAAATCAATTACAAAGCTTTTCACATCATATCAATTGTTGCATCATTAATATAAATTTACTTAGCTTATCACTATGTTATATAGATGTATAGATATCTAAAAGTAATCATTTTTAAGAAGGGAAACTAAATGGGAAATTGGTATCACTTGAGATTCTAATTTTTAAAACATAAAAAGATAGCATTATAAGTGAAATGCCCTAATTGAGCTACATAGATTTAACCAAAATTTATATATATATACATTTATATATGTGTTACTAAAGAAAATAAAGTTGTAGTAATGACAAATAGGAAACAATATCTTAAACTAAGCATGATATCAAAAAATGCATGTGTTTAAACCTAATTTTAAACATTTATTAATTAGACTTCTTTGAAAATCTCTTTTTCAATTTCTACATCAAAGCCAATGCATTAATCCATTTGAAAGAGAATTCTATCAACCATGTCATATGGTTGACTAATTTTGAGAAGATCATAATTTAATCTATGAACTAAGAGTACATTATCTGTAGAGTAAGATGATTTTTCGGTATTATTAATACTAATTATCTCTCCTTCTTACTATCACTTTACAAAGCCTCAATCCAACTCCTTCATGAACCTTGTGCCATCACCCTTGACATGTGTAAAGCAAGAACTATATAAATACCACTCTCCTAAAACATTAATTTGAAGTTCCTGCAATACAAAGAAATTTTAGCTATTTTGTTTGCGCCTAAATCCACTTAGGCTCCTTTCATGAAAAATTCATTCTATTACTATTACAAATATTTATTCAACAAAAAGTTGTTAGTTATAATTAGTAGCTAACTATTAGTTACAATTTTGGTTAGTTAGTTTTATATAATTTTAATTAGTTAGTTTTTCATTTTTGGTAGTTTTAGTTCTATGGGGTTTTGTATATAGGTGAGTTCTTCTACAACGAATTAATTAGAGAATTTTATTCCATACTACTTCTTTCTCACATACTCTTCCTCTTCCCTATTACTTTCGTTGCTAGTTGCAGAGAAAACACACATAGCTAAGATTCTGTAACATGGTATCAGAGCACTGATGATTGATTAAACATGTCAATGAAAACTACAGAAGATATCAATTGACCCTACTTCGCTCACCACTCAGACTTACAAGATTCAATTGCAACTATACCTATCCTTACTGGTCTTAACTACAACACATGGAGCCAATCATTCTTGCTAGCCTTATTGATTTGGAATAAAGTCGATTTTATGGATGGTTCTATTCCAATTCCAGAGAAATTAGATAAGTTGTATGTAGCTTAGAATCGATGCAATGATCTTATTGTTGCTTGGTTGCTTTGGTTAGTTTTGTCATCAATTGCATCAACAATTTTGAATATGAATACAGCTAAGGAAATATGGACAAAGCTAAAAGTACGTTTCTCACAACCAAATGATACTAGGATTTGTCAATTACATCATATGTTAAGTACTACATTTCAAGGATCAAGATCTATAAATAAATATTTTACAGAGTTGAATATCATTTAGGAAGGGTTACGTAATTTCATGCCACTCCCACATTGTTTTGTAGTTCTTATGACCAAAAGCATTTTGATAAATTTGTTGAGATAGTACACAAGGATTATGTTTTTAAATTTCTCAATGGTTTAAATGAGAATTTTGTTGCTTTATGATCATAAATTCTAGTTTTAAAACCATTTCTTATCTTAGATGAGGCTTATATCTAGTTGTGCAGGATGAATTCCAGAGGGCTAATCATCTAAAAGATTTTATAATTTCAAATGCATCTGCAATGGTGAGTGTACATTCCAAATCAAGAGGTAAAGCTAATGTTGTATGTAGCTACTATCATAAGAAAGGGCATTCAAAGGAGAGGTGCTATAAACTGATCAGCTTTCCATTGCATTTTCAAAATTATAATGTAGCTAGATAGCAAGTGTTAAAGTTAGGTCATAAGGATATTAGAATATCAAGCAATACTGGGATTTCAAATCAAGAAGATTGTGGCTATCGATCTAATAATGGTTACAATTTGTCTAATAGTGGAAATACTAGTTCATCTTGTAGATATGGTAGTTTAAGTCTTTCTAAGGATTAATTTCTTAATCTGTTGAATATAATGAATGTTTTTTATACTTGCCATACTAGTTTTGCAATGGTTGAAGTCTTTGCATCAGCTCCTATGATACAAGCTAGTCATCAAGATGCAATACAACCTATAAGTCATATGGTAGGTATGGCCAATCTTTCTTCTTGTTATTTACAGAAAGGGTTTATTAATTGGATTTTGGATTCAAGAGCTACTAATCACATGATCAATATAATCAATCTCTTTCAATCATATTCCAATGGACAACAATTAGTAGCAACACATATTGGTACAATTGTTTTAAGGTCAAGTCTAATTCTTCATGAGGTTTTTTTTTTTTTTTTTTTTTACCTTCTTTCAAGCATAATCTCATTTCTATCCACAAATCGATTCAAGACAGCAATTGTGCAATTTATTTTACAAATCAGTTTGCTTCCATTCAAGATTGCCTAATAGATTATATCGGTTCAAGACAACAACTAGCTCATATTGAAAATGGCTTGTATTTAGTTAAGTAGGAGCTAATTGAGGTGGATAGTACATAGGAGGATCATTTTTGTTTTGATTGTAACTTTATTTCTAATGTAATAAGTCATATGCTTGAAACATTTTATGTATGGCATTTCCATTTTAGACATTTGTCTTCTAGGAAAATGAAACAGATTAGTCAGTTGGATAGGGGTATTACTTGTAATTCTTTTAATTGTTTGATTTTTCATTTGGAAAAACAAAAGCATGTTACTTTTCCTATTCATATTCGTAGTACAACTACTGCATTTAAATTAATCCATATGGATATTTGTGGTCTTCTTGCTACTCAACAATAGAAGGATACAAATATTTTCTCACCACAATGGATGATTTTACTCAAATGACTTAGATATATTTGATGAGGTTTAAGCATGAAGTTTCTATGATTGTTCCAAGTTTTTATCAAATGGTGATTAGGCAGTTTAGTTCAAATGTTAAGATCATTTGGAGTGATAATGACAAAGAGTTTGTTATGTCTCAATTTTATGCTAATCAAGGCATTGTTCATCAGACATCTTATATGGAAACTCCACAACAAAATGGTGTTGTTGAATGGAAGCATCAGCATTTGGTTTCAATAGCTTAAGCATTGTTATTCCAGGCATCATTACCTTTATGTTTTGGGGGACATGCTTTGTTAACAATAGCTCACTTGATTAATAGAGTTCCTACCGATATTCTACAAGGAAGAACTCTTTTTTAGTTGTCGTTTGGACATATCCCATCTTATTCTCATTTAAGGATGTTTGGCTCCTTATGTTTTTTGTTTATTCTTTCTCGAGAAAAGTCCATATTGATTCTTAAGCACATCCATCTACATTTGTTGGTTATCCTCTGAATGTAAAAGGATATAAGGTATATGATTTGATAGAGAAGCGTTTTCTTATTTCTACAGATGTTAAATTTCTAAAACATATATTTCCTTCCAACCGATAACACAACTAATAATAGTAACTTCATTCTTTCCAGTTTCTTTACCTTTAATAGAGACAATGTTGAATATGGAACATGTGTTTTCCTTGTTTCCTTATGATATAGCAACACAGTAGGGTCTTCATGAGTGGTCTCTAATGATGATAGCACATTTTCTAATGAACAACATGTCACAATTGATAGTATTGAATCAAACACACTCGGAAAGAGCACTAAGGCATGTGAGAGTCCCTCTTATCTATAGGATCATTATTTGAATTTTATAGCAACTGATTCTCTACCAACAACTTTCTCGACTGCTCATCCTTTACATCAATCCTTTTCTTACAAGTCTTTGTTTCCTAATGCTTGTTCTTTTAGTATGCAACTTTCACAACATAGTAAACTTAATAACTATGAGTAAGCCAAGTTACTTAATCCTTGACGTAAGGCTATAGAAGAGGAAATAGATGCTTTAGTTGCTAATAATACTTGGTCTATTGTGCCATTACCATGTGGCAAAAACACAATTGGATGCAAGTGGGTATATAAACTTAAAACTAAGGCAAATGGATCAATTGATAGATACAAGGCACGACGTGTAGCAAAAGGGAATAGTCAAAAGGAAGGGTTTGACTGTACTGAGACTTTTAGTCCAGTGGTTAAACATCTTATAGTTAGGCCCTTTTTCTATCTTGCAATTGTGCATAATTGGCATGTGCACCAAATGGATATGCATAATGCTTTTCTTAATGGTGACTTAAATGAAGAAGTTTATATGGATAGTCCTTGAGGGCATGATGTTTCTGCTTAGAATTCTTCACAAGAAAAGCTTGTATATAAGCTCAATAAATCCCTTTTATGGCTTAATATAAGCATCTAGGCAATAGACTGCCAAGCTCACATAGTCACTTTTGGCTTATGGATTCAAGCAATCTTATTGGGATTACCCTTTTTTTGTAAAAGGATCAAACAATGATATTGTGGTTGTCTTGGTGTATGTTGATGATATAGCAATTGCTAGTAAGTATTCTTCTCTTATCGAGCAGTTCAAAACTTTTATGCACATATAGTTCAAAATTAAAGACATTGGGGTGCTTAAATATTTTATTGACTCAGAACTTACACAATCTTTGCAAGGATTGGTTATCTCATACCGAAAATTATCTCTTGACTTATTAGCTGATGTGGATTTTAATAGAGCAAAGTTGTTGTCTACTCCAATTGAGATTAATCATTGATTGTCAAGAGATGACAATTTTGATTTGGTTGATGCTTCGCATTACAGAAGAATAGTTGGAAATCTTTTGCACTTATGTATTATGTCCAAATATTACTTACTCAGTTCATGCACTTAGCCAATTTATAGATAAACCTAATAAATCTAATCAATCAGTTCTTGAACGTATCTTGCACTACATCAAAGGAACTATCAAACAAGGCATTTATTTTCCTTTGGCTAATGATTTGGTGCTTAGAGCATATAGTGACAGCAACTAAGGTGGCTATCCTGATTCATGGCAGTCCACAACTGGTTTTTGTGTATTCTTAAGTAACTCTTTGTTGAATTGGAAGTCAAAGAAACAAGAAATAATGGCCTAAAGCTCAATCGAATCAAAATACAAAGCACTAGCCGCAACTACTTATGAAGTTCTTTGGATGATTTCTCTTCTTAAAGAATTTCATATTACTTATTCTTTGCCAATACAACTCTTTCGCGATAATCAATCAGCCTTACATATTGCTAAGAATCCTGTTTTTCAAGAAAGAACAAAACATCTTGAAATGGATTTGCATTTTGTTCATGATAAAGTTATTGAAGGAACTATATTGCCATAAACCTTAATATAGTGCCAAGCTTCGTATCTACAATTTTTACTCAAGAGAGAGCACTATACTAAGTGATTAAGAGTTGTTGTGATTATGAAATCATTTGTCATAGAGATTGGGTATAGGAACTTATGCCTTTGAGATTGTCACCAATAAAATTATATGTGAAGACCTTAATTGAGGCATTAGGTAGTCATAGAGAGTGGGAGGTGATCCAAACCTTACATTAAAATTTTGAGCTTGATTTCTCTATCCCTTTCTCTTTATATTTTTGCCATCTAATTGTTTCTTAAATATTTTCATATTACATATATTTGTCAATTTAATTAAAGATTTGTTGTCAAAGTAAAAATTGGTCATTAACCTCAATTCAACCCTCCCCACCCACTCTTCTTAAGTTCCTAGTGTAATATTTCATTTAGTATCAAAGTTAGTCTCTATAGTTTTCATTACTTAATCACATTATAGATTAAGGATCATAGCACTAAATGCACTAGGTTTCATGAAGGGTCAAGCTATAAATAGGCTACTACTTCTTACTAGTGGAAATTATCTCTATTAGAAATGTATGATGAAGATCTTTATCAAAGCATAAAATAGAAAACTTTGGGATTTAATGGAAAAAGGACTAATTAAAATAGAAGGAAAGAGAGAGAATGAATATACCGAAGAAGATTGGAAGGAAGTAGATTTAAATGAAATAGCAGTGAACATATTGCGTTATGCTACGAGCAAAAATGATTTTAATGGAACTTGTACGTGCACAAATGCTAAGGAAATTTGGGATGAGCTATAAAGCACATATGAAGACACATCTAGAGTTAAAGATACCAAAATAGGTTTATTATTTAGTGAATTTGAAATTTTCAAATTGCTTCCTAATGAGACCATAGATGAAATGTATAAGAGATTTAATGATATTACTAATCCATTAATGGTGCTTAGTAAGAGATTTTCTAACTTAGAAACTAATTTGAAAATTCTTAGGCTTTTTCCAAAAGAATAGGGAGCCAAGAGGAACACTATTGAAGAAGTACACAATCTAGAAGCACTATCAAAAGAACAACGTCTTAGTACACTCAAGACCCATGAGATGATTAAAATACATGGGGAAGAATCTAAGAAGAAGGCTATTGCTCTCAAAGCCACCTATTACAATGCTAGTGATGAAGGTAATGAAAGTGATAATGATAATGATGAAATGGCAGTGACTGCAAGAAGATTTAAGAAGTTCATTAAGTTCAACAAGAAGCTAAGGAGAGACAAAGTTGATGATAGTAATACCTCAAAGCGTACAAAGGAGAAAAAGAATATTATAAAGTGCTACAATTGCCATCAATTAGAACACATTAAAGACTATTGTTCAGTCCTCAAGAAAGGCAACAAAGTATCAAGAAAGAAAGTCATGGTGGCCACTTGGAGTGATAGCAACTCGAACAATTTACATGAAGATCTTTGCCTCATGGCCTTAGATAATAAGGTATGCACCACATCTTAATCCTCTTATGAAGAGTTGAAAGAAATGTATGATGATCTTTTAAAAGATTTTATTAAAATGCAAAAGAAGAATAAGATTCTTAAGCAAATGATGAATTTAATACATTCAAAAATATGTATAATAAGATAATTAAGGAAAAAGAGAAGCTCGAAGAGGATAATTAATGTTTGAGAATTGAAAATAAAAAATTGAAAGTTGAGCATGATAATTTAAAGAAGGAAAATGATGAATTGAACAAAAGGAATGAGGAAATCATGAATGAAAATAAAGAGCTAACTAAGGAAAATGTAGGAATGAAATCAAAGATCAAAGATCAAAGTAATTGAAAATGAGAATGCAAGTGTAGATAAGTTAGCTAAGTTAAAAATAGAAAATGACGTGTTGAAATCTAATCTAAATGATTCAAGACAAACTATAGCCAAGTTTGTTAAAGGTGAAAAGAATTTGGAAAAACTTTTAGCACAACAAAGGCGCAATCTTGAGAAAACCAGAATTAGAAATAATATCTAAAAGTCTTACAAAAGTTATTTTGTTAAAGCAACTAATAAAACTTATAACTATTGTAGAAGGTATGGCCACATTACTCAAACTTGTGCAATAAGGAGAAATACCAACTTAGATCATAAAGAAAAGATGGTTTAGATCCCCAAAAGACATAATTTTATTACTACAACTAACTCGAAAGAACCCAAACTCAAGTGGCTATCAAAAGTTTAAATGTGTTATTCTTATAAGAACCTTCAAGAAAGAGCAACAAATGGATTTTGGATAGTAGATGCTCAAGACCTATGACAGGAGACACTATCAAATTCACCACATTGACCTTAAAGAGTGAAGGGAATGTTACCTTTAGGAACAATAGAAAATTAACCGTATTGGGTGAAGGTAACATTCTTATTAACAATGATCTTGTTATTAAAAATGTATTGCTAGTTGATAATCTAAGGCATAATGTGCTTAGTATTAGTCAATTATGTAATAGTGGATATAAGGTTATATTTCTAACAAATTAGTATATCATTGAAAGAATTAACAATTATCAAAGTAGCTTCAAGGATATAGATAAGGAAACATTTATAAAATCAATTTTCATAATTTTTTAAGTCAAAATAAAACTTATCTATCCGTTAAAAAATAATGATAGTTGATTGTAACATAGAAGATTAGGACATGCTAGCATAGAAGTCATTTCTAAGCTTGCTAAAATAAATCTTGTAAAAATTCTACTTAAAATTAATTTTCAAAAGGACAAAGTATATCAAGCATGTTAATAAGGAAAACAAACTAAAAATTATTTTTAACCAAAAGATGTTATCACATCTTCTAGGCCACTAAAACTACTACATTTAGACTTATTTGGCCCTAAACAAACATTCACTTTAGGTGAAAAAAGATACACTTTGGTCATTATTAATGATTTTTCTACATACACATGGACCTATTTTCTTACAAATAAGAATGAGACAAATCACATGTTCTTTAAATATTGCAAAAGGGTCCAAAATGAAAAAGGTCTTACAATTGCTTCTCTTAGAAGTAATAATGGGAGAGAATTTGAAAATTTTAAAATGAATGATTTGTGCATTCAATATGGCATGGAACATACCTTTTCGGTACCTAAAAATCCATAACAAAATAGAGTTGTCAAAAGAAAAAATAAGACCCTAATTGAAATGACTAAAACAATGCTTTATGAAAACAATTTGCCAAAGTATTTTTGGGTAAAAGCCGTTAATATCGCATGTACATTTTAAACCGTGTTTTTATGATATTAATTTTAACAAAAACCCCTTATGAGCTTTTGAAAGGAAAGAGGCCTAACATTTCTTATTTTCACTCTTTTAGTACCAAGTGTTATGTGCTTAATAATGGTAAAGAACAACTATGCAAATTTGACTCTAAATTAGATGAGGCTATTTTTTTAAGATACTCACTAATAAGTAAAGCATATAAAGTATTTAATGAAAGAACTTTAGTTGTTGAAGAATCTATACATGTTGTGTTTAATGATTCATAGTCTTCATTGTATTATATATTACATAATGAAATGAATGGTATAAGTGCTCATTTAAATAGGCTAGACTTAAGTAATGACCAAAACAATACTCTTAATAAAGATGTTCTTAGGACAGATAAAGATATGAATCAACCAAAATTTAGACCTTCCAAGAGAATTATGATTTGTTAAAGATTACCTTAAAGAACTAATCATAGAAGAACCTTCAAATAAGGTATTAACAAGATCGTTCCTTAGAAATATGAGCAACTTGGTATTCTTGTCTCAAATTAAGCCTAAGAATATTAATAAAGCTCTAAAAGATGAATATTGGATACAAGCAATGCAAGAGGAACTTAATCGATTCACTAGGAATAAAGTATGAGTTCTAGTACCTACACTTAGTGGGAGACTGGTAATTTGAACAAAATGGGTTTATAGAAACAAACTTGATGAAACCGGTATAGCAAATAGGAATAAGGCTACATTAGTTACTAAGGGCTATAACCAAGAAGAAGGAATAGATTTCAACGAAACCTTTATCCCGATTACTAGAATAGAAGCCATTAATATGCTTTTGGCATTTACAGCACACAAAAACTTCAAACTATTCCGAATCGATGTCAAAAGTGCTTTCTTAAATGGTTATATCAAAGAAGAAGTGTATGCAAAACACCTACTGGGGTTTTGAGCATAATGAGTTACCTGATCATGTTAATAAACTTAATAAAGCACTTTACACACTTAAACAAGCTCCTAAAGCTTGATATGAAAGACTTAGTAGCTTTCTAATAGAAAATAGCTTTATAAGAGGAAAGTTGGATACAACTTTGTTCATTAAAAATCACATTTCTTATACATTGATTGTTCAAATTTATGTAGACGATATTGTGTTTAGAGCTACTAAAATGGATCTTGTAAATGAATTTGTAAAGTGTATAAAGAAAGAATTTCAAATGAGTATAATGGGAGAACTCAATAACTTCTTAGGTCTCTAAGTTAAGCAAACTAAAAATGGAATATTCATAAATCAATCTAAGTATACAAGAGAGCTTTTGAAACATTTCAAAATGGATAATTGTAAAGATAAGTCTACTCTTATGAGCACAATACTAAAACTAGACAAAGTTGAACATGATAAATCAATTTGTGAAAAGCTTTATAGAGATATGATAGGAAGCTAATTGTATTTAACCGCATCTATACGGGGTATCATGTTCATTGTATGTTTAGATACAAGATTTCAATCTTACCCAAAAGAATCTCACTTGAATGTAGTAAAACGCATCTTCAAGTATCTAGCAGACATTAATGAAATCAGCTTGTGGTATCCCAAATACAATTCTTTCGATCTTGTGGGATATTCCGATGTTGACTTTGCCAGATGCCAAGTTAATCAAAAAAGCACAAGCAGCATATGTCATTTTCTAGGAAACTCTCTAATACTTTGGCACTCTAAGAAATAAAACTTCGTGGCAATCTCAATCACTAAGAACGAATATGTGGCCGCTGGTAGTTGTTATGCTCGAATCCTATGGATAAAGCAAACATTACATAACTATGGTCTTAATTTTTCCATTATCCCAATTTGATGTGATAATACAAGTGCCATTAACCTTACCAAAAGTCCAATCCAACACTCAAGGTTTAAACACATTGAGATTAGGCATTATTTTATTAGAGATCGTGTTTAAGACAATGATCTGTGCTTACAATTTGTGGACACAAGTAGTCAAATAGCTGATATTATTAATAAACCTTTGAGTGAATATTACTTTGCCCTTGAAGAACAGAGTTAGGCATGATCATGTAAGATAAGTGCTAAGACCCATGAATATAGATAGTAACTTTTGTATACAATGTTGTTCTCTTTTAGACAATCGATTTAGAACACCATTTTCAATCTAAGAAATATGGTTAAGTAGGCTTCTTGTATGAATTCCCTCATTTGTTATGTTTTGTGCAAACTTCCTTGTCTTCTCTATTTTTCATTAGGGTATATCTCTTTTCAAATGTTTTTGTGCTTGCATTAAGTTTACAAACTATAATGAATTAGTTAAAATAGTTATTATAAGAATTCACACATCTTTCTTCCTATTAATAAAGCTTACATCAATTTGGAAAATCTATTGGGGGCATTTTGAGAGTGTTCTTTTTGGTTTTTTATTGATTAACTAACTAGTTTAAATGTCAATCCTATAACAATCACAAAGAATTCATGAGCTAAGCTTCTTCTCATGTAAGCAATTATGGACTATAGACAACTAGTCAAATAGTGGTGTCAACCGTATACATGGTTGCATTAAGTCCTTTGTCCTCAACATGTTTACTCAAACCGTCAGGATAGTTATAATAAAACTGTTTGGCCAGTCTCAACTGATACTTTTTAGTCTTGACATTTTGTATGCAACTATCTAAACTATTTCCCCCAACCGTGGGTATAGTTGCATCAAGGACTAACCACAGAATACCTCTTCAGACCGTCTAAATAGTTTCCTTGGACCGTGGGCATGATTCCAATAGGTGATTCAAAAACTCCAATTTCTATATGCAACCGTCTAGATAGTTCTTCCCAAACCATCTAAGCAATTTACACTGTTATTGTAAAAAGAAAAAGAAAAAGAAAAGAAAAAAAGGGCCCAATCATTTCTTTTTTTCCCATTTCTTTTCCCCCTTCCACCTATTCACACCACTCTCTCATCACTCCATTCCTTCCCTTCTCATCTTCAACCCCTTCCCTTCTCTTAACCTCCTTTGTCCCTAAACCCTAAATCCTAACCTTCTCATCCTAAACCTTAACTCTCTCCCATTCCTTTCTATGGCTAGAAGAGGAGGTAGAGCTCAAGGTAGCCATACTCAAGGTTAAGGATAACAAGCTCCACTTGCTCAGTTCAATAGTCATCTCTTTCTCGCAATTTGCTATGCACAAAGGTATCAAAAGTTTTGTCTCATGAAAATAGATTATGGGCATCATTTTAATGAGGATGTTCTTCAAGCTTTTGGGATACCTGATATGTAAGGGGTTATTACAAATCGTATTCTTGATACCATGTACATACCTAATATTATTAACGAAGAAGCAGTTAGGTATTTCTACTATAATCTCACCGATGATCATGATCATGATGGTAATCTACTAGTTGGCATGGACATTAGTGAACATAAGAGATTATGGTTGTACAGTTATGTGTATAGTCAAGAAATTGAGATCGCTCAAAATGATATATGCACTATTATAAGGGTTGAATCTAGTGGTTCCTGTTATATGGAAGGAATTAACAATGTTGGATCCGCGTTCTATGAGGATATCTTTTAAGAATCATGGATTGGCGAAAATAATTGGGCTAATAGGTGCAATCTTAAAGCCATTAGACTACCTCTTCACCATCGAATCCTTCATTTGTTTATCTATCATAACTATTGTCCAAGAAGTGGAGGCCATGAGCATGCTACCAAAAGCAATTTGTGGATATTGGGTTACATTCATAATGATGCACAAATTTAGTATGTAGACTTGATTTTCCATTGTTTTAGAATGGTCACTAACAAGTCTAAGCAAGTCATTCTTCGCTATGACCACCTAATTACTTAGATTCTCTTGGCCAAGGGGGTTATTTTTCCTACTCCTAGCATCAATCTACATACTAAGCCCTTCACCATGAGCTACATTAGAAAAGGAGGATGGAAATTGGATAAGCAGGCTAGTTGGGTTCAAAAAGATCCCATATCTCCTCTTACTGGTGGTACCTCTCAAGAATTAGGCAAACCGTTTGATGATGAGGATGCCGACCACGTAGAACCCCATACTTAGATTGTTCCTCAAGGAGGGAAAGAACATGTAGATGGGGATATTCTACCTGGCACTTCAACTTCTATTCCCTCAATCGGTACATCTTAAGGTAGCCATCGGGAATCTATCTATACTTACATTGATCAAATGGAGTGTCGGCTTTGCTACCACATTGATGATAACATTTATCAAACGAAGCAAAGGATCTCTCACCAATAAGATCTCATCTTTTATCCCCTTTTTTAGCACTTCCAACTACCCTACCCCTTCCTTCTACCCACTTTTAGTCCTTATGCTTAACCTCCACCTCCTCCTCTTAAGCCCTCTAGCATTTCTTCTCTACATCCAAAAGATTAACTCTTGACGTCCTTTTATCTTGTTATTTATTTTCTTGTATTTGTGCTTAGACTTAACCTTTGGCTATCTTTTGTACTGCTCCTTTAATTGTATATTGGCCTTTTGACCATCTCTAGTTGACTTTTGTATGAACTTTAGCCACTCGATTTTTTGTTTATGACCTAGTCTATGTTTATGTGATGTCTATTATGGTGTTGGGATTAGCTCATGGTATTGTTTGTGCTTGCTTGAATATGTTGTTCATCGTCTTTGCTTATATTCTCGGCATTGATAGCTCTTTATGATTTTCTTATATCCCTATTGGCTTATTTACTCTTTTTCTTTTATTGGTGGCATACTAACTTTTTGACATGTTTTCCTCCTTCCCTTTACTGCCTGGACTCTCATCCTTTTGATAAGGCTAAAGGGGGAGAAGAATTTAAGTCACCCAATTAAGTGTCTAAACAAAGTGAATTCATTTGTAAAATGAAGATTAGCATGCAATTTAAATCATGGAATTATTTTTAGCAATCTTCCAAAGCAAAGAGTAAATAATCAAATATTCTCATATTGTCTCTTCCATAAATGTTTATTTTTAACATCTTTTATTGCCTTTCAGGGAGAGTCAAATTAAGGGGGAGTTTGTTTAGTAAGGTTTTTTCCTTATCAAAAAGGGGGAGATTATTGAATCTAGAGGTTCTTGTTTGTAATTTTGATGAGAACAAAGCTATACAAGTCATGCAAAATCAATTATTATTATAAATCAATTTGCAATTCTCATAAAAACTTTATTAATTATAGCTTTTAAGGAATTAGAATTAACTTAGAAATACTTTATAACTTATTAAATTAGTTTTGATGTTGTTGAAAGAAGAAAAAGTATCAAAATTGTCTTTTGTGTCTAAGTGTGATTTTTTAGTTATTCTGGTGTAAACAGTTCAACTGATTATGCTGGAACCCTTCAATAGGTTACATCAGATGTTCCATGATCAATGGCAGGTGATGGACTATGCAACTAGTTGTCATCAATAAGGGGGAGTTCGTTTAGTAAGGTCTTTTATTCCTCTTGTCTACTTGTCTTTCATTCCAATTGACTTGTGCTCATTATTTGTAATCTTTTATAAACACTAGTATAATGCCAAGCTTTATATCTGCAATTCTTACTCAAGAGAGATCTCTATGTTAAGTGATTGAGAGTAGTTATGATTGTGAGACCATTTGTGATAGAGATTGAGTGTAGGAACTTGTGCCTTTGAGATTGTCATCAATAAAATTGTTCATTAAACTCAATTTACCCTCTCCTCCTCCTCTTGAGTTCCTAATGTAATATTTCATTAATTAGAGAATGTTATTCCAGACTACTCCTTTCTTGCATACTATTCCTCTTCCTTATTGCTTTTGTTGTTAGTTGTAAGGAAAACACACATAACTGAGATTTTGTAACAATTACTGTTATATTTTTTAATGAATATTAAATTCTTCATTATACTAACAATAGATGCAATAGACCTAAATATACCACAACAATAACACCTTTTATTTATAAAAGGATTATAACTCCTTATGTCACAGTTTTGCCAACTTCCACTTAATTATACTTTATTGGTTTTCTTAGAACCTTAAGTTTATGCACTTCTACCTTACTCTCATTCATATATATTCTATGTACTCGAGTCTAATTGCTTCTACTAACTTTCCTACCTTTTGTTTATCTTTGATTTATTAGTTATAAGCTTAGTTGATATAGACATTCCAAATTTGTTATATAGTTGAATTGCTTGTTCTTTCAAGGATTGATGTTCTACTTTACGGGTCCCAATTTTTGCTTTCACTTCTTTTATCTTTTCCTAATATTTGCTACTAAATCAAATAATTCTTCATAATTATCTAGAATTTTGTTTGTAGATATATCTTAGTCTACCATTAGACAAACATTTAAAGTCTACACTAATCTCACTTGTGACTCTAATTTTTTCTTGTCACTCCATGTAGCCATCGTTGCTTTTTTCTTCTTCACTTGAAAAGTTTTCTCATACCTTGAACACTTTATGTCTAAATTTATTACATTCATGGCAATGTAACTCCCTTATTACCTTCTTATGATTTTGCTTTGTTCTTTGAAACTTTATAATCAAATTTATTATCCTTTATAGAAAAATTCCTTTTAGCATTCCTGTTTCTTTTATAAAACTTTTGGAACAACTTAGTAACTAAACAAACTCATCATCATCTGCTTTAGAAGTATATAATTCTAAAATTTTAATACTAAATTACTTTTATTTCTTTCTTCATATACTCTAATGTCAATTTCATAAGCCCCTCATCGAAAATTCATCATAAGCATAACCTCCTATTCATTATGGTTCTCATAAATTTTCTTAACCATTTACTTCTCTAACCCTAACAAACTTCACACAATATGCCTTTAATTACTTCTCACCTTATCTCTAGTTCTAAATCTCTAGTCACAACTAAAAGCTCACCACAACAACTCTCCACATGAGACAATTGTTTCAAAAAGGCAAACTATAAGTATAATAGTCATAATTTCACTAAGAGGTGTGCTAATACTGTATCTCAAAAGCTCTTTGATCTCTTGGCGCTTCTTACAAACAATGCTTGATCACATATGTTACATATCTTATCTTCCTCCAGTCTTCATCTTCTTGTTTAAATAGAGATTAAGCGTTGTCTAAGTATGAAATGATTTACATATAAAGGTAACGGTGAATTCTTTAATGATCAAAAATCTTTTGATTAATAGTCTAACCACCAAAGAAAATACTTAAGAGAATATTTGATTATAATAAGTTTATCCAAAAAAAGTTTTTAATATAACCCTTAGAAACAATCTATTAAATATATTGCAAACGCTTGCAAATGTGTTTATCTTAAATGACTTTTCTTTTCTTTGCAAATGTGTTTATCTTAAATGACTTTTCTTTTCTTTCTTTCATAAGTGTGAAACACATCTTAAATTTCCTTTATTTTAATCAACAACTTTCATAGAAGCCTCCTATAATGCCTTAATACCAAGTAATACAATTTTTAAAGAGACAAAAAAATATTTTATATAAACTTTTCATCTATGTCTAGAAATGAACCCATTAAAAATCTAACATTGTCATGGTGAATTCGTTTCAAAGCATTGATTTACCATTTCTTAGAAAAATATTATTTGAGCATTTTATAAATAAAAATATGAAGAATCACAACATTTATGCCGTAGAAATATAAAAATATTACTCCCATTTCTCCCATCCAAGCAGATTATCCAAATACACTTGGTTAGTATACGTTGGGTCTTCTAATTTGCTTCTACCACTCTCCCGTCATACTTCTATCTTCTCCTACGATCTCTTGAAATCAGATTATTATTGCTAAGGCGCTTCATAAAAAAATTGGGTTACTTACACCTTACACTTCATTAAAGGAAATGGAACAGTCAAATGTTACCAAACACAAAATGAATATTACATTTCATTCGATTTACATTCTTTTTCTTTTTTTTTCCCCTTTCCAATCATTTTCATCCGTTTCTCTTTTATCGATACTTGCTAAATGCACAGTTAGTTTTTCTTTACACATTTGTTGCTATGCCATTGAATATCCAATGTTTGGTTGTTAGAAGCCTATTTAGATAAAACCGAATTAGTTTAGTATTGAAGCTTGTTTTAGCCCATTTCTAACTTAATTTATCAAGTTCACTTCCTAATTCTAAATTCATTATCCCCTAGTTCTCACTTAATTAACTTAGATCACTCGATTATGCCAAATCAAACCACTAATTATTTCTCCGACTTTTAACCTGAATTATGATTCTATATTAGATTATCCTATATCTGCCATCATATAACATCCAATAATGAAACAAGAGATAGTCGGATATACGATGCTTCCTCAGGCAGAGAGACACAGATTCCATTTATTACAAAATATAAATATAGGAACATGGTGTTTCTCAATTATCTGCCTTATGGGATATAATAAAAGTTACTACATAACTAAAAATTACCGTATGATACTATATCGAAAAAGAAGTTCATCTTGAATCCAAATGCTTAACCAGTGAATCCAAAATAGTTTGTGCGAATCATATGTATAGATTCACCAGGCTTTATGGACTTATCTTGCCTTACCCAAATAAATAGACACATCTTGTCTTGGTAATGAAGCTCCTCTACTGTCAAAATTATAATTTTCGTTATAATAATATTTAATTACTACATCGACATGTACATCTCAAGCTACATATGTTATTGGAGAAGTTTAAATTATATTATCCTCTCGAAGTGTTTTTGTCAAGGATTAATCTTTATGAATGTCAAACATTACTGCCACGCTTTTGGAATGCGGTGGATGTAGTTTTCGTCTTGACAAGGTCTATTTGAATCATTCTTCAATTGACATAAGAAATCTAGATTAAAGTTGTTGCTATATACTAATCAACACCTTTAGAGCGCGTGAAAGATCTCCTTTAAGGGTTGAGATATTAGTGTAAATTGCTCCTTCGAAAAACAAAATAAGGAAAAATTTTCTCTTATTGCAAATCATTTAGATGAGCGTAGATCCACTTTTTTGACACGTACAGACACTCGATCATCACTGAAACAAAAAATGAAATTGAGAAAGCCATGTGAAGCAAGCAACTATCACTGAAAATAATAATCTATCTCACCTATTAGATAATATAACTCATTGACGTGTCATCCTCTCTTTTTTTTTTTATTTAATATCCTTTTGTGTTGTCGTCACAATTTGGCGAATGGGTCAAAAGAGCAGGTGGTTGGATATTAAAAAAAAAATTGAATAATTCTTAGTCTTATAATATGTTTCTCTCTATATCATCATGTCACGAACCCTATGTATATTATCATCAACATCATCCGTTTTGAAGAGCATTAGAACAATAAAGTTTGCATAATTCAACTATCCCAGCTCGCGTTTTCCATTAACTCGGTGTTGGTTTTGTTGCCAAGTGTAGCTAGAAAGATTTCGTACACATATATAGCCAGGGACGACCTGTTGAACACATTGAACATAAACAAATATGGCAGCTGGTGACCGCTTGTCGTATTTGATCGGGTTCTTCGGCTTCACGGTTGCAATGGCGGCGTTGCTCCAAGGAGCAGCAGCAACGGAGTACACCGTCGGCGATGACATGGGTTGGACCGGTCCTCCTAACATCACCCCGGGTTATTATGATGACTGGGCTGCAGGCAAGACGTTCGAGGGAGGGGATTCTTTGAGTAAGCACTTGATGCACTATTTCTTACTTGTTTCAGTTCATCTTCCCATGTTCTATATGCTAGCAATCATACATCATACATCGTAATTCATAAGAAATTCATGTACGAGAAATAAGAAATTAGTATCGGAAAAATTGCAACGATAAATTTAAATTATTTGTATAATGAAGTTGGCATACAAACATGGCAAGACCTGGACGATTCGCATGTATATATGGATAGAGTATTTTCCTTTATAAACTTTTGTTTAATATGTCGTAGACCTCCAAAACATCGTTAACAAAAATTATATGAGCTTCATATCCTGATGTTTATACATAATATAATTCCTCGATTGTAATAGAAACTTAATCATCATCAACCTTATTAAGAATTCTGTACACATCCTAAACATAGTTTAACAAAATTATGTTAGGTTCATGTCCTGATCTTTATACATAATATAAATTAACTACACAGTTGTCATAGAAATTTCATCATCAGCAACCTTATTAAGAATTTTGTGGATAAGCTCTAAGCAATACTTTAAGAAATGAAAATGGACTCTTTTAAAGTAGTTTAAATAAAATTAAAAAATTAATGGTGATAATTATCTAAATATTATATCTTCTAGTAACACCGTGATTATATTCATTTTCTATTTTCTAATTTCAACCATTTAATTATACGCTGTAGCATTTTAAGGGATAATTTTAGAAAAATTTAAAGAAACTAATTTTAAGATCTGTGTATAATACTTTCTAAATTACATATCTATTTACTTAAATACCAATCAGTTTATCTAATTTTCATATTACGTACTAAGAAACAGTTTCTTCATTATTATCTACAGAATTTGTATGGAATGGAACACACAATGTGGGGATAGTATCTAAGGAAGAGTACGATAATTGCACAAAGGTGCTATCCGTTTTCTCGGGTGGAGAGGCGTTTACATATACGCTTCCACCGGATGCTAGTGGCATGTACTACTTCATCTGCACCATTGACTCCCACTGCGATGGTGGCCAGAAGCTAGCCATCAACGTGACATCCTCATCGACAACCACCGACGATAACTCCGCCTTGGCTTGTGTCTCACTTACTTTTGGAGCTTTGTTTACGGTTCTCTACACTTCAATGGCCTTTCTCTTAATCAATTGAAGTGGAGCTTGCTTATATTTGTGTAGCTAGGAAATTTCCAAGTTTTTGTCGTGTAGGATGTAATTCATTTCAGTAGCAATAAAGCTCTTGTCGGTCGATAAATCTCGCGAGCTATGTGCATAGGCTCTGGTCTATGAGCAAGTATCCTATGTATGTTTATTATTTGAGTGGAGTAAGACTATCTGTCTCCAAGAAATAATTCTTCATTTGGGATCAATTTTCGTTCATAGTCCCATGAATCTTTGATCTTCTTTGGCCATTAATTTCGATTTCTCTTACTTCTTCGGTGGAAATCAGAATTCAAAAAAAAAAAAAAGCAATGATAATAGCGTCATCAACTTTCTCACTGCAATATTTTTAACGGTAAAATATATGGACTACTCTTAAAAGCATTAGAAATAGCACGAATCTTATCCCTTGAAAAGTTAATATCACAGCTAATATGAAAATTTTAGTTGATTTATGACATATGGATATCGATGTGGTATTTACTTAAATATGTTTAATTAATGTATTAATGATAAATGTACCCGAAATAAAAGGGAAATATAAATGATCGAATTCGGTTTTGTCATTTCGGAATAAAGACAATGCATCTATTCCACCATTGCATATCGTGACTTAAAATTATGCAAGAAAACATATCTTTTTCTCCAAAATGGATTGTTTGCCTAACTTATTGAATCATACATCAGTGCCAAGAAAAAAAAAAAAAAGAAAAAAGGAAAAAGGAAAAAAGAAAGAAAGAAACCTTGATTTGACTCAAAAGATGCTTCGATCGTTAGAGCAAGAAACAAAGTACATATAATTTCAGGATTCAAATAATAACTATACTCGTATATATAACTATGAGTCAAGATTTACGTAAAAATCACTTCCCAACTTTTAATTTGCCATTTTGTGAATAACTTCTTATTTTCTTGCATTGCTATAATTGAAAAACATGAACTAGACTTTCATCAAGCATTTCTTTAAGACATCGTGAATGGTGGCAGTGCGAGTTATCATTGTTTAACGGAACACGCAACCTCTCTTTATGACAACTTTTATTTTTATTTTATGCCTTTTTTATTATTTTCTATTTTTTCTTATTATTTTCAATATTTTTTACCACTTTTGTAAATTAATTAACTAAATATATATCTAAATAAATGCCATGTTTATCCATGTGTTCTCATGTCGATTAAAATTTCCACACAAACCACTAAGTTAGCCTTCTAAGGGGTAAGCTACCAACTTTAAAAAAAGTTGGGATTCCATGCAATTTTAAATCTTTTCAAGGGTGATCCATATAATTTACCTTATTTATAATTGCTTTATGGAAATTTTGCTAAGGCATTTAAGGGTAGGGGTGGACATGCTACAGTTTAGTTTGAATTTCCCACCAAACCATAAAAATATGAATCAATTTTTAATTGTTTTTAAAACAATTGCAAAGTTAGAAATATATATTTTTCAAACCATAATAATTCATTTTGGCTCGATTCATTCATAAATTGAACAATAATTTATAATTCAAAAGAAATAAAGGTGTTAACTTCTTTTAATAGCAACCTACATTGATATTATTGAAGAGATAAATATTTAATATACATGCAACTAAGGAACTGTAAAGCTATCTTGACAAGTAATTTTATTCATTAAATTAGCACATGGTACAAACTTTGGGCCAATTCATATACATATCCTAATAATTACGGTTCATAAAAGTTATATGCATATATATTTCAAATAAGTATTTATAATTTAATTCATTCAAATATGTAAAGGGTTATTATGATACTAAGCTTTTGCTCAATTGAATTCCATAGATTGATTTAATGAGATAATGATAGGTAGAAAAATAGGTTCAATTAGAGATATTTTAGAGAGATTCAGCTTGATAAGTTTGGAATAAAAATTGTTGAATTGGTTTTTCCACTCTTAGCCATATTTGGTTGTCATGTGCATGAAAAATTGATTTGCAAGAAGTCTTTTGAAGCTTGTTTAGGCTTCATTTAACCGTTGTAAGCCTTAAAGTAGCGAGAATAAGCCTTATTTGAAGAATGGAATTTTTAGTAAATAGGCCTTCTTCATTTTTTTTTTTTATAAGTCTTATGGGCTTGGTATGACAATTTCAAAGCCTACTTCCAAGGCCTAAGTCTTAAAAAAGTAAAAATAAAAAAATAAGAGGTCAATATGAGTCATTAGATAATCAGGAACCATCTAATGGCTATTAACAATAACAGATCTTAACAATTTCTCTTCGGATAACCCAATGGTCAAGATTAACCTTCAAATTCTATACATAAGAGACTAATCTCTCATTTCCAATATATTCTACTCTTTGCAAGGTTGAAGACAAATGTAGAAGCTCTACTGAAATATCTATAAAGAAGATTAAATGGGAAATTGCTCAAAACTAATCAAGAGCCATTGAATCTACTCGTTGCAATCCCCTCTCACATGTGCATCACAAGTAATCATACTCACTTATTCCTCCTCCTACATATCTCTCCATTACATCCACAAATGTTAGATCAAGTAATCTCTAAGATTGATATATGCATGCATCAATTGTCAAGAATAACCCAACTACAAAATACTATATTACAATGAAAGAATTTCTTTTCATTTACAAGTAAAACATCACTTTATTTTTCAAAAGGTACATCTTTTCTTTCTGGTTTAAATTAACACTCTAAACCAACCACAAATTTTCGATTTTGTTTGAATTGATAATCTTTCAAACCAAATTTTTAAAAGATTATATTTATTATTTGATTTGGCTCAATTTTATCCCCTTTTGCCCATTCTTACTTAGTTGGCATGATCATAATGTTCCAATTAGTTGAAGAAGGATTTGATCCCCTATTCTAATAGTGTAAAACATGTCATCTAAAAAGTTCCAACTTTATTATTGAAAAAAAAAATGAAAAAGTTCCTGTTGTAATAATGTCCGATTCCAATTTTTTTCAATGATCAACTTCCATTTAACTTATAACCAATGTTATCAAATCCAAGTTAACTCTTTAATTTGACCTAAACCTCTTAAAATCGTTCCGTGTCATCCCTTTAATTTATCGCTAATGTTGTCAATTCATTCATCTCTTATCAACAACGTGAAAATATATTGGTAATGTTGGTTCACTGACACTTACTAACGACTTAAACAAAAAAAAAATAAAGACAAACTTTAAAGTTCTTGCATTCACTTACTTTTTCGTAAGGAGTGCAACTAACTAATAAAAATTTTCTTTCTTAAACTTATTAATTGATTGAGAAAGGACTTGTTAATAGGATTCTAAATTTTCTTATTAATTTAGTCCCAAGTTAAAGTTTCTATCATAAAAATTATACTTCAATGGTAAAATTGAATATTAAAAATTGCTTAGTGCTTGCTGAACTCAACGGTTTAGTAGCAGTTACACTTAACTAATTAAAAGAAAAATGGAAAAGAAAAGAAGCATAATATACACGTTTGATCACTAACTCCTTCGAGCCATGTCCCTAGAGAGAGAAAACCCAATTCGTTTACTAAACAAGTTGAATATCTTAGCTTTAGGTTGGTCTTCCTAAATCCAGACCTGATCCCATAACATGTTACTTATTTAAAAACTCATGCCCAATCATATAGGGTATTTTCAATTTATTGAAAAGCACAACTGATAGCTTTATAAGATACTTAAAACCCAAGAGCTAAGCTAATCTAATTTAATTGAAATACATCAAATTCATATTTTTTATCTATAAAAGAAAATGTTCCTCAGTTAAGTGTTCTTACATTGCTAAGTTCAATTGACTAAACTATAATTAAGTCAACTGAAATTTGGATTTGCAAGATTTTCCATCCGAGTTCACAAGTTTAAAAATCTTTCCCTTGATCTCCTATCTTCTTATTTAATTTGATAATTGATTTTTACCTATGTTAATCTTTTGCAGCCTTATGACCATTTACTTTTTGGAATGGAATAGATAGTAATGATGGTCTGATCATGAGGAAGGCGTAAATGGTGGTCTAGCAATTGTACGTAGTGGTAGACCTGTAAGAAAGCCTCCTGTGGCTAAACTAGTAAGGGCTCTCCAATGCTTAAGTTAACAAATGAAGAAAGAAAAGAGAGTTATGTGTCTAAAAAGAGTAAGGTGAGAGCTCTAAGGTTCGAATCCTTTGTACTCTTAACTCCATGACTTATTTATTAGACATAAAGCTTATTTGCCAAGGACATATGAATAGTTGAGATTGAAATTCTTATTTAGGCAAGAAAGAACAATTAATATGCCCCTTCTTCGCCTATATAAAGCCCCTGGAACCACCTTCCCCTTTCGAACAGCAACAATGGTAGCGAGATGTGACCTTAGGAGATGAGGAGGAGGTTTGTGACGAAAAGGTCTTAAGATAGGTTTGCTAACTTTAGGGAGCACAGTAAGTTAATGGAGCTACTACACCAAGAGCAAGAATGCAAATGTCACTGACTACATATCGTATAGTCACAATACTAAGGCATTTGGCTTAGTGTGTATGGTTTTATGGGATGAGGTAGACAATTAAGCCGTAGAGTAGCCTAAGAAAGTGTAAGGGGTACATGACCTCAAGGGCGAAAGGTCATTTTGTCTCTACATGAAGTCGTTTAAGCTCAAGCTTCAACTTCCTTTCATCAAGTTCTAGATTGATGTCTTCAAGTACTTCAAGATTTGTCTTAAGTTCTCTATACCCAACTGTATAACTGCAGTTTCGCAAGTTCGAAGAAGTCTTTGTATACCACTTATAGAGACTCATGACTTAGCTCTTTAGGCATTTTTTTCATTTTGAAGTCAAGTCCCAATAGTTGGGCCTATACATATAAAGATATTCCAGGGGCTAAAGTCAAAGGTAAAGGGTTAGAAGGATAGATTCTTCTAAGTGAAGTCAGATTGACAGTTACCCTTCTCTACTGAGTGGGCCCGACCTATAAGGACGATGTCGATGGACTAGATGGCCATGGAAGTTGATGATTCAAGGGAGGAAATCCTCGATTAGGATTTTTAGGTTAAGGACCAATTCAACATCTACAATCTAGTCTCTAACATTATCCATGGGAAGCTATTGTTTGGAGAGGAGACAAAAATAGTCAAGGGCCTAGCCAAGTGGGGTAGATGGAGGTTCACTACTTTACTCCATTGTTGAATTAGGGGGCTCAAGGTTGCTCATCCCCAGTTGGCTCAATTTTTTTTTTTTTAGCTACTACTTTTAACTAACTATGTCTCTATGTTTGCAACCTTATAGATTAGCAGCGACAACATCCAACGTTCCATAGAAAGGATCCATAAGATGAGGATCCAAGAGCAAGCCAAGAAGAAGGGTTAGGTTTAAGAGACAGGCACCTCAGCTATTACTAGAGGAGCTGAAGTGCCCCATTAAAGAAGAAGAGTAAGAAGGGTACTAGCCCCTTACAGGGAAAGAAGAGTAGGAAGGGATCGAAGGGGGCTATCAATCCTTAAGACTACTGAGGTCATGCCAATGGGGTTTCCCTTAGCTACTCATATAATGCAAACTCTTAAGGGGAAGCTATAATAGGTTGGCCCCAATATTTGGGGTCAACTTGACCATGGTTATGAATTTCTCTACTAGAGGCCTAATAATGCCTGAGCTATATACAAGCCCTCTAATGATGGGGTGGTAGGCCAATAGTAGTAGCAAACTTCGGCTAACACTTTGTAGGACCATAAGGTAAAGGTGCTGGAGATCGATGACGAGCCATGGCACTCACCCGATCAGAGGAAGGGGTTGGTCTCGATACCTATAGATTTCGAGTTAGACATCCCCATGCTCTTAGATGGTAAGATAGACATCAAAGCCATAACAATAGCCTTAGGCAAGCTGCAAGAGCTATAGCTTATGTGTTGTAAGTGTCTAAGTTTACAAATCAACTCATATAGTTAATAATTTGCTTCTGCATATGCAAGTTGTCGCAATTAGTGATTTCACCTTCACCTGCAACTATAGGCTTTGCTAGGAGGTATGTCTTCTCTTTTGTTGTCATTCTATTGTCAAGTACTTAATGCCTTACTTTGCTTGTATTGCAAGTGGTTTGTGAGAGGACTACTCATCTAGAGGAATAAGCTCTAAGCTTCAAGAGGAGGTCATGGCCGAGAAGAAGAAGAAGAATGAGGATCTCATCTTAACCTATGGTGACTTGGGGGAGAAAAATAAGAGGTTTACCATTAAGGTAACTCAAGCAAGGGCTAAAGTAAAGCCGCAAAGAAGATGATCAAGGAGCTTATAGTTTCTAGTGATGCTTGTCAGCATAAGCTAATCAAAGAAAAGGAAGAGGTGGAGAAGAGGGCGAAGGAGCTCGAAGAGGCTCAATCTTGGTTCCAATCTCAAGAAGCCAACCTAAGAGATGGTTATGGCCTAACCCTAGAGGTTATCCAACAAATCTTCAAGGAGATCACTACAAGGCCCAAATTTGAGAAGACAACTATTGTAGCTAATGTAGAGGGAAGGAGAGCTGCACGAGCTAAAGTTCTCTAAAAGTACCCAAATCCTAACCTTAGCTTCCTTCATTACCTGGATGAGGACGCTTTAGAGCTCATGAAAGGTTTTAAGGAGGATTATATTATAGAGGGTGGCTATGAAATCCGGTTGAGGACTAATAAGGGCTCTCCATAGTTGTTTTTGCTTTCTTTCCCCTCCCCTCTTTTATGTATTTCATTTTTTTCCTTTAGAATGCTGGCTCCTAGAGCTTCATGAATATCATATCAATAAAAGTATCTAGCTACCGTCATGCCTGTAGGTGACAACTGTCAAGCTGGTACACTTGCTGGTATCAAGAACAAAATATTTGCAAGTGCCACATAAAGTAAACTATACCGGCATGATGCTAATTAGATACTATCATGACGGTATACTTGACCCTTAAAGTAAAAATGCACTGTTCCATTAAAAAGGAAGAGAAGAAGTTCCTTACAAGTGTCCA
This sequence comes from Lumnitzera racemosa, assembly GCA_024138005.1. Lineage (NCBI taxonomy): Eukaryota > Viridiplantae > Streptophyta > Magnoliopsida > Myrtales > Combretaceae > Lumnitzera > Lumnitzera racemosa. Next base: position 71,433,881 of record JAMXBC010000007.1, on the reverse strand, counting down.
CCGTCATAACAGTATCCTTGCTTTTCATCATTCCAGTAATAACTTGATATAAAAACTCCATCTTCTTCACTTTGTGTAGATTTTGCTTTGCATTTTCTAGGGCTTAAGGTTTTGTTTCACCACTCTCTTCCTCCTTAGGGTATATGAGGTTAGCTCTAGGGTATTTTTATGATTTCTATGATATTTCCTTGTATTTTTATGATCGTAGCATAGACTTGTAGTGGATTTTAGCTCTTTTCAAAGTTTGGGTTTGTGGATTTCCATTGCACTTATGGAGATTGTTGGGAAAATCTTAAGGAACTCTATTATTGAGGTTGAGGATCTCGATTTTATAATGTTTCTCATATTTTTCCATGTTTAATGTAACATTTATTTTCATGTTCATGTCTATTTTGTGTTAAATGTTTATTCACCACAAATGTGATAAATAGTGCTTATTATGCTTATGGATAGTGCATGAGCATGATGAAGTAGTTGTAGCTATTAATGTTCTTATATTATGATAGTGTAAATTTGGAATTTTACTTTATTCCATGGTGTAATTCGGCATAACTTAAGTGTTAGGTCAATATCGAGCTAAATAGTGTTCCCATCAATTAGGCCTTCCCTTTTATTATCCTAATATGGTCTAGATACTATAATAGGATTCAAAAACCCCCAATAAAATCTAGGATTCCTTTTTTGAATAGGTAATTCTTAAGAATTAAGACCTAAATCCTTGTATTCACCTAGAGCTAAAAACTAATTGGAATAAAAAATCAATTCTAACATAGCTATTTAAATAGTACTTATTATGCTTATGGTAAGTGTGTGAACATGATGAAGTAGCTATAGCTATCGATATTCTTGTATTATGATAATGTAAATTTAGAATTTTACTTAGTTCTATGGTATAATTATGTATAACATAAGTGTTGGTTAATATCAAGCTAAATAGTGTTTCCTACACATTGAGCCTTTCCCCTTGTTATCTTAATAGGGTCTAAATATTGTAACAGAATTCTAAAACCCTGAATAGAACCTAAGATTCCTAATTTGAATAGGTAATTCTTCAAAATTAAGATCTAAATCTTTGTACTCACCTAGAGCTAAAAATTCATTGAAATGAGAAATCAATTCTAATATAGTTATTTAAGTAGTGATGAGACTTGAATAGCTAGCTGGTGATGTAGATGAGTTATTGATGATACAATGCTCCTATTACATAGTAGAATTTACAAAAGGAAAGTGGGATAAATTAAGTGTGAGTAAAATGCATGTTTAAATTATCATAAATATTCTAATAACATGGCTACTATAATCTTATACAATTGTTTACTTGTTACTCATACATCTTTTTATAGAGAAATCCATATCTGATTAATGAAAAATTGCTAAAATACATGCTTAATTCCATTGTACTTTCTACTTCTATTTAGATAACTTGCATGCTTTTTCCTTGAAAATTACTGAATCAGTTGCTTAGATTAGAGTAGAAATAGTAGAATCTTGTACTTATTATCTTTCTAAACTCTATTTTTTCATCCACTACAAAATATAACCTTAGTTAATCTCCTTGTACTATAAATAGACCAATACACTTACTTTTTGTTCATTGTTTCCACTAAAATTTATTTAATTATATCCAAAAGTGAATCCATTGATAATATACTAATAGGGATCATAAACCAACCACGTGCTCCGGAGCTTGAAGGCTCACTCATGTGGTTCGCTGAGTTGTTTAATAGAGTTAAACTCAGAAGAGCAATGCATTCCCTAGTCCAACCTATTGAGTTACTTTGCTCTCCACCTCACATAAGAGGCTATCGAAGTGACTAACCTATTGATGAATTAACCCCTTCACAATAAATCAATCTAAGGTCAAGCATTAAACTTGCATATTGTTGACCTTATAAATGGCTGAGGCCGAGCTAACCCTAATTCAGAGCCAACCATCCAAGGCCAGCCTAACAATAGGCCACCTCTTAAACCAACCCTTCTTTAGTCTAGAACATTTAAGCCACCGAGCTGTCAAATTGCCAACCCCAACCTGATCTGCTCAGAACCTACTCTACGATGCAAACAATAACATTAAGACCACAAAATGGACAATTAATATGCACCCCATTTTTCTAACGTCTGTATTATCCTATTCTATATTCGAATACCCATTTTTTTCTGACTACAACTCTACCCTTATAATTTATTCCTTTTTCCTTTTCTAGTAAGAATTCTTTTTTGTAATTTGCACATACCTGAGATTTCCCCCCATTTGGGTCATATAAATATATGTAAATTGTAATAGTTACAACAGATAATACCATTTTTGATATTCAGACATAATCTCATGAGTTAAGTGTCTTCTATTTACTCTCATTTACTCTTATCTGATCTATTGCAAGCATGTATTAGTAGCAAGTTCCCTTCGGCCACAATCATGCATAATATCAAGTGCTACCTAAACTCGTATAAGATATTGGTTTATCATATCTAGCATCGATGCACAGGAACCCTTACTCAAACCTTCAACTCCCATTTATCTTTCGGACCATCTTGCAGTCTAGACCCATCCCCTTAGTTCGTATGGTACCAGACGCCGTATGTTCATCTATGTCATGCCCCATATCTATATAACATTCCATTATTTTAAAAAAGGGGCAAATTCTTATTTGTACATGGCGTTAGTGGAAATGTGATTATGACACCACCAAGCCATATTTGGTCTAAAGTACTAACCCTTCATGAGCTATCAAGGACTTGTGGACCAATAGACCTACTAGGCCGATATACTTGATCCGAAGAACTAACCCCTTTAAGGGTTAATTCTTCTAGGGTACCCAAGATTGAGGAGGTAAATCAACCTATTATGCTTATGGTTGAGGACTCTCAGGTGTATGTATTGGCAAGAGTGCCTAAGCATCAAAGATGTGCATTGATTCAACCATGTGCAAGCCCTTTCTTCCCTTAGGTCTCACTATCAGCAAGGGGTTAGGTTTGGGGATGAATATTGACCTAGAGATAAAAGTGCCTAGCATAGACCAGCAAAAAGAAAATTAGACACTATGTACAGGAACTCTTCCTTCATTGATTTATAAATAATTTCATGTACATCGAGCTCATTACAATATACTAAACAAAATAGGGTCTTAAGTTATTGGCTTTCCATATTCTTGAGATGAATTTTTTGTTAAGGGCCTCCCAGTGGTAGGCTCTGCTGCCTACATTTTCCCTCATTCGCATACGGTCATCCTAGTTCACCACAAGCTTTCCTTGCCCTTTATGGAGCTTATGGCCTTTAGCTTATGGCACACTATAGAACTACTTGCCTTTGTCCATGATCAAAGTATAAGGTATCCTTAGACTAGTGAGGACGTAAGTGAGAACAAATCCTTTAGCCATACTGGTTGTAATGCTAGTGACTGTCTAAGCTTCAACCCACTTGGTAAAGTAATCAACAGTTACTAGGATGAACTGACAATCCCTAAATGCTTTAAAGAAGGGTCTAAGGATGTTGAGTCCTACTAGGCAAATAGCTATGGACTCGTTGTGAGGTGGAGGTAGATGCTCGAGGTGTAGCTGATAGGCATGTGTTTCTGGCATTTATGACACTTCTAATCTATAGCCTTCACATCTTCTTTCATCTTCAGCTAGTAGTAGTTGAGGTGGAGAACTTGAATGCAAAGCCCTTAAGTACAGATGCAGTTGCTGCAAACCCTAACATACAACTCTTCAAGGGCATAATGCTCTCCTCAGGTTTGATGCACTAAAGAAATAGGATGTTGTACTTACAATAGTAGAGGATGTCGTTGACGATAGTGTAGTTCGCTACGGTGAAGGCTAGGTGTTATTTTGTTGTTATTTTTAAAGAAAAATTTGAATAGTATTTTCAACTATTAATCTCTTGAAATAGACTATAATGTCTGAATCTGGTGTTCGAGGAACTCTAGGTAACGAAGAAAGTAGCACAATAAATAGCCATGGTCAACATGGAAGTTTTACATCCTAATCAGTAAGCAACCGCCTTAATAAACTCACTAACCTAGTAGTTAGTCTAGTGACTGTCATAAATGAAGATAGACAATAAGCCAAAAATGGTGATGAGCTAATGAATAGCCCAAGAGAGGCAATGGTTAGTATAGCCAAGTTAATGCCCCAGTTCAACTGCCCTGAGATGGAGGAGTGGATAAAGTTGTTAGGTGCGGACTAATACTAAATGAAATCGAAGAAGCAGATGAGGAAGAAGGTGATGAAGCAGAGGAATACTATGAACTAAAAGAGAAGAATGTCTGAGCTCCTAGAATTGAAGGGTTGAAGATATGTATTCCAAGTTTTTCTTGGAGTGGTGATGCAAAGGACTACCTAGGCTAGTTAAATAAAATTGAGAAGTAGTTTAAATGCCATAAGTTACCAAAGAATGCTAAGGTTAGACTTGCTATACTAGAATTTATTAACTATTCCACCTTATGGTGGAAGAACAAGCAAGCTACCCGTAGAAGAGAAGGAGAACATAAAGTTAGGAGTTAAGATGAAGTGAAGAGAGTCATGAGGAGAAGATTTGTTATAAGCTACTATTTGTAGGATCATTTAAGAGGTTACAAGAGTTTAAACAAGGTAGATTGAGTGTTAATGCCTACGTAAAGGAATTTTAGATATTGATGTTCCAATGTAAAGTTGTTGAGCTTAAAGATCAAATTGTATCTCAATTCATTAGTGTATTGCAGTATGAGAATGGAGATATTCTAGAGACCATGGACATTAGATCACTTGATAAGGATGTTTCAGCTACCTAAAGAATTGAGAGGCACTGATCTCCCCTATCAGTTAACTTATCCCTAGTCGATCTATTCTGAGTAGACTTGTATGATCAAAACCAAGTAAAGTTGATGAGACCTGACATGCTTAAGCTGTTCGAATATAAGAGAAGGAGATCTCAAGGAAATTTGAGAAGGGTTAAAGCTTAGGAAGGTAAACAAGTGAAATAAAGTGCTTCAAGTGCCAAGGATTTGGGCAAATGCCCACTTAGTATCTAAACAGAAGAATCGTAGTAGTTCGAGGTAAAGCGCTAACTAATGAGGTAGACAACACTGACGAGGAAGTAGAAGAGTCAAAAGAGACTAGATAGATAGGATAGTCCAAGGAGAAGGAAGTCATCTATAGTAAGGAAGGTAACTTTATGTTTACCATCTTAATATTGAGGAAAATGATGAATGTGAGTCTTATACTCAAGAACAAACAGTGAGAGAATCTATTCCACATTAGATGTAAGGTGAATAGGTCATTATGTGCATTAATTGCTAATTGTGGTAGATATACCAATGCAGCATTTGTTTTCATGGTCCAGCAATTAATGTTGCAGACCAAGCCCTACCCCAAGCCTTATAAACCATACCCGCCCAATGATAAGGAAGCCCTACAAGTCAATAAGAAAGTATCTGTGCCAATCAATATTGGAAACTATCAAGATGAAGTGCTCTGTAGTGTATTGTCCATAAGTGTGTCATATTTTTGCTTAGACAAACATGGAAGTATGATATATGATGGAAGGAAGAACACATGTTCCTAAGAGCACGAGGGCAAGAAGGTGAAGTTAAGCCCCATGACTGCCAAATAAGTTAAAAACATTTAGACTCAACTAAGCTAAGTTCTAAACAAAGAGGCTTTAGAGATGACCCTAAGTCAAGTTAAAGAAAGAGATGAAGCTTGAAGAGCTGACCTATTTGCTAATCAGAAGGTTACTTGAGATGAGGGGATCCGAGGAGGAGTTGTTACCTATGGAAGTGAAGGCCATGTTGGAAAAGTTTACTAACCTGTTCCCAGGAGAACTGCTTAAAGGTCTACCTCCCCTTCGAGGTATTGAGCATATAATAAACTTTCAACTAGGAACCACACTATTGAACAAGTCTGCCTATAAGCTGAACCCTAAACAGGCTATCGAGCTGCAAAGATAAGTAGATGAGCTGTTGAAGATAAGGTATGTGCAAGAGTCCCTAAGCCCATGTACCGTACCAGCCCTTTTGGTACCAAAGAAAATGAGACATAGAGATTATGTATAGATAGCTAAGCAATCAATCGCATCACCATCAAGTACAGTTATCTTATACCAAGGCTTGATGATATGCTAGATAAGGTAAATGGAGCAAGAGTATTCTCTAAGATTGATCTCAAATCTGGAAACCATCATATCCGAATAGGGGAAGGAGGTAAGTGAAAAACCACATTTAAGACTTGCCATGGATTATGTGAATCGTTTATGATGACATTCAAATTATCGAATGCACCGAGCACGTTCATGCAATTGATGAACCATGTGCTTTGAGAACTAATAGGGAAATTTGTGGTGCTATATTTCGATGACATCTTAGTCTATAGTCCTAATATAAAGACTCACTAAGAGCATCCCCGAGTAGTCTTTTCGAAACTCTAAGCTAAAGAGCAGAAGTCACGTTTCTTAAGGTTTTTTATGAGTAATGGTGGCATCTGAGTTGACGATGAGAAGATAAGAGCAATTGTTGAATGGCTTATGCCAACCTGTTAAGCCAGCATATGAAGCTTCCATGGCTTAGCATCATTCTATCGCAAGTTTATAAGGAATTTCAATATGATTGTAGCCCCAGTTACTGAGCTATCAAAAAAGAATGTTGAGTTCGAGTAGTGAGAGGAGGAGTAAAGGAGTTTCAAAGAAGTAAAGAGAAGCTGACTATACCCCTATCTTAACTCTGTTGAGCTTTAACAAAATATTTGAAGTGGAGCATGATGCGTCCAAATAAGGAATAGGTATTGTGCTGATGCAAGAAGGCCGACCTTTCATCTACTTTAATGAGAAGCTTGAAGGAGCAATGTTCAACTATTTTGTTTATGACAAGGAGTGCTACTCCTTAATCCAAGCATTGATTATATGGTAACATCAATTGCTGCCTCAAGAGTTTGTGATCTACACTAATCATCGATCATTGAGATATCTAAAGAGTCAGCCCAAGTTGTCTGGAATACAAGCCAAATAGGTTGAGTTCATGGAGGGATTTTCATATGTCATGAAATACAAGAATGGAAAGAATAATATAGTAGCTGACGCTCCATCAAGATGACATTCCCTTCTAACCAAATTATAGACACCATTATTGGGATTTTCTATGATTAAGGGCTTTTATGTTGAGGATCCATAGTTTGGTCCTATCTATACCAAATGTAAGGAAGGCCGAACACTTGGTGATTATTATAGGAAGGATAGATATTTATTTAGGAAGAGGAGATTATGTATCTCAACCTATTCCATGAAAGAGCTATTAGTGGGCGAGGTACATGGAGGATTGTTTAGATACTTTGGCAAGCACTGAACTCATGAGGTACAATCTTCAAGATTCGTTTGGCCAAATCCAAGCTGTGTTAGAAAGGTGTGCTACTTACAAAAAGACAAAGAGCTAAGTTGAGAAAGGGCAATATTTACCATTACTTATCCCAACCAAACCATAGTTCGAGCTAAGCATGAACTTTACGTTAGGTCTATTGAGGATGCCCTGAGGGAAGGATGTTATCATGGTGGTTGTGGACCATTTCAGTAAGATGGTACATTTCATACCCTATTCTAAAACAAACAATCCTTTGACTCTCTCTTTTCTTTTCTTGCAAGAGGTCATCAAACTCCATGGAGTGCCTAGGACCATTGTTTCAAATAGAGACCTAAAGTTCATGAGCTACTTTTAGTGGACATTATGGAGACGAATAGGAACCAAACTATTGTACAGTATATCTTATCATCCACAAACAAACGGATAGACCAAGGTTGTTAAGAAGATAGGGGGAACTTTACTCTAGATTGATGCTAGTCAGAACATGGCTAATTGAGATCTATGCTTACCTATAATTGAGTTTGTCTACAATAGGATTACCTACAATGTCATAAACATGTTACCATTTGAGGTCACCTATAGGTTCAACCCTAAGCCCCCATTAAATGAAATACCCCTTCCGAGCCTGGATAATGATCAACCAACTATTGAAAGAGTTGAGGCCCTCAAAACAATGCACTAGAAGGTTATAGAACATCTAAGCCAAGCTGCTACCAAGCTTGAGAGACGAAGCCGAGTATGGAAGAACAGAGAATTTTAGCTAGGTGATTTGGTCTAGATCCACCTCAATAAGGAACGAGTCCTAAGTCTAAGGAATAGTAAGTTATCTCCCAAGGCCAACAAACCATTTAAATTGCTTCAAATAATTAATCTTAATGCCTACAAGATTAAACTACCTAAAAACTACAAAGTCTCTAACTCTTTTAACATTGCCAATCTCCAACCATATACTCCTAAAGATAAGTAATGTAAAACCAAGCCAAATTTGACCTCAAATCTCAATCAACCTGAAGGGAATGATAGGGATCACAAACCAAGCACGTACTCTCAAGCTTGAGGACTCGCTCTTATGGTTTGCCAAACTATCTAAGGAGAGTTAAAATCAAAGGAGCAATGCATTCTCCAGTCCAACCTACCAAGTTATTTTGCTTTCCACCACATCTAAGAGGCTACTGAGGTGACCAACCTATTACCAAGCCAACCCTTTTTCAATACATCAATCCAAGGTTAAGCACTAAACCTACATACTACTAACCTTATACATGGCCAAAGCTGAGCTAACCCCGATCCAAAGCTAACCATCCAAGGCCAACCTGACAATGTGCTACTCTTAAACTAACCTTTCTTCAATCTAGAATATCCAAGTTGTTGAGTTGCCGAACTACCTATCGCAACCTAATTTGCTGAAAACCTACTTTGTTGGCAAATAGCAACATTGGGGCCACAAAATAGACAGTTGATAAGTACCCCATTTTTGTAACATCTGTCCTATCCTATTCTATACCCAAATATCCCTTTTTGTTCGATTACAACTCTATCCCTATAGTTTATTCCTTTTTCCTTTCCAAGTAGGAATCTTTTTCTTTTTCTTTTTTTCTTTTTTTGTAATTTGCACATACCTAGGATTTTCCCTAATTAGGTTAAATAAATACATGTAAATTATAATAGCTGCCATAGATAATACCATTTTTGATATTTAGACATAATCCCATGATCTAAGTATCTTCTATTTACTCTTATTTGATCCATTATGAGCGTGGATTAGTGGCAAGTGCCCTCTGGCAACACTTGTACATAATATCAAGTGTGACTTGAGCTAGTATGAGGTGTCAATGCCTCATATCCAGTGTCAATACACAAGAACTCCTACTCAAACCTTGGACTCCTATTTATCTTTCAAGCCATCTCGCTGTCTAAACCCATCCCTTTGGCACATGCAATACCGAATGTCATGTATTCATCCACACTATGCCCTATATTAGTATAGCATTCTACTGTTTTAAAAGGGGCCAAATTCTTATTTGTACGTGACGTTAGTGGAAGTGAGATTGCGACACCACCAAGACATATTTAATCTAGAGCACTAACCCTTCATGAGCTGCTAAGGACATATGGACCAATAGACCTATTAGGCTGGTGTATTTCGTTTGAAGAACTAACCCTTTAAGTGTTAGTACTATTAGGGTGCTCGAGATCAGGGAGGTAAATCAACCTATTATGCTAGGGGTTAAGGTCTCTTAGGTGTATGGATCAGCAAGAGTGCCCAAGCATCAAAGATGTGCATTGGTTCGACCATATGCAAGCCCTTTGTTCCCTCGTGTGTCACAACTAACGAAAGGTTAGGTTCAAGGATGAAGATTAACCTAAAGATAAGACTGCCTAGCATAGACCAACAATAAGAAAATTAGACACTAAGTATAGGAACTCGTCTTTCATTGATTTATGAATAGTTGCATGTACATCGAGCTCATTACAATATATTAAACAAAATAGGGTCTTAAGTTATTGGTGTTCCATATTCTTAAGTTAGGTTTTTCATTAAGGGTCTCCAAGCAATAGGTTTTATTACCCATGTATTCCTTCATTCATATAGGGTCATCCCAATTCGACACAAGCTTCCCTTATCCTCTATGTAGCTTGTAGCCTTTAGGTTATGGCATACTATCAAATTACTTACCATTGTCTATGATCAAAGCATAAGGTATCCCAGGAATGATAAGGATATAAGTGAGAACAAAGCCTTTAACTATACTGGTTATCATGTTAGTGATTGTCTAAGCTTTAACCCACTTGGTGAAGTAATCAACAGCCACCAAGATGAATTAACAGTCCCCAGACGCTTTAAAGAAGGGTATATGGACATCAAGTCCCTACTGGGAAAATATTCATGGACTCATCATGGGGTAGAAGTTGATGTTCAGGGCGTAGTTGATGGGCACATGTTTCTAACATCTGTGATACTTCTACTCCATGGCCTTCCCATCTTCCTTAATCATCATCTAGTAGTAGTCGAGGCAGAGAACTAGAATACAAATCCCTTAGGTCTAAATATGGTCACTGCAAACCCCAACGTATAACTCTTCAAGGGCATAGATGCCCTCCTCAGGTTAGAAGCACCAAAGAAATGGGATGCTATGCCTGCAATGGTAGAAGATGTCATTAATGATAGTGTAGTTCACTATGTTGTAGGCTAACCTCTTAGCCTCACCTATATTCTTGAGCAACATCTCAATCTTGAGATAATCAGTAATTGAATCCAGCCAACAAGGCTCAGTAGAAGAGGGTTCGATCTTAAGTACTTCCTACTATCACTCTTCAACTATATACTCAGGAAGATATGCTTGTCACTGTTATAGCATAATATGACAACCATTAACGTGAGCTATGATAATCTATCTACTTCATAATTCTCTACTTAAAGAATCTTGTTTATGTTCCATGAGGTAAACCCCAAGGCAAGATCTTGCACTACTCGAAAATACTTCATCATGGTTTCTCTGTTCACCTCATATTCCCCTTTCACCTATTGTAGCACGAACATGGAATCCGAGTAGATCTCCACCTTCTCAACTCCAATGTCCTTAGGAATCTTCAAGTCGATGATGAATGCTTCATACTCAAACTCATTATTGCTTATTGGGAATCCGAACTTAAGCATGTATAGACTTTGGTACCATAAGGCTCATACAAAATAATACCTACTCCAAAGCCCCCCATATAAGCCCCACAACCAGTCACTTAGGGTTTTGATCGGTTGAAAGATCCAATCAAGCCTAAATTATAAGTAAAGCTAAAAATATTAGTAAAAATGATCCCATAAGTTCGAATTTAAAAAAATAAGTAATAAAATAAAAGAATATAAAAATTTCAAATTTTAAGTATATAACTCGTTATTTATCAAAAATACGTAAAATACATTCCGATAATTAACGAATCGCTACATATAAATTATATGTATACTAAAAATCATAGAATGACATAAATAATATTTAGGAATATTTATTTGTACCATATATGAATTTATATGTAGGTAGAAATACGTGTAATTACTTAAAATACACGAAATGTGCTAAAATAATACTAAATAATTAAAGAAAATTCATAATTAATTAAGGAAAAATAAAGAAAAATAAAAAAAATAAGGAATGATCCAAAATTAGGTCATGGTAGTTAGGGAAAATAAGAAAAAAAAAATAGCCAATAAAATTAGAACAGCACAAAAGTGAAATTGGAAGAAGATAAGGCAATTATCTAATCAAATTAACGCACAATAATTTCCTTAAAGCTCTATAAATACTCCAAATTTTTCAAAAGCTCATTTTGGATGTTAGGAAGTCTGGAAAAATAGAGAGAGGCAAAATTGAGAGAAAGTTAGGGTTTTACAAAAATTTAGCAAAAATTTATACAGTCAGTGCTTGTAAGGAGAACCCAGACCCGACGAGCAGCTAAGAGTGGACGGTTACAACCACCATACGGTGGTTGCAGCACCCAAGTAGGCCGATACACCCATGGCTACCGACGGTACTTGGAGCCACCCAAATCGATAAGTTCGATTTCCAACCCGATTTTGTGTAATTTTGTAAAAATAGTAAATATTCTTAAAAAATTATAAATTTTGTTATTCTAAAATATTTTATATGTAGTTTTTTAAAAAAATATTATTTTGATGAAAATATGTCCCGTGATATATGGTCCTTAAGAAATCATACAAAACCGAGCATATTTCGGTTTAGAAATAAATGACCTTAGGAGTGTATTTTTTAACCCAAAATTTTTGTGTAGACTAAATAGATGATATAGAATAGTGATATGAAACCCGTTTTCAAAAATTAATTTTTGAAATTTTTAGATAAATTTTAGGCCTTAAAATGAGGCATAAAATGGGTAATTTAGGGTCTATTAAGTAATTAAATAGTTAATTACCGATTAAGTAAATAATTATATGTTTTATGATGTTGAAATCTAATGAGGTATGATACTTGTAGCATTTAAGGTATTAGATTGAATTATTAGGCAAATTATGTAGTAAATAAGTAATAGGGAAAAATAGTAAATTTTAAGTTAATTTTGTAAATTAGGGTAATTATGTGTAAAATCTGATTTAGGATGAATTTAAACATTTTGAAATGATACTTGATGTTGGGAGATAATCATTAGAGTATCAGAAATATTATATTTGTATTATATACATAATAAGTGATAATACATAATATGTAATTATTGGAAATTTAATAAATAAAAGATATTAGAATAAAAATTGATATTATATAAATAATAGGGATATATAATAAATCCGATAGAAATATTGAATTTATATAATTATATGAAAAATGTAAAAAATTCTCACATTAGGAATAAATTCAGTACACTATTAAGGATTTAAGTGTACCAGGTATAATAAAATACTGACTAGGGGTAATTATGGTATTTACGATATCTGAAAGTAATATGATTAATTTCACATTATGAGTTAAGATAAGTTTCTAGAGTTCGAGTATAAAACAGTACTTAGAAATTGAATTAAAACCAAATTTAGAAATCGATGCGAAAACTAACTCGAACTTGGCCCCAAACCTAGAATAATTGTAAAAGATTTAAGAACCTAGATAATTAGACATATTAAACCCTAAACAAAAGATAACAATAAGTGTTATAGGATAAAACTAACCTATAATAGTTATATGAAAAACTGAAACCACATTTATGTTATAGGGATAATCGGCGATGGCTGAGCAAACCAAACCTTGAGTAAGTGAGTAAGAAATCGAGGTAAGTGGGATTAAGATGATACTGTATTTTGGAGGCTTGTGATTATACTTGGTTGTGCTTATTAGATAGTTGGTTGTGTGCATGTGCTTGATTATGAGTATGTTATGATTCTGTTTGTTGTTTTGGCTTATATTATATGATTTGTATGAAATGATTAATCACCCTAAACTAAACCTAATCAAATATACAACATGTAATCATAATCGAACTTGCATGGTAACCCATTAGGGGAAACCTAAGATTCTCCAGCCAAATACCGACCCCTTCAAAAAGGATAGCATAGGATTGCAAAACGGTCCCTTCTTCATCCTTAGTTGAACTAAGTGACAAGAGAAGAGGTCGCGGCGAGGGTGAAGTCAATGGTTCGAAGGTAGTCCCAGGAGGAGAGGTGTCTCCATTGCAGAAGCCTGGGTTTGGTCGTGAGCTGTTGCATTAACGGTAACTCCTCAACTTAGATTAGAGCGGTTTTAATTTCTCTAATCTCACGACAAGCTGAACAACATCGTACGATGGTATTTGCTTGAACATGCATTCCACCTAATAAGTTAATTGATAACCTTGTTATGTTTATAGTATAGTTTTAAGTCCTCCATCCTAACTTACTAAGCTGTGTCGCTCACATCCCTATAAACGTCGAGCAGGTACTGGCTAAGAAGCGGCATACAACTACTCTGAAGATAACAACTGCTGGATCCTAGGAAGTGAAGAAAAACATTTGAAGAACAAACATATATTCTTAAGGTCTAAGCTTTTATTTTAGAATTTTTCATTTCTAAATAATGTAATAACTAGGAAATATATTACGTTAAAATATTGTACACGTTAATTGTAATAACTGAATTTCAGTATATATATATATATATTCTCACTTTCTTAGGTAAATGATTTATTTAAATTACAAACTGTTTACTTCGAAGCGGGTTAGTCATGAACGCCTTATATAGGTCAGGTCTAAGATAGCGATTGTAAGGCTAACTTCTATCTTAGAATGGTTTACACAGCAGGGTTATTACGATTCCACCGCTTTGAGACATGATACCCCACTACTACCCTTAGCCTTTTCTCGAGTAAAGGATCCATCGACATGGAGAGTCAAAACCCATATGTTGATTTCTTTTGGTGCTTCCTCCTCTCCATTATATTTGACAATAAAGTTTAGGAGGACTAGTGCCTTGATAGCCTCTATTGGATGGAATTAGATTCCATAAGCCTTAAGTTCCAATGAATACTTGACCATGCAACTAGAAGCGTCAGTCTTCTACAGGATGTTTTGTAGTGGCTGGTTAGTAAGGATGATAATTTGATGAGCTTGGAAGTATGGCCTCAATTTCCTTACAGTGATGACTATGGCCAAGGTAAATTTCTCCACCCATATGTACCTGGGCTTGAAGACCCTACAGTATGTAGATGACATAGTAAACTGGCTTGTGTTCTCTTTTATCTGCTTATAGGAAGACTGAAGACAATGCTCAACACTGACTGTTAGGTATAAGTAAAGCTCTTCCCTTAGGACTAGTTTAAAGAGCATGTGTAGGGTAGCCAAGAACTACTTGAGCTCGTTAAAGGTGATCTAACACTCCTTGGTCTAAGTAAACTCCAATGGGTTCCACAACAACTTGAAGAACTTGGAACACTTGTCTACACATTGAAACACAAAGCAATTGAGCGTAGTAAGCCTACCAATGAGCCATTGCACTTCCATAATAGGTCTTAGGGGTTATCATGTTGCAAAGGTTTTGATCTTGTCTTAGTTAGCCTCAATGTTGCACTCCATGATCATGAAACCAAGGAACTTTGCCAAGGCTACCCTAAAGAAGCAATTTTGGAGATTTAGCTTCATATGGTACTTACATAATGTGTTGAACTTCTCTCATAAGTCCTAGATGTGGTTAGCTTAATCTTTCCTCTTGAAGATCATATTATCAACATAGACCTTGAAATTTTGTCCAAGGTAAGGTTTGAAGGTTATTGTAACCTATCAAGTCTAAATTTTTCGGTTTTCATTATTTTCCTTAATCTAACCTATGTTGAACCCTATACCTATTCAATATAAACCATTGACTAGAGATTAAGAAAAACTTAGTTTTCTTTTAATTTTAAGAGGATTTTAGGAGTCCTCACCTAACCAAAGTCGAGAAAAAGGGCTAAGTCATAACTAATGGGTAAATTAGTTATAACTTAGCCATTAGGCTATAGAAAAAAACAATTTTGAGAACATTTTTTGAAAACTTCATATTTTGGATCTAAAAACTAACCTATTAAACCCTAACGAGTCGATCTTCTAAATTTAACATTATTTTTCAAAGTACCCTTTCTAAAAAATCTATCTACAAGTAAATAAATAAATAAAATTACATCCATTTACAAAAATGAATAAATTTGAGAATTATTTACAAGAAAGGAAAACAATTTTTTTACATATTTTAAATCATCCCATAATTGCATACGAGTGTCTACATACCCGCTGTTTGAGTTCAAACTTCTATAGTTCATTCTTTATATAACTTAAGTGTGTTAATTGATTTTAATTTTGAAAACTTATCAAACTCGCACTCTTATCCATTCAATTTTATCTAAGGAAAAATTCTAAAGGGGTCTTAATTTTTATTTTAAAAAAATTATAGAAAAGAGCCCTAATTTTGAAAAGGGGTTATTAATCTTTTATTTTGGGAATGAGTTTTTCTAAGTGAGAAAGGAAAGATTCAAAAAAATAAATGGGTCCTAACTTAAATGAATTCTAGTATAGAAAAAGAAAAGAAAATCTTTTGCTATTTCATCTTTTTGGAAATAATTTTTCTATAGATTAAGAGAGAGAGAAGGAGAGATAAAAAAAAAAACGAAAGCAAAGAAATGGAAAAGTTAAAAGAACAAGAAAGAAAAGACAAAAGAAAAAGAAAAAGAAAAAAAGGAAAAGAAACAAAATAAATAAGGAGAGAAAGAAAGCTAACTAGGTAGGGGCATGTACAAGTAAGGGGCAATCAGATTAGGATAAATCCAAGTTGGTTGACCCAGTTACATGCCCAACACATGATTCACAAAAAGAAAAAGAAAAAGCGGTCGACAAGGATGCCTTTGGTAGATTCCAAGCTTTTTTCGAGTGGGTAAGTTTGATTTCATAAGTATTGGATTGGTAAATATGGGTGTAAACACAACTCCGTCATCTGTGGTGGTGGGTTTTACATTGATCAGGTTTGGTCCGATGGTGGTGGTGTTAGTAGGTCCAAAAGATGGAGTTTTGAAGGGAGCAGCCACCAAGGGTTAGGGTTTATAATGGTAGCTCTTAGACAAGGCTTGGAGTGACAATAGTGTTTAAGGACGATGTCAATTAAAAGCTTAAGGGGAGAGGAACACCATTGTAGTGTTTGTTTACTTTAAAAGTTGCCATGGTAGTCACAAGGAGAGAGAAAAGGATTATGATGGAGTTTCTTTAGAGAGAGAAAAAGCTTAGAATTGCATTTATGTGAGTGATTCTAGTATTACTGATGATCAAAATGAATCCTCGAGATCCTTTTTGTACTCAATGTAACTCAATTAAGCATGGAAGGTTGAAAATCGGATTAAATTTGAAGATATTGAGTAAATGGGTTTTAATTGAATTTGATCTTGATTTCTAGCAATTTTGTGTTAATTATTAGTCAAATGTGTATTCCTATTGTTCATTTTTGCCAAATTCATCAACTAGAAGCTTCAAAATTCATTATTGAAGCATAATTTGAGCAAATCAACATTAACTAAAAATCTAAGTAATAAGTTTTTTTCCAATTTTCTTCGGTCTATTTCGTCCCCTAAATAAATGAATTAGGACTCAAATTGGGATTCAATTCAAAATAGGCCATGTGGAGAATGAGAATCATCCATTAATTTGTGTATTTGCACATGAAAATCACATAAAAAATTAGGGCAAAGTGAGGGGGTCAAGTAGGGTGCACACAAGAAACCTTGGGAAATCGATGGAAAAGGAAGGAAAAGGATTGCTGGCGTGGTGTCAATCCAGCCACATGGACCAATCTACATAAGATACGTATCTAAGTAGATGCATGGTTCAATAAAAACCTACTACATATCCTTTACACATCAAAAAGAAATAAAAGGCACATGTGCCTTTAAGGATTTAAACCTTTGACCTCTGCCTCCTCTTAACTCCAAGTACAAATGCTTAACCAATGGGCTAGTTAGCATGTATCTTAACATTTTTTGCAAATAATATACATATAAAGGCTATTTTTCTACCTCAATTCAAATTTAAATAGGACTCAAGCCAACCTAAAAGAAAATACCTGAGTCTTCTTTATTTTTGCTACTCTAAAAGGGTTTTTATTTTCCTTTACTTTCTTTTTAAGTGTTTAAGTTCTTTTTAATTTCTATTTTTTTGTGTTTCTATGAATTTTAATTTTTTTTTTAATTTTTTCAATTAAGACCTTTTTCATAAAAATAATAATAAAAATTCTAAAAATATAGGTGGCAAAAATGAGGTATCTGTAACTACTCCTTTTGTGGTAAAGTTTAAATAAAACATTACTATAAAGACAAAAAGAAACACCATTTTTTCCCCTAGGGATATAGTTTTCCTAAGTAGTGCTATAAAAAGCTAGCTATCATAGGTTTGCCCATTAGGGATTTGGTGAATGGTGAAAGATATTTTGAAAGAAGGCGCTCTAAGAAATGGCCAAAACATAAGAGACCTTAAGAGCTAGCTATAACCTTAAAAGGTTCTTAAAGAAAGGGAAGTGGTTCAAGACCCTAAAAGCAATATTAAATGAAGGGTAGCATCCTAAAAGCTACCAAGAACCCTAAAAGTGATCTAAAGGAGGGTAACATCCTCTAAGCTAATAAGAACCCTAAAATGGTTAAAAGGAAGGTAGTGCCTTATGAGTTGGTAAGAACCTTAAGATGATATTAAATGGAGGGTAACACCCTTGTGGGTTAGCAAGAATTATAAGATGATAGTACATTGTAAGCTAGTTAGACTAATAACCACAAAGAGGAAATTAATTTAAGAGCTAGTCATGCTTCTCTGAGCTAACTAACCTAGGTGAAAGTATCTTTATGGGACTAGCAACTTTAAATGAGAAAGTGATCTAAAACTTAACAATGTACTTTTCAGCTGACTAACTTAAGCAAAAGCATCTCTATGAGACTAGCAACCTTGAATGAGAAAGCGATCTAAAACTTAACAATGCTCTTTTGAGCTAATTGACCTAAGTAGAAGCATCTCTAGGGGACTAGCAATCCTAAATGAGAATCGAGTTGAAACCTGAATGTACTTCTTTAAGCTAACTAACCTGAGTGAAAGCATCTCTAGGGAACTAGCGACCTTGAATGAGAAAGTTATCTAAAACCTTGTAGTGTTCGTTTGTGCTGACTGACCTAAACAGGAGCATCTCTAGGGGACTAGCAACCTTGAATGAGAAAGTGATCAAAAACCTAATAGTGCTCTTTTGAGCCAACTGACATAAGCAAAAGCATTTGTGGAGTACTAGTAACCCTTAATAAGAAAGTGATCTAAAACCTAGTAATATTATTTTGAGCTTATTGACTTAGGTAGAAGCATCATTGAAATACTTACAATCCTAAATGAGAAATCAATTTGAAACCTAGTAGTACCATTCTAAGCTAACCAACCTAGGCAGGAGCATCACTAAAATATTAGCAACCCTATATTAAAATTGATTTGAAACTTAGTAATGCCCCTTTGAGCTGATTAATCTAAGTAGGTGGGTAAAGCACTCCTTAAGCTTAATAAAACCCTAAATTGACACTTGGTTATGCTCCTCTAACCTAACTAACCTAAGTAAACAAACAAAGTACTCCTTAAGCTAGCTAAAACCTTAATGAAGATAGATGAAGTGAAGGTACATCATGAGCTAGCTAAAATCCTAAGAAAGATTGGCAAAAGGAAAAGACCCTACAAGCTAGCTAAAACCCTAAAGGGTCGGGACAATGCTCCATGAGATAGCTAGAATCCTAAGAAGGATTGATGAAAGGAAAACGCTCTATAGGCTAGCTAAAACCCTAAAGAGATGTGAGATTGGATAGCACTCTATGAGCTAGCTAAAACCCCAAAGGAGAATGTAAGTCAAGATAGCACTTTATGAGCTGACTAGATTCCTAAAGGAGATGTCAGACGTGATAGTACCATAAGAGCTGGCTATGACCCTAAAGATTGGTTGAAATAATGGGAAAGTTCCTGTAGGCTAGCTTTAACCCTAAGGGAAAAGAAGGAATAACAAAGGTGTTGTAATCCTTTTAGAAGGCATTATGACGTAGATATTTACATAAAAGGAATCAAAAGCTGCCTATGACTAAACAAGTATTAAGGATAAGATCCCTTGATTTAAAAATAATTGGTTGCATCAATTAGAAGGAAAACTACATTAGAGAAGATGTCTCAAACTACTAATGGCTAACTTAAAAGGTGTAACCACATTAGAAGGAAGCAAAATGACTTATGTTAAAGGCTTGGCTACTCAAAATGACATGGATTTGAAAAGATAATGGAGAAACTTGTAATGAGCCTTTACCTTTTCTCTCTCTCTTGTTTTTTTTTTTGGGTAATTTGCTAGCGAGGACAAATTCTTAAGGAGCAACAGTTATAACCATTCCCTTCTATGTAAGGGCATTTCATACTCTTCTCAGTCTTTGTAAATATCTTCTAACCTCAATACTGTCAAGGCTAATCCAGTGGCACACTGACCTTCTTAGTGGGCTTTGTGGCTTTGAACAATTCTTTTCTAAGAAAACGATAACTTATGATTAGTCTACTCCAAGATGACCTCCTCACACACTTTAGGTTTAAATTTTGCTCTTAATTACTATTCCAAAAATTATGATCCAATTTATAAGTAACACCCCTTTATCAATATGTTAGGTCTTTTTTGGTTCAGTATTATAAATTAAGCTTTTAGTCGAATGTTTACAAAAGGGATTAGTAGGAGGGCACATTTAAAAGAATTAGTTGTACAACCCGAGTTTTACAAGTCAAGAACCTTTTAGGAAAAATTAAAAGTTTGCCCACCCTAATTTTAAAAACAATTTTTATTTAAGATGACTTATTCTCTATAATCTAAAGAGCTTTTTATTAAGTGTAAGCGATATTAAGGGTGGGAAGGTCTTATGTTTATGATTCGAGATGGATAATATGATGTGGAATGTGTATGGAAGCAAGGTGCTTTAGGTGAGTTCAAGGTCATGTTCAGCTTTGGTGAATTTCAACTTTATTGTCCTTGTTAAGATTAGGGCTTTTTTTTAATTGAACCTAATTTTTAGGCTTCTCTTTTCTTTCTTGTCCTTCTCTCTTTCTTTTTCTCTTTTTTATTTTTCTTTGATTTTTTTTTCTTTTTTCTCTTCTTTTTCTTTTTTTTTTCCTCTTCTTTTGATTTTGCCCCATTCACTTGTTTCCTTCCCCTTTCTTGAAAGGTGATTGTCTCCCTAAAGTATTTGGATTGTGTATGTGAGGTTCTTGTAAAATCTTCTTCATTTTAGAGACAATAAATTATTAGAAATAAAATTTTCTTTGAATTGATGCTAAGGTAAGCATAAACCAATTTTTATCCTTTTCTCCTAATTAATGCTCTAACCTCTAAATTGCCCTATTGTAGGGTAGTTCTTGATAGGGTTTGGTTTTAAAATACTCCTTAAATAGGCTTAATGAAGTTGATAAAGGATAATCATATTTAGGATATTAAAAATGAATGTCTAACTTCATTTTGATCTACGTAATAAGTTTAAAATGGACCTCCTTTAAAGAATGAGTTCAAAAATCCTGACCGTGGTGTCATTCAACTCTCAAAATATTGAAAGGTTAGTGTGTGGAATATAGTTACCTCTTATCATTCCAAACCTTTCGATGTTGAGTTATCATTTCCTTAGATTGGAGTCAATATTGATTTGCCCTAAGGCAAAGATTTACTTTGCCCCCTAATCTCTCAAAATATTCCTCAAAATATGGTCCAATGTGAAATCAAACCTTTCATTCTATTAGAGATTGAGGTTACATTTGGCTTCGTGTTTTAACCTGATTAATAGTTAAGCTTGGTTTTATGTAATGGATCTAGGATTTGTATTTAGGTAAGTTACCTTAATGAGCCAAGGGATCATGTTTGGGTTAGCCACTTTAATGGGCCAAGGGTTTTGGTTTGTCTACCTTAATAGGCTGAAGATTTGTGTTTTAGGCTGGCTACCTTAATAAGTCGAAGGTTTTAGGTTGGCTACTTTAATGATTCAAGGGTTTATGCTTAGGGTAGGTTGCCTTAACAGGCTAAGGGATCATGTTTGGGTTGGCTACCTTAACAAACTAAGGGTTTTGGGTTAGCTTCCTTAATAGGCTAAAGGTTTTAGGTTAGCTACTTGAACAAGCTAAGGAGGCTATGTTTAGGTTAGCTGCGTAAATGGGTTGAGAGATTGTATTTAGGTTGGCTACCTTAATAAGTCAAGGGTTTTAGGTTTGTCCCAAATCTCATAAGAATTTGAACTGTTACCAATTTCTCTTTGTTTTTTCTCTTTTCTCTTCTTATATATATATATATATATATATATTTGTGAGAAAGATAAGGCATTATTTTAGAGTGATCAAATTATAAATAAGGATGGGGATTGCTTAATTATTCTATTTACAAGCTTATAGGATGATAGAAAACAACAATTTAATGAATGTTATTGAAGGACTTAGTTACAAACTAGGAATACTAAGTAGAAAACTAAAAGAATGATATTCTAAAAGAGAATAGGTTATTTTTATTAATTTGACATGAATGATACAATATATGAACAAAGTAAAGGAGCCTAGCACTATGCATGATTATCATTCAATGGAATTTCTAAATCTTATTTATTCCAAATGAAGAATCCCATTTACAAGGTGTTAATCTATATGAAAGAACGAATATTTATGTCTTGAAGAATAAGTGGCAAAATGGCAACCACCTATAAGTTATTTACAATTTGAGAGTAGTGTAATATTTTATAAGGTAGCAAATGCGATTATTTGTGAACATAATTTCTAAGAAATAAGAAATAATTAGCAGGCATGATTATTTATAGTTGAATAAAGATAAGGATAAAAAAATTATAAAATGAAGATACACTAATGTAAAGAATCAACAATTAAATAATAATATGGCAATATTAGGTGTTTAGGGTTGCAACCATATCAGAATTCCAATATTACAATGAATTGGAAATTACAAGGAAATGGAAAAATTACATGGAAATATAATTTGCAATAAACTTGTGAAATGCAAGGATACCTATACAAGGATGCAATTTACAAGGAAATATAAGGTATAAGGAAAATTACAACTTTACATTGAAAAGGTCATATACAAAGAACTAATTACAACATAATAACAACCCTTGGTTACAATGCCAAATTATTATTTATTCACCAGTCTAAATGTGTATGCATACAATAAGGGTGATTTTTGGAGGTTCTCAAGTTTTGTAACATTACTTGTTTTCAAAAAAAAATAGTTCCTTGGTCACATAGAAACTTAAGTAGGGTAGCTTGATTAGTCTCGGAAGGTGGTTACCCCACAACATCCGAAGCTTACGTAATAGTCCTCGTCCTAGGATCCTAAGACGGCACGGGTTAAATTGCATCTACCTTACATCTATAATGCAATAAATAACGCCCCATATCCTGATGTACTACATGCAAGACTTAAGATAATAATGAAAATATATTAATAAAAGGATATTAAATTAACATGGGTATCCCAAAAGATAAAGTGCAGAAAAGCATAGTATTAGACAGAAATTTAAAGTTCTTAAGCCATTTCTAGAGAACACTATGGAAATGGATGGGGACCAAACTACTATTTAGTACTTCCTATCACCCCCAAATGGATAGCCAAACAAAGATAGTCAATCGTACTTTAGGATCGCTGCTTCAAGCTACAATGGGCAAGAACTTGGTTAATTGGGACGTCTGCTTGCCCGTAGTTGAATTCACTTACAACCAAACAGTATATGATACCACCAAGTAGACTCCCTTCAAAGTTGTCTATGGTTTTAATCCTAAGTTGGCCCTTGATCATACCCCTATACCTGTATTCAAGCAAGATGACCCTGACATGAGAGCTTAAGCACAGTCCCTTCAACATATCTACAATAATGTTACTTAGAAAATTTATTAAGCTACCAGAAGAATACGAGAGAAGGCTAAGGGTAGGACGACTAAATACTGGAGACTTGGTGTAGCTATACCAGAGCAAAGAAAGCCTTCTAAGCAAAAGGAGGAAAAAGCTATCTACAAGAGCTAAGGGACCTTTTAGAATCCTCTAGAAAATCAACGACAACACCTATAGGTTAAAGCTACTTGAAGATTATCAAGTTTCTAACACCTTCAACATTGCCGACCTCAATCCATATCATCCTGACAAAGAATTGAGTGAAAACCAGCCATTGATCCCAAATCCAAATCAATACAAAGGGAATGATAGGACTGAGGCTACTGGGCCTTTAACCTTTGGCTGATCCTAAGGACTAAAGGGACTAGTAAGGCAAATCCTCCTACTTTAACCGACTCTAGCCAAATCTAAGTTACACCTTGCTACCGATCAATTCTATGTATCAAGTGAAATGATTGCTCATCTCTCAAAAATTACACCAATTTGAAGAATGCCCTAAGAGTAACTAAACTTCATATACCTACTCAGTTATGTCATGTCTAAGCTGACCACTTGCTCAGCATCACTCTTACCAAGTGGCCAAGAGAGCTGCCCTAGACTAATCCTCATCCACTCTTGCTCGGATGAGTCCATAACTGCTCGACTACCTAATCAGTACGTACTGTTTTGTCTACATCCTTAAAAGGCATCACAGATGCATCCCTACCATGTGTATAAGAACACTTGTAGAATCTACTACTCTAATCATTGCTTTTTCTACGAATATTATTTTTTATCCTTTGTATACTTTGTACATTACTTCTTTAGGATAATACCCTTTTTATCTTTTCCTTTTTAAGCAGGTTACCCTAAATTCTCAGGTATAAATACCCCTTGTACTTATAGCCATAACAATTAGAATATCACCAATATACTGGACATATTTCCATTTGTATGCATTATTTGTTTACTCTCCTTTCACTCTTATCTTAACCCTTAAGTAAGGCCAGGTGGTAAGTAACCACACCGGACCAACTCATACGTCATATCAAGCTATGCCGTGAGTCTTCTAAAGTTTGACTAGTACATCATACCCTTTGGAGCTATTTGTAGGTTTGCTTACTTTTCATTCAACTTCGTTCATTCACGCGTTTCCCTATTACCCTCTTCAATCTTTTAACAAACTTATACCCATCCCAGCGATCGGCCTTATCTGTTTTAGGCTTGTGAAACAGAGCAAGTTTCTATGATAGATTAACTACCGTATTTGCTAGTTGTTAAGCTTCTTGTTTGATGGAAGTGTATTGTATGAATTGGAGAGATAGTGTCAACTATAACACTGAATCAAAGAGTTTGGAATTCGAATCTTTCAAAGAAAATTTCAAACCCGAGTATTAATGCTGGTGTTGCTGATGATGACAGTGGTGTTGTCCACTATGGCCAACAGTCTCAAGGTATCCTTAGAAGCACTTACGAAAGACTTGATGAGGTAGCTAACCTCCTAGTAGATTTAACTCGAGTTGCACTTGCATTGGCTTGTCAACCTATTGAAACTATACATAACACCCCACAAGCTATTCGACTTGCGAGAGGTCAGAATCCAGTTCGATAAGTTCAAGGTAGAAGAGTAGGTGGACGAGTGAGGAGAAGGACTAACTTGGGAGATTTGGGAAAAGAGGATGAAGAAGAGTATTATGAAGAAGAAGGGTGAACTCGAGCACCCAAAGCATCTGACTATGTAAAGGTTCAGATTTTGAACTTTAATGGGTTTCGAAGTGCAGATGAAAATTTGGATTGGAAGGAAAAGGTGGAACGTGTTTTTGATTATTTCCAATATGAGGATTACAAGAAAGTGAGAATTGTTGCTGTTGAGTTCTCTAGATATTCCCCTATGTAGCAGAAGAATTTTTAAGCTATAAGGGGACAAGAAGGATTCAGAGAGATTAAAACTTGGCATGAAATGAAGAGAATACTCAGAAACAGATTTGTGCCGAATACTTATTTGTAAAACACATTTACTTGGTCTTAAAAGCTGAGACAAGGAAGACACATTATTGATAAGTATGTTTAAGAGTTCCAAATGTTCATGATTCGCTGCAAAGTGGAGGAATTATCAACGTGAACATTCTCTAGGTTCCTTACAGGCTTAAGGAGTGACATCCAAGACATTATGAAACTCCAATGATTTACCACTATGGATGAGGCCATACGAATAGCCCAACAAGTGGAAAGGTAGAGAAGAAGCCAAGTACCAACTAGACCACCAACTAGCTGAACTGAACAAGGAAGTCATTAAGCTCAGCCAAGTACCGAGTTCGAAAGATGCAAGTTCAAGGCGAACAAAAGGGCCAACCTAACAGAAACATGCCGACCTAAACTTATAAGAAAGGGCAAGGATCTAATAGGAAGACGAACCAAATCAAATACTTCAAGTGCCAAGGGTTTATACATATGGCTACTTAATACTCGAACCAAAGGACTATGGTCATCAAAGGAGATATTACCAAGCGGGAAGTAGAAAGTACTAATGAGAAACCTAAGGAAGAGAGCAATGTTGGGAAAGAAGCTTCTTAAGAGAATGAACTTATTGAGGAAGATGTGTTTGCCGAGAACTTAGATCAGTTGATCCTAGTTATCTGATACGCAATGAACTTAAAACCCTCACACGAGGAGGAGTAGGGAGAGAACTTGTTCCATATCAACTGTAAGGTAAATGATCAGGTGTGTGCTCCCATTATAGATAGTGATAGTTGTACCAATGTGGCCTTAACCGATCCGATCACAAAGTTGAAGTTACTGACTATCACACATCTGAGGTTGTAGAAGTTGTATTAGCTGAGTAAGAAGGGAGTACTACATATCATTCAGTAAATATTACTGCCGATCATGATCGAAAATTACTCCGACAAGATAATCTATGACATGCTGCCCATGTATGCTTCATACATACTGCCTGACTGACCATGACTATTTAATAGAATAGTAATCCATGATGGATATAGGAACACGTATGTATTCAAGAAGGATGGCAGGAAGATTACGTTAAACTCGATACCACCAAGTTAAGTCAACAAACTGTAGGCAAAGCTTGTTTATAGATAAAAAAAGACTCCAATGATGAGTTGAACCAAGCTTGAAGAGGTCATTAAAGTCAACATGCCGACGCTCATGTTAGCTAGGTGTCTATTAGAGTTAAAGGAATGGTGTGAACTACCCCTAGAAGGACTTACTGGATGAATATGATAATCTTTTTCCAGAACAATTGCCTAAGGGTTTACCCCATGTTAAAGGCATAGAACATTGCATTAACTTAATGCCCGGCACCGCCCTCCCAAATAAGCCAACTTATCGGATGAGTCTTAAATAGGTTTCTGAGCTCTAATGACAAATTAATAAGTTACTAGAGATAGGGTATGTAAGGGAAAGTCTTAGCTCTTGAGTTGTTCTGGCACTTCTAGTGGCAAAAAAGGATGGAACCTAGTGAATGTATGTTGATAACTAAGCCATGAACAAGATCACGATCAAATATAGATATTTTATCCTGAGATTAGAAGACATGTTAGATGAATTGAGTGGAGCTAAGATCTTCAACAAGATTGATCTAAAGTATAGCTACCATCAAATTCGTATGAGACTGAGAGATGAGTGGAAGACTGCGTTCAAAACTCAGCATTAACTCTATGAACGGATGGTCATGCCATTTGGCTTGTCGAATGCCCCAAACACTTTCATGCAACCGATGAATCATGTGCTAAGAAATCTAATGGGGAAGTGTATCGTAGTGTACTTTGATGACATCCTAATGTACAATGCAAACCTTTCGAGTCACCGTGAACATCTCCATGCCATATTGAATGTCTTCCTTGTCGAGAGATTATTCAGCAATCTTAAGAAATGTTGCTTTTGCTAGGACAAAGTGGTATTCTTAGGCTATGTAGTAAGTAGAGGAGCCCTACAAGTGGAAAACAAAAAGATTCAAGCAATCATCAAGTAACCAACTCCTACTACGTATGCCGTGGTGAGGCGTTTCCATGGACTAGTTTCCTTCTACAAAAGATTTATAAGGAATTTCTATACCCTCGCCGTACTCCTTATCGAGCTAACAAAGAAGAACACTAACTTCAAATGGGGAGAAAAGGAAGAGAGAAGTTTTTCTAAGGTGAAGGAAAGGTTAACCTCTACCCATGTACTAGCTTTACCTGACTTTAAGAAAATATTTTAGTTGAAATGTAAGGCATCAAGCATTAGGATAGGCACTGTCCTAATGTAAGAAAGCCGACCAATTGCCTACCACAGTGAAAAGCTTAGAAGGCCTCAACTACACTACTCTATGTATGACAAAGAACTCTTAGTATTGATCTGAACACTACAAGTATGATAACATTATCTATTACTGAGAAAATTTGTCATCTATACTGACCATGAATCTCTAAAATATCTCCAAAGTTGTCAAAGCAGTAAGCGAGATGAGTCAAATTCCTTGAAAGATTTAATTTTGTAATAAAATACAAGCAAGGAAAGAGCAATATGGTTATAGATACCCTTTTAAGAAGACATGCACTCCTGACTGAACTGTAGACCAGATTATTTGGATTTGTGAGCATTAAGGAACAGTACTATAGGGATCTACATTTGGGACCCATACTTATACGTTGTATCGATGGAAGGACAGTAGATGAGTATCATGTAGAAGATGGATACTTGTTCTAAAAAGGGAAATTATCCATGTCAACCTATTCACTACGAGAGTTACTTATCAAGGAAGCCTACAATTGAGGATTCTTTGGACATTTCGAGGGGAGAAGAACATATGAGTTGTTAAGTGGACATTTCTTCTGGCCGAAGATAAGGTGAGATGTGCATCGATTTATTAAAGTTTGTACCATGTATAAGAGGGCTAGATGCCAAGTTGAACAAAGGAAAGTAATGCCTTTGCCTATTCGACAAAACCATGGCCTAAGCTAAGCATCGACTTTGCTCTCAAATTACTATGAACTTTCTGAGGTAAAGATTCTGTAATGGTCATTGTAGATAGGTTCACTAAGATGGCACACTTTGTGCCTTACTCCAAGACTAATGATGCTTTGGCTATTACTTCCCTTTTCTTATAGGAAATTGTTAGGTTACACAGCATACCTAGAAGCATAGTATCAAATAGAGATCTAAAGTTCTTAAGCCATTTTTGGAGAACTCTATGGCAACAGATGGGGATCAAATTGCTATTTAGTACTTCTTATCACCCCCAAACGGATGTCCAAACAGAGGTAGTCAATCATACTTTGGTATCTCTGCTTCAAGCTATAATGGGCAAGAACTTGGCTGATTGGGATCTTTGTTTACCTATGGTCGAATTCACTTACAACCGAACAAGACATGACACCACTAAGCAAACCCCCTTCAAAGTTGTCTACGGTTTTAATCCTGAGTTATCCCTCGATCACACCTCTATACTTATATCCGAGCAAGATGACCCTGACGCGAGAGCCAGAGCATAATCCCTTCAACATATCTACAACAAACTTACGCAGTAGATCAACCAAGCTGCAAGAAGAATGCAAGAGAAGGCCAAAGGTAAGACGACTAAACAATTCCAGCCTAGCAACTTGGTGTAGCTAGACCTAAGCAAAGAAAGGCTTCCGAAGAAAAGGAGGAACAAGTTATCTGTAAGAGCTGTGGGACCTTTCAATATCCTCTAAAAAATCAATGACAACGCCTATAAGTTAAAGCTTCCCAAAGATTATGGAGTTTCTGACACCTTTAATATTATAGACCTCAATCTATATCATCCTAATGAAGAACTGAGCAAAAACTAACCAAATTTGATCCTGAATCCAAATCAACATAGAAGGAATGATAGGAATCAAACTACTGGCTTTTAACCCATAGCCAAGCCCGAAGACTAGAGGGATTAGCAAGGAAAATCCTTCTACTTCAGCCAACTCTTATCGAAGTCGAGTTACTCTTCACTACTGATCAATTCTATGTGCTAAGCCGTATGATTACCCATCTCTCAGAAATTGTGCCGACTTGAAGAATGCCCAAACAATAGCTAAACCTCACGCACCTACTCAATCATGTCATATTCGAGCTGACCACTTACTCGACATCACTCTTGTCGAATGGCTGAGAGAGCTGCCTTAGATTAATCCTCAGCTACTCCTACTCAAAGAAGTCTGTGCCTACTCAGCACCCTTACTTAGCTACCCAATCAGCGTATACTATTTTGTCTGCATCCTCAACGACATCACCAAGGCATCTCTATTATGTATACAGGATTACTTATAGAATCTGCTACTTTCCTCATTGTTTTTTCTGTGAATATTCTTTTTTATCTTTTGTATACTTTATACATTACTTCTTTAGGACAATAACCATTTTGTCTTTTCCTTTGTTAGGCAAGTTACCCTAAATTCTCAGGTATAAATACCCCTTATACTTATAGCCACAACAATCAGATTATCACTAATACACTAGACATGTTTTCTTTTGTAAATATTGTTTGTTTACTCTTCTTTCACTCTTATCTTAACCTTTAAGCAAAACTAGGTGACGAGTAATCTCGTCGAACCAACTCATGGTCATATTAAGCTATGCCATGAGTCTCCGAAAGTTCCACTGGTGCGTCATATCCTTTGGAGCTATTGGTAGGTTTGCTTACTTTTCGTTCATCTTTGTTCTTTCACGCTTTTCCCCATTACCCTCTTCAAGCTTTCAGTAAGCTTAGACCCATCTTAACGACCGACCTTATCTATTCTTAGTTGTAGTAAGCATCAGAGATGGTATGTTACCTCAAGGATGTTAATAATGCCTAGCATGTCCTCAAGGGACGATGTAAAGATCTCAAAGTTAGACTAGTAATGCTTTGATTGCCATGACCAACACCGATTCATATAGGTATAAGAAACTTTGCCTTAAGGTACGGTTAGCTAATACATATGTTGAACTTAGTAATGCTTAGTCTTCGCAATAGTGTTGTATGGGGACCAAAGGAAGACGAAAAAAGTCAATTAGAAATGAGGCAACATGTTCATCATTGTCTAGCTAGACAAGGAGAGTCATCTAGCCCTTAGCTAATAGAGGTCTGTTGCCGAAGCCTATTAGCCTATGCTTATAATGTTGTAGGGGCTCCTCAAGTTGATCATTCATCTAAATATAAGCATGGTAAAAGAGAATATCCACCAAGCTGCCTTATCAAAGAATGTATTGGGGACATCAAAGTAGCCTATTTCTATGTTAATAATTAGTGAAATGATGTACGAGTACTCAATGCCCTCTCTATACTTGGCAGAGAAGAAGATGGTGGTGCCAATCCTTGTTTTCTTGCCTCAAACATAGAAGACTTCATGTTCTTCTGTGGAGGAGGAGTTGCACCTCTTATCCCTAAGCCTCCAACAATTGTTTAGACTTGGACTCTCCTACCTTAATGCTGTTAGACATCGAGGTTGTCTTTATTGCTGATATTGTTGCTACTCATCCATCTAATGATGTTAAGATAGCCATTAGACTCGATTCCTCTCATTCATAATGAGGTGGTCAATGCGGCCATAGCACACGAAGCCTTTAACTGTATTTTTCAAGTATTGAGACTCGTTTGCGTCATGTCTATGCACGCTATGGTAATCACAGAATTTGCTTAATTATGCGACTTCGAATGTTTCTTGGACCTAAGAGCTTAAGGAGTTACCTTTGAACCTCATAAAGGATTTTGCTGAGAAAGAAATGTCAAAGAATTGTAGCTTGTCTAGTCAGTGAACTTTTGCATCTACCACTCTCAGTGGTCCTTACTTAAGAGGATGTCTATCATCTCTAAGTCTAAACTGATCCTTGACTAATCCTCTTCTATCTTAGTGGTTGATCTCAAGCATGGCCCAAATGGTGTCCTCTTGGCAACTTACTTTTCTGCCATCCTCACGAACTTGTTTAGAGTTTTGCAGTAGTTGAGGCCAATGTCATTAAAGAGTATGCTAGAAGGGTCAATTCTATTAAGTACGGCCTAGAGTACAATCCTTATGTCAAGCTTTGGCAACTATAGCTTAGCCCGATTGAAACACTCCAAGTAAGCCTAAGGTATTTCGTCGGACCTCTACTTAATGTTGTATAGGGTTGATGAGTCCTTATGCAACACTTTATTGCTAAGGAAGTACTACTCGAACATGACAACAAGTTTGTCGGAAGACTGGATTGAGCCATCCTAAAGAGTGCTAAACCATAATAGTGTTGCCTTCATCAAGATGCTTAATAAGGCTTTGCATATGATACTGTTTGATAAGTTGTAGAAGCTTATTATTGTGTAAAAGTGGATAAATGGTCATTGGGATCACCCATACCATCATAGCTATTGAGGTGTAAAAGCTAAACACCATATGGTAGAGTTTCCTTGAGGATGACGAACACAAATAAGTTTTTGTTCATCTAGTCTCAATAGTCGAGCCAAGGATTCAACTCTCGTTTACTTGCATATATTGAAGGCATGGTAGATGCACTCGTCCAGGTCTTGCACGTCTATGTCCTCAAACGATTTTTCAAAGTAGCCTGGGGAAAGTTCCTTAGGCACCTTAATAGTGCTCGATCGCTTACCTAATGTAAGTGCCTTACTACGATTCATGTTCAGCTAATCGAGAAGGTCCTCAAGTTAATGGCAATCAGGCTAAACACAATCACATGGGAACACTAGGTTTGATGTAGGAGGTGGTGTAAAGCGTCGACTCTACCTGCTCAACCAGCTCAATGAGCATAAAGGGTTCTTCATGGGGCATTTTGCCTTGGGCCTTCTACAAGGCGGAAAATTCCCTTTAAAGAGTAGCATTTACCTCCTAGGCTTCACAATTCTCCTCCACCATCTAGTGGAACATCGCCTTAAGCTACTTGAACTCAAAAGTCGAAGCAAGTGGTGGTGATTGTCCATCGTCATCTTGTTATGATGCTTGTAGGTTAATATGTTTGCTTTTAGCCATATGGTGGATGTTTAACGGAAGTGGGCACCAAATGGTAATGGCCTGACTATGAAGAGGGTGTAAATGGCGGTCCAACAACTGTATGCGATGGAAGACTAGCAAGAAAGCCCTTTCGATGCTCAAGTTAGAAAAGGAAGAAAAGAAAGTAAAGTTATGTATATAAAAATAGTAAGGTGAGAGCTTTAAGGTTTAGATCCTTTGCCCTTTTGACTCCATGACCTATTTATAATACATGGAACTTACCTACTAAGGACACTTAGCAAGCTAGGATTGGCTCATACATAATTGGTGCAGGGCATACATATGAGGAAGAAGAGAGGATAGGGTTGCCTTACTGGTTGATAAACCTTAGGAAAGGGGGTTATCACATCTAAAGTGTAGGTAGCTGTCACATCTAGGGTGACTAAGTACAAAGGCCTTACCATAGATATCAAATAGCATTTAATGAAGGGATAGAGAGAGAGAGAGAGAGAGAGAGAGAAGCACCAAAGGCTCCGAGCCATACCTTAAGTACCTGGTTTGTGCTCGAAGGTCAAGATTGGCACTGTATGGTAAGCTTAAATCAGGATAGCTTAAGGAGCTAAGCTCATGGGAAGCATTAGATGGAGTCTTCGAGGGACTCAAAGAGGTCAAGTAGAAAGTTGCTCTAGGTAGACCCGAGTAAGCTACTTAGGTTGGGTTAGAATCAATTTGCGAAGGGGGTTGAGTGAGTCAAACTACTGAAGAGAGTTGAGCTCCTCGACCTAAAGTGGTGCTTATGGGTTCCCGAGCTAGTAAAGATACTTAGGTCTAAGCCCTTCGAGTTTGGATCCAAAATAGCCTATCAACAAATAGAGAATGGAAACCATATAATAGACTAAAAACTTGAATTTACTTCATGTAAATTTTTATTGTAAGAAATACTTGTTCCAATGTTTATTTTACCTCATTAATTATAGTATTAAGTTGGAAATATAATTAAAATTATTAGTATGCCCCTAGTCGGTCATTTTCGAGAATAACTAAAAGATTATTTAATGAAAATATAATGTCATACTATTTAAACTTTTTATTCCATTCATAGAGAAAATAAAAAATTCCACCTTTTCATAAAAAACAACTATTCCTAATGGAGTGAAAGTACAAAAGTCTAGGAAATTCCCTATCCATTTTACAAATAAATAAGGTAATAGGAAATTGAAAGAAAATAATTGTCCTATCTTCTTTCTATTACC
The DNA here is from genome assembly GCA_024138005.1 of Lumnitzera racemosa. Taxonomy (NCBI): domain Eukaryota; kingdom Viridiplantae; phylum Streptophyta; class Magnoliopsida; order Myrtales; family Combretaceae; genus Lumnitzera; species Lumnitzera racemosa. The sequence continues at coordinate 71,400,513 of JAMXBC010000007.1, read as the reverse complement.
TCCAAATAAATGGACCGTTAATTTTTCTCAACACCTATAAGTGTATTATGCTGTCAAATATCCATTATTTATTTGTTAGTAACTCATTTATGTAAAATCTTATTAGTTTAATATTAAAGCATGTTTTAATCCACCTGTATCCTAGTTGGATTTATCAATTTGACTTACTAATTTTAAATACATTATCCTCTAATTCTCACTTAATTAAGTTAAATCACTCAATTATGCTAATCAAACCACTAAGTTTTAACCCAAACAACGATTCTATATTAGATTGTCCTATGGGTCAATCTACCATCATATATAACATCACATAATGAAAAAAGAGAGAAAAGGATATTGATTGTATTCAACTTTCGATATTAATATTAGATATCGAAGAAGTTTTCCTTTGCATTCGACAAAGATCAAAGGTGGAATAAAAAGGAATTGCTCCCAGGTAGGTGTTTCGTAATATATGCCTTATGGGCAATAGAGTTTACTACACATTAAAAATTATATAAATGGTACCATATGAAAAACAATATTTTATCTTTAATCCAAATGCTTAACCAGAATTCAAAATGGTTTTTGCGATCTATAAACTATAAAACTAAGGTTAAGTAAACTTATGTCGGCAATAAGATCCTAGCTTGCCAAACTTATAAGTTTACTTCTAATAATAATTAACCACTACGTCTACATGCACGTCTCCTTCAAGTGGCCTGTCTCGCACATATTTTCTTGGAGAAGTTAAAATTATATTATCCTCTTCGAATTGTTTTTATCGCGGTCTAATCTTATGAATGTCAAACATTACTGAGATGCTTTTTGGAATGCAATGGATGTAGTTTTCGTACTGAGACAAGGTGAAGTTGAATTATTCTTACAAGTGTTCAATTAAGATAAGCAATCCATAGGTTAAATTTGTTGTAATATACTAAAAAATCCTTCTGGACCATGAGAGTATGTCTCAACAATTTAGGTATTAAAATGAATTACTATTTATAGAAAAAGAAAACGAAAGTTTTGTCTTTTTATGAATTATCTGTATAAGTGTAAGCCTACCTCTGTTAACTTATATAGACACTTACTCATTGAAAAAGAGAAAAAATAAAAATAAAAATTGAAAAATCGAGAAAGCCAAGTAAAGCATGTAAGTATAACTGAAAATAATGCATCTCAGCTAGGAGATATATAAATTAAATTTAGAGCTTCTATTTCAGAAGATATATATCTTATGGTTACGTTACCTGATTTCTTATTAAACTTTTTTTTTTTGTTTCGTTTTTTTTTTTTTTTTTTGGTCACAATTTGTCGAATGTGTTAAAAGAACCAATGGTCACAATATTTCCATATCCTTTGACTATTCTTCATATCTTGTCTTATTATCTCTGTCGACTTCATCTTGTCTCGAACACTATATATATGGTCGTAAACTCTATCCGTGTTTATGAGCATAAGATTAATATATTGTTTACATAATTTGACTGTAGTTTGAACCATCCCAGCTTTAGTTTTTCATTAACTAATTCCTGATTTTGCTGCAAAAGTATAGTTTGAAGGATACCGTACCTATATATATATATAGTCCAGGGACGACCTGTTGAACACATTGGACAAAAACCAACATGGCAGCCGGTGACCGCTCTTCATTATTGATCGGGCTCTTCGGCTTCACGGTTGCAATGGTGGCGTTGCACCGAGGAGCAGCAGCTACAGAGTACACCGTCGGTGATGACACGGGTTGGACCGGTCCTCCTAACATCACCCAGGGTTATTATGATGACTGGGCTGCAGGCAAGACGTTCGAGGGAGGGGATTCTTTGAGTAAGCACTTGATGCACTATTTCTTACTTGTTTCAGTTCATCTTCCCATGTTCTATATGCTAGCAATCATACATCAGACTTAATTTTAAACATTTCTTGATATGACTCCTTTGAATATTTCTTCGTCATTTTCTATGTCCAAGTCGGTGCACTGATCCATTTGGAAGGGAATGTTGTAAACTGTGTTACACAATTGACTAATACTTTAATCTATGAACTAAGAGCTAATTATCTATATATTAAGATGAGTTCTTGATATTACTAATGCCAATTATCTTTTCCTTCTTATTGTCACCTTACAAGACCTCCTACTAACTCTTTTAAGAACCTTAAGACATCACTTGTCATATGTCTAAACCAACCATTATACAAATAACTCTTTTCATAGACTTAAGTTCTTGTAGTATAAAGAAACTACCTGTTTTGTTCTAGGAGCCGAATTCCACTTAGGATCCTTTTGTGAAAAATTCATTATTTTTTAATGATTATTAAATTCTTCGTCATAATAACAATAGATGCAATAGGTCGAAATATAACACAACAATAACATCTCTTATTTCCGAAAGAATTATAACTCCATAAGTTATATTTCTACCAACTTCTACTTGATTATACTTTATTAGTTTACTTAGAACCTTGAGTTTATGCACTTTTACTATACTCTCGTTTATATTTTTTTTAGGTGCTTGAGTCTAGATGCTTTGCTAAACTTTCTTACTTTTTATTTAACTTTACTTTGTCAAATATGAGTCCAGTTAATCTACACATTCCAAATGTGTTATTGGGGTGACTTACCTGCTCTTTCACCGATTAATTTTCTACTTTAAGGGTCCTATTTTAGCATTTAGTTCTTCCATCTTTTCCATGCTATTTTTCTATTAAATCAAATGATTCTCTATAATTATCTAGAATTTCATCACCAAGTAGCTCTTTGTCTATTATCATAGAAACATTTAGAGTCTCCTCTAATCTAACTTCTAACTTTGATTTTTTTGCATCACTCCAAGTGGTCATCATTACTTTTTTCTTCTTTACCTAAAAAGATTTCTTATATCTTAGACACCTATCTGAAATGTCTAAGTTCATTGTATTCATGGCATGCAACTTCCTTTTTATTTTCTTATGATTCTGCTTTATTCTTTTAAGCTTTAGAATCAGACTTATTCTCCCTTTTAGAAAAACTCCTTTTTTAACATTCTTATTTTTTTTGTAAAAATTTCAAGAAAAACTTATTGACTAAACAAAGTTATTGTCATCTTCTTTAGAAGTATTTGATTTTATAGTTTTAATGCTAAATTGTTTTTGTTTCTTTCTTCAAATACTCTAATATTAATTTCTTAAATCCCTCATCGAAAGTCGACTATCAACATACCCTTATATCCTTCATAGTTCTTATAAGTTCTGCTAACCATCCACTTGTCTAACTTTAACCAACTTCACACATTATGCCTTTACTTCTTGTCTTATGTCTCTAAGTTTAAGTCTCCCATTAGAGCCAAAGCCTTACTACAACAACTCTCCATTAGAGCCAAAGCCTTACTACAACAACTCTCCATTAGAGCCAAAGCCTTAATAAGGCAAATTACTAGTATAATAGTTGATTCCCTAAAAGATGTGCTAGTACAATATCTTAAGAGCCCTTCAATCATTCAACACTTCTTGCTGATAATACTTGATCATACATACCATATATCCTATCTTAATTCAATCTACATCTCATTTAAATAGAGGTTAAATGATCTTCGCATTACAAAGTATCGAGTTAAAAATTTGATTTTTCTTTTTTCTTAGCCTGAGTTATCTTAAGCTCAACCCGCTTAATATAAACCTCTCAACTAGATTAAGAAAAGGTTTTATTAAAAATAATTTTGAAAAAAAAGTCGCTACCTAATCAGAATCAGGAAATAAGTAAATTCATGGCCTTTATGTAGATGAACCCTAATTTTATCTATTGATCAATGGGTTTTTCTAAAGGCTTTTTTAGAAAAATGGAAACTAGAAAAACTTGGTTTCGAAGACTAGCTTATTAAAACACAACAATTTTCATAAAAGAAATCCATGATATGACTTAATAGGCCTTAAATATGTTTTTAAAATAAATTGAGCTTTTTATTATTTAAAAAAATAAAAGTGAAAAAAAAACATTATTTTTTATTGTTCGAAGTGCTTATGTATTCACGAAGCAATTAAGCTTAAGTAGTTCTCAATTAATGAAAATTTTATTTTGTTGATTTATTTTATGTTTAAAAACTCTCTTTTCACTTTAAGTTTATTAAATTTTATTATTTAAAAAAATGGGTTTTTCAATCCATCTTTGAAAACTTCTTAAAAAACTCGTATACTTTGGAAACGGCCAATCTATTTTTTATTTATGAAAAACATTTTATTTATGGGAAAAAAATTTGGGAGAAAGCTCATCTTTATTTAGAAACAACTTATTCAAGCATGGCAAAACACATTAGTAAGACATAAATACAAATCACAACAATTATGAAGACATATAGAAATTAACCTAATCATGTAAGCTAATTATCATGCAAAACAAATATAATATGCACATTTATTAACCTAACATGTTAATTTATTAGAATGTAGTAACTAAACGTGCCAAAATTTTAATTTAATTGTCAAAACATAAGGCGCCAATTTATTCATTAAAACTAATTATTAACTAAAATCTAAATATGTCAATTCCCAAGCATACCATTTATTCAAGCTTAAATATGCTAATTATTTTAATAAGACTTAATTATGAAAATTATTTATTAGTGCCTACACACATAAATTTTTTTTTTTATTATTAAAGTCTAATTATGCAAACATGCCAATTTTTGGACAACCTATGCCTATATCTCACAATTTCAATAAAACTTTAAGTTAGTTATGAACAAACCTTAAAAACATCACACTTGATCAAATTTAAATTACTCCCTTAAACCACAAACTTAAAACAATCCACCTACTAGGTTTTGTTCAAAGATAAATGTATAATATTCAACTATTTTATCTTAAATCGATTTGGTCTAAAACAAGAGAAATCAAAGAGAGAGAATAGATTTAACATCATGAACACATAGAGTGAAAAACTATTAATTGCATATCATGTGGCAATTTTCAATACTTTAGAGTTGTTCAAACGTGCAGAAGGGAACCCTATTTGTAGACAAGTCATGATTCCTCCCAAGAAACATTCATGTTAGGAAAAAAATCAAATCTTTGTTGATTGGGCAAGTTTTTTAAAGTATTTTAGTTCTTTCCATTTTTTGTCTAATTTGGACACGTTTTTTCAAAAAATAATAGAAATTGAAAGTGCACACAGTTCATGGAAGATGTCTTTACTCATTTTATGTTGGGTTATTTCGTTAATTTTCAAAAAGAATCATTAATGTTGCTAAAATAAGTAAGGATGTATAATTAGGCATTTATTAAACATCTAATTTTTCTTTTTTTACTTCTCTTATTTCCCTCAATAAAACTTAAAAATCTGGACCTTCCCTCATAGGAGACTTCTCAAGCTTTTATTTTCATATTTTTCTAGACTTTTATGTAACCAAAAAATTGGTGAAATCAAGTAGAAAAATACCTAGGTATTATTTGCCATTTAAATTAAAAATAAAAGCTTATGATTCTATTTGAATAGGAAAGGAAGAGGAAGAAAAGGATGGTCAAAGGTTTGACTATGTATGCTCCATGGCATGTTATGAGTGGTGCCACATAACGTAAATGTGGCTGCTAAAAGAATGGTGTCATATGGTACCCTGATTTAAGTGCTACGTGACACATTCTGGTGGAAACATTTGGCAGCCTATTAGGCACTAAATGTCCCCTACCCACTTCTTCTTCTTTTTTTTCTTTTCTCTTCCTATTTTCTTCTTCCTTTCCCTGATGCTATTAGCTTCCATTTTCAAATTTTTCTTTATTTTTTTCAAATGGAACAAAACCTGATTAATTATCTAACTTTTTGAAAATTTCATTACACTCTCTAAGGAAATATGGAGCATATTAAACATATGTTCAAAATACTTTCAAAATTTTCCCAATTTAAACAAATTAGGATCTTGGTTTTTACTTGCATTTGGCTTTTATTTAAAAACTTCAAAAGGTCATAAAACACTCATTTTAATTCTGATTGAGATGTAGTTTGAGGCCATAAACTCCTAAAAATATAAATTTTCAAAATATTTCAAAATGACTTAATCAAACTCGTATCAAAAAAATTGATTTTCAATAAAACCTTATTTTTACTTAGAATTCTTAATTCAATCAAATAGTATGTATTTATTTAGCAAGAACCTTTGACAAGATATTCTTTCCTAAAAGATAATAGTGGTACCATTCCTTATAGTTTATCTTAAGGAGACACTTTGATAAAATATTCTATCCAAAGGGGGTTATAGCATTGAGGCTATATAAGAGATGGAAAGAGTTTCGTATGATCAATATTAACGAGACCCTTTGATGGGATATCTTTTCCTAAAAAGGTGATAACAGTGAGGCTATCTTAGGGATAGGGCTCTTTATGGTTTATATAAATAAGACCCATTGGTGAGATATCTTATCCTAAGGGAATGAAACACTAAGGCTGTCTAAAGGGAAGAAAGAGCTCCTTATGGTCTATCTTAACGAGATTGTTTAATGAGATATCCTTTCCTATAAGAGTGATAGCGCTGAGGTTATCTATAAGTAGGGCTCCTTACAATCTATCTTAGCAAGACCCTTTGGTGACATATCCTGTCCAATGATAAATGATAGCACTAATGCTATATAAAGGGAGGAAAGATCTCCTTGCGGTTTATCTTAATGAAACCCTATGGTAAGTGACCCTACCTTATAAAGCTTTTAATGGATCAAGGCTCCTACAAGATATCCTACCCTAAAAGGAATTTAAGGGGTTAGGGCTCTTATAAGAAAGCTTATCCTAAAAGGAATTTGACAAGTCAATGATTTGAAACATCTTTGAAAGGATAGATGGCAACTGATGGGCCAGCATTTTGAAAGAAAGCAGATAATGTTGATAGTCAGATTTTATCCTTTAAATTTACCCAACCATTCAACTGATGAAAAGCTAAGTAACTCTATTCTTGGCAAACGCCAACTAAGACAATTTCATATCTAGTTTGAACTTAAGAAAAGTGGCCCCAACGATTGTCGTTTGGCATGGCTCCATTACATAACCACCCACTATTCCTATATTTCAGGCATATGCTTAATTCTAAAGTCTCCACGTATCCCATGATCAATAATTAACTGTTATTTTAGACATCTGACATTCACTTATAAATATTAAAAAAAAAAACATTGTAAAAACTCTCTCATGATCTTTAACCGTTTACTAATCTTCTCTTAAACACATTTACTAACTTAAGCATCAAAGTAGCTATACCGGAGTAGCTATACTGGAGTAGCCTCGATACCATTTAGTTCTTTGTGTTTTGCAAAAGTAATATTTCATCCTAAAAACATTTGGTGCCATATGTTTTTTATTACACACTCACATGGCAAGAATTAGATTAACTAAGAGGGCAGGTATTGGCACTTCATCCCACTACCATGAGGGAGGAAGTAGGTATACTAACAAACAACGTTTGGCTAAGGTAAAGAAATTTTGCCTCAATTTAGCCAAAGAGAACCAAGAATTGAGCAAAAAACATGAAGAGATCCTTGATCCCCTCCACAGTAATGCCTATCTAAGTCAAAACAAAGAACATGGCAATCACAATGCCGAAAATAGTGATGATTCAATCTATTCTCCCAAATTACCAAGAAAGTAAGCCAAAGTTACAATGAGACCTTCGGCCCCTACACTTAAGAAAAATGACAAGGGGAAACAACTATAGTATGTACACTACGCTAGACCCCTACATGTTAGTACCCTTGCTACAACGAGTTAACAATTTCAAATTAAGAAGAGCCCTTTCTTCTCCAAGATCTTAGACGAAGTTATACCACGGCACATCAAGTTGCCACAATTTGAAACCTATGAAATAAACAAAGCATCATTAGTTTGATTATACAGCATAAAGTGTGTCATCTTGCTGAAATGGTCTATGACAACCATGATCCTTCCCCCAGGACATCTTTGGTAAGCCTAACATAAAATCTATGCACAATTCAAACCATGGCTTGGTCGGGATAGGCAGCTACAAATAAGGTCCTTGTTCAGCTCAGCTTTTTACTCTTCGACAAGTAGCACATCTCGCTAACACAAACTGTATCTCTCTCATCATCTTAGGCTAAAAGAATTTCAAACTAAGCACTTCATGAGTGCAGGCCTTCTTAAAATGATCAGATAATCTTCCTCTATGTACCTCACACACAAGTAGTTCTCATATAGAATAGGTTAGGATCATAACTTCCCTTTTCTAAACAGGTATTTGTCCTTCCTGTGATAATCATCAATAGATCGGCCAACTTCACATGAAACATAGATCAAACTAAATTGTGGATCCTCTACATATAAATCCTTGACAACTAAGAACCCAAGAAGTCTCATTTGGAGTTTAATTAAGAGAGTTTGTCATCATGATAAAGCATCAACCACTAAATTGTTCTTGCTAGTATTGTACTTAACAACTTAAGAAAATCCCTCCATGAACTCAATCCACTTAGCTTGTCTCTTAGACAATTTTGATTGGCTCTTTAGATACCTCAATGACTCATGATTAATGTCAATCACAAATTCCTTTGGTAATAGGTAATGCTACTAAACAGTTAAGGCTCAGATCAAGGAGTAGAACTCCTTGTCATACATAAAATAATTAAGTGTATCTCCTCAAAACTTTTTACTAAAGTAAGCAATAGGTTAACCCTCCTGCATTAGCATAACACCTTTGCGCAATCTAGATGCATTACACTCTACTTTAAACACTTTGTTGAAGCTCAAAAGAGCTATCATAGGGGCAGTGGTCAACTTTCTCTTTACCTCCTCAAAACTCTATTGCTCGTTCTCTCCCCATTCGAATTCAATGTTCTTCTTCGACAACTTGATGAGCAGGGCTACAACAATACTGAAATTTCTCATGAAGCGGTGATAGAATGATGTTAAGCTATGGAAACTTCACACATTGATAGAACAAGTCAACATTGGCCACTCAGTGATCGCCTTCACCTTTTATTTATCAACTTGTATACTACCTCCACTCACAACAAACCCAAAGAAGACTACTTCAGGTTAGCAGAAGTCATACTTCTTCAAATTGGCATACAGTTTTTCAACTCGAAGTTCAATAAAAACAGCTTAGAGATGTTCACAATACATCTTCAAGTCAAGCCTATAAACAAGAATATCCTTAAAATAAACAACGACAAACTTTGCAATCAATTCTTAAGGTACGTAGTTCATTGACTTCATAAAAGTGGTCAGTGCATTTAACAATCCAAAAGGCATCATTAGCCACTCATACAATTCATGGTGAGTCTTGAATGCAGTTTTCCACTCAACTCCTTCCAGTATTCTAATCTAATGGTATCTGGACTTGAGATCGATCTTGGAGAAGATCCTTGCTCCATTTAACTCATCAAGCATGTCATTAAGTCAAGGTATGGGGTACTTATTCTTGATAGTGATCCGGTTGATGGCTAAACTATCCATATACATTTGTTACGTACCATCTTTCTTTGTCACCAATAAGGCTAATACAATGCATCGGCTTAAGGATTCCCCTACATATCATCTTTCCATCAATTTATCCAATTGCCTTTAGAGCTTAATAGCTTATTCAGGGTTCAGCATATACGCAAGCTTGTTTAGTAATGTAACTCTTAGTTATAGATCTATAGCATGCTCAATTCCTCTAATCGAAGGTAAACCTTTTGGTAGTTCATCAAAAAACAGGTCACCAAATTCTTACAGTAGGTCTTTCACCTTAGTGGGTAGTTTAACATTCAAAACCCTTAATTCAAGTAGCCTCTTAACTAATAGGAAGGTTGGCTCATCATGCTTCATTTCTCTCAACAACTTAGCTCGTGTCATCACTAGGGCTTCCTTTTTCAATGCTCAATTGAGTTGAGCTTGCATAGTGTTGACTTACTCGTTTGACATAAGACTCAATCTCACCCTTCTCACCTCATGCTTAAATGAACAAATATTTCTCTTTCTATCATACATTACATGTCAATCAAATATCAATGGTCTTCCTAAAAGATTATGTAAAGCACTCATAGGCAATACATCAAAAGAACTTTATCTTAGTACTTTCCAATGCAGATTGGCACTATAACTTACTTAGTCACCTGCAAGGCTCCTTTATCACTAATCCAATGTAGCTTGTAAGGTTTAGGGTGGGGTGGGGTTGATAACTTCAACTGCCAAACCACAAATATAGATGCGACGTTAATGTAACTACCATTGTCGATAATAAGGGCACACAACATCCTATTAACCTTACCATCAATGTGAAACAAGTTCTCACGTTACTCATCCTTAAGTACTAAACTGACAATCATCCTTCATCTTAACACCATGGTTATGGGCAATGGCATGAAGTCCTCTTCACTATTGATAACCTCCTCCTCTTTGGATTGGTCAACTTATCTAGATTCTTTCTACTCTTCAACTTCCTCACCTGTGCTATCAGCCTCTATGGTTAGTACCTTATCCTTCACCACCATCACCCTTCTGTTCAGGCAATGAGTAGTCATGTGCCCAAATTCTTAGGACTTAAAGCAATTGATTTCACTTGTCTTTCTTCCTAAGCTCTAACCTTTCTGCAATCTCCTCAAGGGTTCTTTTTCTCTAACTCGAGTGATTGAAACAGATCGAATTTCAATTGTTGTACTTAGTTCCGACCTCACAGGTTAGCTTAAGGTAACTCAACTAACAAAGGCTCAAAATCTGCCCATTTGACGTTGCTCTATTCTTTTGAGCAACTCAGATTGGTTCATCTATGGACCTAATATCTCTAGTTTCCCAGATATCCTTGATCTCCTATTTTAACCTACTAATAAACCTAGAGATTATCTAGTCTTCTGGCTCAACAACTTCACAACAAATCATCAACATTTGGAACTCCTTCACATAAGCATCAATGCTTGATCCTCCTTATCTCAACTCTTGCAATCTTTTGAATGCATCCTATAAAAAATAGCTTAGGAAAAATCTGGTTCCTGTCACTCTTTTCATCTTATCCCATTCTTTGACTTCTCTCTCTCCTTCTCTTCTTCACGTAGCTTACAAATTCTTCCACCACAGGGTGGCATATCCTATAAATTCTAAGGCAATAAGTATTACTTTAGCATTCTTAGAAACTTTATGAAACTCGAATTGCTTCTTTATCCTATCAACCCAGTCTAGATAGTCTTCAACTTCACTACCATGAAAGAAGCTCGAAATTTGTAATCTCAATCCTTTTACCCTTGGAGCTCAGACATTTCTTTCTTCAGATTCATTGTACTGCTCATCCTCCTCTTCGATTTCTTCCATTACAAGCCTTCGTCAAGCAATTTTATCCACTCCTTCAACTTGGTGTGGTTAAACTAGGAAATTAGCTTAGCTAAGTCGACCATTATCTCCCTTGAGCAGTCCATTTACTCAACCTTTACTCAAGTCATCTTTAGCTCATTGACTATTTTCATTTATAGCAATTATGAGGCTAGTCACCAAGTCGGTAAGCCTATCCAGTCTTTTATCTATAGATTAAGGTTTGTAACTTTCTTGTTGGTCACGGCCATTATGAGCACCACTCTCTTGGTTGTCGAGAGTTCCTTAGAAACTTAAGTCCGACATTATCAAATACCTTAGTATACTAACTCCTTCACATTGAAATAAATGAATCTTACTCGAATCCTTCATCAAACCTAGTATTACTTACACTAGCAACTATTAGAGCAATTACAATATTACTAAACACAGTTGGAAACCAATGAGAACCACGCACTTTGTTTTGCAAGTACCAAAACTAAGGAAAACAGAGTATCCTAACATTTATACTTGCTTCACCAAATTTAGAACACTGCACTGATACCCACTACATATAACTACAAAAGCCTAATCCTTAGCATAATTTGCTTCACATAATGTTACTACAGTACAAACACTCAAGAACACAAGATACCAGAAACTTACACAAACATAGCCAAGCTCTGATAACAAGATGATACAAGCAATGGCTATTGATGAACACATGATCAAAGGTATTATACGAACTAATGGATCTAAACCACGAGATTATCCAAACAACAAGTGATAGTCAAAGATTGAGCTAGGGTTCCAGTGCACTAATGAAGGATATGATGCATCAATGCCTCACATAAGATCAAGCTACACTTAATATGATGCACAAGTGCAACAAGAGGTCACTTACCACTAGTTTACGCTTAAACAATGGCTTAGATAAGAGTAAAGGGAGCAAGCAGGAAAAATAATTAGCTTAAAAGGAAATGTATTGTGTGTTCACTATTCTAATTCTTGCAACTAATACAAGTAAAGATATTTATATGGCTCAATTAGGGCAAGTTCTAGGATCCTTCTAACTACGAAATTAGATACCTACTTGAAATGGAAAATTATTATAAAGAAATGACAAATTGGTAATAACAGAAAATGGAATATCCTTAACTAGGACAGTATGATTTTCAAAGAGAAGATAAATAAGCCTTTGTCTCCAAGAAACCTAGACCTTGCTCAATAATTTGAAATTGAATGTGAATGAACAAATAGAGATTATAAAGACTTCAACTCAAAACCTGAAACTTTTGTTGTCTCTAGGAATTCCACTAACATTCAACTTCTTTCTCCTACTCAAGTTAGTTTGTTTCGTTACAATAATAACAAAGAAAAGAAAAGGCATATAACCGAAGGAAAACACTATTGCATCTCCATGCCATCATGCCTTGTGTTACATAGAAATTTACAAGTTTACATGTCTTATCTTTCATGCATTCTTACAACGTGTATGAGATGGCCCCAAAAGATAGCCCAATTGAGTAAAACTAATTAAAGAAATTAACCTTTTACATCTTTGATTAATAACAAAACATAGTCTCTACAAATTTGAGCATGGCTAAAGTCATCTCATTGTAGCATGTTTGATTTGTAACTTCATCATACATTCTTTCCTTCATGATGCAGTTTCATAATAAGATAATTTTTATACTTCTTATTAGGACAACCAAAAAAGCTTCTCACTGGAATAGGATTTTCTATGATAAAATCATATGAAATAAATTAGAGATCTTCCTCAATGCTAATGTTGACCAACTCTTCAAAAACCTTTTCTTTTGAGTAAACATGAGGCCTAGTTTGCCTAATGACCTCATTTCCCATCTTTATAGCTTCAACGTTTTGTTCCATTATTTGTGACATCTTCTCATCCTCTTTTTCAATGAGTTGTTCATTTGTAAATTTTTTTTTTTTTCTTTAGCTGAAATTTAGGAATCCATTTGAGTATTCATGCTTGATACATTCATAGGACTTGCTCTTGGTAAAGTTTGTGTTTTAGAAACTATTGATTCATCAAAATCATTATATGGTCTAGAGAATGAGTTCTCCAACGTTACCATATTTTCAAGTATCATGTGATATATTTTGAATATCTCTAAAGTCTTAACTTCATTTTTTCTCTCATGCCCATTGTCACATTTTCTCCTTTACAATTTCAGCACCTTGGCCCATAGCCTTATGGTTATCAAATATATTTGGAAGTATATCACAATGCATAATAATATTTGGTGGCATATGACGAATTCAGGAAAAACAAGTATCAAAAAGTTCCATGTTTGCGATGTTTTCTAACTTTTATTTGTAACTCCTTTACATTTTTTAGTTAATCTTGCATGTAATTAACTATCTAATGTAATTAACATTTTATGGAATTGTAATGTTGGTACTCGCGGACACATTGCGGGCGGGTGTGCGAGAATTGGATCTACAAAATGGCCATCGACAGGACGCACAACACACATAACACAACGATGTAGAATCTTGATGACCAACTTCCGAAGATTCTTGTCCCTCATCAAACGGAGCAAAACGATCAAACACCTCCACCAACTTCACGCCCAAACCCTAACAACCGGCGTCTTCTCTTCCCACCCTCTCTCTATTTCCTCCACCATCCTCTACACCTTCACCACTCTCTCTCCTCCACCCACCAATACCAGCACTTCCCTAATCTCCTACATTCTCTCACTCTTCAATTCCATCGAAAACCCACCAACCTTTTGCTACAACAATGTTATTAGAGCCTTCACTCTCCTCTCTTCTCCTTTCAATGCCCTCCTTTTCTTCACTAGAATGTTACAGAACTCAGTCCCTCTCGACTTCCATTCTCTTCCTTTTGCTCTCAAGGCTTGTGGACAGCTCAGCGCTATCAACATGTCCCAGTCTCTTCATTCTTATGCGTTGAAACTTGGGTGCATCACCGATTTGTTTATAGTGAATTCTTTCATCCGCTTGTACTTGTCGTCCGGTTGTCTTGGTGAGGCATCCCGGATATTTGATGAAAGTCCTCAGAGAGACGTCGTATCTTTTAACACTATCATTGGCGGGTTTGTGAAATTGGGAGATATGGAAAGAGCGCGCAAGGTGTTTGATGAGATGCCTGAACGAGACTCCGTGTCATGGGGTACTCTTGTTTCAGGATATGCACGGGTGAGCCGTTGTGAGGAAGCGCTTGAGTTATTCAATCAGATGATTGGACTGGAAGTTCAACCGCATAATATGACATTAGTTTCTGCTCTCTCAGCTTGCGCTCAATTGGGGGAGATTGATCGAGGGAGGAGAATACATGATTATATAAAAAGGTACAGAATTCACATTGATTCGTTCTTGTGCACAGCTTTGGTGAACTTTTATGCAAAGTGTGGTTGTATTGATATTGCTACCAAGTTATTCGAAAGAAATACACAAAGAAACCGTTACACTTGGAATGCGGTGATTGTTGGACTTGCAATGCACGGGCAGGGGCACCTTTCTCTGGAATATTTCTTGAGAATGATTGGTGCTGGGGTTCAACCTGATGATGTGACATTGCTAGGAGTTCTAGTGGGGTGTAGTCATGCTGGTTTAGTCCAAGAAGCTTGCAAAATCTTCGATGAAATGGAGTCGGTATATGGGGTAACTCAAGAGCTCAAGCATTATGGTTGTATGGCTGATTTGCTTGCTCGGGCTGGCTTGGTTGGAGAAGCTATCGATATGATAAAGAGAATGCCTTCTGGAGGCGATATTTTCACGTGGGGCGGATTGCTCGGAGGGTGCAAGATACATGGCAATGTTGAGATTGCCGAGAAAGCGGCAAGGGAGATAATGAAGTCATATCCTGAAGATGGCGGGGCTTATTCAATCATGACTGGTGTATATGCCAGTACTAGCCGGTGGGATGATGTGGTGAAGACAAGGGCATCTTTGAGTGCTGGTACAGCGAAGAAGGTTTCTGCTTGCAGTGTGATCAAAGTAAATGAGGCTGTACATGAGTTCTTGTCTTCTGATACATTGCATCCTCAAACTGAGGATATATATTTACTTCTCAATGCAATAGACAGTCATCTGACGGAGGCACACTAGTAATGTCCATATAAAAAGGAAGCAATATAGCAGTAATAGCTTTTATGCCATCATAAGATGGAAGTAATCATAGAATCAGAGCTATAGGTTTTATTGTTGAAATGGTTTTTCTGCCCTGGCATTGGCTCTGATGCTATGGCAACAATTAAAGGTCGGTAGCTGTTCGGTGGAGATCACTCATGGCTTAAGGGATGTTACTTTATAAGTATGTGCACAACCATGTAATTTTCACAAGGGGAGATCACATACCATTTAGATCAAACCATTCTTTGTTACGATGAGGATATTTGTGATGCCATGGAATGTTTTGAGTGCCATAATCAAATGATCAAGCCAACATGAGAAATATACATGGATATTGCTGCCCTTTTGTCGGAAGTGGGTTCAAGAGTTTTGGTAGAAACAGAAGTTACACCAGTGAATGCATTTCAAATATTATCAGAAATTTCTTCCCTTGAACTTATAGTTCAAGACTTCCAGAATCACATGCCACCTATGGTGCTTTGTTGCATGTACCTTTCATCAACTTTATGAACGGGAAAACTGAGGTTGTAAGATGGTATTAAACAGAACTGGGTGTTTTCACTTCACATCATTTCCCCTTCTTTAATGCTCACTGCAGATCATTGACTTAAGAGAGAAATAACTTGACCATTGCCAGCATAGTTTACTCACTATAACTGGAAGGGTGTAGGGAGGGCTCTATATGTTACTGATGAGTATGGCAGTGTATGTGGAAATCTAAGTGGCAACTATGTTGGTTTGACACAATCAAAGTGGTGTGGGATGTGTTTTTCAGCATTGAGGAACTCGAAGAGGCTCCAGATTCAGAAAGTAGGCATCAGAAATAAGCCTGCAAAAAATGGTCTCTGTTCACATTGGATCATATTCATATCACATCAAAAGGTTTTTGGGGACACCAACTGCTAATCTTGCTCATGATATTTGCATTTGAAAAACAGAGATTCTTTGCACTGATTAATTTCATAGAATATCAGACATCAAGCATTTTTCTAAGACTTGGGAGTAATATATGCAGAGTGAAGAATGTTAGGTCGAAAAGAGTGGACAAATCTGAACTGAAGTTGAAGCAAGATATTCGTGCGTGGACTCTAACCGCAGAGAGTAGAAGCATTTCAGTTGTCAATTCTGCCAAGATGTTCTTGCGTAATTGCTGGGAAGTTCCTATGAATCATAGAAAAGCCAAGATGTTCTTTGCAGGCCATGCTCCAATTAACAAGGTGGACAACTTATGCTAAAGTTGTTTGGTAAAAACTAGTTTACTTGTACCTTTGCGGGCTGTGGAGTTGAATTTTTAGGTTATATCCATATCACATCAAAATAACAAAATAGCTATCGAAACAAAAAAAGTCATGTACGGATCAGAAACACTGGTTTCTCTTATGGGGATTCGGCTCAAAGTCCATTATCATCCGGTCCTTTATCGTCACCATATATTTGATCAAGAACAAGGACCAACCCCATTGCAAAGGCACCATCAAAACCAGGCTCAAGGCAGAGCCAGAAGACATCCTTCGCAAGCATTACATTTGTGGTGGGATCCGCCTTTCGTTTGATCTCAGCCATCTGCTCTTTTGATGAGTTCTCAGATGATACTGAATAGAGTCTGCATGACCGCAAGGAGTAGGAACCCTCTACATGGTACTCCATACCTGGATCATCATGAACATGTACCACTAAGCTTGAAGGACCAATAATCGATGATGTAGATGCTTCGAATATTGGACTGTGGTTTTCCTTTCTCTCGCCTAAAAAGGCTTCCCACCGTTGGTGAAGACTTGGCCTCTGCGTGCAATAGGCTAATATGCGATTAGGTCACTTTGTCTCACTATATACACGATTCACTTCCTAGATAAACCTGGGAAGAAGGATATACGCACACTCTCAACTTATTAAGAGTAGTTTGCCTTCAAAAACTTTTAAAATACACAAAATAAATTTAGATTATAAAGTTTTAGCATCAGTTTTGGGTCTGAATATAAATATTGTAAAACTATTACGGACAAAATCACACTTAATAAAACCTAAGGGTCTATATATCTATCCAGGAGATGATGTACGTGTAATTTATGGTATATGAAAGCATCAAATGGAAATATACAAAATGGCAAAGTCAATTGGTTTTGTTATTTAAAAAAAAAAAAAAGAAAAAGAAAATGAGTGTAAGAATGAATTTTTAATTGCGAATTTTCTTATCATATGCATATTTACGAGTCTGGGTGCCGATATAAACAACGAATTTACTCATACCTTTCAAGTATGGATTTTATTTCTTCATAATTCCCATACTAATGATCTTTTATAAAAAGAATACTAACGATCCTTTAGCTTGTAATAAGAAGAATACGTCTCCCATGAGTTCTTGCATAATGATAAGAGAGACAGCTTTGTCATATTCGAGGTGCAACCCACCGCCGTCTACGTATGTATGAGATTTAAGGATTTATTGATTTTTATTTTATCTTTTCTTATAAACTTATAACTGTATGTTGTTTTCCTTAAACTAGCAGACAACTCCGTGAAGTTTAAAACATTAAAAAAATAATAATAATTCAGCCAAAAAAATAAAAGAATTTACAAAATCAAATTATGTACATGGTAAATGAATATAGATCAAAGAAAAAATAATGCTATAATGGTGTTAAAAATAACAAAAAAAAAAGAAACCTATAACTATAATATATGTATGTTAAAATAGACAAACAAAAAAATTGCTAATCACATTTATTTTCATTCATCAAATAAATCACCATGAAAGTCCACGTCTTCATTACTATCACCATATTGATATGGCCACTATCTACATATAACCCTAGAGTTCAAATGGTGGTCAGAAAGAAATATAAAGTAAGCTAGAGTACAGAAAAGAAAAAATAGAAGGAATAGAAGTTTGAAGGTGGGTTCTTGAAATATGGGAAAGTTTTCATCATATTAGGAAGATGGAAAGCTTTCGAAGATTTTTTAGGCATGACACTTGAGTGGGCGAGAAAACTACTAACGAAATTAACATAAAATTCATGAATCAGATATTACTTAATATATAATAATTAATTTTACGAAATATGATTTAAGAGCATTTTGAGGAATTATATAGATAAAAAAGTATGGTAGTTATTTAAACTCTTTGAGATTTTAATGATATAGATATTAGGATCTAAGGATAAAAGGGTATGTTATTACATAATTCAGAGATCGTAAGTGATGAATGGATTCCGTTGAGGGAATACTGAATCCATACGTATTACATGCTATTTTTAATCAAGATTTAATATGATTTAACAAAAACCAACAAATGGGGAAGAATCTGTATCTTGTTTTCGGTATATATTTGCTGGCCAGAATAGTTTTTTCTATGTATAATTTACATGTTTTGGAGAAAGATCGTGCAATATCGCCGTAATGGAATTATAGGTAGCACCAAAATTAACGGGCACTTCTTGTTTTTGAAAGCAGTAGAAGTAACTTTTTGTTGTATGCAAATTGCGATAAACGAAACTTAATTTTTCTTTCACTTTTTCTCCTGCAGTCTACATGCACTATTTAACCTGAAAAGTTAAATTGACCATTAAAATGATTATAGAAGTTTTTATAGAAAGGATCTCAATAGGGAGACAATGAATTAGGCAGTACCGCTAACACAATTTTTCTACATAACAGTTAAAAACAAGTAAAAAATAGCTTGAAGCATGAAATCCAATTGATTACCTTTCGCAAAAGGGTCAAGAGGCAATTGCCAGAAGAATCCAGGAGCAAGAGTTCATCCTTTGGACGACTCCCCTGGCCGTATGAATCTTGCCGAAAGATCGATTCTCCATTAGGGTCGTAGACGATGAAGCCATCACCTGGAAAGAAGACAGAAGTCTTGTGTACCGTGAGAAGGGTTTGCTCCTTGAAACAGTATCCCTCCCTCAGGATCACTGTCTTTGCCATGGACGACATCAGCTAAATTTAAGCTTCTGTGACAATCCCAGTAACTACCGAGAAAAGGACGGTAGAGAAATGGATAAGCGGCAAATAAGATAAGACGGTTACAATATATGAGTAGCCACCGATGGCCATCATCCATTAAAATAACAGCGGCAAAAATCTCAAAAGAAGTAATTAAATAATCATAGTTAATATGTAGTTGCTCATCATTTAAAAGATATATTTTTTCCAATTTAAATTATGAAATTACATAAAAACATTTAAATTCACATTATGATGTATTGTTAGTGTTATTGGTCAAAATAGTATGGTACGTCGATTCTTGAAAGAGAGAAAAGAGTTGGGTTAAACGGAATGCTGTGATTAGTTTGATATAACCACTCCATTATCTGCATTAAAGTATAAAAAAATAAAGAGAATAAATAAATGAGTTCTTAGAATGTATAGAGAGCTCTTACACTATAGATACTTGTCCAATAACCGTAATGATGAGTAGTTTATCTACTTTGGGGTACATGGTGACTTTTTAATTTAGTCACATGCCAAAAGATAAGGAGAGTGGGTAGTTATGTAGTTGAGCTGAGTGGATGCTAAACTATTCATACCCTAATTTAAATTCAAAGTAATTGAATGAGATAAGCCTGGCTTTCTAGTCTATTAGGTTAGCCAAGCCCAAGGTCTCCCTAGTCATCAAATCAAGCCATATTGCCAACCTTAACAAAGTAAGATAGCTTGGCAGCAAATGTGTTGAGCTATGATTAGGGAGGACGAAATTCTACTATCATTATTTGCCCCTAATTCCCATAGTCAAGAATTCAAGTATGGAAATAAATAAGGAGGTATTTTCCAATTCATTTTCATCAGCAAGCAATCAACTCATGCCTATGCTTTTAGATTCTTATGTGGCTACCAAGCAAGGCCACTAGGCTTCTTAATTAGTGCATCCATATTTTATTCAATATTCATTGTGAAGTGTTGTATAAATTCCCAACTCAAAGGTCATTACTTTTCATTTTTCTCGCTTATTTGTATTTTGCATATGTGCATAGAACAGCTATCAACTCGGTCATTATGACATTATACATTTCTATAACTGCAAGTGGTATCACATTCATTAGATTTTTTATATTATACACATGTCTTCCATAGGTGCCTAGCAATCAAATCATGCCTAAATCACAATTACCTTTGCTTTTAGAGTGATACTTATAAAGTCCTTAAGAGACTCCATTATATATTTTTCTAGTCGTTCATCCTAATTCTCTATAGTCTTCTCTCTTATTACTATTATGCGTAAAACTTCAAAGTTCTTTCTTCATCTCTTCTCTCTTCTTTTCTAGTTCTCAACATTTCACTAAGTATAGCCAAGAGCAAAATCTATTCCACTACTCTTACTAACTCCAAAGCTTCACTAAGTCGACTTTTAATCCTGTAACTTGGCATAGAGTGCAATTGAAAGGTGGGAGAAACTTGTCCATATAGATACACTTCTAGTACATGTTTATCCTAGAGATGAGGAAGATGATCCATCTACCGTGTATCTATGTAATAATATAGTATATAACAAATATTTGTTATATTTTCCAATCCACCTTCCAAATGAAGTGAAGAGCATGGTCATTAAGGCGGTTGTCTCTAAATATAACAAATATTTTAAAGACCTTCTAATCAAATGGCATCTTTGTAAGGGAAGATGAGAAGGTGCGTTTTCCGATTAAGTTTAAGTTTCATGTTTACTTGAAATGTTTTGAGTTTGGGTTACATTTTCCTTTTTCCTTACTTTTAAAAAGAGTTCTTCAACTATTTCCTTTTATCATTGAGTACATTTTGTCCCAATACATATAAGATTCTTGTTGCTTTTGAAATAATTTGTAAAGAGCTTGAATTTAGGACTACACTACAACTGTTCAGATATTTTTTTACAATCAAACACTAGCTCGATGGGTGGTTTTATGCGACAATATGACATGGCTACAAGTTCATAGACAGCTTAGAGTCCAAGATTCACAAGTAACATGATAAGTATATCTCAATTAGGTTGGACATGGATCTTAATTTCTAGATACAATGGACAAAACCCATCAAGACTAAAGAGGTAAAGTTATTACCGAATGACGCTACTGCCACTAAAAAGTTTTAAGATAAGCAATGCAATAAAATGTTCTACTAGGATGCTAAGAAAATTATTGAGTACTACGAAAAGGGGGAGCCAATATTTTCTAATAAGGAAGGTAAGGCTTGATTTACCTACCATGCCAAGCCAAGCAACAAGAAGGAAGTTGATCTTTATAACCTACCGAAGAGATCCTTTGGCTTTGAGCATTGCTTTGGCACGGATTCATAAGTTATATATGCTTTCAATTTTAAGTCGTAATACTCTTATTTTTTGTAGACATGAGTACAAGTGATGTAGACCTAAGAAAGCTGCTAGCCTAGGCCAAGGTTAAACAACAAAAACTTAATCGACGTACTATTAAGGCTACCTTGAGTCAAGGCAAAGCATAAGGGTAGGTCGTTAAGGGACAAGCTATCTAAAAGAAGAAAAAGGAGACAGCTCGAACAAAAGGTGAGCAAGTTGTTCAATGGGAAAATGGTCTCAAACTTATGCACAAGGAAATACTGCCTCCTTTGAAAAATGTGATAGAAGAGAGACCTATCGGTAAGTTTAACCAAATTGCCACTCCTGATGATGCCATGGAGATTATCATGGTAGAAGCTGTAAACAAGTTGGCATCGGTAGAGCTGACGTCTATGTAAAGCCCTAAAAAGAGGAAAGGAAAAGAACCGGTTGGAGGACCCCCATCAAGAAAAGCAAAGACTTAGATGAGAATGCCAAGAAGGCTCTTCGAGAGAAAGCTTTAGGCATTAGGTCTATCAAGTTCACTCCTTAGATAAAGGAGAGTTACTATTACATACCTTGCTAGAGCTACAACATTTTGAATACTAATTCTATGTTAGGGGACAAGACAAAGTGCTTAGCCCTACTAAAGGGAATTACTTTGATAAAGGATAAGGAAATTGTGAAGAGGGATATTGATAGAGTTAGTGGCAATAAAAAAGGCCACATCATTGCCAAGTTGTATGATGTGAGTTTTCTAATTACTATCATTCACTTTAACTCATATCATCTGTTTAGTTGTTGATCTTTTGCACTGGTTCTGTAGATTAGCAATCATGTTCTGATAACCATAGATGAGGCTAAGGAGGAGATGAGAAAGGTAAGTTTAGTCCTCTTTGTATATACATGTGATCGAAAGCCAATTAACTCATCACTTCATCATTCCAATGTAAAAGGTAAAGGAGGCTTATAACTCCTCAAAAGCACAAACCATTACAGTCGAAAATGTGAAGATAAAGGCCAAGATGGATGCTGAAAAGCTACCAGGAGAACTTGCTACTAAGCGATTAACACACGAATTTGTGACTAATGAGGTGACGAGCACTAAGAATGACGAGCTCTTTAAAGAGATTATAGAGTTGAAGGATCAGCAACGAAAAAGAAGGGAAAAGTGCTAGAGCTTAGGGAAAACGATTGCCTCAATAAACGAGAAAAAAGGAAAGTTGAATTAAGGACTTGGAGATTAAGGACTACAAACTTAAAGCTCGTGTAGCTAAGCCAGAGCAGGCTTCTATGGAAGAGGTGTTACTAATTGTCACTCTAAGTCATCAATATGAGAAGTTGCCTTGTAAGAAGTTATTGGAAGGGGCACAATTGGCTAGGGAGGAGATTTTAAAAGTTCACCTTGACTATGAACTCTCTTGCCTCGACTTTGCTAATGTAGATAATGATAACGCTAATAATGATGAAGATGGAGAGAGGTTGGCAACGAAGGAGGAGTAGAAGCTTAAGGGCAGAGCGATAACCAACTGACCAATGTGGAAACCCTTATACTTGCTAAAGAACCTATCACAAAAGAGGCCCCTTATGTTCGAAAAAAGGCTCCCTATACTCTAATTGAGACAACTAAAACCAGCGAAGATCCCAACTCTGCCAAAGTTAAAGATAATATGGCCGACTAAGACCCTAATTCCATCAATTTTATCAAAGAAAATGTCCCCAATCCATAACCTGATAATTAATTTCCTGCTAATGAATATTTCAACTTTTTCTAAATTTTTCTTAATGTTTGTACAGTTTGGGATGTTAACCTTTTGGTGGTTGTATTTAAGACTTGTTTAATTTCCGTTGATATTTCATTATTTAATTTCATAGCACATTTTTCTTCACACGCTTTAAGAAATTAACAATACAGAACATACCTAGAGAGGTTTTTTTTTTTTTAGTTTTCATTTATTCATTCGTAGTCATGGATAAGTAAAGTTTATTAATCGCAAAAGATCTAAACTTATGTTGAATATTACAGTTCGTTAATCGAACTAAGTTTTACCTATTGGAGGTAATTTGAGTTCATTAGTCATATCAAGTCGAAACTCCTTTTAAAAAAAATCAAGATTATTGGCCGCTTAAGATTAAGATTTAAGCTTATTAACCTTCATGAGTCAGAACTTTATGAGTAATAGCTCATTTACCGCATTAGCTTAAATTATACTATCCATTAATCCAGATTAGATCAGGAATTGTTAAGATCATAAATAGAGATCTGCACAATATATCAAGAAATAAACATTCCAATTTAATAGGAACTAAGTTGTTGCCTTACATAGTTTTAGAACAAATACTAAACGTAAATACATAACATTCTTAAATAATAGAGAACAACTACTCAAAATACAACTTAAGATTCTTGGCATTCCATGCTCGATAGACAACTTGTCCATCTAACCTCTCTAGTCTATAGGCCTTATTTCATATGGCTTTACGGACCTTTATTAGATCCTCTCAATTGACTACAAGCTTCCCTTAATTGTCTCGTGCATTAGTTGCTTCCATCTTTCTCCAAACAAAGTCTTTAAGTCGGAATATCTTATGCTTAACCTTCTGATTGTAATATCTCATCGCCCTATGTTGGTAGGCAATGACCTTTGATCTTGCAATGTCATATGTCTCTCTTATAATGTCTAAATCGATTGTCAAGTCGATACGATTTGCCATAACATAAAACTTCTATGTACGTAAATTTGGTAGCTCCAATTCAATTGACACGATAGCCTCTAATCCAAAAGCTAATCTAAAAGGAGTTTCCCCTGTTGATGCCCTATAAGTGGTCCTATATCCCCATAAAATGTTAGAGAGTTTGCTAGCCCATTTTCCCTTTGCTTGATTAACTCTCCATTTTAAGTTGTATAAGATGGTCTTATTGACCACTTCCACTTATCCATTGGTTTAGGGGTGAACCACTGAAGTGTAATTTAATCAATATCATGCTTCCCACAGAAAGCTCAGAGCTTGTTGTAGTTGAATTGTAGACCATTTTCAGTAATTATCGTGAAGGGAACTCCAAATTTTGACAAGATAAAGTTGGAAACAAATGATTCAACCTTCTACTTTGTTATTTTTACTACTACCTCACCTTCCAGGCACTTAGTGAAATAATCTACAATAGCTATTATAAATTGCCATTGTGTAATGGCCTTTAGAAAAGGTCCAAGTATATTCAATCCCCATTGAGTAAAAGGCCAAGAGCTAGTCAAACTATGTAGTTCACTAGTAGGCACGTGGATTAGAACTTCATGTTTTTGACACTGTAGGCATTATCATACTGCATTCTTAGCATCCTCTTTCAGGGTCAGCCAATAGTAGCCAAGAAAGCTCAAACATATAACGTCTAAGCCTTCATGTAGTTACCTCATACTCTTGTATGTAGATAAAAAAGAACTTGCTATGCATCATTTAATGTAAGGCAACAAAGATAAGATTGAGCAAAGCTATACTTATATAAGTTGTCATCGATTAGGGTATAGTTTGCAACTTGGTATATTAGCCTTTGAGCTTGTTTCTTATCTATAAGAAAGACCCCATCTCTTAGATACCCAATGATTGGGTCCATCCATGATCTTTCTTTCAGGCAAAATTAAACCTCATAGCATTCTTTAGTCGCTTCCAAACTCTTGCTTGGCAAATATTTAATGAAGAGTTTATCATTCAAATCAAGAAACGACATATTGGCCAATTTTGACAATTTATTGACCACAATATTTTAGACTTTAAGAATCTTCATGATTGTAATAGATTAAAATTCCTCCAAAAGCGTTCATATAACAACTAAGTACTTGCTCATTACTTCTTCTTTTGTTGCGTAACCTCCCTTTAATTGGTTCACAATCAATTGTGAGTCCAAAAACGCCTTAATTTTCTCGACTCTAACTTCCTTTGCCAACTTTAGTCTAGCAATTAAGGCTTCATACTCAGCTTCTTTATTACTTGTCGAGAATCCAAACTTCAGTGAATATTGTATCTTCACATTATGTAGTCCACTTCCTTCTTTTGTGGAGGAATCATTTAGATACAAGTTCCAAATAAACTTCTTAACCATCTCAACATTGTCCTCTTCTCTAGTAAATTCGACCACAAAATCAGCTAAAACTTATGCCTTTAGTGTCGTTATAAGTCTATATTGCATACCATAGGCACTTGATTCTAAGGCATAATTCATCATTTTTCCTAAGGTAATAGGTCATTACAAGGCTTACTGTAGTGGTTAATCAATAAGAATTATGATCTGATGAGCTTCAAAATATGGCTTTAGCTTCCTTACTGAAATCACTATGCTAAGATGAATTTTTCAATCTTAGTGTACCTTTAGTTTAGGCCATGCAAGACATGGCTCACATAATAAATCAGCTTGTGCTTCCCTTTATACGAACAAAGATAAAGGAAAGAGCTCAGCTATTGACAAATAGATATAAAAACAAATCTTCCTTAAGAAGAGGCTTCAAAAGTATTGATGGATTTGATAGAAAATCCTTTAATTCTTTAAATGTGGTCTTGCATTCGTTAGTCCATCTAAACTCTTTAGGGTTCTTCAAGATCTTAAAAAACTATGTGCATCTATCTATGCTCTTTGGAATGAATCTATTCAAGGCGGCAATTCGACTTGTTAACTCTTAAACTTCCTTGATTGTACTCAGGGACTTCATATTCCTTATCGCATCGATCTTTCTCGTGTTTGCTTTAATGACTCGTTGGGTTACCATATACCCTAAGAATTTGCCAGAAGTGGCTTCGAAAATACATTTAGGCAGATTCAGCTACATATTATAGCTTCTTAACGTGTCAAATGTGACATGTAGGTCGGTAAGATGTTAATCCTCTTCTTTGCATTTAACTATCATATCATCAACATATACTTTGCCATTGTGGTGGATTTAGGGCTTAAATGTTTTTTATTACGAGTATCCAACAAGTTGCATTAGCATTATTTAGCCCAAAAGGCATGACTGTATGGTAATATGTTCCAAAGTTCGTAACAAATGATTTATGTACCTCATCTTCCTTCTTTGTTATGATCTGATTATAGCTAGAAACATGTCCTCTAGTGGAATCAACCATTTGATCAATCCTTGGCAAGGGAAAACAATCCTTAAGGCAAGACTTATCCAAGTTTGTGAAGTCTATGCACATACGCCACTTATTGTTTAACTTCCTAACCAGCACGTAATTGGCTAACCATGTTGGATAAGGTTATTCCCTTATAAACCCCACCTTTAGTAGCTTTTGAAATTTTTCTTCGATTGTCACCTACTGCTTAGGGGTGAAATGCCTCTTCTTTTGTTGAATAACCTTTACATTAGGATCTATCTACAATTTGTGTGTCATAACTTCCGTAGGGATACCGAGCATATCTAAGGGAGTTCATGCAAAAACATCAACATTATCTCAAAGGAACTTGATTAAGTCATATCAGATTTTTATCAGCAATGGCTTCACTATCTTAGCTGTTTTATTTAGGTCATCCCAAGTTGAATTTCCTCAACCTCTTCTTCAGCACTTTCCTCACTATTGGACTTCCTCTCTAGATTTGCCTTGATATGGACAACTTCCTCACACACGCCCTCAAATACAATGACTAGCCAACTGCTGATTTCCCTTGCACACTTCAACTCTAATGGGAGTAGGGAATTTTGCTTTTAGATATGCTGTTAATTGGACCCTATTGAGCAAATGATGGCATGGTCAACTCATAATCATATTGTAGGGCAACCAATACTTGACAACGAGGAAATCTACTTTGTCTTCTACCACATTCTCATCATACCCATTCTGAATTAGAACAGAGATCACTCCAATAACACATATAGGTTAGTTGTTAAAAGTATCCAAATCAGAACTGTAAGATCTCAATTATGCTTTTATCTTTGGCTTCATTTTGTCGAAGGCATGTTAAAATATGATATTTGCCAAACTTTTAATGTCAATTAAGATTTTCTTGACCTTAAAGTTGGAAATCCTCACATTGATTACCAATACATCATCATGAGGTCTTTTTACGCCTTTGAAATCCTTTTTTTGTGAAAGAAATTGAATTATTGACCTTCACCTTCTTACCTTGGATGTTATAAACATAAAGTAAGACATTTTTCAAGCTTAAGGAGCAAATAGGCTAAACTAGAGAGTCTACTAACAATTGTGTGTTTATAATTCCATTTAAGGCACTATTATTATTACCTCCTTTTCTTACTTCCCTTTTGGCCTAAGGAGGCCAATCATCATGATCATGTTCATCTCTTCTTCTTTAGGTTGGCCGTTCAATATTCTTAGCATCATAAGCTAAGAACTTGCTCACATAACCTCATTGAATTGCGTCTTAATAGCATTTTTGAGCTATTTGCATTTGTTGGTGTTGTGGCTTCTATTGCAGTAGAAATCACAATATTTATTTGAATGTCTTCATCACGAGTTTCCCTTCATACACTCAAGCAATTGCAACATTCTCTAGTCCCACAATTCCATTAATATGTTAGATATTGGACAACTGAGGGGAGTGTGAATAAAATAGGTCGGAATTCAAGGCTGCTTCCTTTCACCATTGCTACCTTCCAAAAATTGGTCATCAAATCCACCAAGTTTATCCTTCATACTTTTCTTCTTGTTATCATCTTTCTAATCTCCTTTGCTTTAATCGACCTCACATCAAGCTTGTAGATCGTCCTATTAGCGAATGTAAGCGATGGCTTTAGCTTTAAATTCTACAAATGTCTTCAACTTATTTTTCACCAAAGATTTGAAGAAATCTTCATGTGGCTTCACTCTAACAATTAATGCATTCAAGGAAATACTCATGTCTAACTTTAAAACCTCAACCATCTCGACCATGAACTGAGCTAAGTAATCTTTGATGGATTTATTAGATCTATGTTTAAGAGTGTTAATGATAAATGAGTCCTTAATAAGGAGCTTACTTACAAGGATATGTTGCAAAAATACCTCTGTGAAATCCTTAAAACATGTAATAGTATTCGAGTTTAAGTGATTATAGCACATATTTGTAGTTTTCCTCAAAGTGAAGGGAAATGCTTAACAAGCTACTACATCACTTAAGCCATGTAGCTTGGCAAGAGTGTGATAATATTCAAGATGGTCTTTCAGGGTTTTTTTGTTCCATCATACGTCTCAAACTATGGCAGTTTAACATGCCATGGCATTATCTTCCAAAATATCTATAACAAAAGGGCTTTTCTTAATTGTAAATCAACGATTGGGCGCAACAAGAGTGCTTACATGCGATGGACCGGCATAATGCACTTGCTGTGGTTATTTTCCTTTATCCATTCTTTTAAGTGTAGAGGTCGAAGTCCTATAGGTCACTTCGACGTACCTTCTTAACAATTCAGGGGAATGGATGGAATTACTAGAGTCTTTGACACTATTGTCTCCGTACTCCTAATTCTAATTAGGTAAACTATTTTTCTCGATAAGGTTTAAGATTTCATCATTCTTCTTACAAAATTCTTGGTTTTCTTTAGCCAGATCAACATAGATTTGCTCTAATCTAGCTAACCGATCTTCATCAAGGTGCCTACTACTTCCCCCCTACCCCCTTTCATAAGTTGATTCCTAAAAGAGAGAAAAGAGCTAAGCTAAAGGGGGTATTGGGGCTAATTCAACTTAGCTACTCCAATGCCTAAGTTAGAGTATGAAAATGTAAAGAGAATTGGTTAGTGAATTCTTAGAGTATGTAGAGGGCTATCATGGTATTGGTGTCTCCTTATTTAGAAGCACCTATCCAATAATTGTAGTAATGGGCAATTTATCTACTTTGGGCCATGTAAAGACTTCTTGATTTAGTTGCATGCCGAAAGATAAGGAGAGTGGATAGTTATGTAATTGAGTTGGGCAAATGCTAAACTGTTCATACCCTTATTTAAATTCAAAGTAATCGAATAAGACAAGCTGGGCTTTTCTGCCCATCAAGTTAGCTAGGCCTATGGTTTCAACTAGAATAACTAATGGCTAAAAATAACATTAAAAACTAAAATTAATTTAACTTTAACTGTATGGTAAATCACATCTAAATAATGTGTCCAATTCAATAAGCACTAAATATATAATGTAAACTCCTATCAAAACTAAACATCTTGAATGTAAATGACACCCATATGAGCCACATACTCATGAAAGACCCTCAGTCATAGTCCCTTAGTATGCAGATTTGCAACCATAAAGTTTGTACTAATGTGATCTATAGACACCTATTGATTCTAAACTCTTTCCCTTATGACAAGGAACTTAATGTCTATGTGTTTTGACTTCATCGAGCTTTTGTTGTTGTTCAAATATAGCACTACTAATTTATTGTTACAAAATATCCTTAATGATCTTTCAATAATATCTACAACATGCAACCTAGTGACAAAATCCCCCAACTACATTCCATGATTAGATGCCTCATAATATGCTATAAACTCTACTACTATAGTACAAGAAGCTACAAATGTCTTCTTAGCAGTCTTCTAAGAAATTACTCCCCTAGCAAGCACATAAATGTTACCCGAAGTAGATCACCTAATGTCTTGGCATTTAGTAAAATTAGAATCAAAGTAACCAATGACATACAACTGATCTAATTTTCTATATGTAAGCATGTAATCCTTCGTTCTCTATAAATATCACATCACTCACTTGATTGCCTTCCAATGATCAATCCTTAGATTGCTCAAATATCTTCCTAATACGCCAACAATATACACAATATTTGGACACATACATGCTTGAGCATACATGAGACTTCCTATAGCTAAAGCATAAGGAACCCTTTTCCATTTCTCTACTCTTAAGGTCATTCCTAAGGCATTGGTTAAGATTAAACTTATCTCCTTGAACTATAGTAGATGTTATAGTAGGTGTCGACTGGTTTGCAATTTTACATGCCAAATCTTTTGAGTACCTTTTTAATATAGTTCTTTTGTGACAAACCAAGAATAGCTCGAGACCAATCATGATATATTTGGATTCTTAATACAAAAAAAAGCTTCTCCAAGATATTTCATTTCAAAATTTTTTAATAAAAATCTATTGGTTTTATGTAATAAACCCATATTATTAGTGGCAAGAAATATGTCATCTACATATAAGACCAGGAAAATAAATTTATTCCCACTAAACTGATGGTATAAATAACTATCAACAGCATTCATCTTAAAACCTGAAAAGACAATGACTTGATAAAATTTGTGATGCCATTAACGAAATGTTACTTGAACCCATAAATAGATTTCTTTAATATGTACACCATATATTTTGGATCTCCTAAGACAAAGTTCTTTGATTACATCATATAGATATCTCATCAATGTCTTTACTAAGAAACGTTATTTTAACATCAATCTTATGTAACTCGAGATTAAAATGAGCTATTAGCGCTACTATAACCCTTAAGGGGTTTTTCAATAAAACTAGAGAGAAAGTCTCTTTATAATCGATGCCTTCCTTCTATGTGAAGTCCTTAGCAAGAAGACATACCTCATACCTCATACCTTTCTATATTGCTTTTTGAATCCCTTTTGGTTTTAAATATTCATTTACAGCCAACGGATTTTGTATCTTCATATAAGGAAATAATGTCCCATACGTCATTATCCTTCATGGCTTTTTATCTCTTCATTCATGGCATCTATTCACTTTCACGTACTAAAACTTTTGGTGGCTTAATGGAAATGGAAGTTAATCAAATCATCTTCCATCATTCTTATGTTATCCTCATGTTCTTAGAGAAATACAATATAATCGTCTAGAATTACAATTCTCCTTTCTTTAGTCGATCTCCTTAATTGCACTAATTCTTAAGATTGTTAAGTTTGCTGTTATGAAATTTCTTCTTGAATTTAAATAGGAGCTACAATCTCATTGTTGTGTTCTAAAATTGCTTATTAAGCAATGTCAGGTATGGTGGCTTGCTCCTAAACACTATCAATAGGCATTAAAGAAATCAACATATTCCCCTTCAAAGACAAAATCTTTAATTTTAGCCCCCCTTGTAAACTCAATATCCTTAAAGAAATGAGCATTTTATTTTCTTAAAGATTACCTTAGTTGTGCGATCATAAAATTTATAGCCATTAAACCTCACAAAGTACCCTATGTAATGGATTACCGACCTCCAATCCCCTTATTTACACTAGTCTTCGAAGCCTCTAATCTCTCACCAAGAGGATTATCACTTATCAGGCTGCCGAGGATAAACTCCTATACGAAGAAGAGCTATGGGCAAACTCTCTAAAGTCCCAACTTAAACATACCCTACTCTACTTCGACCCTTGCTGATAGGAATCAAGCTACTGAGCCTTTAACCCACAGCCAAACCTAAGGACTAGAAGGCCTAGCAAAGCAGATTCTTCTACTTCAACTAACTCCTATCGAAGTCAAGTACTTCTTTGCCGAGTCACTCTATATGCCAAACCGAATGACCCTCTATCTCTCTAAAGTGTGTCGAGTTGTAGATTATCAAAAGAACAGCCAAACCTCTCATGATTATTCACTTACACCTAAACTGACCAATAACTCGTCATTCTCCTTGTTGAAAAGCCAAGAGAGAGAAACCGGACTGATCCTTAGCTACTCCTACTTAAATGAGTAGCTTAACCATACGTTTTTATCTGCATCCTCCAACGGCCTCGCCAATATATCATTGCCATGTATACAGGACCATATGTAGAATCTACTCCACTAATCATTACTTTTCTTAAATATTCATTTTTCCCTCTTGAATTCTTGTACATTACATCTTACAGGTAATACCCTTTTTGTCTTTTCCCTTTTAGGCAAGTTGCCCTAACTTTTGGATATAAATACTTCTTGTAATTGTAGTTGTAATGATCATATTGAAATTAATACACTTAACATGTTATCCCCTTGTAAACACTACCTATTTACATTCATTTTACTATTATCCTAACCTTTAAGCAAGGCTACGTAACGAGTAACCTCACCAGACCAATTCGTGCGTCATATTGGATTGTGTCGTAAGTCCTTGGAAGTTCCATTGGTGCATCATATCCCTTTGAGTTGTTTGTAGGTTTAGCTTACTTTCATTCACTTTATCGTTCTTTCACACATTTCCCCATTATCTCTTCAAGCTTTCGGCAAGCTTGAACCCATCTAACGATCGGCCTTGTCTGTTCTTAGTTACGCTTCGCATCATCTTAGTATTAGAGTGGAGGTTTTCACTTGAGTTGTAGTTGTTTCAAAGTTCTAACTTTTCTTTATTTTGTGTGTGTGAAATAAAGCAAGTTAATGTGTCTGTTTAATTACTATGTTTATTAGCTGTTAAATTTATGGTTTATGGAAATGTTTGCTAAAACATTCAATTAAAGAGTTTGAGCTTTGAATCTGCGGAGAAAATGACTGACCCAAGTATAAACATTAGTACTAGAGATGACAAAAGTGGAGTTGTCCACCATAGCCAACAGTCTCAGGGAACCCCTAGGACCACTAACGAGAGACTTGATAAGATGGCTAACCTCTTGATAGATTTAACCTAAGCTATTTATGCAGTGGCTTATCAACTGACTAAAGCCACGGAAAACATACCACAAACTGCCCAATTTGTTAAAGGTTAGAACCCAACTCAACCAATTTGAGGTAGAGGAGTAGGCGGACAAGTAAGATAAAGGATGGACCTTAGAGAACCGGATGAAGAGGATAAGGAAGAGTACTTCGAAGAAGAGTAAGCTCGAGCCCCTAGAGCATCTAACCATGTGAAACTTTGGATTTCGAGTTTCAATGGATCTAGGAATGCTAATGAATATTTAGAATGGAAAGAGAAAGTGGAGCGTGTTTTTTACTATTATCAGTATGAGGATTACAAGAAAGTGAGAATTACTACTATTGAGTTTTTCGAATATGCCGCCATGTGGTAAAAGAATTTTCAAGCCATAAGGAGGCAAGAAGGCTACAGAGAGATTAATACCTTGGCCTGAAATGAAAAGAATACTAAGAAACAGGTTTGTGTTGGATACTTATCTACAAGACACTTTCACTCAGCTTTGGGAACTGAGACAAGAAAGCCGAATAGTTGATGAATATGTCTAGGAGTTCCAAATGCTTATGATCAGATGCAAAGTGAAGGAACCCCCAGTATAAACAATCTCTAAGTTCATTACAGGATTAAAGGGTGATATTTGGGACATTGTAGAACTCCAACGATTCACAACAATGGATGAAGCCATCTGAATCGCTCAAAAAGTGAAGAGACTAAAGAGAAGTCAAGTACCAAATAGAATGCTGACTAGCCGACCAGGATAGACCAATCATCGAGGTCAGTCAATTACTGAGCCGATCCGAAGGGTGGATACCCGAACTAAGTAGAAGAGATGACCTGATGGTAACGTGCCAACCCGAACATACATGAAAGGATAAGGATTTGGTAGGAAGACGAGGTAGATCAAGTGCTTTAAGTACCGAGGTTTTGGGCATATGGCTTGTTAGTACCCGAACCGAAGAACGATGGTCATCAAAGGAAACATCTCGAAGCTAGAGGTAAAGAGTACTGATGAGGAACCTGAAGAGGAAGAGAGCACTACCAAGAAAGAAGCTGCCAAGAAAGAACTTATTGGAGGGGATGTGTTTGCCGAGGACTTGGATCAATTGATCATGGTTGCCCTATGCATAATGAACATAGAACCTTCACACGAAGAGGAACAGAGAGAGAATTTGTTTAATACCACTTAAAAAGTGAATGATCAGGTGTATGCCCTCATTATGGATAGTAGTAGTTGGACCAATGTAGCATCAACCAATCTTATTACAAAATTGAAGTTACCAACTGTTGTACAACTAAGGCTATACAAGTTGCACTAGTTGGATGAATTGAATGGAGCTAAGATCTTTAACAAGATTAATCTGAAGTCTTGCTACCATCAAATCCGAAGGAGGCCAAAAGATGAGTGGAAAACAACATTCAAAACTTAACATGGACTTTATGAATGGATAGTCATGCCTTTCATCTTATCAAATGCCCCGAGCACTTTCATGAGACTAATGAAACATGTGTTGAGGCATCTAATAAGGAAGTATGTCGTAGTGTACTTTGAAGACATCTTAGTCTATAGTGTCAACATAGTCATTGTGAATATCTCCATACCGTATTGAACATCCTTTGCGCTAAGAGGTTATTTAGCAATCTCAAGAAGTGTTACTTTTGCCAAAAGGAAGTGGTATTCTTGGGCTACGTAGTAAACGGAGGAGGCTTAGAAATGAACGATGAGAAGATCAAAGCAATCATTGAGCCAACCCCTACTACTTATGTTGACGTGAGAAGTTTCCATGAATTGGCTTCATTCTACAGGAGGTGCATCAAGAATTTTAGCACCCTCACTGCATCACTCACTGAATTGACAAAGAAGAACATCAACTTCTAATAGGGAGAGAAGGAGGAGAGAAGTTTCACTAAGATAAAGGAAAGGTTAACCTCCACCCTCATACTAGTTCTACCAGATTTGGAGAAAATATTTGAGCTAGAATGTAACACGTTAAGCATTGAAATAGGCGTTATCCTAATGTAGGAAGGCCGACCGATTGCCTACCACTGTAAAGAGCTTAGAAGACCTTAGTTAAATTACTCCGTATATGATAAAGAACTTATGGCATTGATTCGAGCACTACAAGTATGGCAACATTATCTACTATTAAGAGAATTTGTCATCTATATTAACCATGAGTCCTTAAGGTACCTTCGAAGTTAGACTAAGTTATCAAAGTGATAAGTGAGATAAGTTGAATTCCTTGAGAGATTCAATTTTGTGATAAAATACATGTAGGGAAAGAGCAACATAGTTGCATATGCTCTTTTAAGGAGACATGTACTTTTAACTGAACTGTAAACTAGGTTGTTTAGGTTTAAAAATATCAAAGAGCAATATTCTAAGGATCTACACTTTGTGCCCATACTTATGCGTTGTGTTAATGGGGAGGACAATAGACGAGTATCATATGAAAGAGGGATACTTGTTTCGAAGAGGAAAATTATGCGTACTGACTTGTTTATTGTGGGAGTTGCTGATTAAGGAAGCCCATAGTGGACGACTATCTAGACATTTTAAGGAGAAAAAAAAACATATGAGTTATTGAGTGGTCGATTCTTTTGGCTGAAAATGAGACAAGATGTGTACTGAGTTATTGAAAGTTATGCCATGTGCAAGAAGGCTAAATGATGAGCCGAACAAGAGAAAGTAATGCCTTTACCTATTTTGACGAAACCATAGATCGAATTGAGCATGGACTTTGTCCTCAGTTTACTAAAGACTGCCTGAGGAAAAAATTCTGCAATGATCATCATGGATAGGTTCAAAAAAATGGCACACTTTATGCCATGCTCTAAAAATAACTATGCTTCGACTATTGCTTCTCTTTTCTTATAGGAGATTATGCAATTACATAGCGTATCAAGAAGTGTAGTCTTTGACAAAGATTTGAAATTCTTAAGCCATTTCTAAAGAACCTTATAGCGTTAGATGGCGACCAAACTACTATTTAGTACTTCCCTTTACCCCGAAACTGACGATTGAATGGAGGTAGTTAATTGCACTTTGGGATCACTGCTCCAAGTTACAGTAGGCAAGAACTTAACTGATTAGGACGTCTGCTTACTAATGGTCAAGTTCACTTACAACCGAACAGTGCATGATAATACTAAGCAAACCCCCTTTAAAGTGGTCTATGGGTTTATCTCGAATTGTCCATCGACCATACACTTGTACCTGTGCCCGTATAAGAGAACCTTGACGCAAGAACTAGAGCTCAATCCCTTCAGTACATCTATGACAAGGTTACTTGACACATCAACCAAGCTACCAGAAGAATGTGAGAGAAGGCCAAGGGCAGGTTGGCTAAACAATTCCAGCTATAAGACTTAATGTGGTTGCACTTAAGCAAAGAGAGATTTCTAAGCAAAAAGAGGAACAAACTATCCTTAAGGGCTGAAGGACCTTTTAAAATCCTCTAAAAGATCAATGATAACGCCTACAGATTAGAGTTGCCCAAGGACTATGGGGTTTCTAACACCTTCAACATTGCTGACCTCAATCAGTATCACCCTGATGGAGAGTTGATCAAAGACCATTTGGATTTGATCCCAAATCCAAATCAACTCAAAAGGAATGATCGAAATCAGGCTACTAGCCCTTTGACCCACAGCCAAGCCCGAGGACTAGAAAGCCTGGTAAGGTAGATTCTTCTTCTCCAATTGACTCTAACCGAAGCCAAGTACTTCTTTGCCAAGTCACTCTATATGCCGAGCCAAATGACCATCCATCTTTTTAAAGTGTATTGAGTTATAGATTCTCAAGAGAATAGCCAAACCTCTAACTATTACTCACCTATGCCTGAATCGACCAATGACACAGTAATCTCTTCACCAAAAAGCTAAAAGAGAGAGAGAGAGAGAAAGAAAGAGAGAGAGATCAGATTGATCCTTAGCCACTCTTGCTCGGACAAGTAGCCTAACCGTACACTTTTGTCCGCATCCTCCAATGGCCTCACCAATGTATCATTTCCATGTGTACAGGACCACATATAGAATTTGCTCCACTAATCATTGCTTTTCTTGAATATTAATTTTACCCTTTTGTATTTTTGTACATTACTTCCTTAAGATAATACTCTTTTTTGTCTTTACCCTTTAAGGCAAGCTACCCTAACTTTTGGGTATAAATACTCTTGTAATTGTAGTTGTGATGATCATATTGAAATTAATATACTTTGCATTTTGTCCTCTCATAAACACTGTCTGTTTACATTCATTTTACTCTTATCCTAACCTTTGAGCAAAGTTAGGTAGTAAGTAATCTCATTGAACCAATTCGTACATTATATCGCATTGTGACATGAGTCCTCAGAAGTTCCATTAGTATGTTTTGTTCATGGGTTTTGCTTCCTTTTCATTCACATTCCCGTTCTTTTGTGCCTTTCTCTATCATCTCTTTAAGCTTTCAGCAAACTTAGACTTATCTAGCGACCAGCCTTGTCTATTATTGATCAAGCTTTGCATCACTTACCTAATCATTGATTGTCAAGTGCCGAAGTTGACTTACCGATTACTGAGCTCAAGGCTACTACACATTGAGCCCTTTTCTTCTAACCTACAAAGCTACCGAGTACTAGGCTAACCTATTGAGTATTGATGGTGAGGTCACTATTCATTGAGCTTTACTTTCCCAATATATAAAACTGCAACTTTATTTAATCACCGCGATAGCTTTAAGCACAAATCGACCCTAGCAGCACCAGTATGATTTCATCCTAGATACAATGCCTCAAGATTCCTAACTACATACCCAATGACAAGCTGCCACTTATCCTTTGCTTTTCTAATAATTATACTAAATTCCTTTTTGTCATTTGTCATATTTACCCTTTTTCGTGCATACTAAGAAC
The DNA here is from genome assembly GCA_024138005.1 of Lumnitzera racemosa. NCBI lineage: Eukaryota > Viridiplantae > Streptophyta > Magnoliopsida > Myrtales > Combretaceae > Lumnitzera > Lumnitzera racemosa. The sequence goes on along the minus strand of JAMXBC010000007.1, from coordinate 71,362,486 downwards.
CTCTTCTTACATTATCTTTTATGTAATTTTTCATTATTATATTGTTTCCCTAAAGAACTTACTATAAATAGTTATTTTTACTGTAGCCGAAATGATCTTACACCTTTATAGTATTGAATATGCTTGTTGTTACGATATACCCTTCTCTAAGGACATTTTCTTTTATACTCTTATCTAATCTTGTCGAACAGCTCGAGATTAATGGCAAGTAAGCCTTAGTATTAGCTTATGAGTCATATCAGGCAGAATACTAAGTCTTGTTATGTTTGTTGCTATGTCATACCCTTCAAGCAGTTTTACGGAAGCTACTGTGTTTGTCATCTTTTTTCCATTCCTTCATTCTTTGATACCTCGAAAGACTCGTTGTTACTGCTCCCTATGATAAGTCTTAATGATTAACTCAACTGCAAGGTACATCACAATGAAATAGCAACTAACATTTCTTATGTCCAGTTTCCTCTCATTTGGCATGTAAGGCCTAGCCTTAACTAAACATTCCTAAATACGTAAGTGCTTTAAACTAGGTTTCTTACCTATCTAAATTTCATAAGGGGTTTTTTTAGCTGCCTTAATTGGTACTTTATTAAGTAAGTATTTTGCAGGTTTCAATGCTTCTCCCTAAAGTGATTTTGGGAAGGTAAAATAACTAATCATACTCCTTACCATATCCTTAAGTATTCTATTTTGTCTCTTAGTAACACCATTCATAGTAAGTGATCATAGCTCAGCGTACTATAGGACGATACTACATTCCTCCAAGAATTTAGTAAATGGTTCTAGACATTGTTCACTTGATCCGTCATATCTATTGTAGTATTCATTGCCATGGTTAGACCTAATAAATTTAATGGTTTTACCAAGTTGATTTTTAACTTTAGCCTTTTAACTTTAAATGCATCCAGTGATTGAGACTTTTCATTAATAAGGTATAGGTAACCATATCAAGAGAAGGCATTTATAAACGTTGTAAAATACTGTTAACCATTCCAAGATGCTGTAGGGAATGGTTTACAAATATCTGTATTGACTAGTTCTAAGGCTTCTGTAGCCTTATTGGCACCTATTCTTTTTACATTTGTTTGTTTTTCTCTTTATACAATTAACACACATATCTAAATCTATAAAACCTAGGGGATTGTGAATACCATAAAACACAAGTTTTTTCATTCTCCTTTTAAAGATGTGACATAATCTCTTATGTTGCAATGAAGTTAAATTCTCATCAATTAATTTGTGCTTTAAGTTTTTCCTATTAACATGTTAGGATTTATAATAGAGGCAACGATATCAAGTAAATACAAATTGTCACTATAAGACAAAAAATCAGTACCAACTAAATTTGAATCATAAAAGAGACTAAACTGGCTATTATAATGTAACCTAATTTTTCTAAGGCAACATATTGAAATCAAATTCCATCTAAAAGAAAATACAATAAAAGTATCATTTAAATCCAAATGGTAACCAGTCCTAAGTAATAATTTAAAATTTCTTATCTCCTCTACTTTAGTTGCCTTGCCATAAGATGTATTTTTCACTATTACCGAGCTTTCGGTAATTTTAGCAATCTTTCATGGACACACTAATGTGAGTTGTTGTACCTAAATCTATCTACCAAGTGTATATAGGTGCTAAAGTTAAATTAACCTTAGAATAAACAATATTAAGAAGTGTACCTTTCTTTGCACACCAAATGTAATAATTAGTACAATACTTTTACATGTGTCTTTTAGCACCACAAAAGAAACAAGTGTCCTCGGCTTATTCTTTATGTTGCTTCTTTCGTAGTGTTGGCACTACAATCTCCTTATCCTTTTTTTCTTTTATTTACCTTTTTACTCTTAGATATAATAGCTAAGTGAGCACTTTCAACCTTCGCATGATTTAGTCTCTCTTCTTCCTAAATACAGTGTAAGATGAGCTTATTAAGAGTTCTAGAGTATTTTTGGCAGTTATAACTCACCTTAAACTAGCTAAATTGTGTAGGAAAAGAAATCAAAACTAAGTGCACTAATAAGTCCTCAAACATTTCCAATTTTAGTGCCTTAAGTTATGAAGTTATGTGAGATATGTCTATGATATACTCCTTTATATTCCTTTGCCTTTGTATCTCATGGAGATAAGTTTTACCAATAGTGTACTTGTTTTAGCTTTTTCATTCCTAATAAATCTTTTCTCAAGGCAACTCTATAGCCATCATAATCTTATTAGACATAGTGCCCTTAAATGCTTTTGGAATGCCATGCTTCATGAACATTAGACTTATGCAATTTGATCGCCCCTACTTTGCCATCTCCTTCTTTTCTTCAAAGGTACTCTTATCAATGATAGTGGGAAGACAATCTTGTTTTAATGCTAAGTCCAAGTCCATGACTTTAAGAATGATTACTTTGTTCTCTTGCTATATTTTTAATCCTAGTGCTATTTAGCATAGGAATCAAATTAATATTGGCAGAGATATTTCCAATAAGACCGACATCTAAATAGAGAACAAATCAAGCATAAATAAATTAAACTTATATACATATGCATACACACACACACACACATATATATATATACAAAAAAATGTAAATAATAATTCAAGTAATGGTAAGACCCATGACAAGATACTTAGCAAAATATCAACATCTAGTCTTTGAATAGAGATATTAACTTATAAGCGGTACCCTTGGTGCAATGATCAAATATTAATGGCAAATTACTATTAAATAATTAAGTCTTCTTTTGAGTTGACTAACTATTCACATGAAAAATCGAATAATTATCACATATTTATCACCAAATGTGTACATATAAATCAATCAAATATTAACCTTCCTTTAGATCAATCAATATTTGCATGATTCACATGTACACAACATTTTCTACTTATTTAAAATGAATAACTTTTGTAGGTAAGGTCACTTTGATGACGTATTATTTCAATCATCCATCTTGAGTAATAGAGATTGCCAAAATTTGAATTAAATTGCCTAATTTTATAATATATATTTTGTTTATTAAGTCTATAAGGAAGAATCATAAGAATTCCACAAAACAAGAATTTTAAACAATCTAATAAAGAAAAGAGTCCTATCAAAGGGGATGATTTCTTGGTGCCATGATTTCTCGACGATATCAAATTGTATTCCATAAATTCCAAGATCATGAAGATGCTTTTACTTAATATATTAAGAAAGGAGTTGGCAAAGGTCAAAATAAACCATATAAATAATTCATAAGCTAATTACTAAGGATGAGCGTGAACCGATAAGTATATTGGATTGCGGAGGTAGTACCAATAGTGAGTCAAAATCGTACTTCATAAAGAGCTAAATGCCAAATACTAAATTACTTAAGTTTTTCCCTAAACTAAGTTATCAATAATTAAACTAAAAGTGGTGAAAACTAAATAATAAGGTGAATACTAAACCAAATATCCTAACTACATTATGAAGGTCTTAAGTCTATGAGATAAAAAAAGATTGAATTGGGATTCGTAAATTTATTTTCAATTGAATCAACATGATGCCTTAAATTGATATTCGAAATTGATTAAAAGGGATTTAATTAAACTCACTAGAACTCGCCAACCTCTCAAAATAACGGAATTTTAATTATAGCATAAATTCACCCGTTAGGATAATTTATCTATAATTATTGGGTAAATAATAATCTATTCACACCAAAATTATTATTTTAGTTAAAAACATAATTTAAGCATATCTCTATGACTCAAACCATACTTCCAACCGCATTAAGTGTGTGAGTATATAAATTTAATTAAAACCCAAATATTCTTGTGACGAGTTTTTCAAAAATTCAAGCTATACTTAACACAAATTATCAAAACCCTCCTGATATCCTATAACTTTATCTAGATCAAAAGTAATGGTCAAATACTAAATAACTAAACGATGAATACAATAGAAAAATATTCAAATTCTCAAAATCAATATCGGAACAATACATAAAATATATCAACTTATCAAATTCATCAATACAAAAGTCAAATAAACTAAGTACAATATCTTATCGCAAAACCCAAATAAATTAAGATATACATAAAATTTAAATAACAAGAAAAAAAGAATACCTTAATCGGTGTATTCCATTCTAACACTCGATATAAAATCGGCATATCTTGATTTATTTAGAACTCGAGATAGTCCCCTAACGAGTTAGAACGAAATTATTTAAAGTTTTGAAATTAAAGAAAACATACTAAAATTAATAAAATAAACACAAAATGAAATTTCTGTTCTTAAATATTCTCAAAAAATAAAATAAAATCCCTAAGCTAGGATGTGCTCCCTCTTCTTTCTTTCTCCGGCTGCCTGCCGCTTCTTTCAATCTCGTCAAAACTACTCTTTTTCTTTCTTTCTTTCTTTTTTTTTTTTTTTTCCATTTCTATCCTCTTTCTCATAAACCCTTACGTCAACTGCTGGATGTCATCCAATTGTGGGCTGGACTTGGATCCGAAATTCCTGTTGCTGTCAAGAAAATAAGTGGGCTATTATTTGATGAGGCCCCCACTTCCGAAGATGGCAAATGCATAGAATTAGATACTTTTTTATTTTTTGGCCCTCCACTTGTGTGGTGGAGAATAAGAATTGAAATACAAGATCCTTGACGTAAGTGAGAATGGGCCTGAATGTTCACTTTTGTTGCGAAAATCCAAAATAAGGCCTTTACCCTTGTGCATATTTTGGACTTGGACAGCTTAGTTGGATTGCACTTCGTAAAAGAAATCCTTCAATAGCTCAGCTAATTCTCGGTTTTAACTTGAGAGCATACACTGTTCTTATCTGTTTGTGTGGAATTTCTGCAAATTTTTACTCAATTGCAGTTCACGTCGGCTGTTGTTTTGCTTGCGTAGATTGTTCTTGGTTCAGCTCTTTGATTATTCTTCGTCAGCCTCATTTGATTTCTGCTGTCACGGATTGAAAATCTTCTCGGCCTGTTAAAAATGTGGATTGGAGCTGCTGCAACTTGGAATGCTCAAACAAGAACAAGAAAGTGAGTTGATGTGTTTGGATGGTGTTTATGGCCACGTGCAGCTGTTGGTCGCGTGTTCGGGTAAGTAACTTAGGACAAGTTGGAGCTGCTGCTGATCGATGAAGCTTTGCTGCTGCTGTTTCGCACGAGGAACTGCTCTGTTTTGGACCAGAGTGTTGTAGTTGTTGCCAGTTCTTCGTACTTAGATTAAAGAGCTTTCGGCTTGCTTGGATGAATCATGGCCTGCTGCTTATCATGGAGCCCACGTGCTCCCGTCATTGGGACTCACGGCTGCTGCTGTTTCGTGGTATTGTGAACTGGAGCTTTTCGCATGGAGAAAGGTGCTGCTCGAAACATCCCTCGTTGGTTGGTGCGCTTGATTGGTTTGGAGTTTACTACGTGCTACTGCTGCAAATTCAAGTTGGAGTAAGCTCGAGTTTCTTGGCTGCTATATGAAGTTGCTGATTTGGAAGCTCGGCTTGTGGAAATGAATACGCGGGCTGCTGCAGTGTGTGGAAAGCGCTCTGCTCTACTGCTCGTGTCTAGTTGCTGATATTGGATGGAAATACACGGCCAGTTTGGTTCTTGTTCGGTTGAAATATTGCAACAGCTGTTGGAAGCTACGGGTTGTTGAGGAACTATCTTTGAAGATCAAATAGCGAGCTCAAGACAGTTGGGTTTGCTATAGAATCAAGGTAAGCTCAAGTCTGTGAATGGAGTTGCATGAACTGCTACTGCACATAGTTCACGGCCTGCAATGAGGAAATAGTTATAGTGAATTTCTTTGTTGGTTAGTCAGGAAATAAGAACCGATCATATACTGATCAGTTGCAGCTGCAAGGATCTTGAAATGGAACTTGGACCGAGGAATTGCTTCTATTTGCGTGTTCCGGTCTGCTGCAACTAAATGGAACTCTTAGCTATCCTTAAAAGTACAAGTGCTGCTGTTAACTACAGGGGCTACTGTAGAGTACTTAGTTGCTAAATTGATGTTAGCTACTACTCTGTATTGAAGACGCTCAAGGTTGATCAAGAATGAGCTGGTGTAGACAGTTAGTTATTCACGACAAGGGTGTTGAACTCACAAAGAGAAGTAAGCTGCTATATTGAAGTTCAAGTTGCTGCTATTAGTCAATTGCGCTTTGCTGGAGTAGCCTGAATTAGGAGCTTGGTTTGTGATCTGCTGGGTTTGCTTTAGAAAGAACTCGGGTAGCTGCGATCATATTCTAAGAGCAGATATTGCATTCAAATCAGAAGCTCAATTCTTCAATGAGCAGCTCAGGTCTAGTTGTGATAGGGGCTGATCTGTTTTAGACTGTCACTCTTCACATAATTAGTTGAGGACTTCATCAACTTACACTTAGTGTTCAACAAGTTAGGCCACATCTAGTTGCTGCTACTATTGTTTGCTCCTTTTTAGACTTCACACTTAAGTTGCTAGGCTTGTTTGGTACTCAACTAGAGTAGAGTCCAAGTTGAAGCTCAGTTGTTCCCCTTTTGTGCATGTGGTCTCCGTCTCCTTCAAGAGGATGCTATAACATGTTGTAGCTAGGGATGCTTGGTTTGATTGAGTGTGGTTGCTCAAATCAATTAGATCAACTCAAGCCTTATGGAGCTCAATATGAAGTTCCAGTTACTGCTGTATGGCTCGGTTGAAATGACTAAAACTGCACAAATTGAAGCCCATGGCTTGGTCAAATGCAACAACTATTAATTTGAGTAAACCCAATGTGTACATGGAGTTCTCAACATGATTAAATATTTGGAGTTGCTCAATAAAAGCTGTTGCAAATGGCACTTTGAAAATATATCTTGAAAACATGATAGTCCTGGATATTGGAAGCATGGAATTCTACTCTACTGTCGAGCTCAAAACCAATAAAACATATATACAGCTTAAGTTCTATTATTTTATCCTCTAGTTGAGATTTTTAAATAATTGACCAAAAACACGTATTTATCAATTTTTAAGTATAGTTTGCAATAAATATGCTAATACATGTATGAATGTGTGCCTTTTTGGTTGAGATAAATGTGTAATTTTACATATTTATCACTAATCCAACATAGATTTATGAAACCATTAATCCAACATGTTATAAATAACATCAATAAATCCATGATAAGATTTACACTAATGACTCGTTCACTTCATGGAATAGAACGAAAGAAAATGGAATAAAAATTCCGTTAGAAATGAAATAAAAGTGTAATACATATTAATTTCTTTAGTTGAATATATAAGTAATTTTAAAAATAGACATGTAATATAACTTTAATCACTAAATTATTTTTTGTTTATTTTCTTTTTTAACTAATCTTAAAGTAATAAGCGATAATGACGATGATAATGGTTGGCAATAATGGTAGCAGCAGTGGTGGTAGCAGTTGCTATGGTGGTGGTGGTGGTGGCAACGATGATGGCGACGATGGCGGCAGTGACAGTAATAATGCTAGTGTCAACAACTATAGTGATGGAGATGGCGGTAGCTACAATGGTTGGCAGTAGTGGTGGTGGTAGTGCTAGTAGTAGTGATAGCGACAATAATAGCAATATCAATGATGATGACAATGACGACAACAACAGTGACTGATAGTAGACAATGGCGATGGCATTGGTGATGGCAGTGGTAGTAGTGATAGTAGTTATAGTAGTTATAGTGATGAAGAATCATGATTCCTTAATTTAATTAAGGAATCCTATTACTTGATTTTAAATAATAAAGAATTCTATCTTACATAAATTATTTCAAATCTTAACAATCATTTAGTAATTTAGGCTCTAATTTCACATATGATAGCTTTGACACCACTTTTTAGGATTGAAGATTTTAATCCTATGAACCGAAGAACACTAGGAACAATACATATGTAAAATTAGAGTATAAAATAAAATAAGAAGATGCAAAAATGTACCTAAATCCATAGTGTTCATTGCATAGTTACATAATTGTTAACCTTCCAAGTCAACTACATTGTCTCTCTTGTTTTTTTTCTATTGATGGGAAGTCAAATAGAGTAGAATGATAAGTAAGACCTAGAGACCATGACCTTATATATTATATTTATTAGGGTTAACTATCTGTTATCTCTTTTATTATTATTTCAAATTTTGTTTATCGTAAAATAGGAAATAATGTGTTTAGTCTCTATGCATATAAATCTATACTTAATGTGATGCATTAAAATCAACAAATATATTAGATCACTTTATTTAGATTTTTTATAATATGTACCCTTATTACAAAATTATTATTTAACAACATATATAAGCTCATATAGTTTATTTTTAAAATAAACTCCAACACAATGCCTTACTATATTTCGAAGTATTGTACAAAAGTATTTGGAGACTAAGATATATACTTACGTATAATTATAAGTAATTGGATGTGTGCTTGTGATGTGTATTTTTAGATTATGCTGTGTTATTTGGTAGTTAAGTTACATGTTATGGCTACAGCTATGCTTTTTTAATTTGATAGTTTGAAACTAATTAGTCACATTTAAAATAGATCACGCTAATCTGGACTGAAACCTTAATTGGCATGCATTGTAGCTCATTAAGAGAATGATTATGATTTTTTGGATAAACACCAACCCTTTAAAGAGTAAGTTGAAATGGTCTTTTTCTACCCTTAGCTAAATTAAGTAATATGATAAGAGATTGCAGTAAGGTTGAGGGCACTAGTTTAAAATTGGTGTGGTAAGGAGCTAGATCTCTATTACATAAGCATGCAATTAGACATGAGTCACTACATGTGCTAAAAGCTCCTCAACTTAGATTAAATTAAGTACAATTTCTCCAATCTCACAAGTCATGATGAAGCAGACAATGCTGTGTTGTTGGCATTTGTTTTATGCATTGCATTTATAATTAGAACAATTGATAGCCCTACTTACCTCGTTACACTATAAGCTTCTATTTAAATACCCTTAAGACTTTTTATGCAGATTTAAGTATATAATTGCCATGATTAATTGACCCATAGGCATAGAGAAGATAGGCTTAGGGGTTTAAAGGGAGGAATAAATGAGGTTGAATCATTCTTTTTGTCTTTTGCTTTTAAAGTCAGTTGGGCATCCTAAGTGACTTAATTTGAGCTATAGTATTGGTTGTAATTAAAGATTTGTAATTTCTTTTATAAGCTTTATCGATAAAACTTCATGTAAATCTATTTTAAATAAATGAATGAATAAAATGTCTTTGCTTCACTATAGTTATTAAACTGAAGACGCTTTAGTCATAAGTTAATGTACCAAATCTATGATAATAGCTAAGCAATTAGCTTTTTGTCACAAGTTAGTATATACAATAGGAATTTTACAAATATACTACTTTAGCCTGTAGGGGCATAGCGAGGAGTATCATCAATGTGTAACTCTTAATAAGCTTTAAGGATGACCTATAAGTTGAGGGTGGTAAAAATACACTCAATTGTATATCGAAAATAGGGAAAGAATTAGGTATAATTGTAAGGAATTGCCATAAGGACTTTTTATATTTAAGGGGAGAAATTATGATATCTTATGTTAAGTGAAGTCCTCCATGAATTGTGGGAGAGTATTGGTATAAATAAATATCGTGTCAATATTAATTAATTTTTTTTTGGCTAAACGGTTGAATAATGATCTATTAACATTTATTAACTTTATTATTCACTACTTTTGACTTGGAACTTGCAAATGATTTAGTTAGGAAATCAAGATATCTAACTAAATTTTTTCTATTTCTACAATTTTAAAATAGATTCCTTTTATAGATGTCTCCCTCTTTAGATCATAGTCTTTTCACTTACATTTATTTCTAATGTAATAAATATAGTTTATGTATGGAAATAAAGTTGTTCTTTTATTACTATAGGAACAAAAATGACAACATAAACTTTTCAGGATATTGTAAATAATTCCCTAAATTTAACCTAGGAGTAAGATTTATTCTTAAACTTTTAATGGTTACGTATTACCCACTTAAACTTTCATAAATTGGTAACATAAAGGATGCTTACTTTTTTAAGTTTAAAAAAAAAAAAGGCACACTACATATGATACCTTACAATTTTAGCAACTAGGATTCGATACCTAATTTAGGAAATTTGCAATTAGATTCCATGCAATTGATAAAGGGTGCTTGTAAGGATATTCCAATCAAGCTAAGATTTTATGTATAGAGTAGACACATTAGTTAAATGGATTTTATAAGAGTAGATTTCAAAATTATGATTAAATAATAGAAATATAGTAAATATTAATTACTTTTAATATGTTATAATTGTCAAAGTTGTGCAAATTAGGCTTCGATAGCTAGCAAGAATCTTAAAAATAAATTATATGGGTATAAATATATATATATATAAATACATGAAATAATTATAGGTAATATGCATATAAAATAATAAAAATATAGCTAAAATAGTGAATTTTACTATATTATTATATAAATTATGAAAACATGCAGGAATTAACACTAATAATTAGGAAACCTTTCAAGATAAATTATATGGGTAATAAAATTATTAAATGACATAAAATGACATGTAAAAGACATGCATATATATACTATAATTATCATATAAATACATATCCATAATTATTTTAAATTGCTGACCATATGCAAAATTCACTAAACTAATAAAATATAATAACAAAAGATTATTAAAAAATTATAAGGTAAGCAAGAAAATCTTGCATGATAGATGGCAAATAAGATGGAAGCTGGAGGTTGAGTATAAAATTAAGAAAACTAGACTTTGACACCTAATAAGGGTTAATCAACACATGTTTGGTAAAGAAAAATTCTAATCACCTTTAAACTTCACTATAAAAATGCTTCCTTTAAAAAATTTTGGTCATTTATAAGTTTAAAAAATTAGTAGAAGAGAGATTTTGAGAAAGAAAGTAAGAAGAAAAATTATAAAAAGAAAATAGTGAAATTTGGAGCATTTTTGAGTTCCTGCACTCAGAGAGTTTTGGGAAACAAACAAGTACTATGATCTAAAGGAAAATTTCATGCTTAACTTGATAAACAAACCTTCATCCTTAGCAGTAGCTAGAGTGTGGTGTTCAAGTAAATGTTTAATGTTTTTGTTTTTAACTAAAATTTACTAAAAATAGCAAAAGATCTTCAAAAATTTTAAAGTTAGTTTTCTCAAGTATTTTTGCCTGAGAAATTCAAATATCAAATCAGGTTTTCGAAATTTTGTTGTAGTTAAAATGTCTTGACAATCAATTTTCAAAAATCCAATTGTTGTAATTTCAATATGAATTTTTATGAGTAAACTCTTAAAAGATTATATTTCATACTATGCAGTTTGATTTCCAAAATCATGAAGTTGGATTTTGAGAAAATTGTGATTTTCTCCAAAACATTGTGTTGATAGGTTAATTTCCTTAAACAAGTAGACTTGATCTTGTATACTCGAGTTATAATATGTTTTTCTTAGTGCATAGCAACTAAAAATGAGAAATTTTAGGTCTTAAGTTGAATATTTTACACTACAACTAGAGTTTAAGTTCAAGTTTGATCATTTATAAACATTAAAGATTTGAATGAATAAAGTATAGGAAAAGAGTGAAATATAGGGTTGTGGATTTGCAACACTTTAATGTTGTATGGAGTAAAATGAATATGATTCTATCAATCTAGATAAGTCGGACTTAGGTGTAAAGTGGTAAAATATAAAAGTAGTAGTAGGGTTAAACTAAGTCAGAAAGTACTTTGATGGAAGAAGCTTGATATGTATCACAATAGAAGCAATTAAAAGTTTGGTTAGTATATAGATTGGTATGAAATATTATATCACCTAGAGTTAGAGAGTAGGTAAGAAAGTCATCTGCATATAAACTTTCAGGACTTACTAGAGTTAGAGCTTAGGTTAGAAACTTCTTGGATAGGAACTTACATTAAAATATCATATCAAAACCTTGGCTAAAACTTATATTACTTAACTAATACTTAATAAATGGCTTAAGAAACTTACTTAAATCAAATGAAAAAAAAAATGCTTAAATGCAAAATGAACTCTTATTTTATATATTGGATGGAAACTAAAGAGTTCACATTAAATATTTAGGGATGATAGAGGAAGATTGGAGTAACGCACGAAGATAATGAGTATTAATTCTCAATTAAGTGGAATTAATGCTTTGTAGTATCATTTTAAAATATTTAGAAACTTTGGTAGGCTTTTGGGTTATGATTATAGTTTAATTATATGAACATGTGCTACGCTTGTGCCTATATATTGCCCTACTATTGTGGGAGCTAAGTTTCATATTGTGTTTATTTTGTGTATATTATTTTGCTTGGACTGCTTAAAATTGGTTGATCATTTGGAAAATGAACTAACTTAAACTTGGACTAACTAATAACTTAACATGTATTGCATCTTATTAGGAAAAACGAGTAGGATTATCGAGCCAAATATAGATTTTTTGATGATGATAGTTGAAATGATCATTTCATCATATTTAATCGAACTAAGTGATAAGAGAGAAGGTTGTAGTAAAGTTAGAGATAGTAGCTCAAACACAGTCTCGTACTAAAGGTGTTTTCCATTCCTCAAGTCTTGACTTAGCTTCGCTTCGTGAGTATGTGACGTCAAACTCTTCAATTCGAATTAGAGTGAGTACGATTTCTCTAATCTCACACTGGATTGAATAACATTATGTAATGGTATTTTCCATGCTTTTGTCTTATGCTAAATGTATGCTTTTGTCTTGTGCTAAATGTATGCTTTTGTCTTTATCTCATTTATTAAATAAGTTATTGCTCATTCTCGTATAATTTGTTCTATAGGTTTAATGTAGATACACAAATATATCACCCAATTTAAGAAGATTAGAGAACAGAGTTGAGGAATAAGGATTGAGAAGAAGCTACCAAACTCTTATTTTGTTTGTTAATTTTACTAACTTTTAGGAAAATTTTTAAGGCCTTCTTAAGTGGCCTTTTAGTTTTCCATTATTGATGTGTATACCGAGTATCGTAAACCTATGAGCTTTTATAAATTCTCTTCTTAGATGTGCTATTTTTCGATGCAAACATAATTTTATAAATATTTATTGATAACTCTGATTTTAAACATATTTCATATGGTGATTTTATAGTATTTCCCTTACATTTTTTGTTTTCTTTAAAGAAATTAACATTTAATTGAGTAAAATTTTGATTTTATGGTTTGAACGCGTTCTTGAATCGAAAACGAAGAAAAGGAATAAAGTTTCACTTAATTCAAAGTTCAAACGAAGAAGTTATGAAGTTTTGAAATTACACAGTTTGGGACATGACCATGTCCCCAGGCTATGTCCATGCAGGAAAATTTGTCAGGGTCAGAAAGTTACACGACCTGGGGACACGGCCATGTCCCAGGTCATGTCTAGTAAAGAAAACAAAAACCTTATAATACAGTATAAAAGGACATATTAGGTTTTCATAAGACATAAGAGACATTAGAGAAGAGAAAAGACTTGAGGAGAAGGAGAAGAAAAAAGCGAAAGCAACACCGACTTCAAGATCGGAGAGATTTTTCATCAATCAAAGGGGGTTTTCATGTTTTATTTTATGTTTTTTATGGAACTCGTTTTTAGTTTCATTATGATAGGTTAGAATTCGTGTATTTAGGATTATGGAACCTAGGGTTTCATGTGACTCTTTGAGTTGATTTATAATTCTCAATAAAGTTTCTATCTTTGCTTGATTCAATTATGTTGTTTAATTGTTAATTAATATTTTTAGAATATCAATATATGATATTATACATGTTCATTGAGAAATTACATGTATAATCAGATCTTTACATAATTGGAGAGAATTACATGTATACTTAAAGATAAGATACATGTTTCTTCTGGAAAGTTAATTATTTGTGTGGGAATTCATTATACATTAATGCAATTCTAAATTATATTACTAAGTAAAGAGATCCCGGTAAATAATTTAGGATTAGGGTTAATATGCTTAAGAAAGATATTAACTTTAATTGTGAATCCCTCCGGTCAAGAATAATAGAAATTGAATTGAATATATTTTACGTGGTCACATGTTAAATATTAGGGGAAATAATTCCTAAATACGTTATTACCTTCTTGAAGTCGTTCTTAGTTTTATTGCTTTCTAAATTGCTTAATCAAGTCTTATAATTAGGTTAGTTTGATAATTTTAGTATCTTTAATTAATCCAAATCTTTATAATTTTCCGGTTAGATAATAAAACTAAGGTTAATATTAGTACTCGAAGTCTCTAAGGGATTGACTCGGACTCACATCTGCTATATTAAAACTGATAGGTGCACTTGCTTGATATCACTTATCGATTTTGAAATATTTAACTGAGTATTACATGTAAAACTTAGTTTTTTTTTGGAAAGATATAGTTATAGATTCGTTTTTAACTATCATTTTAAAAGATTACAATATAAGTTTATAATAAATAAATATCGAATTGAACGCTTCAAAACAGTTAAGTAGGATTTGCCTTGTATAAACCATATTTACAGTAACAATAGTGAGGTCAGTTTTTATGTTAGAATAGTTCATAATGTGCGGCTGCTGTGAATCTACCTTTTTGGGACGAGATAGTACAATCAAATGGGATATTTTAAATAGAAGTATAAATGAATCAAGTTATTTAAAAGCTACGTAAGTTTAACTTGATCTCTACTCGAGAACAATCAATTCGAGTTTGACTTTAAGATTGGCACTACACTATTTTGACTCAAATTCATTTATATCCGTAATTTTAAGCTATACTTTGATAAGGTTAGGAGAGTGTTTTTACACTTAAATTAAAGTTTAGGGTATTATTTGCAATATCAAAGGTTATTTACTATTCTATTAAAATATGAGAAAGGGAGTTATTTATAATATTTTAAAATTAAATGAATATATTCACATAAATATCAAAATTTAGAAAAATTATTTATATTTTTGCCATATATAGAGCACCACAAAAATATTTACTTACATTATGCCGCGCTTTACTCCTAAACTACTACGAACTTATTCCGGACCAGACCAAAGCTAAAAAGAAACCATAAGCCTTCGGTACTAGCAGGACCTGGTCCCTCCCGTCTTTTCCTTTCCCAACACTTAGAAAAATTTAGTTGTTCCAGGAATTTTTCAGTAATCCTAAACATTTAGAGTGAATTAGGAGAAGCTACAGAAACGTCACCGGTGAGGATTACAAGCAGCACCTAAAGTCCTCAGCATGCAAGCAAAGTAGCAAAACAACTCCACTCTCTATACCCCTGTTATCTCCCCATTTCCCTCCCCTCCCTTCCTCAATGCAGCCTACGCATAAAAGTCCCTAACTACCGCTCTCTCCGCCGCAAAGCGGCACAATGTCGTCCCAGTCGCGGCCAGCGGACACATGTTGGGACAGCATCCTGCCAGGTCCACCATCTCGCAACAACTTCGGCTCACTCGACCTCTCACCCTCTGGCCTCCTCGCATTCCCATCAGGCTCATCGATAACGATCCTCGACTCTCTCTCCCTCCAGCATATCGTCACTACCCCTCTCCCTCCTCCTTCGTCCTCCCCTAACTCTCTCTCCCCTTTCCTCACTTCTCTCCGCTGGGCCCCACAGCCTCTTCCCCGATCCCTCCACGACCTTTCTTCCTCCTCCTCTCCACTCCTCCTCGCTGCCGCTGATCGTCACGGGAGAATCTCTCTATTCGATGTCAGGTCTCGTGGACTTCCGGTTCTAGAATTCGACACGGAATCGGCTTATTCTCCTAAATCCGGAGTCCAAGACCTCTGCTGGATCCGTACGAAGGAGGATTCCTACCTACTTGCCGCTCTCTCTGGTCCTTCGATTCTTTCTCTCTTCTCAGCATCCACGGGAAAATGCTTCTGGAAGTACGATGCTTCGCCGGAGTACTTCTCTTGCACCGGCCGTGATCCGTTCGATTGGCGACACTTCTGTGCGCTAGGTATGAAAGGTTTTCTATTGTCCGTGAAAGCGATCGGGGAATCTGAAGACGAGATTGCGATTCGTGAACTTCAGATCAGGACGGATTGTACGGAATTGGTGAAGTTTGAGAGAGATTTGGTTGCGGGGAATACTAACTCTTCTTCCTCTTCGTCGTGCTCGCCTGCTTCGGCGGTTTTTCCTAATTATATGGTTAAAATGGCGTTCTCACCGCAGTGGAAACATATAATATTCGCTACGTTTCCGAGGGAATTGGTGGTGTTTGATTTGCAATATGAGACAATATTGTATAATGCGGCTTTGCCCCGGGGTTGCGGGAAGTTTCTGGATGTTTTGCCTGATCCAAACCGTGATCTGTTGTATTGCGCGCATCTTGATGGGAGGCTTAGCATTTGGAAGCGAAAAGAGTATGAATTTCAGTACTTTCTTTCGAAAACTAAATGTGTTATGGGGTTATTACTTTTATACTTCTATTTATAACCGAACACTTGTTTGATTTACTAAAAAGGAAATTTGCAATTTTTGATATACTGATTACTTGAGTTAGACATGTTCGCAGGAAACTAAGCATGCTAAATGAGTTTTTGCAGGGCATTCCTTAGCAGAAATGTAATTGTCATTATTCTTTACAATAACTTGGAACTGTGTGGAGGGGAGCAAATGTGTAATTGAAATGGATAGTAGTGCCTGATTGATGTAACGTGATGTTATAAATGTTTGTGGATATTTATATTTATTTAACATTACTTTATATGTAGTTTGGAGTTATGAGGTATATGTTTGAGTTATTCTTTTAAATGGAAAATTTAAGTTGTGAAATCAGCGGCAGAGAGCATTCCTTTTATGCACAATGAATGATAATTTACAGCTTTGATGTGTCAAATTCAAAGTGAAATTTTGCAATTGTGAATAAATATAGCTTGTAGATATTGGCATGCAGAATGTTCTTGCATACTGATAGATGTTGGTGATGGTTTGTAAGGATGGAAATTCATGAGTTGAATGATGGGATTCTGTGTGTTCTGGATAATTTTTCCTTTCCATTTTTGGAGCTCATGAAATGAACGAAGTATGGAGGCTATGGCTACATGGCAACATGCTAAATGTTTAGTCCCCATAACTTGGTGTAACTTTGTTGCTTATGATATACATACTGCCCTGACCCTCACCTATTCAAATAGTCAATCTTGTTTTTCTGTTCAAGCTTAACTATCAATTTGATTTACTGCTTTCTCATAAATATCAGTCTATGGAAAGACATGGGTTGGTGTATGGACAGATGACTATGACATGATTAATAGTATGTGTCCATTCATCAGTTTGATTTGATACTTCTTCTTCTTCTTCTTCTTCTTCTTTTTTTTTTTTTTTCTTTTTTTCCTGTTTGGTTTCAACTTGCTTAGGTGTGGAGTCCCTGAAAGTTACTCTTATACTTAAATTCTGGCTATTCTGATCCTGAAGCAGTTCTCATATCTGCCTGTAACAGGGGAGAACAGGTGCATGTGATGTGTACATTGGAAGAGTTGATGCCTTCAATTGGCACAACTGTTCCTTCTCCTTCACTTCTTGCAGTTGTCGTATGTCAGTCAGAGTCCACCCTTCAAAATATTGCCAAGATTTTTGTTGATGCCCCATCTACACCATCCTCAAATGCAGACATTGACAATCCTTTCGATTTCTCTGATGATTCACTTCTTGTCTCTAAGACACGGTTAATCTCCATTTCTGATGATGGGAGAGTGTGGAACTGGCTTTTATCTGCCGAGGGGGCTCTGGAGGCACAAAAAGAAAATAGTTGCACTGACAATCTGACTGATGTTGATCGTTTATCACTTACAGAAAACAAAGTTGAAAGCATTGACTCTTCAAACAGTGGTGCTGCACCTGAAGGATTTAAGGAATTGGAAAATACACGTGGCAGCAAAAGTCGAAGCACAAACTCATCTTCTAATGATGCTGACATCTCATTCAAGGTTGGTAAAAGAAAGTAGCTTTTGCATAGGCCGATCACTTGACAGTAGCAGATAGATTGAGCATGGTTAAATGAATGTCCATAAGCAAGACCTTTATATTTATTTATTTTCTCTCTAATGATTTAGGTGCTGAGTTCTTGGCTAGATTCATATAATTGTATGTTGGGCCATAGTGGTTCAACAGTTTGTTTGTGCCAAGTCTTATCTCTATAACTTGATATATTTGCATGTATTATTCACTTGTTTTCTCTAATAACATAAGCATCAAATTCACTGTGCTTATAATTAGAGACTGGGATTGCTTTTCCAATGTGCTAGTCAATAATCATGTTATTTATAGGATACTTAATATGATATATCTTACAATGATTATTGTGTATGATCTAATTTCTCTGCACTTTTGATTCCCTGTTGTAGATAAGTTTGGTTGGACAGCTTCAGCTTCTTTCATCAACGGTGACTATGTTAGCTGTCCCATCCCCTTCTTTAACTGCCACTTTAGCACGTGAGTTGCATCTTGCAAATATTCAATATTGTTAATTACTCTTCCTATTCTTTGAAACCTAGAAAATGGTTGTGTGTTGTATATCCATCTTGTTGCAGTTATCAAAAGATTATTATATATGGCTAACTGCTCTGTGTTCATCTACAAGTGAAAGAATGTTTTCTATTCATCAAACTTCTGATAAGTAGAAGCTAGAAAATTATAGGAAAATCACATACATAACCTATAGTGTATTGTGCAAAATAAATAGAAACCTAAACTTTCAGTGAACATGATTCACCTTCTTTTAGGTTAAAATTTTATCTGTCTTGATGAAGTTTTATAAGTTTATTGTCTGAATATATCTCTATTTCTTTATCCATGAAGGTGGGGGAATCAGTCCGGCTGTGGCTGTTCCACTGGTTGCTGTGGGAACTCAAAGTGGCAATGTTGATGTCATTGATGTTTCTGCTAATGCTGTTGCAGCAAGTTTTTCAGTTCATAGTGGCACTGTTAGGGGATTGAGATGGCTTGGAAATTCTAGGCTTGTTTCATTTTCTTACAGCCAGGTATGGTTGTTGATGTGTCTGTATTGGTAAAAGCCAGTTCATTACCTTTTTATTTTTCCATGCTCTTTCATCTTATATGTCTTGCCATAATATTTCCTATATGCATATTGTCTCTACCTAATGCAATTTTTGGGATAAAGTCGGGTTGAGGATTAGAAGTTTGTTGTTAGATGTCTCCTCATCATCATGACCCTCATTGGCAGCACATACTTTATAAATCCAGGTAAATGAGAAAACTGGAGGCTACAACAACAGGCTTGTTGTCACATGTCTTAGAAGTGGCCTTAACAAACCATTTCGGGTTTTGCAAAAGCCAGAACGTGCTCCCATAAGAGCTTTACGTGCTTCTTCATCAGGAAGGTTTTACTTCTAACTTCGTGGCTGTAGTAAATTTTGTTTTCTATAAGGTTTACTTTGACAGCAGCTCATCCATTAGGTCATGCAAAAGCAATTTACCCTTATAACCCTTATAGCCCTGTAATGTTGTTCTCCTATTAATTACTTCTCAGAGACCCATGGAATCATAAATTCATTCTGGAAGCGTATGTGCAGGTATCTTTTGATCTTGTTCCGTGATGCACCTGTTGAGGTTTGGGCTATGACTAAAAGCCCCATTATGGTAAGTCGGATGATAACAATTTTTCCTTGCTTTTTATGTAAACATATCTTCAAGTTTATGGTTTGGCAATGAGGTGAATGAAACTGAAAATAGTAGCGGATGTCCAATGTTACTTCTACCCACAAGCTGGATGACAATATGTTGCTATTGTGTTGACTGCAACAATTGACTAAGATTTTTTCATTAGTTCTGCTGAAAGCCTTCATCATTATTGAGTTGCAAACATCTGTTTGTTCGCCCTGAATTGGAATGTCAACCACCATGTATACAGATTTTGCAGAGTGCAGATACGATGCCTTCTTTTGTACAGCATCTATATCATGAGTTGTCATGTCCTTGCAATTCAATATCAATGTCTTATTTTCACTTTTTGAAAGACTCATGACTCTCTTCTCAGACATGTATAAAGACTAACTTTTGCAAATAAGTGTCTCTCTTATCCCCTCCTCTCCCAACCTTGTATCTTTCTTGATTCCTATGCAATATGATCTATACATTTACTATTTAGATTTTAACTGATAATCTAATTCTAATATTCATCTCAGACAACCTCACTGTTGTTATATCCTGCCATCATTTTAACTGTTGATGTAGCATATAAAAATGTGAAATATTCTTATAAGTCATTCTAGTTACATGTGAATAATTACCCTCTCATATATTTATCATGCTTTATATCTGTATGTAGCTTAGATCATTAGCCCTTCCTTTCACGGTATTGGAATGGACTCTTCCAACAGTTCCAAAACCAGGACAGAGTCCCAAGCAGTCATCATTACCAAGCAAAGATCATGTAAAGGCAGACACTGATGGGACATCTTCTCCAACTGTTCCTTCTTCAGATTCCAGTGAGTATAGTTACTCAAGCAGTTCGCATGTTGTATTCACCAGTTTCAATGATATTTCAATATTCTCTTACATTGCTTATTGCAGAGCCCTCAAGCTCAGATGGATCACAAGATGACATTTCGGAAAGTTTTGCGTTTGCCTTGGTCAATGGTGCACTTGGAGTTTTTGAGGTTCATGGACGTAGGATTCGTGACTTCAGGTAAACTTTCTTGCTCATTTGCATTTAGAATCTGTTCACATGTTTTACAACTGCATTGTCACACACAACAAAAATCCCAAACAACCAAAAAGAAAAGGCTTATTACATTAAGCAGTGTTTGAGCATGTTTCTCATGTGTTGTTTGGTTTGCTACAGTGATCACAGCAGGGTTTTCCTTTGGCTAATGGGTCACCTCTCTCTTTGTCAAAAGCATTGATCTTGGAGAGGGCTGCTTCTATGTTGGTGGTCATCATGACACAATGCTCACTCTCCTGCCTTTTGACTTGTGTGAATGCTTCTTGAGGCTTGGAAATGGTTGTTCAAATTGGATGTCCTCTAACTTCATCTAGATCTAGATTCAGCCCTTGTAGCGAACCAAACACCTCATCCTTCTCTAGATTTTATTGTATTTGATGCCATCTTCTACATATTTCCAATTAATTTCATAGAGGAGATCCATTTCCTGCTATATTTATATTGGTAAGTTATAATAATCTATGGCTCATATTACCTTTAGTAGTCGTATGAAGCTTTGACTGAAGTTCAAAACATCGGGAGTAATTTACCACCTCAAGTAAATTTCTAGGATATTTTCCCATATCTCCATGGCTATCTCACTTTTAGCTGTTCTTAGCTTCACAGAATTACTCAACCATTTTATGATCATAGAGTTTTTGGCTTCCCATCACCATCATCCAAACCCTAGTCTGGTATAGTAAGGGCGCTGGTTAAATATCCAAGTTTACCTCTTCTACGGATCACCGATTTTAATAAGTGAAACCACTCGCGAAAATTCACTCCATTCAACTTATGTTGAGTAATTTGGAGCGAATGTTGGACCCCATTGATGAAAAGGAGGTCTTGATGATGTTTTGGCATTTGTCCAAGGTACCAGACTTTAGTTTGGTCCTTGGAGTAACTTTTGATTTTTTTTTTCTTTTTTTTCTTTTTTTTTTTTTTAAGTATCACTTTGTTAATAGTTTTAGTTAAGGTTGTTTCTATTATATCTGTAATTAGTTGGTGGAAATGGGAGTAGGAGAAGTGATTGATGGTTTTGTTGAAATTTTTGTTGGAAGTAGAGCACTTGAAACCTTGCATGGATTGGATGTCTTGCCACTTAGATGGAAAAGAAATCCTTTTTAATATGTTAAGGTAGCTAATGGTTCAAAAAGAGAGGTTCTTGGATCTGTTTATTATATGAATGTAGTGAATCGTATTCTAAAATATTTGAAAAGATCATTGGGTAGAGGAATATTGTTTGAAAGTCAACTGACAAGAACATTTGCTTGAAAGAATTTAAAAATTCCTCTTCACTTCTATTTCACTGATACCCTAGCATATTTCACTCTTTTGTTTGTTGCTGTAATAATATCCACGGGCAAGGGTCTATCAACTGCACTAGTAGCATACCCAATTCCTTCATTGCATAGGAACTACATTGGAAGACCTCATAATTTTACCCAAATTGGCATTTTCTTGGGCCAAACCCTAGATAGGGCCATCCCGATGCACCATCTTTCAAGGATCAGAAGCTGTCCAGCAAACATCCATGGTTGTTGAAGCATGTTCAGCAAAGACTCTTCATCAATAAACTTGGAAAAATAGTACCCACAACCATTGTAAAAACTTCCAACAATTCATCCTTGCTCCAAGATGACATAGCAATCTTTTGCACAACAGGAAAAGCAACATTTCTTCCCAAGAAGTACCCAACTAGGGTAAATATTCTTCCATATCCTCTCCCCCACTCCCGAAACAGCTCTAGGCGGCTTAACCACCACTTTTCCTCCTTCTCTAACAGGAGGAAAATATGGGAGAGCAACATTTACCTTAGAGCTGTTAGAATGATCTGTAGAAGGGGACACAACTTCAGTAAAAGAGGGACTAAGCTGATAGCCATAGTGGTTTTGCAAAACCACTTTACCAGATTTTTCCACTTTGTCAGTCACTTTGGTCATAATATTTAATGTCCCTTCATTTAAGGAGTTTTGACTATTACTTGGGGAGGCAGCAGGACCATCTCCTTTTTAGTCTGCAGGCGGAAAAGGGGTTACAGAAAAGGCAACTCTTTCTGAGTTTTTTTTTTTTTTTTTTTTTTTTTTTTTTTTTCTGACCAGTTTTTCAGCCTTAGTTTTATCAGGTGCCTTGGGCCCCACATTCTTCAGGCTCTCCTTCACTTCTTTAGGTGCCAAAACCACTTCCATTTTTTCAGATCTGTCTCTAACATTTGAGGAGGAACAATTCGAATGGGAAGGGGGAGAACAAGCAGACTTCAGCTTCCTTTTCTTGCTACAAGCAACAGAGCAAGAGGCTAAAAGAGATCTATCAGAGATCTCAGGAACCATGAGCTTCTTGTTTCTTCAAACAAATGTCTTTATAGCTCACCACAACTATACTACAACCCATTGCAGCTCTGGCGACCGGAACCTTAACCTTCACAGATGGGCAAACACCACCCAGATGAAGGACGGAAAACTTCACGAAGTGGAGGAGTTGGGTTTTGTATGGGTGCCCTATGAGCTGGATTTGAGAATGTGATTGACAAAGAAGAGAAACAATAAAACTAAGCCTTTTGGTGATCCCTTTCCCTATGTTTTGGGTTCTTTTTTTTTTTTTTCCTTTTGGCTTTTAAAATTGTTCTCTCTAGAAAAATTATTCCACCCCCGTTAATTTAAATGTATCACAAATAGTCCTATTTTGGTGATTCTTGACTTTTTCTTTTTAACTGTATTTTTTTTTTTTGTGTATTTGAAAATTTTCTTCAATCTTTTGTTTTTTCTACTTTCCATTTTTGTCTTTTGTCAATTTTTTTTTCCACTTTTGCAATTTTTCTATTTTCCCCCACCTCTTGATATTTTAATTTTATTTTTTTGAATATTTCTTAGTACTTTTCTATTATTCTTTAGTTTTCCTACTTTTCTCTTATTTACTTATTTTAGCCTTCTCTTTATTTTTGAACTGAAGCAATATGGAGGCAAAAATGGGGTATCCGTAGCTGTTTTGTTGGAAGTTATGTTGGGTTTGAAATTCTTATTCATTTATGCTTTAAGTTGTTTTTAGACTATATATAGTGGAGGCTACATGAAAACCTTGTGTTTCTAATGTCTTATTGATATGAAATTAAATATGAGCCGATCGACATAATTTTTGTCTATGCAAGAGTTGGATCTAAGATGAATCACATTTCGGTTCTTTTATTGATCTGGGTTGAGTTCAACCCCTTGACTCTGGAGCCCTCTTACATTTCTTGGTTACCCTTGGTCCTGGTTTGGCAACGTCTAATGGTTCTCAAATTATCTTTCGATATTATATTGCAAAATGTAAACTTAAGTTGTGCCTTTAGTAGTAATATTGAATATTATTACTCAAAGGACAGTTATGGAATCATTGTGTTTGCCACTTAAAGATTTGTTACATTATTGGGTAATAATTTTTATGTTAGTTTGATTTTAAAATTATCTCACTGGGGCTCTTTTCCATTTATCTGCAGACCGAAGTGGCCTTCCTCTTCATTTGTTTCCTCTGATGGATTGATTACTGCCATGGCATACCGCTTGCCTCATGTTGTATGTTACTCACCCCTGTTATGATGACTCTCCACTTGTAATGCAAGGCCCAGTAATTTTGCTGTTCTCTTAGGTTATGGGAGACCGATCAGGCAACATTCGGTGGTGGGATGTGACTACCGGACATTCATCCTCATTCAACACTCATAGAGAGGGAATAAGGAGAATCAAGTTCTCACCTGTTGTTGCTGGAGACCGCAGCCGAGGGCGCATTGCTGTGCTGTTTTATGATAACACTTTCTCTGTTTATGATCTGGTATGCATCAATTCATGACCTACAGATACATATAATGGTCCCTTTTTGTTGACTATGCAAATTGGGATCAGTGTAGGCTAGCATGTAACCAGCAAATCTATCAAATTTTCTTACTTTTGATGTCACTAGGAATTCTTGCTTTCTATAGTACCACCTTTTTTTTTTGTTGGTTGATTCTACATTATCATCATTTAAAAATGAGAATCTGAAATATAAGCTGTCTGGCATTGTATATGGTTACCCTTTTAACTGTAAAAATTAAGGATGGTAATCAAAGTACCAGTAATCTATATAAGCTTTACAAACTGGCTCACTGGGGCTGACTCTCAATGAATTAGAATACTTGGCCTGGAAGGCACACTGGAAAAGGGAATAGTTATTACTGGTTTACTTGGATATGCTATTAAATTTACTTAAAATAACATAAACAACATTGGCAAAACAAAGAGTTTTAGCTGATTTTTGACTTGGATATCTGTTAATTGACCTAGGATAATATTGAGTTTATTGGGAAAAAGAATGAGCTCCTAATTTTATTTCAGGATCACTTCAAAGTAAAACATCAACTTTCTTCTTCACGAACCATTGATTTGACTAATTTTTTCAATGTAGAGAGTGATGTACAGTTAAATTCTTTTCTCTAACCAATTTGGGGTTTCCTTTTCATGTTTCCTCCAGGTTTCCTTAAGTAATGCAATCTAAATTAGGAAAAGTCATTTTGCAAATCTTATTTGAGTTATTAACATTTAGATTAGTTACTCATTTGTGGTTGAATTCTGGTAAATGCAGGACTCACAGGACCCACTGGCTAATTCTCTCTTACAACCTCAGTTTCCTGGAACTCTTGTGCTGGAGCTTGACTGGCTATCTGTGAGACTGAATAAAAATGATCCGCTGGTGTTGTGCCTTGCTGGAGCTGACAGTAGTTTGCGCCTCATTGAGGTTAATATGTATGTTCTGATTATATTGATTTGTTCTATCTTCATGTATTTTGATTTGCTTTACATCTATTAAATAGGTCTATTCTAGAGGTCTGTGTCGTGGGACCTCATATCTTTCTTCTGATGACTCAGTTAAGCAAAAAACCTGCAGATTATAGTGATTTGTAAGGTATAAAAAATGAAAATCATGAAATTGATTTCTTTTCCCTAATTTTAGGAATTTGGAAGGAGTAATTTAGAAGTTATTTCTTGTATATATATAACAGACAGCGTTCAGAGATATTTGAACAGATGTCTGAAGAAGCCGTGTAAAATTTTATCTTTTAAATGCCATGACTCTAATAATACATTTAGAGGGGTTCTTGATCCCAGTGAAGAGTATAGTGTTGGTAAATGTCAAGCGTATTATATACCGATGATACGTGGTTTAGCTGTGCAGTTATGTATAGGACAATTAGAGACATTTTTAATCGGCACAATTAGAGATTACTTCTCATTACATGTAAACATCATTTAAAATGTGATCTGAGAAGTTGAATCAAATTCATCATGTTTTTAATTTTTCTTTCATATTGTGAATTTGAGCGAGTTAGGACTAATTTAGATTAATGGACGATCATAAGGCTAACTAAAAGCCTAAACTAGCTAATTCCTCTTTAGCAGAAATGACAAAAGAACGGGCTCTGGGATGCATCCTAAATCAATCAAAGAGAGATTCCGGCCTATGCCTATATGTGCTCCTATACTCTTACCGTTACCACATGCATTGGTAAGTGGGATGGTAATTCTTTATTCCCTTCTTATTTTCTAAAATTAGATATAAACTTTTTTCCAGGTGCATATATGTTTCTTTCAATGGCTAGGCTAATCGAAAGCAGAGAAATTGATAGAGAAATAACTGATACTTTTCCATTGGTTATGAAATTTTTGCAAAAAGCCTTTTTGTGTGAGCTATTTTTTTACTATTCCTGACACTTTCCATACACTGAATATCTCCCCTTAATATGAGGCTAGTATGTTTTCAGTGACCTGCTTATCTTGTTGGTCTTGGTTGTAGGCCTTACGGATGGTCTTGCAATTGGGTGTGCAACCATCATGGTTTAATGCTTCTGGCACAACTATAAAGAAGAGGCCTCACTTAATTCCTGGAGCTGGTTCATCAACTGGGGATCTTAGAAATTACATGATTGATTTACCCCCAGTGGGAGATTCTGTAGTGCCAGAGATGCTCCTAAAAGTTCTAGAACCTTACAGGAAAGAAGGTTAGTTTTCTTCCCTTCTGTTGATAATTCTTTTTGGTAATTTTGTTGTAAGTTTTTTCAAGCTTTAGGCATTTGGAAGTTACATTTACGATGTTAATTATTTTACTTGCCTGTTGTGGTGCTTTACTTAGGATGCATACTTGATGAGGAAAGGGCAAGATTGTATGCTACAGTGGTTAACAAAGGTTATATCGCGAGATTTGCATTTGCAGCTGCAGTCTTTGGCGAAACCTCTGAGGCACTCTTTTGGTTGCAGTTGCCACGCGCTCTTAATCACTTAATGAATAAGTTAGCGAAAAAGCCATCACAGAGAACTCCCCTTCCTGAAACACCTCCAGATCTTGATGAGTCAACTATTCTGGGCAGAATCAGTTCAAAAGGGAAGTCAAAAACTGGATCAAGGAATAGAGATCCATTGGTAAGTCCTGTTTTTTATAGGAGAAAATACAATGCCTGAATTATTAAAGTAGGTTTAGGGGCTTCATTGATTAGTACACCTCTGATGCTGGTAACTTGGGACTGTGGTTGTCTGTCTATGGCTTGCTGGCTGATAAGATCATTGACCAACCACCAACTGGGCTGGTTAAAAAGATTGGGCACAACAGAATTTCTAGTCAACAAGCCAATGGCTGAACGGTTTTTCACATTGATTGGAGTGGCAGATACAGTCAATTAAAAGAGAGCATATAATTTAGCGCATGAGTCTTGTAGGATGCAGAAAATGGTTATGTGCAGTCTAGACTCTGTAGTTTGTTGCTGCTGCTGTTGTTTTCGTCTCAACTCTGTTAGAATCTCATGTCTGGGCTATTATGTTTTATTTACTGTTGCTCTGTACATTTATAGGATTAACAGTTCTTTTTGAACTTACTTTGTCTGGCAGTACCAAGTACAGTTGAGGTCAATGGCCTTTGATCAAGAAGAGTTGTGGGAAAATGCCAATGAGCGTATCCCTTGGCATGAGAGACTGGAGGGAGAAGAAGCTGTGCAAAACCGTGTGCATGAGTAAGTGCTTTTTCTAATAAGATGTAAACTGAAACTGCACTGTTAAAGATTGAAAGGTATGTGCATTTTCTCTATGCAATGTGAATATAGAGTTGCAGATGAAGTCACCATTTTTAATTCTTAAATGCATGAAAAATTAAGTCTAGGTTCAATTTGAGTAATTATTTTGTTTATTATTGTGAGTGTAGAATAGCCATGTCACCTATATTAGAGATGCACACAATAATCCCTTGTATGTATACTCTTTGTACATATAATTACAATTAAGCTCATATATATATCAAATAATACACTCCTACATGGTACCAAAGTAGGACAATCTACGTTTAAATCTTACATCGTCATTCAATCCTACTTTAAAGTTGTCCATTTGATGGACTTTAATTAAAGTCCTCTCTTACAAATGAGAAGGAATCTAAGGTAATAAATATAAGAGCATATCACAAAAAAGTGACATGTTTTAGGTTATTTGCAAAGAGATGACTTGAGTTTTGTTTTTTGACAAACAAGTTGTGTTATTTAATTTGATGTTAATTGTAAATATGGATACATGTAGAATTCTTACTGGTTTTTAGTGCTGATAAAAATAAAAAAGAATTCTTACTGGTTCATATTTATATTAAAAGATTTAATTAAATAACATAAATAAAAGTTCATCATAATAATATGGAAGATGAAAAAAAAAAAAAAGCCAGAAAAAAGAATTGGTGGCTATCATGGCCACTTACTGTTCACCCCAAGGCCAGGGAGTAGCTGGCAAGTGACCAAGTTCAACTGTGGGTTGTGACCCACCACTAAAGGTGGGTTGTGTGACCCTGACAGGTGGTGGGTGGTTGCAACCACCATAGAGGGAGGGAGGGAGGGAGGGAGTGACAGAGTGGGTAGGGGTGGGGTCTGGGGGGTGTTGGGTTTGCATGATCCCCCTTGGTGGAGGCAGCCCACCTGTGTCTTTGGGGTGACCGGAAAATGTTCTGGTTCCCCTTTTTTTAAAAAAAAAATTCTATATTTTTTACTAAAATGTATTAAAATTATTTAGTTGAATTATTTAATAATTAATTGAGCGAGTAGAAAGATGCCAAGTGTCCTTATACATAATTAACAAAAAATTAAGAAACTCAGGTGATATATTTGTCAAAAAAAAAAAAAAATATTGAGGTCATCTATTTATAAAAGCCCAATAACACAGGTGACCTTTTTGTAATTTACCCAAAATATAAAAGCCTATACCTAATCTATAAGGTTAAACCTTTAGATAACTTTTAGATTGGTTGATTGTAAATATAATTTCAACTTTGGAGAGAGTGCTTATAAAGCATAAAATATTTAAGGCAACATCGATCTATAAATTTAAATTTTTAGGTCAATTAATTGTGGAGTTGAATTTATTAAGGTAACAAAACAGGTCATGAGTTCTGATTGCACCCAATATTAAAAGGTCATGATTTCAAATCCATGCACCTCCATTTCAACCCATTTAATTATTTCTGTGGTGGGGTCTCAATCAACTTCTTAGCCTACATGTGAGAGATAGTATTAAAACTATGTATTATAAAAAGCCTACACTAGTCACAAGCTTGAGTTTTTAGATATGTTGCCTCTGGATACAACTCTATTAACAATTAGAAAGTGGTAAATTGGATGCGATGAAATCAATAATGACTGGTGGATTAGTCTGATTGATCTGCTAGCTTGAACAATTTCCAGTGGGATCTAGTCATAAAGCGGAAGACTTTCTGTGTTTGGTCTTAGCTAAAGTTGCAAGACAATGGACAGATTGCAATTGATGCTGAAAAGATCACATTTTCTTATCT
Source organism: Lumnitzera racemosa (assembly GCA_024138005.1). Lineage (NCBI taxonomy): Eukaryota > Viridiplantae > Streptophyta > Magnoliopsida > Myrtales > Combretaceae > Lumnitzera > Lumnitzera racemosa. Next base: position 71,333,044 of record JAMXBC010000007.1, on the reverse strand, counting down.
GAGGAAACAGTTATACTAACTTAATTGTAATTCCATGCCACAAAAGTAATATCACGAGAAAATAACATTTCATTCCCTATTTTTAGCTTATGGTTGAGTGCCTCTTGTGATTTGCTGTTACATAGATGTTTCTTCAAACCCATGCACAATTTCTTTGGTACTTGTTCACATGGTAATGCTAAATCTTTATATTTAGGAATTTGTATTTTTAGGTGCTATAATGTTTAAAGCAATTATCATCTTGTGTCTTGCTTTTTTATTCTCAAGGATTGGGAGTTCCTTGTCCCACTTTACAGAGGATTATTCTTTTTGTTGATGTTCAGGCTTGTCTCAATTGGAAACTTAGAGGGTGCTGTCAGTTTGCTGCTTTCAACTCCTCCAGAAAGTTCTTATTTTTATCCAAATGCTCTACGTGCTGTTGCTCTTTCTTCTGCTGTATCAAAATCTCTCCATGAACTTGCTGTGAAGGTCAGATTTGTTCTTATGTTTTAAGCACGATAAGTTTGGAATGCTGGCAATATTTCCATCCGTTTGGAGATCATGAACCTTCTCTCTTCAAGCTACATTTTCTCTGCATGCCACAGATTGAGGAGTGGGAGAACTTTCTATTAGAATCTCATCATTTGCTATTTTCAGGTGGTTGCTGCCAACATGGTGAGGACTGACAGATCATTGTCAGGTACTCATCTTCTCTGTGCTGTTGGAAGGTATCAAGAAGCTTGTTCGCAGGTTTTTCTTCTCTTTCTTGAGAAATTGCTGCATTTATCTTCCATTAATTCAAATGTTTTATGCTTTTCCTAGTCCACTTGGACCTCTTATCTTTGTGTATAATAGTTCTTAGGTTTAAAACTGTCAAGCACCTTTCATTCTCTTTATATACAGCAATATTTTGAAAATGTTTATCTTGAAGATAAATGAATATAAAATTCATTCAATATGGGAGAGTGACAATGTGCAAATTTTAGAATTGTATTGAAAAAAGCAACATTCATGGACTGAAAATACTTGCTCCTTCAGTCTTTTGTTCTGTATACCCCATTTCCTGCACTTTTAGCTATTACTAAGCAATAAAATAATTTCTCCCACCCCACCCAAAAACAAAAAAAAAAAAAAAAAGGAAAGAAAAATCATGGACTGTTGGATTAAAGACCAGTATTTCTTCCCTGAGTTTTAAGAATTTTCTAAATGTAGTCCTACTTCCTGCTGCCTTGTGCTTTTGCTCAAAATCCATGCCTTCCAATTTATTGGGTATAAATCACAGGACTCTTGGGGAACACTAGGTAGATTAGTCAACTATGTGATACACCATTCATTTTACAAAATGAATGTGGACTTTACCTTCCTTTTCCATGTCTTCACCGTATAGCACCTTATGCCATGAGAACTGGATATTAACTATGGTTGAAGAGCATATTTAAGAACGGTTATTTGAGATGTTATTCCTTACTGTGGTAGTTGCAATTTAGCAATACATTAATACAAATGTACGAAAGGAAAAGAGACCCATCAACATGACATTATTGTGGTTTTAAGATGGGAAGAACAAATTGGAGGAGGTGGTGTGGATGCATATGCAAATAATATATATTTGGTCAAAGTTGGTGTTTTCATTGTTTAAAAGCCATATTGGTTTGTACTAATTTCAAGGGATAGCTTTTTGCAAATGAATTAAATCACTGCATGTTGTTTTTGATTTTTGGGTTAACAAAAGGTCATTTTGGCTATTGACCCTTCCATTATATAAAAGTTAAGCAATAATGTGTGTGGGATCAATATCTTGAATAGTTCAAAAACAAGCTAAATGTACATAAACATGAACAAATGACTCAATTTGCAAGTATTCAGTATTTCAATGTTGTGCAATCTTATCATGAAGAAAGATAACTTGTGTATATTAAATAGAATCATAACTCAAATTTCTGGACAATAATGTAAAAAGCATTTGGAATCACAAAATGGCATGCTCTATGCTCTAAATTTCTGAATGAATTCTTTATCAACTTGCCTTTCCTTGGTATTCCATCCAAGATACACTCCCTTATTGGAAATTCGTGATGTATTTTTATGGATTGAAAAAATTCTATTATTTTGTTTTTGCTGAATTAAAAAAAAAAAAATGTCTATTAAATGTTGGAGAAAATGTACTTTTCCCCTCTGAATATGCGTCTCACCTTTTCTGCAGCTGCAAGATGCTGGGTGTTGGACAGATGCTGCAACCTTAGCTGCTACACATCTAAAGGGTTCTGACTATGCAAGGTTATTTCCCTTATATTCTCCTTTGCTATTAACTGTGGAAATTTATCAGCATATCCTGTTATGTTATGGTTTTTTAGTATATGAAGGCACATGGCATGTGATAAAAAGAGGCACAAAAGGCATAACTGTGACATTTAAATTTTTAGGGGTCCGCTTGATTGCAAATTCTTTTAAGGGCTAAGAATTTGTTTTGAAGTAAACTCTGTGTGGGGTGTGCTCACTTTGATAGATTGCTGCCCTCAATGTTTTAGGCTTCTTGCTTTCAGTCCTTTTTTGGCACATAACTTCGATTTCAGCAGTTACTTTGTTATCTTCTTTTGCTATTAACTATTGAAATTTATCAGCTTATTCTGTTATGTAATGTCTGTCCCAGAAAAAAAGTAAAAGATTCTGTTATGTTATGGTTCTCCGGTATACGCAGGCACATTGCATATACTAGAAAAGGACCCAAAAGGCTTCCCATGATATTTAAATTTTTAGTCCTTGATTGCAAATTCTATAGGGTGAAAGAAACTGATTTGAAGTAAATGTGTGGGGTCTGTGCTCAATTTGATAGATTGCTCCTCTCAATGTTTTGCGCTTCTTGTTTCTATAATCACTTTCTGATGCACATCAACGTCAGGGATTTAATGCAGCAAAACAACTCTTCAAATAATTAAATGTATGCACCTCAAACTTTTACAATGATATTACTTCCCTTGCAACCATTGATAATAGGTAAAGTTTATAAATAACGAGGTCATATTCAAAAAAATAAGGTTTTCAGATTTATTAGAAGTGAATGGCTGGAATCATGCCATGGTTAGCATACGGAATTACAGGAGCCTTACTGTGGACATTGGCAAGGCTTCCTGATGCTTGCTTTATGTAAAGATGGGCCACAATTTCCTTTTCTTGGCTTTGGTGAGGCCACATCTACCTCATCGACTTGCAAATGGTTACAGCAAGCCAAATTTAATGATGCTGGGGATCTAATTTCTCCATGAAGTGCTGTCCTAACTGCATCTATTATATCCATGCAGGGTGCTGCAGAGATGGGCTGACCATGTTCTTCATTCAGAACACAACATCTGGAGGTGAGAGAATATTGGTTGCTTATTTTCTTCAGTTTTTAACATTCGTAAAGCAGGGTTCTCTGAATCAAAAAAGCTTTGAAATGGTGTGTAGGGCTCTCATTTTGTATGTTGCAGCTGGTGCAATCCAGGAGGCATTGGCAGCAATTCGTGAAGCACAGCAACCAGATACGGCTGCCATGTTTATACTAGCTTGCCGTGAAGTTCATGCAGCATATGTTTCAAATTTGGAGGGCTCTGAGGACGAGGAAACAGTCAAGAAGCAACAGCTTATCTTGCCTGGTTTGGATCCTGAGAATGAGGATGTCATCGCTGTGGGTGAATACTATGGGCAGTATCAAAGAAAATTGGTTCATCTATGTATGGACTCACAGCCCCTTTTTGACTAGGTGATGGGGCTGTACTGCATCTTCTGTGCAAAAAAACAATTACAGAGAACTGTATAGCTGGAGGCTAGGTTGATTATCTGCCAACTCAGCTTTTGATTTGTAGAAAACATGCCTGTCTCTATGCCTGCAAATACAGCTACACGTCCCCAAGGATGGAAGAAAAGAGCTCCCTAGGTTGTAGTAACAAGAAGCAAAGTGCAGCTTGATAGTTGTGCATGTGGGATTGATGAGAATGTCTGACAGTGGATACTATTGCAATTGGCAGAAAAGCCGTTTATTCTTGTAATAATAGACTTGGGGAAAGATCAAGACGGTAAACACTTAAAAAGAGGATTTTCCGTCTACTCGTAGCCATGGTTTTTTTTTTTTTTTTTTTTTTTTTTGTAGTATAGGATACATTAGATCATTTATGTCAAACATACAAGAACCGTGATACCCCTCAATTATGGATTATGGGTTTATTCTTTGTAATTATTTGCCATTGGTGAAGGGAGTTGCAATGCTCTGTTTTGTCTTTCATCGCCATGTAAAATTAGCGCTAATCAATAAATCTCATTTCTCTGAACTGTAAGGCATTGCTTCTTAAGAGCAAAGTTACATTTCCATCTACTTGCAGCCTTGGTTTTTTGTAGTATAGGATACATCAGCTCACTTATGTCAAACATACAAGAACCGAGACACCCCTCAATTATGGATTATGGGTTTATTCTTTTTAATTATTTGCTATCGGTGGAGGGAGTTACATTTCATGTGATATTCTTGCAATCTTGGTGACAGAACCAAAGGTGGTTGTCCTCGTTAATTGAAGGTTGATACTGATTGAATGGTACTGAAAGCATTGCAAGTGGTATGGATTCTTGTGCTTGGAGCCTGCTTTATTAATTGTTATTGTTGTTGCCTTAATTCTGCATTTTAGTCGTCTAATACGTACAACGTGTTATATAACTATATGCAAGCTACATCCAAGTATAAGACATCTTTGTTGACTTTTCTTAATAATAAGAAATAGGGATAGGCTGTAAATTCATTGACAATATATGCATACCGGTTGCTACATAGTTGGTACTCATCCTTTAGAGACGAGTACGAGATGGATGGCGAACAGCAGGAATTGAACTTGTGTATACTAGCCAAGTAGTCTTATTATGGCTAGATCCAATCTCCTGGTCCCACTCCTCACGGAAAGGAGAAGAATTTCATACATACATATATATATGTATATATATGTATATACCTATAAATTTATGTATGTATGTCTTTTGGTAGAAATTTTTATTCTTTAAATTTAGCTTGGAGATTTTGGGCGGAAAAAAAAAAAAAAGAAGCTTGGAGACTAATTAATGACGCACGCATTGAGGGTACACTAGAAGTAATAGGCTTTACTTTTATATGTATTCTACGTGTATTGTCTTGTAATAGGCAGTTATTCTAAGGTTATGGATGTACAAATAATGGCGCCGTTTAGGGCCCGACGCAATTGGCTTGTTGATATTTTGCTTAAAATTGGGTCATCATCAGGTAAAGTTGGGTCATGAAAAGCTCTTTCGATTGCCCTTTTCCCTAAAGGAGTCCATAATATTCTGAAAACATCAATAGAAAATGAATCTTCACAATAGCCATGTAGAGGGGTTCCTTATGCTGTATGAGGTAGGGTGTTCGGCCATTGGGGCCTAAATAACAAGAATTAGCCTTGCAGATGGAAATTCTGACAAGGAAGTCAGACTAATGGGTTCACATAATCAGGATCAAGGGCATGTAGTTAGCTCACTGGACAAAATCAGATTTCCCAAGTTTTGATTACAACTCCAATTCTACGTTGCGGCTGGGAAGATGTGATCATTTCTTTCAGCAACGATGCAGTCAGGTTGGTCTAGTTAGGTTGAGCCCACGTAAATCGGGTCTTTTGTGCTGGATGGGAGTAGGAGTAAGGTCGGATAAAATTTAGAGGGATTAAGTCTAAATTTACCTATCAACAAAACCTCATCCGCAAAATCAAACAAAAATGTTTTTGAAAAACATGATAACATTTCACTTGTAACTGAAAAACAACTTTTTTATTGTAATACAACTATCTAAAAAACTTTTAATTTACATTTATTGACATGTATATGTATTTAATTTTTAGTATTATAATTTATATAATATATATAGGTTGAATTAAAATTTACACTTTTGATAGGACTTTTTTGGTAAATAAATCATAAATCTAAGCTATGCAGTCTAAAATTTGAGTTTTATACAAATACAGGCTCCTTTTCGAAAAAAAATTACGTAAAAGGGCTCGTTTTAAAAAAATTTACAAATATAGTATGTTGAAGGTGCATTAAGTGAATACATTACGTAAAAGGGCTCGTTTTAAAAAAATTTACAAATATAGTATGCTGAAGGTGCATTAAGTGAATACATCTTCAGTATTTTATGATTTTTACAGTGAAAGTGCATCCACTTAATATACTTTTAGTTCAAATTGTGATACTAAAGGTGCATCCATTTGATGCGCCTTCTAATAACCTTATTAATTCTCTCTCATCCGAAACGATAAAGTAATATTCTTATAACCCTTAACTTGCCAACTGAATGGAAGGTTTGACATAGTAATCAATTATATAAAATCATAATTAGTAGAACACCTCAACAAATATGGTAAGTGGAGAAGAAATAAGTGTATGGAATAATCATCTAATGACCATACAAGTAGAATAGAAGAAAAAGTAATTGTAAATTGTAAAATTAAGATACATTGAACGGCAATATATGATGAAAAGTGAAATGAATTTTGAATAATTGGTGTATACAGAAAAGTTATAATGAATGCTAACATCAATACAATAGAAAAATAAAGGAGAAAACAAAAAGAATAGATGCCTACACCTTACGGCACGAGAAAGAAGTGAACATCCTTATCTAGGTGTGTCGGAGTAAGCTCAGGTGGTAAATCGTCGAGTTTAAGTTCCTTAGGAGGAACTGTGTCAGTTGGATGGCCCAAATACAGTTGAGTGATGCCTTTACCCATAGATGACTGTATAGAGTTAGAATGTCACTTTTGAGGAGTTGGTGAAGTCGTGAGGTCAAAATGTTACTTGAACCTGGGAGTCATGTATGAGCTAGATCCAGCCTTAAAGCTGGATTCAGCTTCTGAAGTGGAGGCAACACCTGACCTAGGGTATGTACTGTATCCCCTACTGATATGCCTTAGGTCTATGAAATGATGTGCATATGGTGAGATATCGTCATCGAAGTCTACTCGATGATGTATTGTTCAAGCTTTTCCTTCTTAAAATCTAGCTCTACCCTTAGGTGGTGTATGAAGAGCTGGCATCTCCTCATTAGCAGGTGGTCCCTACTCCTTATCATAGTCTATATGGGGTGGCTCATATATGCCCTCCTATTATAGGTAGAGGATAAAGCCACTATGCTGCTCAATGAAGTTAAGTGCTCTATTTGCAATACTCAATGTTGTAGGATAGTCAGGTACCAGTCTGATACTCTTGAACGAGTCCACCTGAAATAAGTAAAGAAAACATATGTTGGTATATATGATAGCAAGTATAAATGAGTAAAAAATAAAATAATGGACGATTTTAGATATATGTACCAATCGACCAATGATAGCTCCGTAATGTGTAATATAATGCCAGGTGATATGTTTATACTATTGCTAGTGGCTCTCATCGACTCTTCAAGGACCTTGGATGTGTACTAGAAATTCGTATCTCTATCCCTAAGCTTAGATGTAGGAAGAGTGTATGTTGATCCAGTTAGCATCTGTCCTATCTCGGAGGTCTAGTCGGTGGAGCTGCTCTAAGGTGTTGACCTCCTATAGAACATATTGATATCCACCAAACTATCGAACAATACAGTTTGGAAAATATCACTTAATGATGTGGAAACATATGAATGGTACTTGGGCAGTCCAAATGTGTCGGCCGACAATACAAAAGTGAGGCAACAACTGTAGCAACTTCTCTGTATAAGGCTCCCAAACAACCTAAAGGGCAAAATAAAAGGGGAAAAAAAACCAGTCAAACTAAGAAAAGGACAGCAAATAGGATAATTTATCATATCATACTTGTCGCATCACTTGCATGTCAAAAGCTGTGTGATACGCATCTATGATATGTATCAGATGTTGAGTCGTATCCTGCACAACCCTTCATTTGGCCGTTAATGGCCTATTCCTGTTGATAATAAACCCATATCGACTGGGGGGCAACATGTGGGAATCTATCTCAAGTCCAGACCTGCAGTAGAATTGCAGCTCTTCTTAGCTCATGCGTGTCGGATGATGAGGTAAAGCACAGTTGTCGATACAATAATGCCAAGCACGTACTGCTCCAACTAAACTACCCAGCTATTGAGAAGTCTTCTAGCAATAGTAGGAACATCAGGTGAATAAGGCTAGAGGATTTATCCATAAATATGAATCCTCTCATCAAGCTGAGTATGTACACACGCGCATACTATCGAATCGTCTCATCTCCGCCCCATGGGAAGGTATCCGAAAGTGCTTCCGCAACCACGTTAGAGATAAGCGAGCACCCTTCATTCGAGCAAGCTTTACGCCTAACAGCCTCTCTCTTACATTAGCCTAGCTCTTCTCATCATCTGTCTCTGTTCGCTCCGTTACCGCAAACCCCTCAATTGGAAGTTTAAGCTAGACCTCAACATCTTGTAGTATGATGGTCACCTCTCTGGTGGGTAGGTAGAATGTGTATGTCTTAGGCTTTAACCTCTCAATAAGTGCTGTAATCAGATGCCAATTCAATATAATAAATGGGAGCTATGCAACTCCCTAGAACCTAGCCTCTCATATGTACGGCTCTATCCTAGGATATATAAGGATATCTTGCTCATCCTCACATAATAACATCTCACTACATCACACTCGTAATGCATAGGCTGCCTCTTAAACAAACATTCAGTTAAGTTAGCAAATAACACATCGTTAATAAGAGAATTGATTGTAAAAGATAATGACATTACTTATCCTACCCTTTTAGACGACCTGTGAACGGTAACTAGCTTACCTCACAAGTACGCGTAGATCAATCGGTTTTGGTTCTATCTATCTTGCGATCACATACAAACATGTTTAGTATACAAAAAAGAAAAAGAAAAAGAAAAAATATATATATATATAATCATTACAGCTATGAATGTATTACAATATAATGCCTAGATAGAAAGGAATATGTATCAACCCTATTAATTTTCGGACACCTCATCCTATTATATCTTTCCTGCTCAAATGCGTTGTATCTAGTTTTGTCTGACCGCTCTCGAGCATCCATCTCCATGTGATATCACTTACGCCTAGGTTTACTTTTTTTTTTTTCGTAATAAGTCAATGTTCAGATGTAGATAAGGGAAGCTAACTTACGGCTAATTCAGTTCGTCACCAATTGAGTAAAAATGAGTTCTATAACAATCCATCTGGTTTACTCACTTATACTATGGTCCTATTGCCGATTTGCTATCCACCCTCATACTTGCAATAGTAGCATATATATGGGAATAAGGTATCTTATATATTTGCCACTTTTGACAAGTGTAAGTGCGACCTCTAAAGTCAATTGCATTAATGTATAGCAACCACATACTGATTTCAAAACGGATTTATACTCTCGACAAAGTGTATAGCAACCACGACTCTCCAAGGTCGGGCAACGACCAAATGTGAACAGAGCTTGGAACAGCGATTGACAACAACCAATCTATGTTGAGTGGTGCCTCTTGAACTGAGTAATCGTTCATAGCTCCGATGAACAGTTCCTCGCTCAATTTCGGACAGAGTAGCAACAACTTGACACGAGCAGATCTGAGCTCCATTTAACTCTCCACACCATACCATCGAGCACTCAAGAAGCAACAACCGAGCATCTTTTGCTACTGATCCGAGCTTCATTGAGCAAGAACAGCTCTTTCGAGCTTAGCTAAAAAGACCGGAGCTCATAGACGAGCTACAACTCCGGCAAAGCAACACTCAACTGACCAGCTTCTCGATGCAATGCCAAGCTATTTTCTACTGAGCTACTCGCAGCTCCGGGCCAAGCATGAGTATCAGACCAAGCAAGATCAGTAGTTGCGACTTGCAACTTTATCTAATCCCCAAATTTATGAGCAACCTCATACTCTAAGTATAACGAGCACGACCTGAGTTTGCCACGACTCAACCAAGCTCTTAAGTCGCAGCTTCATGCCTGATCTTCTTTATGCACTAATAAAACTTAGCAATTCATCAGGCCAAGCAGCCCCACGGAAGCCAAGCTATTTCCAAAGGATACTGAGCAGCTGAGCCAAACCCTAATTCATGCCGAACGCCAAGCAACAGCTCCACACTTCAAGATAATCCAAATAAAAACCAAGCTGACCAGAGTCGACTTTACTCAGCAGCTCATGCATCTAATCCTAGCTCCTTTGTCATAAACGAAACTCAACGACAACCAAGACCGAGCTGTTAATTTCAGCTCCCAAGCAGCACCAGCACCAACTTGAACTTCCGGGAACATTGATCGAGCTGCTTGCGTTCCAAAGCAGAGGACTTCATTAACATTAGCAATGTTGACAAGCATGGATGAAACTCGGATAGCTTATGTTGAAAAACCCACTCACTTAGACGACCAAGCTCCTTCGATTTGAATGCGTTGAGCTGCAAAAAATGCGGTAGCACACGACAAGTTCCTGAGCTCAACAATTCTAAACGCCATACAATTTAAATTCACATATCCGTCAATGCTGACCTGAGCTCCAAGACTCAAGCCCTTTCATGCTATCATCCGCACTCCAAAATGAGCTGTCCTCTCAAGCAACAACGTCCTGAGATGAACAGCAGCAGTACTCTCGAACTATGCTTGAGGTCAAGGTAACTTTGCTCCGAGCTAAACTGTGGTCGGACCTAGAAGCCGAGCTCTTCGTACAAAAGTTCGAGCTCCGAACAGCAGAAGCTGTAGCACAGAGGGACCAAGACGATCCATGATAGATAAGCAACTCCAAACGCATCGAATGATCTGGACAACTCTGAGCTTTGAGCACATCTGAGTGCATCCGTGCTCTCACCAACTGAGTCGAGCTGCATTGATAGTAGACCCGAGTTGAGCTAAACAGTACGTACCGAACCAAACTACTACTAGCATTCATGACCTTCCCTCGAAGGCCGAACCGAGCTGCGTGTAGTCAAGCCAAGTTGCTACAAGTCCATCCTTCGATCTCCAAGCTCCACTTGAGCCTTTTTAGAAGCGTCAAACTCCACAATGCTGAACTGCTATTTTAGAACACCATGAGGAGAAGTACCCGAGGCCTTTGCAGCAACAAATCCGAGGAAACCAGCCATTCCTGTGCAGCTCTGCACAAGTAACCGACCTTCAAGTGAACTGCTGTCTACTTAACAGCAGCTAAGAGTGAGCTTGGCGTGCCGACTAGTTAAAGTAAACAACACCGACCTGTAATTTCGAGCATCCAAACTCCATACAATGATGACCGACCTGAGCTGAACAATATTTCAACTATTGCCTAATAAGGCAATACAGTTAATGTTTAGAAAAGGAGCTCCATGTCAACTTGTCTTCCTTTTTATAAAGCCCACTGCCCATCTCAAATATTGTAGCTAGTTCATGTGTAGCCCAGTCTTGCCAAGCTTCAGTGCATTATAATTGCAGGTCAATGCTTTATACCGCATGCAATTATTATTTAGTTTTTCAGGGACACATACAGGACTCTCCAATGCGACAAGCGTCAGGGAAGTTCATCAATCCTTTTTATTTCATTAAGCACAAAGTTAATAGTGGACCCTTCTGTCACTGGCCCATCCCATCTATTTTGAAGTTGATCTTAAAAGACTCCAATGGTAGCTTGAAAAAGGGGGAATATATACATCCTCCTTTGTCATTTCCAAGGCGACATGTTGAGACTACATTTAAGCTCCTCAGGGCATAGTGACTCTTCCAAGCACCATAGTGCATCATCAGAAGTGCCAACTGAGCTCTATATACTAATTAGAGCTCTACATCCCACAACTACTAAGTAGTGATTTTGAGTATACAACACCAAGCTATCAAGTTTCAGCACTTACTCACACACGGACTCTCATTGATGGAAGATAAGTACAGCTTCACTGTTGCTATTTATGATTTGTTTGTTATTTATTTTTCATGATACATGTTTCGTGCTAACTTCTTGTTAATATTTATGTTTATTATTAAGTTACGTTTGATTATGAGTTGCTCCATGATCTATATTTTGACAAGCTTGAAAAATGTCAACCATTCTACACTCATAGCAGTTTATTCAATTCTAAGTAAATTCATTTATACCTTCTTTTGAGATGAATATGGGAATCTAGAAACAAACTGAGGCTAGAGAAACACCCTTCGCTTTGAGTTTATAAAAGCATACTTTGCTAATGAGCTACTCCTTAATAGCTCTAAACTCTAGCAATTTATGAGTGACGAGCAATCTAAACACTGTGTAATCCCTGATCCTAATTGAAAATAGATGACTAGATTGAGATGTCTCAGATATTATGGAGATCAACATAAAATACTCTTAAGTCCTATGATAAACAAGGATGGCAAGCTATTTAAATGCCCTAAGATATTAAGTGGCGATGAGTAAAACACTAAGTCCTACAATTTGCAGGGATGACGAGGAAATAAGCCTAAAGACCTAGATCATTAATGGACCAGGGGCCAACCAACCTACCTTACTACTCGACTTGGCATAAGTGGTGTTCGGTTCAAACAACCTGCTTTCTTTCCTTACCTCTTTATGTACACTAACCTTTTTAGGCCCTTGCCTTTTCAAACATACCGACATTTTTAGGTGCTCCAACCTCTCTTAACCTTTGCCACTTTAAGCTATTGCTTCTCTAGACATTTTAGCCTCTTTAGGCCTTTTATAGTAGACTTTTCCAAAGCTCCTATGACAAAGTTGTCCTCTCTAGGTTTATAAGTTCACTTTTCTAAAATTAGCCAAGATTTGGCCTTGTTTAGCCTAACTGTTCGGCTTCATTTACCTAGATACTTGATGCTCCATCAGTCAACTTAGCATAGGCCATGCATAAGTTGGACATCTCATCTACCTTATCATTCCACTTAAGCTAATGCCATAATTCAACAAATCATGGATAAGCCTGGAAGTGCCATAATCTTTGTCTACTAACTTAGCTTATCTTCATCCAACAACAACTTGGTTTGGAGCCTTAAGGTTCCATACAAGTGCTTACTCTCTTTGCCAAGCTTGTTGCCAAAGAGAGCAAGGCGAGGCAAGTGTTGATAGTTTTTTTTTTTTTTTTGGTAAATAAGCCTTAGACTCAAATAGCCTAGTCTAAGTATAATTAGAACTCACCTACTATAAATAAGAGACAAACCCTAGGTAAGAGGCTCTCTCATTCATTCTTTCTTCTTCTTTATTTCCTTACAGTATTATTCTCGCAAAAAGAAAGGTGACTTAGGTATTGGAGTAGCTATGTTGAAGCATCATTTAGTGCCCCTTGTACCCATTTTCTGTTTATAAGTACTTACATATTGGAACGAAAATTGTCTATCAATACATTATATGCTAACTTAAAAAAAAAAAAAATTATTGATGGACGTTTGAAATTTCTGAATTGCATGAGTATTAACTTCATCAACCTTTTATATGATATTATTATTATTAAATGAATTTAATACTTTTCATATGTGATTAAATAGTAAGCAAATATATAAGCAAATATAATTACAAATAACTCTTCTAAACTTTAACCTAAATGCAAATTTATTCCTTCAATTTTTAAATATTGCAATTTACCCCCTTAAGCTTTAATAAATTTGTAATATGAAGGGCATTTTATTTTTTTAGTTAAAAAGTTATACTATAACCAAATTTTAGGGGGTCTTAATATACATTTTCATAAGTTCAAAGGGGTGTTTCTATATTAAAGTTAAAGTTTAGTAAGGTTATTTTTAATTTATAGAGGCTATTTGCTAATTTAGTAACGCTTTTCATTTTTGTTGTTGGGGGGGGGGGGGGGTGGTGGTGGTGGTGGTGGTGGTGGTAGTGGTGGTGGTGGTGTGGTTTGATTTACAACATTTGAAAATTCAAGGGGTCAATTTGTATCTAAGTAAAAGTTTAGTAGGGTTATTTGAATTTTCCTAATATTTTTCTTAGATTACAAAATATGGTTCAATTTGTAAACCAAACTGAACCAAATTAAAGTTTTACAGTTTTAGAAAATTCTTAATTGAACCCATACAATTTGGTTTGAAGTTATAAAAAAGAGTGAATTTTTATGATTTTGTTTAGTTTCAAAAGAAAACTAAATCAAACTGGACTGTGCACACTTAATCATATTAGAAATTGAACACATAATCAAAGACTTAGCAATAGCCATGAGTCTAGTGAGACTTTATGATTAGCAAATAGATAAGAGTAAGACGAAGTGATTTCGGTTCATAGGAACATGAATGAATGAAATTAAAAACTACTACTTGTCTACATATTGCTAAGGATAACATTGAAGGAAGTAAGGGTAGACTTGTTCATAAAAGTTACAACCAATCTTAACTAAGTCATGAATCAAATTAAATAGAATTAGATGGTAAATTGTGATTCTTTTGTATTCTAGTTAAGTTGATGGTTTAGTTAGAAGAGAGTTTAAACAGTTCATGATTTAGTTGTAAGGGTTAGATTGAATTAAACTATTGTAGCCTAAACCAAATTGCTTTTTATTTGAAAAAAAAAAAAGGAGAAGAAAAAAAGTAGCAAACTTTGATTTTTGAATGCTAAGAAATAAGTTGACCTAATAATCTTTATGGCGAATAAGAAAAAAGGAACCTAACTTTAACTCTAAGATATCAACTCTTAGTCATTAACGCTTGCACTCTTCCCTCATTTCACTTTGATGCATGCTAAAGTAAATCCCCACTCTCAATTCGTGCCTTTATAACTTACCTTAGTCTTATCTTTAATCTTAGTCTCAACTTTTCATAATCCTATGGTCTCCCTCTTGTCTCTTGGTCTTTCTCAACCTTAGACATGTTAGATCCAATAATCTTTTTCTCTTCATAACTTATCATGTAATATGGATGATCTAGTAGGAAATTTATAGGATAACTTTGAGCAATAAGTTGAGCTTATCCTATGAAATTTATTATCAATAATTCTTTTTTAGATATGTATGTATGTTATTGTAGTTCCACTTGCTATTTTTTTTTTTTAAACGTGAGATCTTGGACCGAATAATTTAAGTAAAAAGTACAATGATATTTGTATATTTTAAACAACAATGTAATAAGAATATTTAGGTGATTGTAAAAGAGGTTGGAATTGAAATGAACCAAATAAAATTGAACCATATTTGAAATACTATACCATATCATGTTGAATCGACTCATGAGCACCTCTAACTTAGAGCAAGGTTATGTTTAATTGTGACAAATCATTTGTTGATGAGGGTAAGCACATATTTTCTTTCTTTTCTTTTCTTTTTTATTCTCCAAAATGAAGAGTGACAAGACAAGGAATTACAGAAGAAGAGACATGAATTGGAAACTACAATATTCAAAATTTTACACTTTATGTCATGTGAGTTTTAGGGAAAGTAATGTTATGGGTTATTACCCTTGGAGCCAGGTTTTTTTTTTTTTTTTGTTATAGTCGCTTTACTATGTCTCAGTCTTTTAATATGTGTTCTATGTTACATTAAGAATATTTAGTAATTGGCTATACCTTTGTAAGTTTTGCACATGTATTATATTATAATAATCGGTTTTTTCTTTCTTTTTCCAAGTTATGGATGTAAACATGATGTGTCACGATCGTCATTCAAGGTCAATTATCTTTAGCATAGTTTATACGATGGAAAGGATAACAACCATGACACGATCACATAGATTTTAGAATAATATCAAAGTAGTGTTTGGACACATATATATATATATTATTAAAGCGTTTAGAGTTTTGAATAACTATCGAAACAATATTTTGATTGTTTTTACTTATTTAACCTTTTAAATAAAACTTTTATTATTGATAAATAATTTTTTAATACATTTAATTATAAATATAGGAAAATTTAGAGATTTTACGTCTCTCTTTTCCTTCTCTAATATTCTCACTACTCTCTCTCTCCCTTACTTTGTCCTCCAATATTTTCACTACTTCCTCTTTTTCTCTCCTCCACCGTTCCTATTACTCCTTATTCATCTCCTCCACTACTCTCATCTCTTTCTCTTTCTCTTTCTATTTCTCATCTATTATTATCTTTTATCAATATTATAATATATTTAATTATATTGCGTGATTTTATTTATTTTGTGCATACTTAACATGGGTACGTCATTCGCTAGTATATACATATATACATATGTATATAGATGCCTAAACTTAAATTTTTTTCTTTTCCCATTTTACTATCTCAAATTTTGAGCGGAAGAGCTAAGAAAAATAACTGTTTGTCATAATAACCATTATCTTAAAATGGGATAAATAATTCTAGATATATTGTTCTTAGATCTTCACCAATAGAGTTT
Organism: Lumnitzera racemosa; assembly: GCA_024138005.1. NCBI lineage: Eukaryota > Viridiplantae > Streptophyta > Magnoliopsida > Myrtales > Combretaceae > Lumnitzera > Lumnitzera racemosa. The sequence goes on along the minus strand of JAMXBC010000007.1, from coordinate 71,316,817 downwards.
TTAGGTAATCTTAGAGTGTAAGGTAGGTTAATTGACCCATGGTACACTTCTATGAGCCTATATAAGGAATATATGACTAAATGTGATATGAACCTATAGATGAATACATGAAACTCGATATCATGCATAACCAAAGGGATGGGTCCAAGCTACAAGATGGCTTGAAAGGTAAATAATAGTTAAAAGTTGAGTAAGGGGTTCATGTGCACCGACGAAGGATATGATGCACCAACGTTTCACACGAGCTCAGGTCACACTTGATATGACATACAAGTATGGCCAGAGGTCACTCACCATTAGTTCACACTCGAATGGGCTAAATAAGAATAACTCAAGAGTAAGAGGAACACTTAGCTTGAGAGTGAAAAATTTCAGTGTATTCTCTGTATTCTGCTGTTGTTTTTGACTTTTACACTATGATAGTATTTATATCATCCTATTAGGACAAATCCTAAGTTATAGAAATTACAAAAGAGTAGTCCTTATTTGTTAAAAGTAAAAAGAGAATAATTTATAAGGAAAATATGAAATCATGTAAAAAAAGGAACGCAGACGTCCTTTGTCAGAAAGGATAGTATGCAGTCAGTAAAGCATAATGCGTGCATGTTTTTATGGTGATTCTAATAGTATTGTGGTCCGGATAGGGGCGGGCCTTAGTTCGGGCCTGTTCGACGTAAAAAACGGCTAGATAAAGGTTGGTTTAAGGACAGTTCACATGGGATTAGCTTCGGATGGTTAGTTCCTGACAATTCTCGGCTTCAGAAATAGTGGGGATTGTTGCATTCAGATCTGGTGTTGGGACTATGGTTTAGTGGAGGGTTTGGCTTGGTATGTTGTTTGATCACCTCAGCAACATCTTGGATGACATGGAGAGCATAGTAGCTTGGCATATTGGATTGGGGCAAGTACTGATCCTCGGCGCTTAACTCACCTCGGATAGCTCGGTAGACTACTTGAGAGAGCCTTCAGGCTTAGGAGCATGTAATCAGTCCTTGATCTCTATCATCCCCTTGGGTTGTTTGAGATTTGGGATCAAATCTGGTTTAGATCTAGTTTGCTTGTCGTTACGAGTGTAAGGTTAGAGGTCGACAATGTTGAAAGGGTTTGAGACTCCATATCCTTTAGGTAATTCAACCTTATAGGCGTTAGGATTGATCTTTTCAAGCACTCTGAAAGATCCATCGGCTCTAAGAGACAACTTACTCTTCCTCAAGTTTGGGAATCGTTCCTTGCTAAGGTGTATCTAAACCAAATTACCTGGTTGAAATTCTCTCTTGTTCAGTCCTCGGCTTTGCTTCTCAGGCTTAATAGCAGCTCGACCCAATTGCTTTACAACCTTCTGGTACATGGTTTTGATGGCCTTAACTTTCTTGATGGTTGACTGGTTATCATCATCAGTTCTCTGTTGGGGTACTTGGTCCAATGGGAGCTTAAGGTTGAACACGTAGGCAACTTTGAATGGAGACATGCTTATGATGCTGTGGATGGTCTGATTGTAAGAGAATTCAATGATTGGTAGACATAGATCCTAATCGGCCATGTTTCATCCGACAGCAACCCGTAACAAAGTTCCTACGGTTTGGTTGACAACTACAGTTTACCCATCGGTCTGTCAATGGTAGGACGTGTTGTACAATAACTTGGTTCCCAGTCGCCTCCAAAGTGTCCTCTAAAAGTAGCTCATGAACTTGGGATCTCGATCCGAAACTATAGTTCTGGGCACACCGTGAAGCTTAATCACCTCTTGCAAGAAAAGAAAAGAGATAGTTGAAGCATCGTTAGTCTTGGAATAAGGCACGAAACGTAATATCTTGCTAAATTGATCCACAACTACCATGATGAAGTCCTTTCCTTGGGACGTCCTCAATAATCCTAACATGAAGTCTATTCTTAGCTTGGACCATGGTTTGGTCAAGATCAGCAAGGGTTGGTAGCGTCCTTACTTGATTCGACTCTTTGCTTTTTGGTAGGTCACACATCTTTCCAGCATGGATTAGACATCTCTCTTTATCCTTAGCTAAAAGAATCTAGAGGATAATACCTTATAAGTTCGACGCTGGCCAAAGTGTCCCGTCAATCCCCTTTCATGTGCCTCACGCACTTACAATTCTTATATGGAATAGGTTGGGATATTTAGCGTCCTCTTCCTAAATTAGTATCTATCTTCCTTGTAATAGTCATCCAGCATTCGTCCTTCTTCACATCAGACGTAGATAGGACCAAAGTATGGGTCCTTGACATACAAATTCTTAATGGTTGAAAACCTATGTAGCCTTGCCTGTAGTTTGGTTAGGAGGGTATGTCGTCTCAACAGGGCATTAGCCATTACATTGTTCTTTTCGTTCTTGTATTTTATTACATAAGAAAAACCTTCTATGAACTTAACCCACTTAGCTTATCTTTGGGACAACTTCGATTGGCTCTTGATTCATGATCGGTGTAGATCATGAATTCCTTGGGCAGCAGGTAGTGTTGCCATACTGTTAAGGCTCTAGATTAAGGAATAGAACTCCTTGTTGTAGACGGAATAGTTGAGTGTGGCTCCTCAAAGATTCTTACTGAAGTAAGCAATAGGTCGGCCTTTTTGCATCAGTACAACACCTATGTTTAGTCTGACCGCATTACACTCTACCTCAAATACCTTGTTGAAGCTCGGCAAAGCTAAGATGGGGGCTGTAGTTAGCCTCTCCTTCACGTCTTCAAAACTCCTCCTCTCTTTTTCACCCTGTCTAAATTCAACATTCTTCTTTGAGAGTTTGGTGAGTGGGGCCACAATCGTACTGAAGATCTTTATGAATTAGTGATAGAATGATGCTAGGCTGTGGAAACTCCTCATGTCGGTAGAACAAGTCGGCTCGGGCCATTCTATAATCACTCTTATCTTCCCCTCATCAACTCAGATGCCACCTTCACTTACAACAAATCCCAAGAAGATTACCTCAAATCAGCAGAAATCGCACTTCTTCATATTGGCGTAAAGTTGTTAGGCTTGGAGTTTTGCAAGCACTTGTCTGAGGTGCTTTCAATGTGTCTCTAAGTTGGGATTGTATACTAGGATGTCATCAAAATAAACCACGACAAACCTTCCTAGTAATTCTCAAAGCACATGATTCATAAGTTGCATGAATGTACTTGACGCATTGGACAAGCCAAATGGCATTACAAGCCTTTCATACAAACCGTATAGTGTCTTGAAGGTTGTCTTCCTCTCATTGCCTTCACGCATTCGAATTTGATGGTATCCAGATTTGAGATCGATCTTGGAGATCACTTTTGCTCCAATTAACTAGTCTTGCATGTCATTAAGTTTAGGTATGGGATACCTATACTTAATGGTGATTCGATTGATGGCCCGACTATCCACATACATGCTCCAAGAACCATCCTTCTTTGATACTAATAGGGTTAGCACAATATAGGAGCTTAGGGACTCGTGTAATACCCTTTCTTCATGAGGTCATCTACTTAACTTTGTAGTTTGGCAGCCTATTCAAGGTTTAGCTTATAGGCAGCTAGTTTAGCAATGTGGCTCCTGGCTGCAGGTTAATCGCATGTTTGACGCCTCGAATTAGGAGTAAACCCTTTGGTAGCTCCTCCGAAAATAGATTGGCAAAGTCTTCCAGTAAGGTTTTTACCTCAATCGACAGCTCTTCTTCCCCAAGTCTCATCTCCATAAGCCTCTTGATAAGTAGATAGGTAGGTCCCTCTAGCTCTATTTCTCTTTTCAATTTGGCTCGGGTCAATACCAAAGCCTTCTTCTTCAGGGTTCGGCTAAGCTGGGACTGCATGACTTTTACCTGCTTGGCATTTATGGGACTCAATTTCAATCTTCTTCCTTCATGCTCCATAGAACATTTGTACCTCTTGCCATCATATATAACTGCTTAGTCAAACATCCATGGTCGTCCAAGTAGTAGGTGGGATGCGCTCATGGGTAACACATCACAAAGCACTTCATCTCAATACCTGCCTATATAAATTGGTGTAGACACCCGTTTGTTCACTTGTAGGGCTCCCTTATCATTGAGCCAATGAAGCTTGTAAGGTTTTGGGTAGGGCATGGTTAACAATTTCAGTTCTTGGACCATAAATGCAGAGGCTTCATTTGTTCAGCTTCCATTGTCTACAATCAACACGTACAGTGTTTCATTTACCCTGCACCTAATATGGAAGAGATTTTCTCTCTATTTGTCTTTGGGTACAAGACTAACATTTATTGTCTTCCTCATTACTAGAGCAATCGACATGAAGTTTCTTTCTTTGCTATAGATGACTTCCTCATCGGACAACTTGGCTTATCTATCCTCTTTCCGCTCCTCCAATTCTTCATTTGTACTGTCAACCTCTATGGTCGGTACCTTACCTTTGATCACCATCATTTGCCTGTTTGGACACTGAGCGGCCATGTGTCTAAATCCTTAGCATTTGAAACACTTGATCTCATTGGTCTTCTTCCCTGAACTCTGGCCTTTCTCAAACTTCCTCAGTGCTTCCTTCTCCTCTATTCGGGTAGTTTGAGCAGGTTGGGTCTCAATAACCTTGCTCAGTTCCATTCACATAGGTCTGCTTGGAATAAGTTGGCTATTGCTAGGATGGTTGGCGGGTAGTCGGAATCTTCCTATTCGGCGCCTTCTATCTTTTAGGTAGCTCGGATTGCATCATCGAGTGTTCTAACATCCAGGGTTTCTAAGACATCCCTGATCTCATTCTTCAATTTGCAAATGAATCAAGAGATAGTTCGGTCTTCTTGCTCTACAACTTCGCATCAGATCATTAGTATCTACAACTCTTTAACGTAAGCATCCACACTTAATACTCCTTATCTCAATTCTTGTAGTCTCTTGAAAGCATCCTACAGATAATAGTTCGGTACAAACCTTCTCCACATAACTTTCTTCATATCATCCTAACTCCTAATTTCTCATTCTCCTTCCCTTCTTTTGGTGGCTTACAAGTTTTTCCACCATAAGGCAGCATAACTAGTGAACTGCAACACAATAAGTCTAAGCTTTGCATTGTTAAGCACTTTGTAGCATTCAAATTACTTTTCAATCTTGTCTACCCAATCTAGGTAGTCTTCGGCATCACCACTTTTAGCAAAACTTAGGATACGCATCTTGAGTCCTTTGACTCTAGGGGCTTGTACATTTCTTTCTTCTGCTTCATAGTACTCCTTTGCATCATCATCTCCTTTCACTTTTTCCTCAATCTCTTCAAGTGCTAACCTACGTCTAGTATCCCTATTAACTCCTTCAGCTCGAGGTAGTCTAGTTGAGGCATTAGCTCGGCTAAATTGACCATTGCCTTATTGTTGTTGCTTACATTCCCTAATGGGGTTATTTCTAGCTTGCTGTCTGTTTTCTTATATAATGGTCACTAAGCTAACTATTAAGTTGGTAAGCCTATCCAAGTGGTCACCTACTAACTGAGGTGAGCAGCTTCCTTCTTGTCCTTGACTATGTCAAGTACCACTTTTTTGGTTTCCCAAAGTTCCTTACATACTTAAATTCGACATTGATGTTTACTTCATAATGACAATTTCTTAACAAACACATAGTCAACCACACTATGTTTTGGCGTATCGAAAACAAGGGAAAATAGAATACAAACACTTCTCACTACTAAGATTCAAAGCTAACACTAGAATCACTATTACATAAGAGCAGTGACAAACTATTAAAAGAACATAGCAGTAGAATCCAACTTTGAACGTAGCCAAGCTTTGATACCAAGATGATACGGATATGTGGATAAAGATACGAACTCGATATCACGCTTAACTAAAGGGGTAAGTCCAAGTTGTAAGATGACTTGAAAGGTAAATGATAGTTAAAGGTTGAGTAAGGGGTTCCTGATGAGAACTGTGACTAAGAACAGACAAGGTCGGTCACTGAATGGGTCAAAGCTTGCAAAAAACTTGAAAAGGGTTAATGGGGGAAAGGTATGAAATGGTAAAGAAATGAAGAATGAAAATAGTAAGCAAAACCTACGAATAGCTTCAGAGGATATGATGCACCAATGGAACTTTTGAGAACTTATGGTGCAATTTGATTTGATGCACGAATTGGTCTAATGAGGTTACTTGCCACCTAACCTTGCTTAGGAGAAAGGATAAGAGTGATGTTGAGAGTAAACAACAATATTTACACAAGGAAGAAAAGTACTCAATTGTATTGAAGGTAATCTGATCTTTACAGTTACAAGTACACAGGTATTTATACCCATAAGTTAGGGCAACTTGCCCAAAGTATGATTAACCACCTCTATTTGACCTTTAGTTTAGGGATGACATGAGGTGCTGAAGAGTAATTTGGTTCCCAGCTGATACCATAGGGTTCTTAAAAAATGACTGAAGAACTTCGGGTCTCTGTTGGAGACTATAATTCTCGGCACGCCATGTATCGGCATAATCTCCTTTAATAAAAGAGAAGCAATAGCTAAAGCGTTGTTAGTTTTGGTATGGAGTATGAAGTACACCATCTTACTGAACTGATCTATGACGACCATTACAAAATCTTTGCCTTGGGCAGTTTGCGGCAGTCCGAGAACAAAGTCCATACTTAATTCAGTCCAGAGCCTCGTTGGAATAGGTAGGGGCATTGCTTTCCCTTGTTTAGCTCAGCACTTGGCCTTTTTGCACACGATATAACTTTCAACAACTCGATGCACATCTCTTCACATTTTGGCCATTCAATAGCTTATAGTTCCTATTCTCTCCAAAGTGTTTGGAGAGTCCTTTGCTATGGGCTTCCTCAATTAATAATTCTCATAAGGAATAAGTTGGCACACACAATTTCCCCCCTCAAAACAGATAGTCATCCTCCATATAATATTGGTCCACTGTCCTTCCATCAATGCATCACAAAAGTATTGGTCCAAAGTATGGATCCCCGGAGCACTGTTCTTTGATACTTGTGAAACTAAATAGCCTAGTCTGCAGTTTTGATAAAAGCGCATGTCTTCTCGAAAGAGCATTTGCAACTACGTTGCTCTTTCCTTGCTTGTATTTAATTACAAATTTGAACCTCTTAAGGAATTCAACCCATTTCACCTGCCGCTTTAACAACTTGGTTTGACTTTGGAGGTACCTTAGTAACTCATGGTTAGTATATATGACAAATTCTCTCGGCAGTAAGTAATGTTACCACACTTACGTTGCTTGGATCAGTGCCAAAAGTTCCTTGTCATGCACGGAGTAGTTTAGCTGTGGTCCTTAGTGCTTCTCACTATGGAAGGCAATTGGTTGGCCTTCCTACATCAGGACAGTACCTATTCTAACGCCCGATGAGTCGCATTCTAGTTAAAAATTTTTGTTGAAGTTAGGTAATACTAATATCGAGGTAGAGGTCAATCTTTTTTTTATGTCAGCAAAACTCCTCTCCTCCCTTTCTCCCCATCAGAAGTCGATGTTCTTCTTTGTTAGCTCGATAAGTGGCGCGGAAATGGTACTGAAATTCCTGATAAACCTTCTCTAAAATGAAGCCATTCCGTGGAAACTTTTTACGTTGGCACAAGTAGTAGAAGTCGGCCACTTGAAAATTGCCTTGATCTTCTCATCATCAACTCGCAAGCCTCCTCCACTGACTACATACCCTAAGAATACTACTTCCTCTTAGCAAAAGCAACATTTCTTCAAATTACTGAATAGTCTCTTGGCACAAAGGATATCCAAGACTGCTTTGAGATATTCATAATGATTCGACATGTCAGTACTATAGATTAAGATGTCATCAAAGTACACCACAGCACACTTCCCTATGAGATGTCTCAATACATAATTCATAAGCCTCATGAAAGTGCTCGGGGCATTCAACAAGCTGAAGGGCATAACCATTGACTCATAAAGTCCACGTCAAGTCTTGAATATAGTCTTCCACTCATCTCCTAGTCACATGCAAATTTGATTGTAGCTGAATTTAAGATTAATTTTGCTGAAAATCTTAGCTTCACTAAGCTCATCCAACATGTCTTCTAGCCTTGGGATCGAATACTTGTATTGGATCGTGATTTTGTTCACTGCTTAACTGTCAACACACATTCACTAGGTTCCATCCTTCTTTAGCACTAGAAGTGCAGGCACATCACAAAGGTTGAGAATTTCTCTCACATAACCTCTCTTTAGCAACTCATTGACTTAACGTTGACGTTCAGAAGTCTACTCAGGATTCATCCGATAAGCTAGCTTATTCAGAAGTGTAGCATTGAATACTGAGTCAATGTAATGCTCTATGCCTCAAGTTGGGGGCAACCCTCTAGATAACTATTCAGGGAACAGGTTAGCATAATCATTTAGTAACTACTTGATTTCTTAAGGAAGTTCACCCTACTCCTTCACTTCCAATAGTCACCTAATTAACAATAGGGTCGGCTCATCAGCATTGATGGCCTTTTGGAGCTCAGCTCGATTCAACATTGGAGCTTTCTTTGATTCGCTAGCAAGTTTTCTCTATAGCTTGTGAACTTCTCTCAGCGGCATTGGATTTAGTGAGATCTTCCGATCATCCTTTTCTAACATGTATGTGTTCCTACAGCCATCATGTACAACTCTCCTATCAAATAACTACGGTTTACCCAACAACATGTGGGAAGCATATATAGATAGCACATCACAAAGGATCTGGTAAGAGTAATTCTCTATAGTGATCAGCAGCAGTATTTGCCAAGTGACATGTAATGTTCCTTTCTCACTCAACCAGTGCAACTTGTATGGCCTAGGATGTGCAACAATCGATAGCTTTAGTTTTGAAACAAGATCTGTCGATGCTACATTAGTGCAATTTCTACTATCCATAATGAGAGCATACATCCGATCATTTACCTTGTAAGTAGTATGAAACAAATTCTCCCTTTCCTCCTCTTCTCGTAAGAGTTCCACACTCATAATGCATCGGACAACTACGAGTAGTTGGTCCAAGTCCTCGGGAAACACATCCTCCTTAATCAGCTTTTTCTCGGCATTTCCCTTCTTGGTAGGAACCTTCTCCTCCTTGAGTTCCCCATTCGTGCTCTCTACTTCTAACTTCGAGATGTCTCCTTTAATGACCATCATCCTTTGATTCGGGCACTGAGCAACCATGTGTTCGAACCCTTGAGACTTGAAGTACTTGATCTGGTTGATCTTCGTGCTAGATCCTTACACTTTCTCATACGTTCAGGTTGGTACTATATCTTTAGGTCAACCTTTCTACTTGATTCTGACATCAACTCTTCTACTCAGCTTGCAACTAGACTAAGCTCGGTGACTTGCCTGTCCTAGTCAGCTAGTTGGCATTTTGGTCGTTACTCTGGTTGTTACTCTACTCCTTTGTCTCTCTACTCGTTGGGAAATCCTAATAGCTTTGTCCATTGTGTCAAATCGTTGAAGCTCCATAATGTCTTAGATGTCTCCTCTCAGCCTAATGATAAACCTTAAGATTGTTTGGGGTGGTGGTTCCTCCACTTCACATCTTATCATAAGCATTTGGAATTCTTAAACATATTCATCAATTATTCGGTCTCCTTGTCTCAGTTCCTGAAGCCGAGTGCAAGTATCTTGGAGATAAGTTTCCAGCATGAATATATTTTTGAGCACCTTCTTCATCTTGGGCTAGGTATTAATCTCTCGGTACTCCTCTATTCTTCTCATGGCTTGAAAATTCTTTCACCACATGGTAGCATATTCAGAAAATTCAACAATAGCAGTCCTCACTTTCTCATAATCCTCATATTGGTAGTAATCAAACATATGCTCTACCTTCACCTCCCAATCTAAATATTCGTGAGCATTCCTAGATCCATTGAAACTTGAAATCCAAAGCTTCTCATGGTCAGATGCTCAGGGGACTTGTATATACTCCTCTTCAATATACTCTTCTTCCTCTTCATCAAGATCCCTCAAGTTTATCCTTTGCCTTACTTGTCCGCCAGCTCCTCCCCTTCAAAACTGGTCAAGCTGGGTTCTAACCTTTAATAAGTTGAGCAATTTATGGAGTGTTTTGCATGGCCTCAGTGCATCGGCAAGACAGGCATGACTAGTTTGGGTCAGATCTACCAAGAGATCAGCTATCTCATCAAGTCTTTTATCAGTACTTTTGGGAGTTCTTTGAGATTGTTGTCCATGGTGGACAACTCCACTATCATCAGCATTAACATTTATACTTGGGTCTGTTATTTTTCCTCACATATTCAAATTCAAACAAACACTTCAGAAAGTGAACAACTAATAACACAACTGTAAAATAAACAAAGTAACTTGCTTTATTTCTCATACATAAAACAGAGTATAACAGAATTTAGGAAGAGCTAACTACATCTTACACAAAACCTCCACTTTTATATTAAGATTATGCGAACCATGACCAAGAATAGGTAAGGCCAATCACTGAATGGGTCTAAGCTTATAAAAAGCTTGAAAAGGGTTAACGGAGAAAGGTACAAAAGGGTAAAGAAATGAAGAATGAAAATAGTAAGCAAAACCTACGACCATCTCCGGAGGATATGACACATCAATGGAACTTTCGAGGACTCACGGAATAGTTCGATATGATGCACGAATTGGTTTAATGAAGTTACTCGCTACTTAACCTTGCTTAAGAGAAAGGATAATAGTGATGCCATGAGTAAACAATAATGTTTATTTAAGGAAGAAAGTACTCAATTGTATTGAAGGCAATCTAATCTTTACAGTTACAAGTATAAGCGTATTTATACCCACAAGTTAAGGCAACTTGCCCAAAAGGGAAAAGACAAAAATGATATTTCGTAAAGAAGTAATGTATATGATACGAAAGGGTAAAAATGACTATACAAGGAAAACAATCATTGGTGCTATAGATTCTATACATGATACTATACATATGACGATGCTACATTAGCAAGGTCATTAGGAGACACGGACAAAAAGTATGAACAAATGGGTTTGTCCAAGCAGGGATGGCTTAGTCAATCCGATCTCTCTCTCTCAGCTTCTCGACAAGGAAGATGCCGAGTAATTGGTTAGCTTAACGCTGAAGAGTATTCAGCAACTCGGCATACCATAGAGTAATCGGTGGTCATACGACATGTCATTATAGGTGACTTAGCAAGGAAGTACTTAGCTTCGGTAAGGGTTGGTTGGAACAGGAGGATTTATCATGTCAGCCCCTCTAGTCCTCTAGCTTGATTGCGAGTAAGAGGTCCGATAGTCTAATTCCCATAATTTCCTATGCTCCGACGAAGGATATGACACACCAACGACTCACATGAGCTCAAGCCACACTTGATATGATGTACAAGTATGGTTGAAGGTCACTCACCAGTAGTCTACACTCGAATGTACTAGCTAAGAGTAGCTCAAGAGTAAGGGGAATACTTAGCTTGAGAGTGAAAAATTTTAGTGTATTCTCTATATTCTAATGTTATTTTTAGCGTTTATAGTATGACAATATTTATATCATCTCATTAGGGAAAATCCTAAGTTACAGAAATTACAAAAGAATGTTCCTTATTTGCTAAAAATAAAAGAGAATAATTTACAAGGAAAATATGAAATCGTGTAAAAGAAGGAACACGGATGTCCTTTGTTAGAAAGGATAGTATGGATGTTAGTAAAGGACAGTGTGCGTGTGTTTTTACGGTGATTCTAACAGTATTGTGGTCCGAGCAGGGGTGGGCCTTAGTTCAGGCCTGTTCAGCATCAGTAGGGGTTGGACAAAGGTTGGTTTAGGGACTATTCACATGGGGTTGGCTTCAGATGGTTGACTCTTGATAGTTTTGATCGGCTTCAGCAATAGTGGGGATTGCTGCATTTAGATTTGGCGCTGGTACTATGGTTTAGTGGAGGGTCTGGCTCGGCATGTTGGTTGATTACCTTGGCAACATCTTGGATGACATGGAGAGCAAAGTAGCTCAACAGATTGGACTAGGCAAGCACTACTCCTCAGTGCTTAGCTTACCTTGAACAGTTCAACGAACCACTTGAGAGAGCCTTCAAGCTCGGGAGCATGTAATTAGTCCTTGATCCCTATCAAAATGGGTGTTAGAGGTTGTTGTGCTGTGATTACTCTGATACTTAAATAAGCTTATGAGTAATGATAAAACCTAAAAATAAGTAAAAAGGATATTCTAACTGTTAGAGATGTGAGCAACTTTAGAGATTAAGAGAATCCTCATACAATACAGGAAAGAGTTGACTTGTACAGATAAAGCCTATAATTGGTAGGCTCGAATTCTGCTGACTTAGGCATAGTTCCCTAAAACAATGGTCTTCCGTAACTGGGGACTATACATAGAGGTGATCTTTTGGACCTTATGTTTATCTTTTCATACTTAAGGCTTTAAGGATGCCCTAGAGCCCTTTGTCTTTAGGGTATATTGGGGGTTGTGTAACTAGGATTGTGTTTGGTTGCCTGAATAGGGTGCTCAATTTCTTGTATAAACCTTAGGGAGTTTGGGGAACTTGCTTACCGTGGGTCTTTCACTAGGTTGGGCTTGAGCCTATGGCTAAGCTAGAAAATCTTATCTCCTTAGAAAGTATTCCAATTTTTATTTTTTTTTCCCAATTTAATGTTAAAACTTTCCCCTTTTTTATTTTCTTTTCTTCTTTTTTAATGCTTAACTTCTTGAAAAGAGATGGATGAGTATATTAAAAATTTAGTCAAATAGTGATTATAATAATACAAAATCAAAAACATAAAGTGGGAAAAAAAGTATATGTTGATAGAAGATTTTAGACACGAGCTCCTTAGGCCCAAACCAACTTGTATGAGTCATGGGTTGACTTGTTTAAACCCTTAACCATCTTGTTTGAAGCATCTAGGATATCTAATGAAGCTCTTCTCAAAGACCGAAGCTCTCCTTAGCTTTGGCTTATCCATCAGAGTCTGATGGATTACTGACCTTCGAACCCCTCACTTCTGAGGAAGATGTTCTCATGTTAGCCTGCCAAGGATGAGCTCTTGTATATGAAAGAGTTATGGGTGAACTTTTTAAGGTCACAACTTGGATATACCTTGCTCTACTCTAACCCTTGTCTAATCGCCAACCCCTCAAGTGCTAAGGTTAACCTACTGAGTGACGAGATCGAGGCTACTACATGTTGAGCTCTATTCATTTGACCTACCAAACAACATTGTCTTTTATTCGTCTTGGCAACTCCAAGTACCAGTCCTCAATAGTAGCTACACCCGTTCTGAGCATCCATAGCACCTCAAGATTCTCCAATACAAACCCATTAATAGGCTGCCACCTATCTATTACTTTTCTAACATTTGTACTATATTCCTTTTCCTCATTTGTTTTATTTACCATTTTTCTTACATACTAGGAATCTCTTTCTTCATTGTCTTTTATGTAAATTTTCTATTTTGGTATTGTTGCCTTAAAGAACTTACTATAAATAGTCCTTTTACTATAGTTGCAATCATCATATACCTTAGACTTAATGAATATTCTTGTTTTTGTGAGATATCCCTCTCCCTGTACATGTTCCTTTACATTCTTATCTAATTTTGCCAAGTAGCTTGAGATTAGTGGTAAGTAGACCTTAACATTAGCTTGTGAGTCATATTAATCAAGTGCTAAGTCATATCGTGTTTATTGGTGCATCATATCCTTTAAGTAGCTTCATGGAAGCTACTGCGTTTGCTAACATTTCCATCTTCCTTTTCTTCGATATCTTGAAGGACCCACTTGGTTACTACTCCTTACGGTAAACCTTCGTGATTACTGACCTCCTAAGCACATAAGAGTCTTAGATCGTCCTCCCTATGAGCACCCGACATCTAACAAGTCTGGTGCTTGGCTATAGAGCTTAGTAGAGGATGGAGGCTACATACGAAAGAGAAGCTTAGTACTAGAATGGAAGGTAAACTAGTTAATTCGTATCCCAAATTTTCTAGAATCTGACATCATCCAAGCCTTATCTAGTAAGATTCATCTTTATCATGGTTTTCTTAAATTTCTCTTAATATCTACTATAAATAGGTATGATTCTCCTTTGGTAAACCATCTACACATACACTCGTATATTCATTATTGCTATCTTGTTGTCAAATTGTTTCCTGCACCATACTGATTTAAGTAGCAGAGTTGTCACACCAAACAATACCTTGATACCCCTTCCTACATTCTATTTTGTAAGCTTATCCATATTCTCCAGAAGGCCCATCAATGTTCGAATCTTTACTGGTTAAATTCTATAGATGACATTTTGTGTTGTTTGTAGGAAACAAACCTCAGTGATTCATATCCCCAACAAATCTTTAAGGTTCTTAACTGATGCCAAACTTGGAATCAAGTGACCCTTCGAAGAAACAAAACAAGCCATATGAAGGAAAGATAGGGAATGTAAAGAAGGACAAAATTCACATGTCCATACAATAAGTAAAGCAGGAAAGACAAAGACAATCGAAAATTCATTAAAAAATTTTTGAAGTTATTTATAAGGCTTTAAAGTTGGCTACTAGCTTACATTCAAGAAAAGTTTATGAAACAGAAGACAAAGGCCTAGCTAAGAAAAAACAATCAAGAAATAACATAAAGAAGTATATACTACTCCAAGTTGCCTAAGTTGGGCAAGCCCTTAAAATTCCTTACTTCAATCTACTTAAGACAGGCAGTAATAGAAGTAGCAGTCTCTTGAGAATTCATGGTTTGGATAACAATAGAGGGATCAGAGATGTTAGCTTTAGCAATAGGAGGTAGATCTCTCTTTGCCTTTGTCATAAGTTGAATTTAAAGGAGGAGGCAAATTGTTTTCAAGTGCTGGTGAATCCACTATCTTATTCTCTTTAGTAGGGGTAGCAAGGGTATATCTTTATTCAGGGAAGAGGAGGAGTCCTATCTTTTGCTTGCTTAGAAGTGTAGTCGGCTTTAATCTTCTACGAATCCTTGACCTTAGCCATCATAGCCCATCCTACCTTCATTATTATCTCTTCCTAAGAATCTTCCCATTTTTCTCTCTTTATGATATCATTGAATACGTTGATCTCCATAGCAATAATGATGATGACCATAGTCTTCAAATTGGTGTTGTACTCCTTCTCCTCTTCTCCTTTTCCAACTCTTTCACCTATCTTTCCAAGTTGCCTTCCTCCTTAGAGAGGCTAATGGACAAATCCTAGGTAGCCACATATTCCCCCTCCTTCATAATTAGCTTGGTCTTCAGCTTTACGACCTCCACATTGAGCTTTTTATTACCTTTATTAAGGTTATCTAACTTGGCTTAGAGGTCAACTCGTACCTTACTTTTAGACTTAACCTACTTCCTTAGATTAACAATCTCGATAGCTACCTTCCTTTACACTTCACTAACTGAATGCTGTAACTTACTAAGCTTACTCTTAGCCTTTTAGGCTCTCTATAATAGAAACTTAGTATCAAACTATAACCTAACATACTTATTACAAAGAGTGCAGTGTTGGGTAATTTTGTCCCTCAAGTAATCACGGAGGGAGTCTACCTTCGCACTATCCTTCTCCCTATAGTCAAACATCTTTAACATTGCACCATTGAACTAAAAATGAAAAGAAAAAAAGAAGGGGGGAGGGTTTCGGTAGGGGGGTATGGTGGAACATGTTAGGAAGAGGCTAATAGAGAAATCAAGAGTAATAAAAAAGCAATACCCATCTCAAGTGACATAGCATACATATGGCCCTCAATCTCTTTAGGCGACTTATAGTCCTCATAATTCTTCTCGATGACTACCCAATCGAATGTATATGACCCCATCATCACCCCATAATTGAGTTGTTTGTGGGTCAAAGTTAGTTTACTCTAATGCAAGGACTACAACAACTAGTATAGGTGATTGTGCTTCTTTATATGTCTCCCTAACCTATATTTATAGAATTTGAGACATACATCCTTGGTATCAATATAGTCTTAGGAATGCCCTCAAGGTTAATCCCTTGGGATGACGACACTTCGGCAACTTGCTTAATAGCTTAAGTAGAAGGAAGAGGAGGGTCTAACTTCTTCTACTTTGTTTGGTTGGGGTGGTGGTGGGTTTTGGGGGTGGCTTGATTCGACTCAATTGCTCCTCCTCAATGTTGAGATGACTTATCTAAGTACAAAGCTTGGACAGGGGAGATCATGTCCCCTTTTCTTTTATTGAGCATTTACATCATCTCTAACCTTCATCTTTAACCTCAACTTCATGAAAGGTGGATTAACAAACTTTTTTGGTGGTGCTTATTTTAAGGAAGGAGCTTGCAGCATCGTGCCCTTCACCACTACCCCCTATACATTAAGCTATGGTGATGTTACCTTTTTCTTATAACAGATTTTCTCTACTGTAGCTTGTCTTTTCTTCTCATCTTTCCTTGTTGCCCTCTTCTTTAGGAGATTGCTATCGTCCTTCAACTTAAGCTTTTTTACCTATAAGCATGGCAAAACGGAGTTAGAGCAACCCAACAAAAATAGTATACATGGATTTTCATAGAGGGAACCTTATTCCCCCAGCAATAATTGGTTAGCCTTCCTTGTGGTAAGCCAGTATTGGCATGGCGGGAGTGGAAACCAGTACCTTCGTACCACCCCTTCTTCATTAACTAGGTCACTTGTAAGAATAATTTACTAATACGCCTCGAGAAATACTTATAGATGAGGTCTTAGCGTTAATTAGCTTGTCCAACCTCAACTTCACGAAGGCTTAAATCTCATAGGAAGTGATGCATCTTTGGGTTCATACATATGGAGTAACACTATAATGAGAAGGAATGAAAGAAAACAAAGAAAGATTAGCAAATCCAGGAAACTACTGATTGGAAATGACATACCAATCAATCCTACTCAGCCTACAATTTATTAGATATTACTCACCGATTTGAACCATAGGGTTATTCGCCACTATTTCTTACTAAAGGGAATAGATAAGAGTTGAGAGATAAATGAGAACACTAAGGTTACTCGGAAAGAAATCTTGTAATAATCTGATATTGTAATGATAATGATGTATGCATATGTCGAGCCTTATTTCGATTTTCTTAGTTTAACCTATATTAAGCTCAGCCTGCTTAATATATAATACCCGACATTAAATTAAGGAAAAGAAAATATTGTTTTTTTTTTTCTTTTAAAATGGAGTTGCTAATAGGTAAAAAAAAAATAACAGAATTAAGGTTTTTAGGTAGGAAAACCCTAATTTGAACACTAGTCTGCAAATATTCTAAAAATTGATTTTTAAAAAAATTGAACCAGAAAAATCAGGTTCAAAGGCTAACCTATTAAGACTAAGTTATCATGTGAAAATCAAAAGAAATTTGATGGGCTTTTTTCTCGTAATTTTTCTAAAAATTTTAAAATACACCTAAATAGGGAAAAGCAACTAAAAATGATTTTTTTATTACAAATTTCTAAAAAAGGAGGAAAATTTTTTATTTTTTTAGCGATTGCCCCGAAAGTACCTACGTATCTGTTAATCGGGATCAAGCCGGCTATAGTTCTTTTTATAAGATTTTTAGTGGGTGGTTTATTTTTATTTTTTAAAATTGAGCCAAGTTTACATTTTTATAAATTTATTATTTTAAAGGAAAATCCCAGAAAATCTAATTTTCCTAAATTAAACAAAAAAAAAAACTTAACTATCTTTCCTTAAGAAAAAATCAATTAAAATTTTTATTTTAAAAAAAAAACCTTAAATTAAAAAATATAATTTATTAAAAAAATGATTTTTCAAGACAAAAACCCTAATTTAACTAAAAATTTGCAAGAAATAATTAATTAAAAAACCTGCACTTAAACAGAAATGATAAATTAATAAAAAATAATAAAATGAATAAATATATAACATAAATAATTAATAAATGAAGAAAATAATATATAAAAAAAACTAAAAAAAATTTACCTAGGTTAAGTTGATTAGTGTTGGGTGGTGTTGAGTATGCTCAGGTGACATTAAGGGAGAGTATCGGCGGTGACTCGGGTGAGTACGGGTAAGTGCCTAGGCGTGTGGATGGGCGAGTGTCTGGACGTGCAGATGGGCAAGAGCTGGGCAAGGATGTAGGCAAGGCTGGGCAATAGTTGCGGGCGAGACTAAGCGATAGCTATAGTTGAGGTTGGGCAACACATAAGTAGTGTTCTGGGCAGTCTTGGGCAAGGGAGTGGGGGATGATCTAGACGAGCTTGGGAGATAGTGGGCGATAGCTTCAGCAGCACAAAAGCAGTGTTCTGGGTGGTCTTGGGCGAGGGAGAGGGCGATGATTTAGGTGAGCTTAGGCGATAGTGGGTGATGGCTTAGGTGGTACACGGGCGATTCTTAGGTGGTGGTACGTGTTTGGGTTGTGGTAGAGCGTATAGTGGTTGTAAGGGGGATGTGTAGTGGTGGTGCGTGTGGCAACATGCATGGTGTGGGTGGTGGTGCATGAAGGGGTGTATGGGGTGGGTGTTAAGTGCTGTTGTTAAGTGTGTATGATTAAAAAGAAAAAGCCCCCCTGACTCCTTAGCCAACATGCTATTCATAAATTCTAAAATCAAATCTTTCGTATCAAAGATATGGAAGATTTATTTGCGATTTAACCTAGATTCACTCTAGATTTACCCTAACTTCTAGAAATCCTAGCTAGTTCGGGCTTTTCTTTTAAGGCTCGACCCGATCCAATTTAGCCTAATAATTTCCTAATTTGATTAGACAAATTAATTAATTTAGCTTATCCCGTTACTTGATCCAACAATTCAACTTACTCCAACTTGACACGACTCGACTCATGACTCGACTTTCTATGACCTAACTTAATTTTCTTTTTTCTTTTTTTTTTTAATTATTTTTCTTTTCATTTTTATTTTAATTATATATTTTTTTATTTATTAACCTGGCTCAATTATTTGAAATAAAAAAAAATTTGACAAAAATGAGTTGTATATAGCTGCCCTTCTTTATATTGAAGTTCGATTAGAACTTTACTATAAAGATAAAAGAGATACCCATTTTTGCCAAACTTTACTTTGAATTGATCAACTAAGCTGTGTTTTATTTTGATAAAGGATATCAACTTGAAAGGTCAATGTAAAGAATAAGCTGCCCATCTTGAAAGGATAGGGCAAATGAATGTTTGTCTTGAAAAAATAGAGCAAAAGGTTAATGGTATCTATCTTGAAAGAATAGAGCAAAAATTTTAAGGGAGCCTATCTTGGAAGAATAGGGCTTAAGGGTGTCTATCTTGAAAGGATAGAGAAAAAATTTCAAGTAAGCCTATCTTAGAAGGATAGGGCTTAAGGGTATCTATCTTGGAAGGATAGAGCAAAAATTTTAGGGGGTAAAATTAACTTGTTTTAGTTGGGCAGATAATCTGAAGGGGATAGATCTCTCTAAGATGAGTTACTTAAAAGGATATATCTTTCAAAGACAAGATGAGACATTTTATTAAAGACAAAATGAGACAATGCTCTCATGAGCTGGTGATCTTTTAAATCACTGGACAGTGCTCTTTTGAGCAAGTGATCCAAATGATTTTACAAAGGAATAGATAGGACAGTACTCCTATGAGCAAGCGATCCTAGAAAGGACTAGGACAACGCTCCTTTGAGTAGGAGATCCAACTAAGGAATTGGTAGGACAACACACTCCTTTGAGAAAGTGATCCTAGCAAAAGACTAAATAGGATAGAGCTTCTATAAGCAAGTGATCCTAGAAAGGACTGGATGGTATTCCATTGATCAAGTGATCTAGGAAGTAAGAAAACTTTCATGAGTTTTGACAAATTGATCTATGACTTGACTTTGAGGAATTTTGATGACGCCTTGAAAATGTTAAACTTTTTTTTCCCTTTTAAGAAATCTCTCTTGATAATTTTAAAAGTGTCATTTCTCTTTTGAATTTTTTTTTCAAGAAATTAAAAAAAAAAAAAACACTCTTTGGTAGAAAATTGTGTTGCTAATAAGTAAGATAGTCTTGAAAACTTTAAAGATCACAAATAAGGGGTTGGCTTACCCCTTGCCCGTTGATCACTCATTCTTTCACTCTTGTTTCTTAGAGCATAATTAATGATTTCTAAACTTTTAGAAACACCGACTTCAAACTTGGGATAACACTCAACTCTTCAATTTTCCACTAAGGGGATAGGTATCATTATTTGAAATGTTTAGTCAAACTGGACTTCTTTGCACTCTCATAAGTCTGTTTTTACTCTCAGTATCAATTCCAAAAAATTGTGGCCTATCTTGTACGTGGTACATTCTAGTCAATCAATAGGTCTTTTCTAGGTTTGCAATGTAAGGCTTTTGATCAATGGTTTAAGCAAATGGATATTAATGTACTTAGCCAATTTTGAAGAAATCATTTACAATCTATCCCGAGTTTTCAAGCCAAGAACTTAAGAGAAACTATACATGGGCTTGCTCCAGTTTCATTAGCAAATTTCACTTAAGATAAGTCGATTTCTTTAGTCAAAAGTTTCATCAAAGCCGGTGTAATGAGGGGGAATATAAAATGAGGGCTTTGCTTTTAAGCTTAGGAATTGATAATGTTCAGACTTTGAATACCATCACCAGTTCAAACTTTGGGCTTTATTTGGCTTTTTTTTTTCTTTAAGGTAATCACCTTACTAATATCTTCAATCTTTTTTCACTTTTTTCTTTTTCTCCTTGCTTTTTTCTTGTTTTCTCTTTTTTATTTTCTTCACTATTTTTCCCTTTTTTATTTTTTTTTTGTCAAGATGGTCACCTTCCATTGTTGAGTTTTCACTTAATAGGATCCGAAGCACCAAAAGGTAGGTTCAAGGAAAATAAGCTTGGGAGAAGTGTATATGGCTTTAAAGTGTTTGGGAAAGAATGTATGGACTTGATGTGCTTAAATAAATGTATAGGCCCGAGTGAGGTGTATATGGCTTGAAATTCTTCTTCATCCTAAAGAAATCGAATTATCTATGACCATATTTGCTTTTGAATTGGAAAAACTAAGGCAAGCATAAGTTAGTCTACTCTTTTTCTCCAAATTAATGATGCTAACCTCCTGATTACCCCATTTTAGGGTGGTTCTTGGCAAAGCTAATTTTAAGAAAAATTCCCTAAACATTCAAATGGGTTTGCAAGGGATAATTGTATTTAGGGATGATGAAATGAATGCCTAATATCATTTTGACATGTGTACTAAGTTCAAGACAGACCTCCTTTAAGGAATGAGCCCAATTATTTACCTTGATGACACTTTTCTCTCATGTGTGTCTAGGGGTAGTGTTTAGGACATGGGTTGTCTTTTTTCATCCTAAACCTTTTAAGTAATGTGTTATCATTCCCTTAGGTAGAAAGTTTTAAGCTTCGAATTCACATTTTCTTTATCCATTTTCACTCATTCGAAATGCCCCTATTTAAATTAAGCTAGCTTCATAGCATATAAAGACAAGAATACACAAATAACCTATATCCATTATAAGCTTTAAAATGAAAGATTATAAAAAAACAATGTAGGAACTAAAATTATTCTCTACTTTTTGCCCCTATTTCTATCACTTCTTCGAACTTGGCCCATTCAATTGAATTGATTTCTTGGAGATATACCCAATTGCTTTAGGTGGTAAGCCACCCAATCAGATCATAGTAACAGATCCTCAATGCCTGATGTAGGAGGTTGTTTATTTGATGCCCTTTCAAAACTTAGGGAAGGAATACCGTTGCTAATTAACCCATCAATCTCTAGAAAACTTGGTTGGATAATCTTGGCATCAATCAAATCTTACACCTTATGCTTCAATCTCTAACAATCTTCAGTAGTATGCCCCACTTAGCCCACATGGTATTCACACCATTTGTTGGGGTTACAATCCCTTAGCTTGCATTTCCTTGTTAGGTTTTTGCATGTCAGTAGTCCCATGTCTCTTAATTGCTTGAACACTTAGGCCACCAAATTCTTGAACTGCGTAAATCGCCTCCTCTTGTTATGGACGGGCTTGTCATGATTGTAGGCTTTTCCAATTGGCACATTCACTCCTGATTTTTCTTTCACTGAATCATCTTCATGCTTAGGTTGTAAATTCCTATTTGTATCAAGATGTAGGTTTTTGAGCTGCTTAAGCACATAACCCATTGCCATTTCCATGCTAGTGAGCCTTTCTTCTAATATCACCAACTTTTTTTCTAGGGTAGCAACCTTTTCTTCTAGACCTTGGTAGTAACATGCCTTCCAGGCTTGACCATCTATTTTTGGCAACTTTTCCAATCCTTGTACCATATTGATAATGGGCTCTTAAATTTGCAACTCTTTGGACTCGTATGCGTGAGATGATATGTCAATTGGCACTTGAGCTTAGGTATGAGCTTTGGCCTCAACTTGTTTTTTGTGTTTGCTCAGAACCTGTTTTGCTGTGGCTATTCTCAGTTCAAGAGCTTCAAGCATCTTGATTATTTTTAAATGGGTGATTACGGGCTTCAAGTTGGGCCAAACTACTTAAAAGGCAATTTTTCAAAGCCTACAAGAATCCCTTGTTATTAACAATATTGTATTGAGTTTTTAGTTTTGAAAACCATTGTTTTGTTTTTTTTTTTTTGAAACTTTTATTAGAAAATCAATGCTTATTTTATGTCATAGAAACCTAATATTGATATCAACGAATCTAAATAAAGAAAACTTTGGGATTGATGGCTAAGGACATAGGATGACGATAATATTACAAGGATGATATGGAGAAGTGAAAATTATTTTACAATGAGAAACTTATTGAATAAATGACACAAGGGTGACGATTTATGGAGAAAACTCTATTAGGACCGTGACAACCTAAGGGCTAAACACGAAAAATGAGAACTTAGACATTTACAAGATTAATAACTTAAGATGGAAAATAATTCACAATGGAAATCTAATGATTAAATCCTTTTTTATTTTTTTTTATTTTATTAGTTCGTAATAGTATGGTAGATGTATGGCATTGTAATAGAAATCAACTGAGTAAATACTTATCATGAAACCGGTTTTTAATAATAAAATACTTTTTGAAATTTCCTTTTTAAAAAAATGTTGGAAAGTCTTTTAAAAAATGACAGTTCCATAATAATCTTTATCATCGTTAATTTCTATGATTACATGCCCAAAAAAAATAATTATAAGTTGATTTAGAAGTTTTTTCTTTTAACATTGGTACAGGGGGAATATTAATGATTTTGAGCATTTTATGTTAAATGTTGTGTTATACAACCTATTATTGATGAAATAAAACAAAACCTACAAGATGTACATATATTACAAAAGATAACCTATAACAAATAAATATGCAAAATAATTGTGATGAAATATGCTACACACACTTACAATGCAATGGGGTGAGTCATTAATAAACTATAGGGAGTATGATAAATCCGCGGTCAAAGAACACCCTTATATATAAGTATATTCAAAATAAGATTTAATAAAAATGAAGCTCGTGTATGCTTAGATATAAGGGTTACTAATTTTTTAATTGAAAATGAACGACAAACTGATTGCGGATTAAATTAGGCTTTTTTCTATAATTTTAAAAATAACTATCCCTTTTTTTGAAAAGAATGATGCAAGAGAGTGGGGTCTATGAGTTCCAGGCTCTATAGCTCCAAGGCTTTCTAAAGAAAAGCCTGGTGGGCTATAGAGAAGCTTGAGTAGGCTCGCTTATCACTACCAGGCGGGAGTAATGACCCCAGTGACCTTAGGGTTACACATTGGTGGTTCGTTCTAAGTTTCTTAGGTGACCCAGGTTCGACTACATCTAAGCATACATATGGTTACTAAAAATAAAAAGAGAATCTCCCTAATTTCCCAAGAAGGCCCATTAGGCCAAGCCTTTTCTTAGGGCCTGCATCACTAAAAACAATTAGTACAACTATAATATAATGCAAAAAGAAAATAATAATACAAAATCCCATTAATAATTTTTTTAATCTTTACATGGTTAGCCCACTAAGCATCTCCAATGGAGTTGTCAATTTTGTCGAACCCTGTTTTGATTTCTTTAGTTTAACTTATATTAAGTCCAGCCTGTTTAATATAAATTACTCGACATTAAATTAAGGAAAAAATGTTGTTTCTTTAAAAAAAAATGGAATTGCCAACCGGTTCAACAAATTAAAAAAAAAATAGAATTAGGGTTTTCGAATGGGAAAACCCTAATTTGACAACTATTTTGTGAATATTTTAAAAATTGAATTTTAGAAAAATTGAACTAGAAAAACTAAGTTCGGGGGTTGATATATTAAGACTAAGTTATCATGTGAAAATTAAAAGAAATTTGATGAGCTTCTTTCTTGTAACTTTTCTAAAAATTTTAAAATACACCTAAATAGGCAAAAGTGACTAAAAATGATTTCTTTTTTTTTTTTTGTTACGAATTTCTAAAAAAGGGGGAAATTTATTTTATTTTTTTAACGGTTATCCCGAAAGTGTCTACGTACCCGTTAATCAGGATTAAATTGGTTGTAGTTCTTTTTATAAGATTTTTAGTGGGTGGTTTATTTTTATTTTTAAAAAGTGAGCCAAGTTTACGTTCTTATCAATTATTATTTTAAAGGAAAATCCTAGAAAATCTAATTTTCCTAAATTAAACAAAAAATAACCTAATTATCTTTCCTTAAAAAAAAAACTCAAGTAAAATTTTTGTTTTTCCAAAAAAAAAACCTTAAATTTAAAAAATATAGTTTATTTAAAAAATGGTTTTTCAAGAAAAAAAACCTTACTTTAACTAAAAATTTGCAAGAAAATAATTAATTAAAAAAACTTACACTTAAACAGAAAAATAAATTAATAAAAAAATAATAAAATGAAGAAATATATAACATAACTAATTAATAAATGAACAAAATAATATATTAAAAAAAATAAAAAAAAATTAGCTAGGTTAGGTCGGTCAGTGTTGGGCATGCTTGGGTGACATTATGTGCGAGCATGGCTAGTAACTCGAGTGAGCGCTTGGGTGTGCAGATGGGTGAGTGTCTGGGTGAAGCTGGGTGATAATGTGCGAATGAGGTTGGGCGACAGCTGCAAGTGAGACTGAGCGATAGCTATGAGCGAGATTGGGCAACATACGGGTAGTGTTTTAGGTAGTCCTGGGTGAGAGAATGGGCGACGATCTAGGCGAGCTTGGACGATAGTAGGCAATGGCTTAGGCGGCACACAGGAGGTGTTCTAGGCGGTCCTGGGTGAGGGTATGGGCGATGATCTGGGTGAGCTTGGGCGATAATGGGTGATGGCTTAGGCGGTATACAAGCGGTGTTTTGGGCGGTCCTAAGCAATGCGATGGGCAATGGCCTAGGTGGTGTTCTAGGCGGTCTTGGGTGAGGGAGTGGGCGATGATCTAGGTGAGCTTGGGCGATAGTGGGTGATGGCTTAGGTAGCACACAAGCGGTGTTTTGGGCAGTCTTTAGGTGGTGGTGTATGTTTGGGTAATGAATGAGCGTATGGTGGTTGTAGGGGGGATAAGTAGTAGTAGCACATATGGCGGCATGCGTAGTGTGGGTGGTGGCACTTGAAGGCACGTGTAGTGTTGGTAGTGGCGCGTATTTGGGTAATGGTTGAGCATATGGTGGTTGAAAGGGGATGTGCGGTGGTGGTGCATATGGCGGCTTGCATAATATGGGTGGTGGCATGTGAAGGCATGTGTAGTATGGGTGGTAGTGCGTGTTTGGGTAGTGGCTGAGCGTATGGTGGTTGTAGGGGGGATGTGTAGTGGTGGCACGTATGGCAGCGTGCATAGTGTGGGTGGTGGCGCATAAAGGGCTGTATGGTGTTGGTATTAAGTGCTATTGTTGGGTATGTGTGATTAAAAACAAAATGTCCCCCTAACTCCTTGGCCAACAGGCTACTTATAAATTCTAAAATTAAATCTTTCATATCGAAGATACAGAAGATTTGTTTGTGATTTAACCTAGATTCACTCTAGTTTCTAGAAATCTTAGCTAGTTTGGGCCTTTCTTTTAAGACCTGACCCAATCCAATTTAGCCCAATAATCCCCTAATTTGGTTAGACAAATTAATTAATTCAGCCCATCCCGCTATTTAATCCAACAACTCAACTTACTCCAACTTGACATGACTCAACTCATGACTCGACTTTCTATGACCTAACTTAATTTTCTTCTTTCTTTTTTTTTATTATTTTTCTTTTAATTTTCGTTTTTTTTTATTTTAATTATATATATTTTTGTTTATTTATTAACTTAGCTCAATTATCTAAAATAAAAAAATTGGCAAAAATAAGGTGCTTACAGCATACAAACAAATGGGGATTTATATACTTACCCAACTAAGGTTACAATACATACATGAAAAGATAAAAGGGTAATTTAGAAATAGAATATATGAAACATACTAAAAAGGGTAAAAGAGACAACAAATATTTGGTAAAAAAAAAATAAAGAATCTTTCTAGAATGTTGTGCTAGAAAACTCATGTTGCATAATAGTTGGCAACATGGAATATAATACAGTTTGGATGAAGCAAAGAAAAGAGTTTGCAGTTAAAGTAGACCTAATCTGGTTTAGGTTAGAGCTCGATCACTCAAGGATATTTAGATCACTTTTAGGTTATGTATCTCATAGCTTGACTCGAATAGAGGTTTAAGTTTGGTTGTGATGCACTGCCGGTTAGTGGTCTCATTACTCGCGTGCACCTCTGAGGCCTTCAATCCCTCTCTCGAAGAATTCTCTCTCAATAACTTGCTGATGAAAGAATTTGAGGAAGATTCGAGAGCCGAGATAGCCCCTAAGGGTGGTGCCGAGTATTGCTTTATTGTTCGATGATCTCTTAGTACTTTTGAGGCTAATGAGAACAAGCAGGGGGAGAACCTCTTTCATACAAATTGTTGGGTGAATGCAAGCTATGTACTATGATCATTAACGGAGGGATTTGCACCAACATCATCGCGTAAGGGGTAGTTAAGGCCAAGAAATTACCAACTCTTCCATACCCCAAGCCATACAAGATTCACTGGTTAAATGAAGGAGGAGGATTACACGTTTCCAAGCAAGTCAGGGTGCCAATTACTATTGGTGATAGATACAGGGACAAGGTGCTGTGTAATGTCCTATCCATGTGTGTATCCCACATATTACTCGGCCGACTGTAGCTATTTGGCTTAAGGGTGTTACATGATGGGTATAGAAACACCTACATGTTTCAAAAGGATAGAAAGAAAGTTATATTGACATCGATGAATCCTAAGGAAGTGTAAGAAGCTTAGGAAAAGTTTGCGAGATCTCTGTAACGGAAGTCCTTAGTGATTTGTTGAGCTTAGTTTGCACAAGAGGTTAAACCTAAAGATTGTGTACTCCTCTTGGTTAGGAGACTCCTAGAGGTTAGAGAGGCCGAGAACTTACTTACCGAAATGCTGCAACTACTTTAGGAACATGCCGAACTATTTCCATTCGAGATGCTGAAAGGATTACCTCCTTTAAGAAGAATTGGGCATTACATCGATCTTCAACCTACAGCAGCCCTACCAAATCGACCCGCTTATAAACTCAATCTTGAATAGACAACTAAGCTAAAAAAGCAAGTTGATGAGTTAATGGATCATAGATATGTTCATGAGAGCATGAGCCTATGTATCGTCCCAGCCGTACTAGTACCAAAGAAAGATAGATCATGGAGGATGTGCATTGACAGCCATGCCATCAATAAGATTACTGTCAAGTATCAATACCCAATCCCGTGGTTGGATGACATACTAGATGAGTTGCATGGGGTACGCATCTTTTCGAAAATAGATCTAAAGAGTAGCTATCATCAAATACGAATGAGACTGAAAGATGAATGGAAAACAGCCTGTAAGACTTGGGATAGTCTATTTAAGTAGATGGTTATGCCATTTGGTTTAACTAACGCCTTAAGTACATTCATGCAACTCATGAATCATGTACTTCGAGCATTAATCGGCAAATGCGTTGTGGTTTATTTTGACGATATTCTTATCTACAATGCCGACCTTCTTGTTCATATCGAACATTTGAGATTGGTGTTTAACATACTTTATGCCAAGAAATTATTTGGCAACTTGAAGAAATATACGTTTTGTTAGGGCGAGGTTATATTCCTCAGATACGTTATTTCAGGGAGTGGAGTTCATGTTGATGAGGAAAAGGTCAAGGCTATTAATGATTAGCCTACGCCGGTAAGTGTAGCCAAAGTCAGGAGTTTCCATGGCTTAGCCTCTTTCTATCAAAGATTTATCTGGAACTTCAACTCCATAACTACGCCGTTGACTAAATTAACCAAGAAGAACGTTGAGTTTAAATGGACATAAAAGGCTTAGAGGAGTTTTGAAGATGTGAAGTGTAAGCCGACATTTGCTCCAGTACCTGCCTTACTAGATTTCAAGAAGGTTTTTGAGGTTAATGTGATGCATTTGGTGTTGACATTGGTGCTATACTTATGTAGGAGCGCCGACCCATTGCCTACTTCAGCGAAAAACTTCGAGGTGTTTCCCTAAAATACTCAACCTACGACAAGGAGTTCTATGCCCTTGTTCGTGCACTCCAGAATTGGCAGCATTACCTATTGCCGAGAGAATTCATCATCTATTCTGATCATGAATCTCTCAAGCATCTTTGCAGGCAATAGAAGCTTTCTCGGTGTTACGCCAAGTGGGTCGAGTTCCTGGAGACCCTTTATTATGTCATCAGGTATAAGAAGGGAAGCACTAATATAGTGGCCGATGCACTTTCTCGTCGTCATACCCTTATCATGATGTTATAAGCTAAAGTGCTTGAATTTGGCACTTTACTTGATCGATATGAGCATGACCTACATTTTGCACCTTTAGTAGCTAAGTGTAGTAATAGAGGAGCTATAGATGGATTCTACTTAAGTGAGGGGTTCTTGATGAAGGGCAAGCAGATGTGTATGCCGAGTGGTTTTGCAAGGGAGCTACTGGTTCAAGAAGCTCATGCTGAGGGTCTAGCTGGCCATTTTGGGGAAAAGAAAAAGATTGAAATATTGAAGGAGCATTTTTACTGGGCTAGGATGATGAGGGATGTGCACCAAATACTTGAGGGGTGCAAGGTGTGTAGGTATGCTAAAAAGAGAAGAGAGCTCTATAGAGAATACATGCCCGTGCCAATTCTCGAGCGGCCATGGATTGATATAAGCATGGATTTCATACGTGACCTTCCTCACATGCCAAGAAGACACGATTCGATCATGGTGGTGGTTAATCGGTTCAGCAAGATGGGCTACTTCATTCCCTGCCACAGGACTAATGATGCTTTGTTCATCGTTAACCTCTTTTTACAGGAAATTGTGCGATTACATGGAGTACCGAGAAGTATTGTGTCTGACTGTGATTCGAAATTCATGAGCTTCTTTTGGAAAACCTTATGGAGGAAACTCGACACTAAGCTCTTGTTCAGTACCTCTTGCTACCTTCAGACAGACCAGCAAACTAAAGTAGTTAACAGAACCATTGGTAGTCTCCTGTGTGCCATTGTTGGAAAGAACTCTCATGACTGGGATTTATGCTTACCCATCATTGAATTTACCTATAATTATACAACTCACAGCTCCACTAGAACATCACCATTTGAGGTTCTTTATGGACTACTCTCAAACCTATCCTTGGACTTAGTTAACAATCTGTCTACACAAGGGGAGAGTCAATCTGGCTTACAGCTTGCTGAGGAGTTTCACAAGTTACACCAAAGAATTACTAAGCAATTGACCAAAACTATAGCTCGATACAAGGAAATGGGAAGCCGTGGAAGGAAATGAATCATTTATGCTCCTAGGGACCTTGTCTGGATCCATGTTAATAAAGAATGCTTCCTTTAGCAAGAGAAAGAATGAATGAACAAACTATCACCTAGAGTGGATGGACCCAATAGGATCCTGAGGCACCTTAACGATAATGCTTACGAGATTAAGCTACCCGAAGGTTTTGACGTATCCAACACATTGAATGTCACTGACTTAACTCCATATGTGCCCGATGATGACGAAGGCTAAGATTTGAGGGCAAATCTTCAACAACCTCGGGAAACTGATGCATTGTTTGTCAGCTGTCCCATTACTTGTGCACACCTCTAAGGCCTCCAATCCCTCTCTCGAAGAATTCTCTCTTGGTAACCTGTTGATGATGAGAAACTGTACATCGAAGAAAGGTAGTTTAAGTCTTTAGGCTCCCTACATTGTCATACATTGATCTGTACACTTGGTAGTGATGATGCTGAACATTCCCTTGCTGAAGACCCTATGCTGAGTACTCCAACCAACTGCTGTTGAGAATCACTTACTGAGTGATGAGAGACTCACTTAAATGGCCGAGTAGTTTTCTTTCGGCATATTACCATCTCTTTTGTCTTGGCCCCTTTAGTGCCGCAACATTTTGACCCTTCCTACCTGCTGTACTTAGAGAATATTCGTACGGGACCAATGTTACACTACCAGCTGTCTACCTCGTCTGACATTTAACTACTTTTCCATTTTTGGTTTGTTGTCCTTTTTACCCTTCTCATATGTACTAGGAATCCCCTTTTTATAAATATTTTCTTATAATTTCTTTATTTGTAAAGCTGTCTTAGGGACTTACTATAAATAATCCTTTTCTCTTGTAAACCAAAGATAACTTACATCTTAATACCAAATATTTTGTTCTTGTGAGACAATCTTCTCTAAGTCCATACCTTTTACACTCTTATTTAATCTTACCAAGTAGTTTAGGATTAGTGGTGGGTAGACCTTGACATCAACTTATGCATCATATCAAGTGAAGTATCAAGTTATGTTGTATTTGTTGGTGACTCACATTTTTCGAGCAGCTTCATGTCAGCTACTCTTGTTCGATTGTGAACCATTTCCTTCTAATTTTCTTCGATATCTTAAAGGACCCATTTCAGTTCAATTCTGCCCCGGTAAGTCCTAGTGATAACTGAGCTCTTGGCATACTAGGTTGGCTTGGGAGCTTGGCTCGGATTGGGATTGAATGCTTTGGTAGCTCGACTCAGTTAGATGCTTAAGGTTAGTCTACTCAAATGCTATCTGGATCATGGTAAGAGCTCGGCGATAGGCATGGCTGCTTGATAGGTTAGATTATATGCTCGGTAGGTTGGCACGTATTCTCAGAAGGTTAGTAAGACTGCTTGGCAGTTCAGAGGCTATGGTGGGACTTATGAGAGCTTGGCACTTAGGTCAATAGTATTGTAAAAAATGAGGTTTAGAATAGGAATCATTGTCCTGAATAGGGTTCTAAGCTAGTGTCATTAGCGTTAGTCCTTACGGTCCTCTAGCTCAGGTATGTGTAACTAGTTTGGGGAGTTCATTCCTATTATCTGCCTAGGGGTTGAAAAGATTTTCCCTCAAATCTAAAGTGATCTTAAGCTTTTGCTCTATCCTAGCATTTATTGGGTTTTCTTCTGGTTAGTAGGGAATCAGGTCTAAGGTGGAGGTAATATCATAGTTCTGGGGTAATTTAATCTAGTAGGCATTGAGGTTGATCTTTTTCAGGACCATAAATGGACCATCAGCTCATGGAGATAGCTTACTTTATCACAGCCATAGAAATCTCTCTATATTGAGGTGAATCAATATTGGGTCTCTTGGTTTGAAAGAAATATTTTGGTGGCCTTGGCTATCGATCTCTTCCTACCTTTGATTGAACTTAGTGATCTTCCTTGCCATGGACTGATGTAGTTCTTCCAATTCTTAAGCTCAAGTGACTCTAAATTGACTCTCTTCAATAGTTGTAGGGTTACTAATAAGATCGAGGGGGATAGTGGGATTGAGGCTATAGACGACCTCAAATGGAGTCTTCTTAGTGGTGCTGTAGATAATTCTATTGTATGTGAAATCTACAATTGATAGACATAGATCCTAATATTTTAAGTCCTTTCCCACGATAGCTCGAAGTAAATTAGCTAGCATCCTATTCATAACTTCAGTTTAGCCATCAGTCTGAAGATGGCTACTAAAGTTGAGCACAAGTTTAGTTTCAAGTTTTCTGTAGAGAGTTTTCTAAAAATAGCTTAAGAATTTTGTTTCAATTTAAGACAATGGTCTTCAAAATTTCATGTAGTTAGACAACTTCTTGCAAAAACAAATCAATAATATATAACACATCGTTATTTCAGAGACACATAATAAAGTGTATCATTTTGCTGAAGCAATCCATTACAACAAAGATTGAATCTTTTCCTTTAGATGTCCGAGACAACCTTAAGATAAAGTCCATGTTAAGGTTAACTCAAGGTGAGGTCGGTGTAGGTAAAGGCATAAACTTTCCATAGGGTTCTCTCTTTCCCTCAGCCCTCTTACAAATTTTGCAACTACCAATTACCTTATGGACATCCTTAGTTAAATCAAGCCAGTAAAAATTTTCCTTTAACAAGTTGGCTATTTTAGTCTCTTTAAAATGACTAGATAATTCACCACTATAAGCTTCCCTAACCAATAACTTGCATGTGGAACAATTCCGTATATATAACCTTCAATCCTTGAATAAATAGCCATCTTTGATATAATAGCCTCCAACAACAACTCCTTTTCTGTATTATTCAAGAATAGGACCAAAATGGGGGTTGCAATTCAGTGATAATTAAAAAACCTAGTAATTTTGTCTATAGGATAGCTAGGAAGGTTTGCTAATGTGACAAGGCATCTGCGACTACGTTGGCATTACTCTTCTTATGTTGGATTACCTAAGAAAAACCTTCCATAAATTCTAGTTACTTAGCTTGTCTTTTCGAAAGTTTATTCTAACTTTCGAGATGCTTCGATGACTTATGGTCAGTGTAAATTAAAAACTCTCATAGTAGTAAATAATGAGTATAATTCTTTCTTATATATAGAATAGTTTAAGGTACTACCATTGAGCTTCTTATTGTGGTAGGCAACCAATTGTCATCCTTGCATCAATACAGCACCAATTCCAATGCCTAACACATTGTATTCTAATTTGAATGGTTTGTCAAAATCTAGTAGGGATAAGACATGGGTAATAGCAAGCTTTTCTTTGATCTCCTTGAAGCTCTGTTTAGCTTGGTCATTCTATTGGAATCCTTCACTATTTTTTGTTAGCTCGATCAGGGGGTTACAATTGTATTGAAGTTTTTAATGAATCTTTTATAGAAAGAAGCAAAGCCATGAAAACTTCGTACTTTAATGACATTCTTCAACATTGGCCACTCCAAGACAACTTGGTCCTTTTCCTTATCTACTCAAATTCCTTTTCCAGATACTACATACCTAAGAAAGATAACTTCACTTTGACATAACATACACTTCTTCAAGTTCCCATGTAACTTCTTAGCTCATAAAATTTCAAAAATAGCTTGAAGATGCTGAACATGATTGTTTAGGTCAGCATTGTACACTAGTATATCGTCAAAGTATACGACCGCACATCTTCCTATTAAAGGGTACAACACATGGTTCATCAGTCATATAAATGTGCTTGACGCATTAGTAAGTCCAAAGGGTATAACCAACCACTCATAGAGTCCATGCCTCATTTTGAAGGTAGTCTTCCATTCATCACCAAGCTTCATGTGAATTTAGTGGTAACCACTTCGCAAGTTAATCTTTGAAAATATTTGAGCACCATGTAACTCATCTAATATGTCATCAAGCCACGGTATTGGATATTTATACTTGATAGTAATTCAATTGATTGCTCAGCTATCGATGCACATGCGTTATGAACCATTCTTCTTTGCAACGAGTAGAGTTGGTACAATATAAGGATTCATGCTCTCCTTCACATAACCTCGCTCTATCAATTCATCCACTTGTCTTTTTAGCTTGACAGCTTACTTAGGATTCATTTTGTAAGCAGGTCATTTAGATAAGGTTACGCTTGGCTATAAATCAATACAATGTTTAATGCTTCAGACTAAGGGTAGTCTCTTAAGCAACTCTTTAGGAAACAGGTCAGAAATCTCATCAATCAATCTCCGAACCTCATTAAGCATATCTTCTAAATCTCTTGTCTCTAGCAATCTTTTGATCAATAAAAACATAAGCTCATTGGCCTTTTCAACAATTTGGAGCTTTCTTAGACTCATTACTAAAGTTTTTTTTCTTATTAGCTTAGGTGAGCTAGTTATGGGTCTCATTCACCTGTGTTGGCATCATAGGTTACAGTATAATCTTGCTTCCATCCTTAATAAAGTCATAGGTGTTCTTATATTGATCGTAACACTTCAATCGTACAACTAAGGTCATCTAAGTAGTAGATGTAAAGCTCCCATAGGGATAATATCACACACCACTTCGTCCCTATAAACATTCCCAACATTAAAAGGTACAGTCACTTGTTTAGTGAAGTGTAGAGTATCCTTATCATGAAGCCAATGTAGCTTATAAGGTTAGCGATGCTTAGAGGTTAGCAATCCTAAACTCTGCATTAAGTATTGTGCAACGACATTGGTATAGCTTCCACCATCTACAATGATGGTGCACAACTATCTCTTAATGGTCTACTTTGTATCGAATAAATTCTCTATCTAGTCTTCCTCGGGGCTCGGCAAGGAGCTCAGCACTCGCCTCAGTACTAGGGTCTTCACTTCTCTCTAGTTGATGTTGATATAAGTCTCCTCTTCCTCTTCAGCTTCAACTCTTCTAACATTCTTTTCCTCCTTTGGCTCATTCTCATTGGTGTTATCCATTACATCTCCTTAGAGTACCATGGTACGTCGATTCGGACACTTAGTAGCTATGTTTCTAAAACCCAACCATTTATAGTACTTTACCTTGTTTATCTTTTGTCTAGAGGTTTGTCCTTTCTTTCTCATATGTCCTTAGGGTTGGCTTATCCTCATCTTGGCTTGGCTGACTTGCTTAACTCTGCTAGCCTACTCAATTATCATTAAGTTAATCATATTTTTCCTCAGCTTAGGAGGGTAACCTTGGCTTGTCATGAGTAAGTTAGCATAGAATAGGAGCTCAAGAAAAAGTTGGCCCAGGTCAACTCAAAGCATTTCTCCTCTGTTTTTTAACCCTCTGTGCTCCTTTAATGGTCTCCTCTAATGTATGGAATCTCTATACTTCCACAATATTATGAATCTCATATTTGAGTCCATAGATGAAATGAGATATAGTACAGGCTTCGGGCTCTTCTACCTCTACTTGGATCATCAACATTTGGAATTCCTTTACATAGTCATCAACAGATTAGCTTCCTTGGAGAAGTTCTTATAACTTTGTAAATGTGTCTTATAGGTAAGTCTCGGGTACAAACCTTCCTCTCAATAATCTCTTCATCTCTTCCCAAGTTCTTACACCTCGTCTTCCATCTCTTGCTTTGGTATCATTCAGATTTTTCCACCACATAGTATTATATCTAGAAAATTTAGGTGCAGCAAGTTGTACTTTAACGGCATCAATATCTTATAACAGTTAAACACTTTCTATACTTTCTCTTCCCACTCTATATATTTACCTACATCTCTACTTCCATTAAAGGGTGAAATTTAGACCTTGACATTATCTAGTCCACAAGTAACTCGGCGTTCTCGCTCTTATACCTAATAATATTCATCCTCTTCTTCTTCCTCTCTATATTCTTCTACATCTACTTCCTCATCATTCTCCTTTATCTCCTCCAACTCTAGCCTTCGTCTCACAACTTAGTCTACAACTTTTCTAGCTCGATGGGGTTGAACCAAGTGATGAGCTTAACCACCTTAGCCATATCATCTCTCTAGAACATTTTAGGGTGGGTCATGATGTAGTATACCATATGGTAGTAGTCTATTGACTTACATCGCAATTACTAGACTCTCAACGAGATCAGTGAGTCTGTCAAGCTTATTATCGATTGACCCAAGAGCGTTACTACCATTTTGGCTTCAACCAACATGAGCACCAGCACTTTGGTCACTAATAACACCTTGAACACTTGAATCTGACATAGTGTAATACTTTTATAACAAATTAACAACACAATACACAACAAACACTTCTTCTTACTACTTAAAACCTTACTAACACACTTTAATAACTTCAATCACCTAACACTCACTCATATATAATAGAAATGAACTTGCTCTATTTTTGCAGTGAAAAATAGAGTATAACAAAGTAACAATAGGAATTACACTTACTAACATACGAACCTCCACTTCACAGCTCAAAACTTCAAAACTTACTTCACATGAACATATTATAGCAGTTATGAAAGAAACATAGTAGCCACTACAAACACAAATCAAAACTTCACTGCAACTTCACATACTCCCTTCCAGAATCGTACTTTGATACCAGTAAGGTTGATGCGTCTTCGGGGTCATATATACGAAGCAACACAACAACAAGAAGGAATGAAAGAAAATAAAGGAAGATTAGTAAATCCAAGTAGCTGCCAATCAAATATGATACACTAATCGATCCTACTCGGCCTACAATAATTCCCTGAATGTGACTCGCTAGTCTGAACTATGGGGTCGCTCGTTACTATTCCTTACTAAAGGGAATAGATGAGAGTTATGAGATAAATGAGAGAACTAATATTGCTCGAAAAGGGAACTTGTAATACTTTGATATTATAATGATAACAATGTCTAAGTATAAACAAATGGGGGTTTATATACTTACCCATTAGGGTTACAATAGATACACGAAAAGACAAAAATGTAATTTACAAATAGAATATATAAAACATACGAAAAAGGGTAAAAAAGATAAAGAATATTCGGTATGAAAAAAGTAAGGAATTCTTTTAGAATATTGTGCCAAAAGACATGTATCGTATGATGGTTACCTGTTTGGAATATAATACAATTCAGATGAAGTGAAGAAAAGAGTCCATAGTCAAAGCAGACCTGATTTGGTTTAGGTTAGAGCTTGGTCACTTAAGGATATTCAAATCCCCTTTTAGGCTGGGTATCTCGTAGCTCAGCTTAAACAGAGGTTTGACACTAGATGGATAAGAAGCTCGGCTCGGATTAGGGTCACAGGCTTTGGCAACTCAGTAAGTTGGGCTATATGCTTAGCAGGTCGACATGACTACTTAGTAGCTCCGAGATTGTGTTGGCATTTATAGGAGCTTGACACTCATGTCGACAGTAGTATAAAAGGTGGAGTTCAAAATAGGAATCATCATCTTGAATGGGGTTTCAAGCTAGTATCCTTTACACAAGTCTTTATAGTTTTCTATCTTGGTTACGTATGACTGGTCTAGGGAGTTGATTTCTATCAAGAAGCCTCCTCATTATTGTGTCCAAGCTATATAATGGCGTTAATCTAAATTAGCGTTGTTTACCTCATCTAGAAGTCCAAGTCAATGGGAGTGTCTAAGACTATGAACTTTTCCTTCCAATATTTACGAAGTAAGCCATTGAACATCTTCTTATTAATAGGGTTCTACAAGTAATCCACCTATCCTTTTTGGTCTTCATTGAATACTTATGGGATCACTTGTAGTATCAAGTACTCATAAAAGGCTTAGAACGCCCTCAATAGTCGTAAGCTATTTAATGTAATCTAGGCCAGGCTTATAAGATGATACATGAAGATCTCCTTCTCAAATTGATTAAAAGGGGGATGCATCTTGAATTTGAAGCATTTCTCATAGACGCAAAAACACTTTGCCTTAATTAGTAAAACCTAGTTTGTAGGTTTAGGATTTTGTAGAACCAACTCATGATGGTCACCAATGATATAGTTATCTCAAAAGCATTCTACTTCCCTCTTTGAGATTATACTCTCATACCTATTTAGGATGTCACTATTCTCCGCCCTAAAGTGGCATTTTCCTACCAGAATCCTTTCCTCTCCATTAATGGTATAAACATCTCTCGAAAGACTTACAATGATAGCAATTATGTCGAACTCTACTTTTGTCTCTTTTAAAGATTACCTCTTCACCAACGTTGCCATGTTAGATAAGTCTTTTACCATTATTGTTGGGGGAGTAACTTTTCGAGTCTTAAACTCCAAGGATGTAATTTCATAATTACTTGATATCGGCATAATTAAAGATTGAAGAAATCTAGAAAATGTGAAGAAAATTTGTTGAAGGAATTGCAAATTCACAAGAAACTTCAAAGAAATTTTTATAAGATTCAAAGAAAGGATGAAAAAGGATTGTTAGAGGAAGAAAAGTGTGCTTTTAAAATAGCTTCAGATATTTATAAGCATCAAGTAGTAGGAGGTGAATCTAGAGTTACAAGAAAATGAATAGACTTAACATCCTACCATTTAGATCTCAGTATAAAGCCCATATTCAAAATTAATGGCAATGATTACCCTGATATAATAGCTTCTAGTAAATAATAGTAGTAATGATGTAACACCCATTAAGTTGCATTAAATACATACAAATTTACATGCCAAAAACTATTTCATAAGTGAAATCTTCCTCAAGAAGCCTCATCTACTTTGGATGAAAGGATCCCCAACATACTCGAAGATGCTCCATGTGTTAACCCTTGAGAGTGACCATGATAGCTCATCATTTTGGGTTTTAGGGTAGGGTAGGGTAGGGTAGGGGGGACCTCTTAGGAGTCAATCAACTCGATGATGTCAAAATCTGTTGTAGCTTAGTCTTTGAAGAAGAGCATCTTAAACAACTCAACTACTCTGACTTCCATCTTCACTTTAACACAAAAATTGGTAAAATAGTAGCATAGGTAATATCCACCTTAAAGGCTCGCCTACCTAGTTTCACTAGCACAAATCGTGTCCAACTTAGATGGTTCACCTACTCAGCCACATTGATTAATATGAAGCTCTAATCACTGGAATGCCCTAGAGGAAGCTAGCTTTTTGGATGGATGGTCATTTTTACATGAAGAGCAACTTGGCATTATGTCTCAAGAACCCACCAACTCTCTGACTCCTTATCGACACCTAATCAAAAAGGGTAGGTGGGACAATTAATGATAAGAGATATTGGATATAGGCTTCCCTAAGCCCAGACCAACCCTTTGGGTCATAGGTCGACCTATTTGGGCCTATAACCAACTTGTTTAAAACATCTAGAACCTTTGACCGAGCTCTTCTTGAACATCCAGGCTTTCATGAGTTCGGATCCATCCACTAGATTTTTAGAACATTTACTCCCAAAGAATACCTAACCTCTAATAGGTTAAATTCTTGGCTATGGAGCTCGATCAAGGAGAGATTCATATAAAAGAGAAGCCTAATGCCAAAATAGAAAGTTAACTAGTCAAGTTATATCTTGAATTTCCTAGGATCTAGCATCATCAAGAGTTGCACATCACTTATTGAATAAGATTCATCCTTATCTTAGTTTCCTTAAATATCTTTAGACCTCTACTATAAATGGGTGTGATTCTCCTATGGTAAACCATCTACACAACATATACACAATCGTATATTCAGTATTGCCATCTTGTTGTCAATTTGCTTCTTACATTATACCGACTTAAGCATTAAAGTGGCCATATAAGACTATACCACACTACTCCTTACAATTTTTTGTTTTGCATGCCTACCTAAATTCTTGAAAAGGCCCATCAATATTCAAATCTTTATTGGCTAAATTCTATAAACAATAGTATGTGGCTTCATATTTTAGCCACACAAAAATTTCATAAATAATTGGTAGGTTTTTAACTAGATAAGTTTATTAATGAGTTTTCACGGTATTTTCTTATGATTTTGATGTGTTTTTTAAGAACTTGATCCTCAATTGGGTAATATTTTGATTTTAGGCTTTTAACATATTTTTGAATCAAAAAAGGAAGGGAAAAGAATCTAATTTTACTCAATTGGGAGCTAAATTGAAGAAGTTTTAGAGTTTGAAAGCTAGACATAGCTAGTCAACATGACCAAGTTGAAGAATTGATCCATATGAAGACTATGAAGAGCTAATTTATAGAAAGTTAAACAAGTAGTTGACATGACCATGTTATGAGGTCATGTAACTCTTAAGTTAGGATTAATTTTGATTGATTTGGGACACAAATAAGGGACTTAACCATGTCATAGGTTGTGCTGCACCAAATTTCCCAGGTTTAAAAAGATTCTAAGAACTTTTAAAAGATACGATGGACATGACCTGAGACAAGACTGCATTTGTAGGTCATGTCGAAGTAGTTTTAGGATTTTTTATAGTCCATTATAAAAGGAAACTTAGAGATTTAGAGACAAAACTGTTAGCATGATTTTTGAGAGACTCAAAGGACCAGAAGAGAGACAAGAGAGCAACCCATTCAAACATCAAGAATTAGTGATTTATTTATACTTAATGGATCCATTATCGATGAATTCTTTTGTTTTGATGAAGGATCTTGTCATCAATATCACTATAGCTTAAATCTATTGTGTTTAGATTTTGTGGACCTTAGAATTAGTGTGTGAATTTTGCTTTATTCTTTTATCTAATGAAGTCTTTGAATTTATTAATTCAATTATGTGTGCTTCTTTGCACTGGATTGATATTTGTAAAGTATTTAGTCTAATTATTTGATATTATGCACGATAATCAAGAGATTAAGTGTGTAATTAAATTTAGGCATAATTAAGGAGAATTCTATGTATACTTAGACACAGGATACATAATTCTTATGAATCTTCAATGTTTCTCTTGGAAGAATTTTGTTGATCTTTGTTGTAATCTTTTATTATACTATTGAGAAGAGATTTTGGTAGGCAATTTAAGATTACAATTAATAGACTTAGGAAAATTATTAAATTTATTAGAGAATTCTCCTAGTTAGAAAATTTAGAGATGGAATAGGATAACTTTTATTAAAGTCACATGATTTATTTAGGGAAGCAAGATTTGGATATGTCTTTGCATTCTTAAAGTAATTTTTATTTGCCTGCTCTTTTGATTTTTAATCTGAGTCTTAATTTATTAGTTTAGTTAGTAGTTTATAGATTTGATTCAAGTTCTTTCATTCTAAATTATTGTCAAATAGTAGAGAACAAGTAGTTATGATACTTGTAGTCTTTAAAGGAACAATCTCTATATTCACTACATTATACTATAGATTTAATCAATATAGTTGTGTCATATTAAGTTTTCGGCACCATTGTTAGGGACTGTTATATTAAGAAAGCTTGTCACGTCATTATTCTAACCATTCGTCTCTTTTCTTTTCTTGATTTATTCTCTCTTGCTAGTTCAAGTTTTGATTGACTTTAGGATTTTCTTTTGTAGTAAACGACTAAATGCTGTTTGAGAGACTTATCTGAGATTAATCCCAAAATTGAAAGAACTACCCTCAAGAATATAAGACATCATAGTGTTAAACAGATAATAGAGGTGATAAACCACAGGTTACCGTTGAGAATCAAGGACAAGGAGAGGTACCCATACTACAAGAAACTATAGTCAATAATGGGAAGCAACCTAAAACTATGTCTAACTATTCTAGGCCTTTACTGGAATTGACTCTAGTATTATGAAGCAACCTATTGCAACCAAAAACTTCGAGATTAAGCTAAATATCATGCAATGGTGTAATAATTTATATAATAAAATAGCTTTCAAGATGAAAACCACAATGCTTACAATTCTAGTTTCTTGAGAATTTGTGGCACATTCAAAATTAATAGGGCAAGTGATGATACCATTAGATTACATCTTTTCTTGTTTTCTTTGAGATGCAAAGCTAAGCAATGGTTTAACTTTCTACCTAAAGTTTCAGTGACAACATGGAATAAATGGCGGAAGAAGTTGTTAGAGGAGTACTTCCTATCCACTAAAACTTCCAAACTTGAAAGGGACATATCTACCTACACTCAATTAGAGGGTGAGAACCTTTATGACACTTGGGAGAGCTTTAAGGACCTACTATGAAGGTGCTTACATCATAGCCTCCTACTTTAGATGTGAATCCAAACATTTTAGGATGGTCTCAACCTATTTATAAGGCAAATGATAGATACAATTACAAGAGGCACATTAAACTCCAATAAACATGAAGAAGTTCAAACCTTAATTAAAGGAATAACTATAAACAACTATCAATGGGAGAACATTAGGGTCAGACAAAGGGTTGTAAGGGTCTATGAGTTAGACACAATTAACATATTAGCCTTTAATGTGGAGTTACCAAGTAGGAAGATTGAAGCAATCTAAGTTAGTTCACAATAACCTCAATGTATGCTAGATGATGTGCAAGTATAAGAATATGTAGGGAATGAGTAGATGGAGCAAGTATTTACCTAGGCAAACCATATAGACCCCAATGTTATTTGTATAGTAATACCTACAACCCTTAATGGAAGGACTATCCTAAATTTTTATGGACAAAGCAGAATTAAAATTATTAGAGTCTAAGCATACCTCTACTAGTAGCCCCTTGACTTTCCCCCAACCTTAAAGAAGAAGTTGGAGGAACTCTTAGAAAAATACATTCACACCAATGAAGCTAGGATGCAAAACATTGAAACTTCTTTGAGGAACAAAGAGGCCTCCATTCATTACTTGGAAAATCAAATAAGTCAACTCACAATGATAATAAATGAATGATAACAAGGATCTCTTCTAGGGAATATGAAGACCAATCCCAAGGAATAAGTTAAGGTAACAACCCTAAGAAGTAGGAAATAGTTGTAAGCTAAAAAGGAAGATGATGGGGAGGTCGATGACAAGACAAAGGTAGCTAAGGACAAGGAGAGTGTAGAGTTAGCAAAAGTGAAGGAGTAGAGGTCACCTATACCATATCCTCATCACTTAAAGCAAGATCTCAATGTCTAAAAATTTGGTACTTTCCTTAGTCTTTTTAAATAGTTATACATTAACTTACCTCTTATAGAAGCACTATCATAGATGCCAAAGTATGCAAAGTTCCTAAAGGGTTTTTTATCATATAAAAGGAAGTTGGAAGAGCTTTCAACTATTAAATCAAATGCTTGGCACTTCTCTAAAATAGGTTGCCAAAAAAGCTAAAAGATCCATGGAGTTTCAATATTCTATGTGTGTTTGGCAATTTGTCAATAGATAAAGTTTTTGCAAACTAGGAACTAATATTAATTATGTCACATAAATTCTTTAAATAGTTAGGGTTAGGAGAACCTAAAGTAACATGCATAAGTCTTCAATTAGTTGATGAATCTATTACATACCTTAGAGGCATCATAGAAGATGTTTTGTTACAAGTGGAATAGTTTATTTTTCCTGTAGATTATTTATTCTTGATATGGATGAAGATATGGAAGTACCCCTCATTTTAGGTAGACCTTTTAGACATTATTAGGGTCATCATCGATGTTAGTGATAATAAACTTATCTGGAGGGGAGGAAAAGAAGAAGTAGTTTTTAAAGTTTCTAAGGCAATAAATAAGTCTATTGATCAAGATGACACATGTTATCATTTATATGCATTGATGTTTCTATTTCTAGTTGTATGTAGGAAGTATTTGCCAATGATCCTCCAGAGTATTGTTTGCAAAAAAGAGAAGTAGAGATGGTGGAAAACCCTAATCATGCTGAAGTTACAACTCAGTTAGAAGCTGATGAACCCACTTTAAAGGAGAAGGGGTTTGAATTAATTCATATGCAAAAGGACTCTAGGCTGAAACCTTCTATTGAAGACCTAGAAGTGTTGAAGTTGAAATAGCTACTCGACTATTTGGAATATACATTCTTAGATAATGATTCAAAGCTACAGGTGATAATTATTGCCAATCTCAAAGCGGATTGAAATGAGAAATCGTTGGATGTGATAAAAAGGCATAAGAAGGACATAATATGGAAAATTTCAGTCTTTAGAGGTGTAATTCCATCTTTTTACACCCATAAGATTCTCATGGAAGAGAACTATAAACCAATAGTGTAACCCTAGAAATGGCTCAATCGAAACATGAAAGAGGTGGTTAAGGTAAAGGTTATCAATCTCCTAGATGTAGGGATGATCTACCCTATATCGGATAGCTCTTGGGATAGCTCGATGTAAGTATTCCTAAAGAAAGGGGGAATGATTGTGGCGCCTACTAAAAAGAACAAGTTAATTCCAATAAGAACAATCATAAGATGGCGTATGCGCATTGATTTTAGGAAATTAAATGATGTCATATGCAAGGATCACTTCCCTATCCTTTTTTTAGATTAGATGTTGGAGTGACTAGTAGGACATATGTTCTATTGTTTTCTAGGTGGATTATTAGGGTATTCTCAAATACTAATTACATTAGAAGATTAGGAGAAAACTACCTTTATCTGCCTCTATAAGTATGTTTGCCTATAGGAGGATGCTCTTTGGCCTTTGTAATGCACTTGCTACATTTCACAAGGGAATGATGGCCATATTCTAGGATCTCATTAAGGAAATCATGGAAGTGGTTGGATTCCCATATGTGCTATTTGTCTTCTCATAAGACAGTTTGGTTGTGTTCAATACTCTTGAAGATAAACTAATCAATGCTTCCATAATGGTAGCACCTAACTAGAGTTCACCCTTTGAATTGATGAGGGATGTGAGTGACCATGTGTTTAGGGAAATTTCATGACAAAGGAGGTATAAACACTTTTAGCTTATTTACTATGCTGGCAATACCCTTACAGACGCTTAAGAGAACTACATAACCACCGAAAAGGAGCTACTAGCAATTGTTTTTGCCTTTGATAAATCCTGTTCCTATTTAATTAACTTTCTAAAGTGATTGTTTATATTGATCACTCTAGTCTTAGGTACCTATTAACAAAGACTGATGCAAAACAATGATTGATTAGGTGGATCATGCTATTTAAGAGTTTGATATGGAGATTAAGGATAAAAAGGATGCTGAGAACTTAGTTATGGACCCTTGTTGCGATTGCAGATCTAAACCTAGAGAAATTAGAGGAATAAGACATCAATGATGAGTTTCCAGACTTTATGCCATTAATCAGGTACATGGTCTAGAAACCCCTTGATTTGCTAATATTGTAAATTTTTTAGCTATTAACATTTTTACTAAAGGGCTTTCGCACCAGTAGAAGAAGAAATTCTTCTCTAATGTGAAATATTACTTTTGGGAGTATCCTTACTTGTTTAAAGTATGTGGAGATCAAGTTATTAGAATGTG
This sequence comes from Lumnitzera racemosa, assembly GCA_024138005.1. Classification (NCBI taxonomy): domain Eukaryota; kingdom Viridiplantae; phylum Streptophyta; class Magnoliopsida; order Myrtales; family Combretaceae; genus Lumnitzera; species Lumnitzera racemosa. Next base: position 71,271,993 of record JAMXBC010000007.1, on the reverse strand, counting down.
CATTTTGTATCTAGGAGGTTGGCAAATATTGAGTTATTGCCACTTTAGACCTACTATAGGGTATTGCAACATTAGTATGACCACTCACAAGGTCCTAAAATCAGGGTTTTATTAGCCTATGCTTTTTAGATATGCTCTAAATGTGTAGAGCTTTGTAAAAGTTGCCAAAGAACCAGAAATATATGCCATAGAGATGAAATGCCACAATATCCAATCTTAGTATATGAAGTTTTTGATGTATGGGGCATAGATCTTATGGGCCCATTCCTAAACTCTAATAGGAGCAAATACATCCTAGTAGCTATAGATAATGTCTCTAAGTAGGTTGACGTACGGGCCTTGCCCATTAATGATGTTTAGATTGTTAAAAAGTTTCTCTAAAGTTTATTTTCTTGATTTGGTTCTTCTAGAGCAATTATTAGCGATATGGGAACACATTTTTGTAATGCTACGCTAGAAAAAGCCCTAAAATGCTATAGCATCACTCATAGGATAGCTATTCCCTACCATCCCCAGACTAGTAATTAGGTAAAAGTTGCCAATAAGGACCTTAAAAGAATTTTGGTGAAAACCATAGAGCACAAAGACTCCAATAGGAACTTCACCATATGGATTTATGTATGGGAAAGCTTATCATTTGCCCATAGAGATCGAACACAAGACTTATTGGGCTATCAGAATTGCTAACCTTAATTTGGAGTGTGCAAGTACTCGAAGGAAACTCTAGTTGAATGAGCTTGAGGAATGGCATGATTGGCATGTGAAAATTTAAGGCTTTATAAAGAGCGAACTAAGAGATACCATGACCAAGGGATCAATTAGGGAAGGGAATTCCAAGAAGGGCACTATGTCCTCTTATACAACTCATGCCTTTACTTCTTAAAAAACTCAAATCTAGATGGTTTAGTCCATTCACAGTGACTTGTGTTTTCCCTTATGGAGCAATAGAAGTTATGCATCTAAAAGAGTGGACATTTAATGTTAATGGTCAAAGATTGAAGTTGTACTTAGGAGGAGATTTGGAGAGCAATGGAAGGGAGGAGTTTTGTCTCCTCCTCATTTAAGAACTATAGACGAGAGGTGGATCCCATTGAGTTATCAACATTAAATATATTGTTTCTCTAGAGGCAACCCAAGCCTAACTTTAATTTGATTTTATTTTGTTTCATTTTATTTTTTTCTTCTTGATTATTATTATTATTATTATAAAAAGCAGCAAAGTTATTAAGTACAACAAGCCACATTATGATGGGGTAGCTTTAGTAATAGAGGGTTGACACTAGTTTTAACAAGTACACCTGGTCAAGTTATAGTATAGCATATATTTGAGTTCGAGTTGTTGATCCTAGAAAGAATCATGAGATTGAGGAAACCCTAAATTAGTAGCACTTTTCCCTAAACTACTAATTATCAGACTTATCAAATTAAAACAATTAAATAATTATATTAAACTAAAAGAGAATAAACAAGAGTAAATAAAACATGGACAACAAGACAATAAAATAAGTAAACAAGATTAATCAAATTGTAGAAAACATAATCCTTAGGAAATTTATTATTTACTATCTAGCTCTATGCAACTTCCAATCTCATTTGCACTTTTAGACCATAGAGATTCCTAGTATGAACAACTTGACCCACGTCTCTTAATTAATTCTTAACCCTAAGTATACTCTATCTAAATCACTTCTATAATAAAGTATCTGCAAGTCGCATTAAGCCCTTGAATCTCTCTATTAGGTTTCCTTAAAATGGAGGAACTAATAGGCAAAACCTTAGTCAAATTAGTTACTTCTAATTACATTAGTCCATTTAACTACAAGATCTCATGAATTTATAGTAGACTTATACAATAATCCAATAATCGACAATATTAAATTAAAGATAATACAAGATAATGCAATTGGATCACAAAAAGTAATATTATAAATTGAATATAAAAGCAAATGCTACATTAGAATGTAAGGTTTGATAAAAGATTTACTAAAAACAAGAAATTAAAATAAGAGAAAAGAAAAGAAATGAGAAACCGTGTTATAATTTTACCTTACTCAATTCTTCCTTAAGGATCTCTCTTTGAACACTAAGCCTAAGCATCTATTTATGAAACTTGGATTTAAGGATACAAAGGAAGATTCCAAAAATAAGAGATTTTCTACTCCATGCCATGTCCACGCATTAAGATTACGGTTGTGATCTTCTTCTTTATGCAACTCTTATAAATTGATGAAATTCTTAGATAAAAGATACATGGTTAGGGAACATGGTCGTGTTCTTACACTCGATCCTCTATGAAAATTATTTTTTGTTTAGACTTCACTTGCTTAAGTAACTCAGTTAATGCACTTCTTCATTAAAGTTTCGAAACTTCATAAAATTACCCAAACATTTGTTGACAGATTCTTAAATTCCTACAAATGAAATAATAACCAATTAAGTTTTAAATCCTTATAAAATCAATACAAATAATACATGAAAGTATATAAAATCACCCAAAATATGCTATATTAGTGTTATCAAACTCCCTCACACTTAAGCTTTTACTTGTCCTTAAGTAAAATGATTAAAACCAAACATCCTTAGGATAAGATTTGCAATTTCTCTTAAAACGTAGAAAAGTAGATCCTTAAATCAAAAAGCTTCACAATTTCCTTTAAAACCACCCTTTCTTCTTTTAATAGTAATGCCCTTAAAGCATTTAGTATAGCAAAGAACTACTAAATTTCAACAATCAATCCAAATAATCCAGCGTTAGCTTATCACTTAAATATAGATTAAACTATAGATCAAAATAAATATTAACAAACTAATAAAAAGTTACAAGAATTTTACCACTCTAGTGGAAGAAGAAAGAGATGTTCCCCATACTATTTTTTTTTTTTTAACAAGAAATCAAATTAGATATATGTTACATTAACTTTTCCTCTGATTGTCTCCTTAGTATATATATTCATTAAAAAGCTTTTTAATTCAATTCAATTCCTTTATTTAAGCACGAGTACGTTAGCTATAAGAAAGAACCTTGCTCTTTGATAGACCAAGGCTGATCCTCACCATCATAGTCCTTACATTGGCAACGAAAAACAACGTTACTCTTTTAACAAGCCAAGATTTATCCTTGCTACCTTAACTAGCATCCTTATATTGGTAGTAAGATAGAGCCTTACTCTTTAACAGACCAAGGTTGATCCTTACCATCTTAGTCCTTACATTGACAACAAAAAAGAGCATTACTCTTTTGACAGACCAAGATTTTTCCTTACCACCTTAACTAACATCTTTATATTGGCAATAGGGAAGAACCTTGCTCTTCTGATAAACTAAGGTCAATCCTTGCCAAGCTATATATCCCTTCTTTCTTTCTTTCCTTTGTTTTTTCAACTATTTTTTATTTTTCAGAAGATTTTCAAAGGATAAATTTGATTTGCTCATCTAATCTAAAAAATTTTAGAAAAATAGAAATAGATAACTATCTGCTCAAACTAAGCTTAGAAATACAAATTACCATTTCTTAACCTGTCAATATCTATCATAATCTCAAGTTTATGTTTAAGCTTAAGTAACATAGAATTCTAGATCATAGGGATTTAATTACATAAATTCATTAAAGTAAACTAAGATAATAAAGAATCATGGGTAGATTTGAAAAAAATAATTTGCTTATGTATAGGGGATGCAAATTTCTAAAGTTAGTTGTAATAAGAAACTAAAAAGCTTGTACAATATTCAATCAAATCGTACTCATTAACGTTTATAGTTTAGTATCTCCTATTCTTCCCCCACCCCCACTTAAATTGTATATTATCCCCAATGTACATTATCATTGAAGCATAATATAATCCAAAAGGGAAAAGAAAAGTAAAGAAGAAGTAAGACTTCCTTGATTTTTTGTTACATTGACATTAAAAAATTTTGTGTCTAGATCAATCTACAAGAATCTCAATCATGTTAATTAAGTTCAAAGTTTCCTTGCAACATAACAAACTAAAAAAGGTTGTTCTTTAGTAATTCTAGTTCCAAATGAAAAGTAAATCAATTGGGTCTTTAGCAAAATAAAAGGAAAGTAATCCGATCCTCGTCACTAGAATCATTCTCTTCCTCGTTGACCTCTTTGGTATTTTCTTCATCTGAGTCCAAGATGAGGGATAATGATGGTGGCAAGGTGATCCTGTAGTGCTTTAAGAGTGCCTTAGCAGCTAACCTAGTGCACTTTACCTTATGCTCAGGCATCTTCTACATCTTATTCAACTTCCCAATCATCCTTTTGAGCTTTCCTACACGAAGGATCTAAGCTACTAGGATTATGCAAAAGGCCCATCTCTGGCTAACTCTAGCAAAGGAGTATTAGCCACTTCCTCTTGGATTTCCTCTTCTTGGGGTACTTGAGGTGGTGGTAGGAATTTCATTGCTTAAATAGACTGAAGGCTCATAGAGTTAGGTTGAGTAACCAATTTTGTTTGTAGGTGATTATTAAACAAGTTAATGTTTTTCACTATACGGGTGATAAAAGGCTTTACAAAAATATACCCAGCTTGCTCTTCGATGGCTTGGCTTCTCAAAAGAAAGCCATGTGAACTCCTAAGTTAATCTAGCATTGATCAACTAAGTTATGTATACAAGCAATGTCAACTAAGTTGACAACACCTATGCTATTCTTTCTCCCATTCACACTCCTAGCCATAATCTACTAAATAATCAATCCTTAAGGTGGGATCTCATAAATTAAAGGCCATAGATTTCCTTAATTTATACACCAATCCTCCCATACTCTTATCGACAATTTGATTGGTAGATTATGGAACTTAGTTGTATGGACAAATGTATCTGAATATATACCTAGGATCACAAGCAATCTTTCAAATGGCATGTATACGGGTTGTGTGTTAACTTTGAATCTCATCATGATCTAGATCCCATTTTCAATTTGATCATAGTCTAGAGTGAGAGTGCTAAGGAACTCCAATGTAAGTTCCTCGTTGGATAGCTCATCAATTGTTAAAAGCCTATCCCATCCTCCAAATATTAAGAAAAAAAAAAGGTACTATTAGGAAAAAGAAAATTAAGAAAAAAGGTAGAAAAAAATTTAAGGAGAAGAAAACGCTAGAAAAGAAATAGGATAATATATTGAACCCTTAGTTTACATAAATTTTCACACTATGAGCAAGTCATATATTGCTGGAAAGTTCATGATTTATACCATGATTTAAAAATATTAGATACATATTTCAAAATTGGTTAGCTTAGTAAAAGTTTTAAATAGTTAATAACAATCAAACTAGATATTATACCAACATAGAATTTGATTCTCAGTGACCTACTTAGAATTGCATATTTGGCATTATTTACAAAATATAATAGACATCATGAATTTGCAAAGATATAAGGCTTATAAAATTTGTATTTGTCTACAAAAGTAATCTACAAAGAAAAAGACTATATCATTTTTCTATTTTTTTTTTTATGTTATCATCATTTTAATAATTTCTCAAACAATTTCATATGACAATCATAAAGTAATCACTTCCTCATTTCACTTTAAAAAATTAAATAGCTAAAAACAAAAGAAAAAAAAAGAAAGGTGTAAATTTTGAACACCAAAGTGGAGAAAATTTTTTTTAAATTAAGATACTTTGTTCCATTTTAAAATATCAATGATTATGATATTGTCTTTCAAACATTGAGACACTAAAACAAAGAAATTTGAAATTCGAAGTATTAAAATTGAAAGTTGAATTTTTTTTTTTTTTTTGTTTTGGTATTACTCTAAGAAGTTTTTAAAAAAAAAAGGTTTCTTCAAACAAAAGTTTACCAAATCCCATTTACCTCTTTGATTGTTGTACTAAGTGCTATGTTTATATCAAGATTCAGAACCTTAAGCATGGCAGCATTGAAACATGTACAGCAGTCTCGCAGTGACTCATTTGGGTGTTACCAAATGGTCATGAAGTATAACACATCTCTCTTTAGTTCTTTGCTTATCATGAAGTGCTGTCAAAATGACTAACTATGTTCTCCGAAGCTCTTAATGGAGTTAGGCTTGAGACTACATTACGAAGTTAGGTTGCATTCTTAAGGGTGCTCATAAAGGCTTCATAAGTAATGGCCATCAGAGGCACCATGTAGGTCCATTTTGGAGGTGTCTTAAGCATGTAGAGGATAAATTGGTTGTACTGTAGTACACCTCCATCTAATAGATCTTGATGTTAGGAGAAAGGGTTTCCTCTCATATGGTTTAGATGAAGGGAAAACATGCGATGGAAAGGTTATCCAAGGATCATATTGTTCTTTAGACTCCTTGATGTCTTGGAGCTTTTTGATCATGTTATTGATATAATTTAAATTAATGTTTGTGGGAAACATTTTAAACTGTGTCTTTGAGTGTTTGACATGTGACCTTTGGCATTTTCCATTACGTGAGGTAACGGGCACCTAATGCTAAGATGAAACTCGCAAATCGAGCTGTGAAATGTTGTTGTTGACATATAAAGGTTAGCTAGAGCGAATGCCCTTCTAAAGTGGCAAGTTTCTTGGTGAGATGATTACTCTCAATCATTTACTGTTGTAGTTAAGTGATAGGTTCATCTTATATTACTATGGTCCTATTTTGTCTAGGGGTAGGCTGTTGGAAATTCTAGTTAGGTTAGTGTTTAGGTTGGTTTATGGTTGTTCACGGAAGGTTTTTGTTAGAGGTGTGCAAACGGGTTAACCCAACCCCGCCTACTTTGGCCCACGAGTTAAACGAGAAAAAAAATATTGACTCTAACCCTGCTTAAAAAATAGGTTAAACGGACCGACCCACAAATCAAAGGTATAAATGTATTAAATGAGTTGACCCAAAACGGTCTACTGTAGTCTGCAGATTAAATGGGCTGAGTTAATTTGACTTGTTTTTAAACAGGCAAAAAAATCTTAGCCTTTACTTATTTTAAAAACGAATTAATCAGGTTAGCTCACTAGTCAAAACCCACTTATACACCTCTAGTTTTTGTATTTCAGATGTTTTTAGTATTAGACATGATGTGTGGTGTTTATAGTGGAAATGACTTATAGTGGACACCAAATTGTTAATGGTTGAAAGTTGTTGCGGGCTTTGTCTATTTAGCTAGGTTGGATATTGGCCTACAAAAGAGAGCATGTAAACTAAGAGTGCACTAGAGGTGACTCCTGGCATGCAATTAAATGCTAAGGTGTTTAGAATTTGTTCCTCTTTGTCTCCCCATTTGCGGTGTTGCCCAAAGAGTCTTGTTGGTTGGGTTGAACATTAGGATCAAGTCACGCGGACAGTGATCTTTGGTTATAACCTGTACTTTTGTCATTGCAATTGTGGCCGATGAAGTGGTGGCATATCTTCCTTAGCAGGATGCACATCTTTCGGTAGGATAGGACAGCTAGTGAGGAGCCTTGTCATAGGCAGCGGCTAGCTGTGCTCCCATGCTGCTAAGGGGCTCTAACGTCTAGTAACTCGTTCTGAAGGTCTTCCTTCTTCGTGGAAAAGCGGAACTGAATGCTTGCTGGGAGCATCAGGGATGAAGGTATCACGGTCGTCAACCACGTGGTCTTAGAAAATAGAAAATAGTAGCGGACGTGTTTAAACTTTTATGTCTTATTATTTTTGTAAGCATTTTTTTTTTCACCATAATAATTTGAAAGGAAAACAAAATAAGAAAAAGGAAAAGATTGAGAAAAAAGTTTTATTTAGGAAAAAGAAAGTTAAGAGAAATAGCACAGTATATTGAATCTTTATTCTGCATAACTTTTCGTGCTTTGAGCAGACCATATGTCCCTCCAAAGTTCATGATTTATATCATAATTAAAAAATATTAGATACATATTTTAAAACCGATCGGCTCAGTGAAAGTTTTAAATAAATAACAACTATGAAACTAGAGATTGTTTCAACTTATAATTTTATTTCGAGTGAACCTATTTGAAAATGCATAGTTAGCATTATTTGCAAACCATAATGAAAGTCGTGAATTTTCAGAGATATAAGCTTACAAAATTTGGATTTGTCCACAAAAGTTATGTACAGAGAAAATTTCAAGACACACAGACTTCTTTTCCTTTTTTTGTTTTTGTTTTTCTAACTTTATTTACATTATCATTATTTTAATAATTTTCTTCAACACTTTCTTACAATAATTATAAATGAATCTCTTATTTATCTCACGTTAAAGAGTTATAAAAAAAAATAAAAAAAAAAAACGTAAAACTATTGAACAATGGAGGAAAAAAATTAATATTTAAGATACCATATTCCATTTTAAAATATCAATGGTTACAATGTTTCCCTTCACGCGTTGAGAGACATTAAAACAAAGAAATTTGAAATTCAGATATTAAAACTGAAAAGTTGAAAATTTATTTTTGGCATTACCCCCAACAAATTTCAGATCGAAGTTTTCTAGAAACAAAAGTTTGCCGATTCCCATTTACCCTAAGATATGCCGACAATATTCTGCAATTGAAAAAACTTCACCCCTCACCCTCGGGGGGTCTTCTGGTTCAAATAGTATTACTAGTAATCCCGATGAAAAGATCCATTCAGAATAAGAAGCATTTTGCCATTGGATTGCATTTGTACACACTCAGGATGGGAAAAAGAAAAAAAAAAAAATTGATGTGACTGATTCCTTCTAGGTCTATCCTGAAAATTTAGAAAACAAGAGGAGAACCTACGAATATTTGCAGCTGAATTCAACTCCGAATTAAGTAAGACTTTTCTCTCATTGGAACCAACAAAGTGCCCCAAGGTTGCTAACAATAACAAGGGACATCCTCAAAAAAATGTATCTAATATCTCTCCTTCAGCTGAATATCTTGCCCAAATACAAGGCCTTTGACAGGTCCCCAGCAGCCAAACAAGTATCGAATTCATACACCGTGCATCATTTCTGAACTGCATCAAGCTGTTCACCGATCAAAAATCTTTTTAGTCGTGATACCTATGGTTCATGACTACAAATGCTGTGGGAGACTAGCTAACCTAGAATTCCCAGCTCTTATATTTGCTGCTCAATTGAACCATCCAGAACAACAAGATATCCAACTTCTTTCCAGACTACCTGTCTCTTCTGATGAGCACCCTCAGCTTGCATATACCACATTACACCTTATTGACCGGACCTCCATAAAGAAGCCGATAGGAAAATTTTCTTTGATGTAGCTTTGGTGATACTTCAGAATGTAGATGCCAGCAATTCATCTCTGCTCTTTTACTTCTCTTTCTTGCCCAGGGGAAGTTTAAATCTTTGAAGCTACTGAATTTACAAGAAGTTTTCCAATTCATTGAAAGAACCTCTTCCGGCATCGGGCAGATCCTAGTTCCTCATACTCAGCCTTTGTGACACACATCGACTCAAAATCAGGACTAGATGCCAAAAGAGATCCCCCTCGCCAAACACCTAGTACAGGGCTGCAAAATGCAAGCTTTTACCTAAGTGAAAGTAGCAGCATCACTCATACGTATAACATTTTTCTTTGGGATGAGAACTCACTCTTGTTGGGGTGTTATCTTCACTTGGTAGTTATCAGGAACAAGAGGCCGGAGGTCCCTTTCTCTGCAATTCATGGATAAAAAAGGGTTACTCTAGAGCAGTCTTCTTTTTTTCACACCCCCACCCCCCTTCCTTTCCTCAGAAGGTAATGGAAGAAATAAAAGCTTACAATCTTTCAGCAAATTGAGGAAACTGTGTACTTCCACCAGTTAAAACGATACTGCCACAGTAAAATAAATGAGGATGAGAAATTTCTTGCAGTTAATGTTTTGAATTTGTGGACTTCTGTCCACAAAATAAGTTGCTTCAACTAGTACTTGGAAATCCTCAAGTACCTTTCATATAGTACAGGATGTAAATAGGGGTGACATGAATTAACTGATCGAACAATGCATTCTGCTAGTCCAGCCTGATTCATTCCTGCAAAATCAGGCAAATTGCACATTTAACGTCTGATACAGAGTTTATCAATTCGGTATGGTTGAACTAGCAACTGATAAAAGACAGAAGACACTAGCTAGCCGCTTCTACATAGAATATCCAAGGTGAGATAAAGTTCTTTACAGGATATCAAAATTACGAATAAAGCTTAAAGCACAAATGGACAGAGAAGATTATATCGTCATGAGTAAACACATATAAATGATTAACTTACCCAAATCTGCTGGACGGAAGATCATCTCTGGAACAAGGAACCGTTCATTAGTTAAGTCAAACTCCTGCATATAAGGTAACACATCTATCAAAGCCTAACAGGCAATTGTTTCTATTTTCAAGATATAGTAAAAAGACATACATTTTTGGCCAAATCTATTTTCTTTCGGTCTTCCCGCTTATCCAGATCTTCAGGATCTTGGAAATCCTTCTCAGTCTCCAATGAGGAATCACACGATTCTTCCATTGAAGCGAGATAGCGCTTTGCTTGATCAGGGTTCTTGACAAATCCCTTTGTATGAATTACACCATCAGGCAGCACATAAGTGCATCGTAATGGGTTGTCCCGTCCAGGCTTCCTACAAGCATATTTTACCACCTTGAGCTTAGTAGAAGAACAAAAGCGTAGTTGATAGGGAAAAAAAATGTCTCCAAAGGATTTCAAAGGTGGCAAACATGTCCTTTATGGATTCTTGCAAACAAGTATCCAAAAGGGATAGGAAAACCAGAATTTCACCCAGGAATTCCTCAAACCAAATATAAGGGAGCAACATGAACTCATTACTATCTGCTGATGTAAGATTTCAAAGCTATTAGTGAATGATAGTTCTTGAGATTGACAAGATTCCATATTTGCTTGATTAATTTAGTAAGAAGTGCTTCCAATTCTGCATACTATTCCCAGTACTAAGAATAGAGACACACACACACACACAATATATATATATATATATATATAGTAGCAGCAACACATCAGCATTTAGTTTCAAACAGTGGCATGAAAGAATGCGTAAAACTCCTATTACTACTCTGAACTTGATCAATGCGAGCATAGCAATCACAATATCGACGTAAAAAGTCATTACATGACAACAAGACTCAGGGCATTTTTCTGAGTCCAACAAAACAGGTCGCAACCCGGGCAGCACCAATTCTTATCCTTAATATGTTGTCAATTGTTGGACTGAACTCATTTCCGACATTTTCTGGATCGGAACACGACGCGCAAACATCTATAATATAACTAAGCAAAATCAAAGCATACAACCTTTTTGACTACCACATAATCCAATGATTATAAAACCTGCACGCTAACAACTTATTTCAAACCAAACAATACCTTGCGAACTCGAGATCACGATCAACATCAAGCGAGACGAAACACAACTTCTCCTTAACATCATCCACTACAAAAGTCTCATCCATAACATTAACAGCCCGGTAAGAAACCAACTCCTTCATATAATTCGTCAACGCTTTTCCACCAAGATCAATTCTTTTAACCCCATAATTCAAAACAAAGTTCTGAAAAACCGGCACCGCATGCGTAAATGAGAACCCGCAATCCACAACAAGACTACACTGCGTTTTTGACACCAACCCATCAGGTCGATGCGAGGCCTCGTAAAGATGGACTAAAGACGGCGAGTCGGAGATGTAGAGAGAGTGGAAGTTGAAGTCTTCGAAAACGAGTTCGAAAGTGGAGCGGAGGATAGAAGGTGGAGAGAAAAGTGGGTGTGTAAGGAGGAGAGAGGAAGAAGAAGGATTGGTTTGGAGGAGAGAGAGGAGGTGGGACCAGATTTCGCGTTGGAGGTCTGGGTTTATGAGGTGGCCGCGGTCGATGGGGCGGCGGATGGCGGCCGAAGTGAGGTCTAGTTGGGAGGAAAAGGGAAGGAACTTTTTGGAGGAGAGGGGGCGGACGAGACAGTTGGGGAGGATTATCTTAGGGTCGAGATCACCGCCGTATCCGGCTTTTATTAGGCCGCCGCCGTTGTCGAGAACCACCACCTTGCTGTTGGTAGACATGGTTCGTGTTCTTGGGCTTTGGAGATGAATGGGAATGCGTTTTCCAAAGCCTGCGTCTGGTTTTATAAGTTTGGAGAGAAGTCGTAAGATTAAAAAGTTTTGCTTGGCCGCTGCCGGGCGTTCCTTCTAGCATGCCGGCCTGAACAGGGTTTTCTTACTTTTCCTTTGAAAAAAAAAAAAATGAATTTACTTTTATTTTACGCTAATCCACTAAAACCACCGTAACTACGTTCATTTCATTGGATAAAATAAAATCGTAATAAAATCACAATTTATATGGATGGAGTGGTAATAGGGCTGGAATTCATATTTGTTTATTTTTCCATGTTTCATAAATAGATACAACTTGGAATAAATTATTAAAAGACAAAAATAACCTTGCTATAACATTTTTGTCCACTTTTCCATTAGGAAATCAGATTGTACTTTTCCTTTCCAGATTAATCAAGAAACCTAATCCTAAATTAAAAGTGTCATCACCAAATTGAAACCCTAATTTCAAATAACTAATACAAGAGAAGAACACAATTCAAACAAAGAAAGAGAGATTTGGGACTCAACGATGAATAGTGGAGATGGAAAATAGAGAAGGAATAGACAAAATCTTGCGCAGTGCCTAAGCTTATCTGCGTGAAAATGGTGACAACAAAGCCTTCAATCCTCATGCTAGAATGTGGTCGTTCAATTTGCTATTTAGCTTCACTTATAATGGCCTGTCTATGCCAGAATGTCGCCCTTCGTTGCCTTACATCAAGTATTGGGTCCAAAGAAAAACATTTTCTTGGAGAAATTATTCCTTTTCATTGAAAACCTTCCATTAAGGCGATCAACAACTCCATGCTGTGAGACATCAATTCAAGAAAATCATCATGTTGTTTTAGATTTTCCATTAGATAGAACAATGTTTTAAGACATGAATCTGACTTCGAGCATCTTCTTTCTTCAATTTTATGTTTGGATTCTGATTTCTTGATGTTATGAGACATGGAAGAGAGTAATGAAGCTAGGGTTTCTGATGGAGAAGAAAGAATGTCGTGAGCGTTGATGTTTTTATTTGAGGGTAAATTTATGTAATTTTTCAGTTTATACGAGGGTATTTTGAGGGGAAAGAAAAAAACATTGATCTAGGAGTAATCCTTTAAAATAATTTGTTAAAAATAAATTTTTAATTTGACCTTATAAAAGAGTTGTAATAAATCTTACATGTACCTATCATTTCAAATACAAACCAAAATATTAAAAATTACCAAACTCCTTAAGGAGTCTTGTGTAGTTTTCCTTAAAAGATAAAAAGTTAATACTAACAACAATAACCGGCTATTTCTTGTTGTATCTCACTCCCTGTCCCAGTTTACTAGGGTTTTAATGTTAAGTAAGCACTTGTAAGTCATTTGAAACATGTGAAACAAACTATAAGAGAATGAGCGATAACTTGCTCAGTAAGTGATGTGCCTCTAGGGTTGAATACACAGAAAAACACTATAACGAAGCAGACAAAAAAAAAAGGGGAAAAAGCTAGTAATGGTCAAGTAACTACTGAATGGATATGACGCTCCACTCGATTCTACTAGGCTTATAATTCGCTGGATATAACACACTAGTTTGAACTGAAGGGTTACTTATCATTATTCCTTTTAGATTACTTTTTACTAAAAGGAATAGATAAGAGTTGAAAGATAATGAGAATAATAAGGTTGCTTAATGTAAATAATTCTATATTGATTCGTTGATCCTCTACATACAAGAAAATAAGGGTTTATATACCCATCTACTAAAGTTACTTTATGTGTATGAAAAGATAAAAAGAGTATTCTACAACTAGGTTACATAAGACATATTAAAAAAGGTAAAAAAGATAGAATATTCAGTGTAAAAAAGTGAAGAATCCTTTTAAAAAGATGGTGACAAAAGATACGTGTCATGTGGTGGATGGAAGTTAGGACTATGATATAAAGTAGGTAAAACAAAAAGTACTGACAGTCAGGGGCCGACCTAATTTGGACCAGGCTGGGAACCAATTAGTTCTTCTAAAGAAAATCAGCTCGATTAGGGTCAAATGCCTATAGTTTGATTAGGGGCTTGCCTCAGCTATTCTTGAGCTATTTTCTAGGATAAAGCATCGTTGCTAAATAGGGTTAGATTTAACACAAGGATTTGATAGTTAAGTCAGTAGAAAATTGGCTAGGGATAGGAATCTCCGTCTTGACTATAATCTAGAGTTAGTATCCTTTGAGCGAGTCCTTAAAGTTCTCTAGTTTTGTTACATGTGATCGGTTTAGGAGGTTGATTCCTATCATCTGCCTAGGAGTAAAAAAGATTTGTCCTCAAATCTGGACTTATCTTTGCTTTTTCTTCTAGGGCGCTCATAGGGTCTTCTTTTGTTGGTTAGTGAGGAATCAAATTGGACACATTAAAGGTAGAAGAAACACCATAATCTCAAGCAACTCAATATAGTAGGCATTGCAACTAATCTTTTTCAAGACCTTGAATGGACCATCAACACGAGGAGATAGCTTGTTTGTCTCAAGTATGGGAATCATTTTTGAATGAGATGTATCCATACTAAGTCTCTTGGGTAGAAAGAAACAGCTTAGCAGCCTCGATTACCAATTTCTCGCTATTTCTTATTAAACTTAGTAATCTTCTTAGTTATAAACTGGTGTAATTCATGCAATTCTTGGACTCAATCAACTCTAGTTTGACTTTCTTTAGTAGTTGCTGGGGTGTAAATCATATATAGGGGAATCGTAGGACTGAGGCCATAGATGACCTTGAGTAGGGTCTTCCCAGTAGTGTTATGAACAATTTAGTTGTATACGAACTCCACAATTGGTAGGCATAAGTCCTAATCCCTCAAGTTCTTCTCTACAATAGCTCTGAGCAGATTACTTAACGTCTTGTTCACTACTTCAGTCTGGCCATCAGTTTGAGGGTAGCTACTAGAGCTGAATATAAGTTTAGTTCTAAGTCTTCCCCAAAGAGTCTTCAAAAAATATCTCAAGAATGTTGTGTCCTAATCTAAGACAATAATCTTCAGTATCTTATGTAATTGGATAATCTCCTGTAAAAACAAATCAATAATATATAAAGCATCATTAGTCCGATGGTATAGAATGAAGTGCACCATCTTGTTAAAGCAGTTTACTACAACAAAAATAGAATCTTTCCTTCTATATATCCAGGGTAACCTTAGGACAAAGTCTATGCTAAGGTCAGCCTAAAGTGAGGTTCGTGTTGGCAATGGCATGTACTCTCCATGGGGTTCTCTCTTCCCCTTCGCTCACTTACATACCTTACAACACCTTATTACCTTATGGACATCCTTAGCCAAACTAAGTCAATAAAAATTTTCCTTCAATAGATTAACTATCTTGGTCTACTCGAAATGACTAGATAATTCTCCATTATGAGCTTCCTTAATCAATAGCTCACGCGTGGAGTAGTTTGGAATACATAGCCTACAGTCCTTGAATAGATAGCCATCCTTAAGATAATATCCTCCACCAACTAACTCTTCTTAACAATGTTCAATAATGGGACCAAAGTGAGGGTCAGTAGTATGCTACTTAGTGATGAGTGAGAATCCTAATAATTTTATCTACAAGGTAGTTAGCAAAGTTTGTCATCGTGATAAAGTGTCAGCGACCACATTTGTATTTCCCTTCTTGTGCTGAATTACATACAAGAACCCATCCATAAACTCCAACCACTTGGCTTGTCTCTTTGAATGCTTATTTTGACTCTCGAGGGGCTTCAATGATTCGCAGTCAGTGTAAATAACAAACTCTCATAGTAACAGATAGTGTTACCAAACAATGAGGGCTTGGAAGAGGGAGTATAACTCCTTCTAGTATACAGAATAATTTAAGGCAGGACCACTAAGTTTCTCATTGTAATAAGTGATCAGTTGTCACTCTTGCATCAGGATAGCACCAACTCTAACTCCTAATGCATCACATTTTAATACGAAGAGTTTGCTAAAATCTAGTAGTGAAAGGATAAGTGTTGAGATGAGTTTTTTCTTGATCTCTCTAAAGCCCTATTTAGCTTAATCATTCCACCAAAATCCTTCATTCTTCTTTGTCAGCTCGATCAAGGGAGCAGTTATGATACTAAAGTTTTTGATAAATTGCCTATAGAAAGAAATTAGGCCATGAAAACTTTAAACTCAGTGACATTTTTTGGTGTCGACCACTCAAGAACAACTCGGATCTTCTTCTCATCTGCTCGGAGTCCTTCCCCTAACACTACAAACCTTAGGAAGATCACCTCCTTCTCGCAAAACGTACATTTCTTCATATTTATATACAACTTCTCAGTTCGTAAAATGTCAAATACTTCGCGAAGATGTTGAACATGGTCATTCAGGTTAGCATTATATACCAATATATCATCAAAGTATACGATCACAAATTTTCCAATTAGAGGGCGCATCACATGGTTCATTAATCTCATGAATATGCTTGATGCATTAGTAAGTCCAAAAAGCATAACTAATCATTCGTAGAGTCCGTACCAAGTTTTGAAGGCAGATTTCCACTCATCTCCAAGTCTCATACAAATCTAGTGGTAACCACTTCACATATCAATCTTTGAAAATATCTTGGCGCCATGAAGCTCATCAAACATGTCATCAAGCTTCAGTATCAAATACTTGTACTTAACAATAATTCAGTTGATTACTCGACTATCAATGTACATGCACCATGAAACATCTTTTTCGGAACGATCAAAGCTAGTACGGCACAAGCGCTCATGCTTTTCCTTACATATCCTCGCTTTATGATTTTGTCCACCTATTTTTTTCAACTTAACAACCTATTTAAGGTTCATTCTGTATGCAGATCGGTTTAGTAGGGCAGCACTTGGCTGTAGATCAATACAAAGATCTATGCCTTGAATTGGAGGTAGTCCTCTAGGTAGTTCTTCCGATAACAGGTCAAAAAACTTATTTAGTAAGCTTCGGATCTCTTCTAGAATATTCTCTAATTCCTTCATCTCCAACAATCTACTAACCAATAGGAATGTAGGTTCTTCAACCTCTTCAGCAACTCAGAGCTCCCTTCGGCTCATCACTAAGGTTTTCTTCTTACTAGCTTAGGTGAGCTAGTTATAGGTTTCATTTACTTAGGACAAAGTCATGGGTTGCAACACAATCTTCCTTCCATTCTTAACAAAGGTATAGGTATTCTTATACTCGTTATGAGTGATACGTCTTTCTAACAACCAAGGACATCCAAGCAGTAAATGTGAAGCTCTTATAGGGATGATATTGCAATCTACTTTGTCCCTGGACACATTCCTAACATTGAACAGCATGGTCACTTATTCAGTCACATGCAAAGCACCCTTATCATGAAGTTAATGCAACTTGTAAGGTTAGGGATACTTTAAGGTTGGCAGACTCAACTTCTGCACAAAGGACTATACAATGACATTGGTATAATTTCCCCCATCCATAATGATTATGCATAATTGGCCTTTGATGGTACACTTGGTATGGAATAGATTCTCTCTTTAGTTTTCCTTAAAGTTCGGCAAGGAACTTAGTATTTTCTCAAGACTAAGGTCATTACTTCTCCTTGGTCGGCATAGACACAGGTCTCCTTTTCATCTTCAACTTCAAGTTTTCCAACATCCTCTTCTTTCTTGGACTTCCTCTCGTTGGTGCTATTTACCACATCTCTTCAGAGCATCATGATACGTTGGTTCGAACACTCAATGGTCATATGTCCAAAGTCTAAACATTTAAGCATTTGACCTCGCTGGTCTTCTGTTAGAAAGTCTACCCTTTCTCATATGTCCTTAGGATTGGCATAACCTTAGCTCAACCCTGCTGGTTTGCCCGACTATCATCAAATCGGTCATTCCTATTCTCGGTTCCATATGGGCTCCTTAGTTCGTCTTGAATAGGTCGGCACGATATTGGGACTTGTGATAATGTTGGCCCAAGTTGGTATGGAATACTTCTCTTCTGCCTTTTAACCCTTTACGCTATCTTAAAGGCATCTTCCAAGGTATAAAACCTCTACACTTCCACGATATTGCAAATCTCATACTTGAGCCTAAAAATAAACCTTAACACTATGTGGGCCTCTAGTTCTTCGACGTTGGCTCGGATCGTAAGTATCTAGAACTCTCTTACATAATCATCAATAGATTGGCTTCCTTAGTGAAGCTCCTACAACATTGCAAACGTATCTTGCAAGCAAGTTTCAAGTACAAATCTTCCTCTTAACAACCTTTTCATCTCATCCCAAGTTCTAATACCTCGTCTTCTATCCCATACTTTAGCTGCATTCAAATTCTTCAACTACATGGTAGCATACCTAGTAAACTCTAGCGTAGTAAGTCGAACCTTGACAACATTTGTATGTTTGTAATATTCAAATACCTTCTCGACCTTCTCTTCCCACTCTAGGTATTCATTGACATCTCCACTTCTACTAAAGGGCGAGATTTGAACCTTGACATTATCTAGCCCTCGAAGAGCTCGACATCCTCATCCCTGTACTTAGTAATAGTCAGCTTCTTTTTCTTCCTCCCCAAACTCTTCAACATCTAACTTCCCATCATCTTCCTTAATCTCCTCTAACTTTAGTCTTCATCTAGTAGCTCCTCCAGCTCGAAGGGGTAAAGTTAGGTAATGGGCTCGACTAGCTTGGCCATAACCCCTCTCTTAAATATTTTCAAATAGATTTTACGATGGCATACCCTAGGGTTGTTGCCTGTTAACATACATCACTGTAACTAAACTCTCAATAAGGTTTATGAGTCTATCAAGTTTATTGTCAATGGAACCTGGATGTTACTACCATTATAATAATGATCGGGTTGAGTACCACTACTCTGGTCACCAATAACATCCTAAACACTCGAATATGACATAGTACAATACTTCTTGAATAGATTAATAATTCATTAGCAACTTTAGTGCCCAGTGGTCACTCAAATAAAATAGAAATAAACTTACTCTATTTACGCAATTAGAAACAAAGTAACAACGAAACCGTACTAACTATCACACAAACACACTACAGTAGCTACGAAAAGAACACAACAATCACTAATAGTAAAGTGAACCAAAACTTCATTGTAACTTCACATACTCCCTCTCAAAACCATACTTTGATACTAGTGAAGTTGATGCGCCTCTAGGGTCAAACATATGGAGAAATACCACAACGAAGTGGACAAAAACAAACAGGGAAAAAGCTAGCAAAGTCTAGGTAGCTATTGAATGGATATGATGGACTGCTTGATCTCATTTGGCCAGCAATCCACCGGATATGGCACACCAATCCGAACTAAAGGGTTACTCACCACTATTCTTTGCTAAAAGGAATAATAAGAGTTGAAAGATAATGAGAATAATAAGGTTACTTAATGTAAATAATTCTATATTGATTCATTGATTCCTTACGTATAAGAAAGTAGGGGTATATATACCCATCTACTAAGATTACTTTACATATATGAAAAGATAAAATACAACTAGGTTACATAAGACATACTAAAAAGAGTAAAAAAATAAAGAACATTCAGTGTGAAAAAGTAAAGAATCCTTCTGCAAAGATCATGCCAAAAGACACATGTCATGTAATGGATGGGAGCTCAGACTATGATACAAAGTAGGTGAAATAGAAAGTGCTGGTAGTCAGGGGTCAACCTGATTTGGACCAGGCTAGGGACCAATTGGTTCTTCTAAAGAGAAATCAACTTGATTCGGGGTTGGATGCCTATGGTTGAATCAAAAGCTCGCCTTGACTATCCTTGGGCTATCTTTTGGGATAAAGCATTGCTGTTAAATAAGGGCGGATCTAACATAAGTAAGGATCAGATAATCAGGTTGTTAGGAGACCGACTCAAGGTAGGAATCCTTGTGATATAGATTTTGTAGATTAACACATAGACCTAGTATTACGCGTAACCAAAAGGATGGGTTAAGGCCATAAGATGGCCCAAAAAGTAAATGATAGTAAAAGGTTGAGCAAAGGTTCTAGTGCACCGACGATAGATATGATACACTAATGCTTCATATGAGCTCGAGTCACACTTAATATGACGTACAAGTATAGCTGGAGTCACTTGCCACTAGTTCACCCTTAATGGGCAAGATAAGAGTAGCTCAAGAATAAGTAAAATATGACACTTAGCTTAAGAGGGAATAAAATTTTAGTGTACTCTTTTGTATGTCATGCTTTACAACTATTACATTATGCGAGTATTTATGGTACCCAATTAGGGTAAGTTCTAAATTGCAGAAAATTACAAAAATGAATCCCTGCTTGCTAACAAAAAAAAAGGAGAATAATTTACAGAGAAGGCATAAAATTGTGCAAAAGGAACATCCCCTGTGAGAAAGAACAGTACAAATGTCAGAAAGGACATCGTGCGTATGTTTCACTTAAATCTATGGTCTTAATAACACTATAGGCCGAGTAAAGGTGAGTCTCTAATCAGGTCTAGCCAGCGTCAGTAGTTCAGCACTCAAATTGCTGGGCTAGACAAAGGTTGCTTCGAGAAGGGAGGGACGACTCACAATTAGATCGGCCTCAGATGGTCAACTCTTGACATTCCTTAGCTTGGCCTTAGCACTATAGAGATTGCTGTATTTAGATGTGGTGCTTGACTGGTATATAGAGAAGTGTTTGGTTCAGCAAGTTGGCTAATCACTTTGATAACATCCTGGATGGTGTCGAAAGCAAAGTAGCTCCACAGATCGAAGTAAGGTAAGCATTGCTCCTGGACACTTAACTCGCCTCGGACAACTTGGTGAACTACCTAAGAAAGCCTTCAAGCTTAAAAGTACGTGATCAATCCTTGATCTTTATCATCCCCTTTGGGTTGTTTGAGATTTGGGATCAAATCTAGTTTAGCTTTGGGTAGCTTATCCTCGGAAGTATAAGGTTGGAGATTAGCAATGTTGAAGGAGTCTAAGACTCCATATCCTTCAGATAATTCAATCCTATAAGCGTTAGGATTAAAGGTCTGTCAGCTTTAAGAGACAACTTGCTCTTCATCAAGTTTGGGAATTATTCTTTACTAAGATGTATCTAGACCAAATCACCTGGATGAAACTCTCTCTTCCTCCTTCATTGGATTCACTTCTTGAGCTTAGTATTAGTTTAGTTCAACTGTTCTATGACCTTCTAATTCATGGTTTAAATGGCCTTAACTCTTTTAACGGATAGCCTATCATCATTAGGCATCGGTTGAACTTATAGGTGACCTCGAATAGAAACATGTTAGTTACACTGTGGGTGGTCTTATTGTAGGTGAACTCAATGATTGGCAGGTATAGATTCCAATCGGCCATGTTTCATCCGATAGCAACCTACAATAAAGTTCCCATAATTCTGTTGACAACTTCGGTCTGTCTATTGGTCTATGGATGACAAGATGTGCTATACAATAGCTTAGTTCCCATCTGCCTCCATATCGTCCTCCAAAAGTGACTCATGAACTTAGGGTTTCAGTCCAAAACAATGGTTCTAGGCATGTTGTTAAGCTTGATCACCTCTTGCAAGAAAAGAAAAGAGATAACTGAAGCATTGTTAATTTTGGAACAAGGTACAAAATGTGCTATCTTCTAAATCGATCCACAATCATCATAATGGAGTCCTTCCCCCGGGACATCCTTGGTAATCCTAACATAAAGTCCATACTTAGCTCAAACCATGGTTTGGTTGGGATAGGTAAGGGTAGATAATTTCCTTGCTCAACTTGGCTTTCGCCTTCTTACAAGTCACACACTTTTCCAATATGGTCTATATGTCTCTTATCATTCTTGACCAAAAGAATCTTGTAGATAGTACTTCATGGGTTCGATGCTGGCCAAAATGTCCTATTAATCCTCCTTCATGTGCTTCACATACTAGCAATTCTCTCATGGAGCAAGTTAGGATATATAGCCTCCTCTTCCTGAATAAGTATCTGTCTTCCCTGTGATAGTCGTCCAATGTCCATCTTTCCTCACATCGGGCATAGTTAAGACCAAAGTGTGAATCCTTAGCATATAAATTTTTTATGGTTGAAAAACTAAGTAGCCTTGTTTGTAGCTCGGTCATGAGGATATGTTGTCTCGATAGGGCATCAGCTACTATATTGTTGCTTCCATTCTTGTATTTTACAACATAAGAAAAACCCTCTATGAACTCGACTCATTTGGCTTATATTTGGGACAACTTCAATTGGCTCTTTAGATATCTCAAGGATTCATGATCGGTGTAGATCACAAGTGTTGCCATACTATGAAGGCTTAGCCTAAGGAATATAACTCCTTGTCATAGATAGAATAGTTGAGTATAGCTCCTCGAAGTTTCTCACTGAAGTAGGTAATAGGTCAACCTTCTTGCATCAATACAACACTTATGCCTAGTCTGGATGCATCACACTTTACTTCAAACACCTTATCAAAGCTCAGCAGAAGTAAGATGGGGGCTGTAGCAAGCCTCTCTTTTACTTCCTCAAAACTCCTCCTCCTTTCTCTCTTCTTATCTGAATTCAATATTCTTCTTCGACAATTCAATAAGCAAGGCCGTAATAGTACTGAAATCTTTTATGGATCGGCGATAGAATGACGCTAGGCTGTGAAAATTTCTCATGTCTCCAAAATAGGTCAGTTTAAGCTATTCTACTCACAACAAACCTTAAGAAGATCACATCGGATCGGAAAGAGTTACACTTCTTTAGATTGGTGTAGAGTTATTTAGCTCGGAGTTTCAAAGGACTCTTCGGAGATGCTCATGATGAGTTTCTAGGTTGGGGCTATACACCAGAATGTCATCAAAATAAACTACTACAAACCTTCATAATAATTCTCGCAGCATATGATTCATCAAGAGCATAAATGTGCTCAATGTATTGGATAATCCAAATGGCATTACAAGCCATTCCTATAAACCATATCGTGTCTTGAATGTGGTATTCCACACATCACCTTTACATATTTAGATCTAATGGTATCCAGATTTGAGGTCAATTTCGGATAACACTCTTGCTTCACTTAACTCATCTAGCATGTCATCAAGCTTGGATACGGGATACTTGTACTTGATGGTGATTCGATTGATCGCTTAGCTATCTACACACATTCTCCAAGAACTATCTTTCTTTAGCAATAATAAGGCTGGAACAACACAAAGGCTAAGGGACTCACATGCATACCCCTTCTCCATTAGCTTATATACTTACTTCTACAACTCAGCGACCTATTTAGGATTCAATTTATAGGTAGGCTCATTTGAAAGTATGGCTCTTGGCTGCAGGTCTATTATATGCTCGAAACCTTAGATTGGGGGTAGACCTTTTGGTAGTTCTTTTGGAAAAAGGTTGGAAAATTCCTTTAATAAGGTTTTTGCCTAGGCAAGAAACTCCTCCTCCTTGGGCCTCAACTCTAGAATTCTCCGAACAAGTAGGTAGGTCAGTTCTTCGAGTTGCATCTCCCTTTCCAATTTAGCTCAGGTCATCACCAAGGCCTCTTTCTTCAAGGTTCAGCTAAGTTTGGACTACATGACCTTTACTTGCTCAATAATCACCAGACTCAATTTCATCCTCCTACTTTCATGCTTTATGGAACATGTATTCCTCTTTCCATTGTATATAACAACTTAATCAAGCATCTATGGTCATCGAAGTAGAATGTGGGACATATTCATGGGCAGTACATTACACGGCACTTTGTCTAGGTACTTGCCAATGTAGATCGGCACAAACGCTTGCTTTTTCACTTATAGGGCTCCTTTATTACTAAGCCAATGAAGCTTGTAAGGTTTTGAGTGAGTTTTAGTTGGTAATTTTAATTGCTGGACCATAAATGTAGAGACTACATTAGTACAGTTCCTACTATCAACAATTAGCGTGCACAGTAATTCATTCACCTTACACCTAATATGGAAGAGGTTTTCTCTCTGTTCATCCTTGAGTACGGGGTTGACACTCATTGTCCTCCTTACTACTAAAGTAGTCAGCATAAAGTTGTCTTCCTCACTGTAGATAACTTCCTCCTCAGACAGGTCGGTCTGTCTGTCCTCCTTTAGCTCCTCTACTTCTTTGCAATTGCTGTCCACTTCGACAGTCGGCATATTACCTTAGATCACCATTGTTTGCTTATTTGCACATTGAGCGGCTATCTATCTAAATCCTTGTTATTTAGAACACTTGATCTCATTCGTCTTCTTCCTTGAACTCTGGCCCTTCTCAAACTTCCTTGAGGGTTCCTTCTCCTCGACTTAGGTAGCCAGAATGGGTTGGCTCTCAGCAACCTTCATTGGTTCCATTTACAAAGGTTTGCTCGGAATAGTTTGAGTACTGCCTGGTTGACTGATTGGCAGTTGGAACCTTCCTGCTCAGTGCCTTTCTATTATCTGGGCAACTCAGATCAAGTCATTAAGTGTTCCAATGTCTAAGGTTTCTAAGACATCATTAATCTCATACTTCAATCCACTAATGAATCAAGATACAGTTTGGTCCTCTAGCTCTACGACTTCACATCAGATTATTAACATTTGGAATTCCTTAACATAAGTGTCTACACTTGATCTTCCTTATCTGAGCTCTTACAGTCTTTTGAAGGCATCCTACAAGTAATAGCTCGGCACAAACCTTCTTCGCATTACCCTCTTCATTTCATCCCAACTCCTAATCTCTCATTCTCCTTCCTTTCTTCGGGTGGATTGCAAATTCTTCTACTATAAGGCAGCATAACCAGTGAACTCCAGCACAGCAAGTCTAACCTTTATATTATTAGGTATGTCGTAACATTTAAACTACTTCTCAATCCCATCTACCAATCTAGGTAATCCTCAGCATCACCACTTCCAATAAAACTCGAGATACACATCCTCAATCCTTCGACTCTAGGGGCTTGAACATTTCTTTCTTTAGGCCCCTAGTACTCCTTTGCTTCATCGTCTCCTTTCGCTTCTTCTTTAATCTTTTTAAGCGCTAGCCTTTGTCTCATATCTCTTCCAATTCCTTTAGCTTGGAGTGGTCAAGCTGAGGCATTAACTTAGCTAAATTGACCATCACCTCACCCTTGCTGCTCACGTTCTCTAGTAAGGCTAATGTTAGCTCACTGTCTGTCTTTTTGGATAACAGTCACCAAACCAGCTACCAAGTCAGTAAGTCTATCTAAGCGGTTACTCACTAACTAAGGTATAAAGCCTCGTTCTTGCCCTTGGCCATGTCAAGTACCATTTTCTTAGTTTCCTAAAGTTCCTTGGACACTTGAGTATGACATGATTAATTACTTCATAAAATTGATTTCTAATAATATTACTTGGAGATCAATAACTAATACTCCAATCACCATGACAATTACACAACAAATGAACAGTCAACCACACTCAGTTTTGTGTATCGAAAAATAGGGGAAAACAAAGCACATGACATTTTTCAACTACTAAACTCCTAGGTTAACAATAGAATCGTTATCTCACAGTAACAAACTACTTAAAGAACATAATAGTAGAACCCAGCTTCGAACGTAGCTTGGCTTTGATGCCAAGAAGATATGGATTCTGTGGATGAAAATACAAACCCAGTATCACGCGTAACCAAAAGGATGGGTCCAAGTCATCAGATGGCTCAAAAAGTAAATGATAGTCGGAGGTTGAGCAAGGGTTCTCATGCATTGACGATAGATATGATGCACCAACGCTTCACATAAGCTCAGATCACACTTGATATGACGCGCAAGTATAGCTAGAGATCACTTGCCACTAATCCATGCACAATGGGTTAGATAAGAGTAGCTTAAGAGTAAACAAGAAGGAACACTTAGCTCAAGAGGGAATAAAAGTTCTGTGTATTCTTCTGTATGTCATGCTCTACGACTATTATATTAAGCGAGTATTTATGGTATCCAATTAGGGCAAGTCCTAAATTACAGAAAATTACAAAAATGGATCCTTATTTGCTAAACAAATAAAAAAAAAAGGAGAATAATTTACAGGAGAGGCAAGAAATCACGCAAAAGGAACATCTCCTATTAGAATGGACAGTATGGATATCAAAAAGGACAATAAGCACGCGTTTGACTCAAATATGTAATCCTAATAACATTGTAAGCCGAACAGGGGTAGGTCTTTGATCAGGTTTGGTTAGCATCAACAATTCAGCACTCAGATTGCTAGGTTAGACAAAGGGTGGCTTGGGGGAGATGACTTACATTTGGATCAGCCTCGGATGGTTGGCTCTTAACAATTCTCAGCTTAGCTTCGGCATTTTAAAGATGGCTTTATTTAGATGTGGTGCTTAGACTGGTATATAGCGGAAGGTTCAATTTGGTACATCAATTAGTCACCTTGGCAACATTCTAGATGATGTGGACAGCAAAGTAACTCGGTAGATCGAACTAGAGTAAACACTGTTCCTCGATACTTAACTCACCTTGAACAGCTCGACAAACCACTTGAGAATGCCTTCGAGCTTGGGAGTGCATGATTGGTCCGTAATCCCTATTACCCCATCTTGGCTATGGCTTAGAGTTAGTATCCTCCAAGCGAGTCCTTGGAGTCCTATAGCTCAGCTACATGTGATCGGTCTAAGGGTTTGACTCCTATTAGTAGGTATGGTAGAGATAAAAGTATATACTCAACATATCATAAATAGGGTTTTCAACCAAGTTGGTTATATGTAATGTATGTATAAGAAAATGCCATAGCATGACGTTACCCGATCTGTCGTGAGATCAGAGAAATTTTGCTCGCTTTAATTTGGATTGAGGAGATTGACGTTATACACTCATGAATCGAAATCAAACTGGGACTTGTGCAATAGAGAACACCTTCATCCTGTAACTACTGTCGAACCATAGCCTCTAACCTTATTGCGACCTCCTCTCTTGTCACTTATTTGGCTAACGGTACGAAAAGGACCATTTCAGCTATCCTCATCAAAAGGAGTCCGTGTTTGGCTTAAGAATCCTAGCTGTTACTTCTAATGGGTTGCGATGCATATCAAGTTAGATGTTAAGCTAAGTTTAAGTTAGTTCACTTTTAGGGTAATCAACCAAGCTCAAACAATTCAAATATAATATTCATAGAACAAGCATAACATAGAGCTTAGCTCCTACCACAACAATTCGACACTCAACCAAGAGTATTGTATACACACAAACAGCTAACTACAATCACAAGCCAATATATACCAAAGTTTGTAGATATTTTAAAATAATATCCTAAAATATTGTAAGGTATTAATCCCACTTACCTATACTGAAGCTCAGTACGAAAAATCTAGAACATTAGGGCTTTACTCACTCAAAAGTCCTATATATATATATATATATCAAAACTCATATTCAGTTTTTGTAAGATTTATGAAACCGTTATCATTTTGCTTATTTTATTGAACTATGTGCTAACTGCTATGTCACGTTATCATCAATAAATATATGTTGTAGTAATATATATTAGCATTCAATATACGTTGTATTGTTGTAATATACTACTTATTTGTTATATCTCTCATTTATAAGCTTCAGTAGTGTTTATATCTATTTATCTCTATATAAGTTTATACTATGTTACCAATAGTAGACAAACTATATGTAATACTTATAAAGATATACATTTTAGAATTTGGTAAAATGATATAAAGCAACATCATTGTGTAATTATAAAAAGATAATCTCACATATATATATATATATATTAACAATGCAACCATATACATATACTTATAGGGAGAAAGAAAATCACATATACGGTTACATATGTATATAGATTCTCTTAATATTAATAATAGTTAATGCTTGACTACATACTAATAACATCCTAAAATGCAAGCCTAGTGATCCTAAGGTTATTGGCTTGATCTCTAGAAGCAATTTGAGTTACACATACTCCTATAAACAATTATTTATTATTTATTATCTATCTCCCCTAATCATTACATATATATATGTGTTCTTTTTCTTCTTTTTTTTTAATCATTAATATATTATATACCGCCTAAAAACATCACATTGAGTTAATGTTATCGTTATTTTATTAATATATATATATATATATTTTTCTTGTATAGCTATTTTTGTATTATTTATGATGAACCCTTTTTATTATACTAATAGATACATAATGATTTATAAGTCGAAGCTTTAGTTTAGGTGTTACAAACAATAAACTCGTAAAAATGATCTCTCTCTCTTTTTCTTTTTAGAGTGTAATTGGAATAGCGAGTAATTGTTGAGCATACAGCAATCACCCATCCTAATATGATCATGTAAAGAATTTGGTTAAGATATTAAATCCTGCTTACACAAGATGTCATAATAGAATCCTATTAATAATCTATGCCTTTTTTTTATAAAGTAAATTGTCATAATTATCTTCACAAGAATCACTGTATATTAAGGAATATTTATATCATATACTGAAAATATTAACCTTCTTTATGAGAATTCACGTTGAGCACTAATATTACAAGTTATTTGGAGAGTCTAATATGTTAATTATATATATACACCATCAGAAATCAATCATCAATTCCCAAAACGATAAGCATTTATATTAATAAATTCCAAGCTTACCTTCCTTTCAATGTTGTTCGAAGTCCTTGTATTGATTTTCCTTTTTCTTTTATGGTAATTTATTTGAGTTCCTAGGCTACTAAATGGTCGTTTGTGTCTAGAAGTTGAGTTGGCAAATATTCCGTGCAGTATAAGTATATATATATATATTTATAGTAATTATATTTGATAAAATTAGGTGTCCCTTTATAAATTATAGTTTGCCACGTCCATATCCATGCAAAAATCTGTTAGATTTAGATAATCTTGCTTCCCTATTAAGTTACTGTAAAATGTAATTTTACATATTTATTTATATGATGACATGGTTACATATTTTATATATATTTCCTACTATTGTCTTTATTATTATCATTTATAAATTTTCTTTTTCTTTCCGTATGTAAAATTCGGTCAGTTCATATGTATGTAAATTAATTAATATTTTATCATATATTGCTAAGTTCAAGAGCCACTTAATTTATCTCGTTATATCATCGAATTCAAATTTAGAAGTTCTAAAAAGTCCTCTACCATATTGAATAATAATAATAATAATAATAATAATAATAATAATAATAATAATAATAATAATAATAATAATAATTATTATATTATTATTATTATTATTATTATTATTATTATTATTATTATTATTATTATTATTAAATGTTTAATAAAGCTTATACATTGTAATTTTCATGTATACCTGTTAACCTATTTTACAAGAACAAATTATTTCATAAGGTATATGTATACCTGTTAACCTATTTTATAAGAACAAATTATTTCATAAGGTATACAATCCACCCAAAAGTTAGTAAGCCAAGATTGTAAGGCATTATATTATCTATTTATTCCGAATGGCTTTGGGTATTTCAAAAGAATTCAAATTCATCTATAAGTTATTCAACTTAAAAATATTCAAAGCATGCCATCTTACATGATCGAATCAGAAAGTGATAATTGGTAAGTTTAATTTATATGTCCCTATTAGAATTATTTTTTTTATTGGTCCTAAATTTTAAGATGAAGGCCTTAAGTATGAATTGATTAATATTTTTATTTTATACATTGCTCATAAGCTAGTATACTTGTAATATTTAGATTTATGGGGTCAGTTCATCTTAGGTTTTTATTAGGTTCCAACTATTACTTGCTTGAATTGCAGGCTATTACATATATATCGAAGAGGAGAGTAAAAAAAAGGTTTAAGATTATGGTCCTTATTGCCTAGGTGATGATAATAAAAATTATATTCCTAATGTAGCGAGGATATTCATGGTGGTAAGGCAGGGTTCTATGGATAATAAATATCAAATATCATTGATAAGATATTAAACATGCATGTATCATTTGTGTGAACTTACCATATACAATTTTTTTTCATATTTTCTATCACCCCTTGAGGTAGTGGTGGGTGCTGAACCCACCTAGCCTTGAATTGCAAGTTCACGGGTTGGTACTATGGTGAACCATGACTGACTCATGAGCTGATGGTTTAGGGGGCTTAGTGGTTCAAAGGCTGGTTTAAGACCCTTGAACCATTTTTTTTTCCCTTCCTTTCCATAATTTTTTTTTTTCCTTTTTCCTTACCCATCCTTCAACCCTTTGTTTTTTTCTTCCCTTTCATCTTTCCATAAAATATAGTATACATTAAAACCAGATAAAAATTAAAATATAGAAGTCTCTTACAGTATGAATAACTAATCTGATCGAGTAGAGTGAAGTGGTCGAAGAGAAAATATGTTTTACCATACGGTTGCTTGGAAGGTAAATACGTATTTATTAATCGAAATCAAACTACCATAGTTCGGTTTAAACTTTTGGAAAATCTTTAGTTTGTTGATCAATTTTATGTTTTCCAAAAAGAATTTAAGTATACATAACTATCCAATTTAAATTTTTTGAAGGAAAATAATTTTACTTGGTTATAATTTGGAAAAACCTAACGCTAGATCACCACTTTTGGGAAAACTATGCCATTTACTTTTTTTTTTTTAATAATTGGGAAAAAAGATTTTTTTTTTTTTACATGATAAAACTTTTTTTGAAAAGGATAAAAAGAAAATTTACTATGTCCACTCTTGAGGTAGCTGTTAATGGTCGTGACTAAGAATGAAACCTATGGCTGAGCTTGGGCTTCCATCAAATTGGTTTTAATCACTAAAGTAATCATCCTTCTTGCTTGATGTCCCACATAGTTCTTATTGTCTATAGGCCGCCTTATACCAAGTTTCTATGTAAGCATTTGCCTCAACATTGACAATAGATAAGGAGGTTCAGCATTTGTCGATGATTAGGCTTGCTGTAATAAACACTTGCTCAATGGCGACCATTGAAGCTGAAGCAACAAGTACTTTACGGGCGATGTAAGATAAGAGTGAGTAGTCCCTTCTATGCCTTTGCCATCACTTTAAAATATTGAAATCCTTGATAAAAATATTTTAGGAAAACTCGAAACTTGTATTAGTATAGTATTGCATCTTAGACATTAGACCACCAGATTATTGCCTCTTCAATTTTTGCTTTAGTAACTTTTTACTCATAAATGAGTAATACCGCTCCTTAGTGGGTGGTGAAGGAGAGATTTGATGAGTAGCCACCATACTGACTTTGATAGTAGTTGAGCATCTCCTCTATGTCGGGTGTTATTGTCAACACTTCTTGCTGTACTTTTAAGATGTATATGTCTTGGAAATTCGTTAGATATTAAATATAACTATAATAAGTTTTCAAATACATTAGTAATAATTCTACTTTATAACGAGGATCTAAAGTAGTTGCTACAAGATAAATATAAGGAATTTCTTTATAATAAGTTAACTACTTCAACGTTATATCGTATACACATACATATGGGTTTGGGTCCTTACGGCCTTACAGTAGTACGTCAAGTATACCAACAACTACCTTAATAAACAAGTAAATACTGGGCCTGTAAACCTATAAGAAAGTTTTAATAGCATCATGAAAAACTTTTAACAACTAGATACATAAATCCTAGTTACTAGGGAAAATGTCTACTTCCTATATGTTGTACATTGCAAAGTCACATAGCAGTTCGCTAGAAGGAATTATGCTATGCAACTATTAGTAAGTCGAGTTCCAACGGTGTTGTACACTATCTTAGACTTCCGAGACCTCTTTCTGTACTCTATGCAAAAGTTCCTCTACTTTTTATGAAGGGATGACCTCTCTATTATTGTCTTGACAATGTTCTTGATTGGAGCTATACTATTGTACAAAGCTGTAATGCTATCCTTAACATATAAGTTAAGAATATGACATGCATAACATATGTGGAAACCTTATCCTACCTTTCCCCTTTAACACTTGTTAACAGTAATTTTGCAAATCAAATATTGATACAGTTTGGTACTTACATTGTCAAAACCAATAGAAAAAATTTTCCTTACTAATCCATACTCATTTAGGATTTTTCTAATAATTTTATAGATATTTTGCACCATGTATCACTCGTTACATACCCTTAAAGCCAATAGTCATTTATTAAGTTGTCAATTATTGTCTATCTAGTGAATAGTAACACTTATATAAGAATTATTATGAAAAGGATCTATCCATATGTCTATACATATAGACACATGCATATCGAGAGAAGTGAACTTACCTGCGAGCTCTCTCTTATCTTTATGGTAATGTAGCTCAGGTTAACGTTCTATGGTTAAGCTGTCGCAAGCTGAGGTTGAACATTTCTTGCTCATATCAACTTTGCCACTCTGATGCACCTGTATTAAATGACAAGTGCATGTTTGCCAGGTACCGTACAAAGTTATATTTATGTCTCTCTTTATTATACTTCATTAGCAGTTAACCAGATGAGCCATCGCTTCAGGCAATCTATTGTTGTGTACTATCTATTCACACACCCCTAGGATGCTTCAACCTCAAGTGCCTATTAAGAGTATCATATCCCTCTCCCATTTTCCACAAGTAACTTACATTGTAGTAATTGCAAAATATCCTCAAGTTCCCCCATTCATTTGTACCTTTACCGAAATGCATAGTAAAAATATTAGACTTATCAAGTCTAAGATGCTTACCTAAGCCGAAAAGGTCTCAAACTACAGGGCCTATATTGTCTCATATATTGCTCTTCTATTTCGAAAATAATTTTTATCTTGTCCTCTTCATCCTTGAACATGCTTGTGAGGCAACTCATCTATAGGGGTTTAAATCCTACAGGTCGACACTCATATAAGGAAATTCGAATCTAGTAAGACTTTTAGGGACGCTCTTGGAGGTTCGAAATTGAGAGGTGGTATGCCACAATTACTTATGCGATGAGGTTCTACAACAAAGCTAAGAGGTGGTGTAACTTGTTCCTTTATGTTTTCAACCACATCATGTACTCTCTGCTCATTCAGGTCATACTCATTATTCGAGTACACCTGAACATCCTCGAACCATTGTAGCTTAAACGACGTATTGAAACTTCGAGTGGTCTTACCATTATTTTTCCCACTAAATGATAAGGTATGATGCAAAAATCTTTCCATGAATGCTAATTTTTTTTTTCTCTTATTTACTGCAATAAAGATTTATGAATGAAAGATATAAATAATATGTAAGACAAAACAAAGTAAAGATCATACTGGAGATATGTGTATGTCAGTGTTATTTGCTAATGCAAATGGTTCAGTACAATGGAATGGAGAATTATGCACAGATATTGGTGGTTAATAGAAGGAAATATTTCTATGACAATATTTTGCAATTAAAAAAATTTGAAGGCAAAATGGTTAGAGTTGAAACAATTTAATTAATTTGTGGAGTAATAACTATTGCATATCAATACTGTTCAATTTATAAGGACTGATAAATGTATGAACACGTCATTTGAATTTTGAAAATTCAAAATTTTAAAAGTTTTAGCGCCACAATTTTTGAATTTTTCAATTCAAAATTTGAATCACATACGCCAAAAAGAAAATGGGGTAAGAGCTGGGAGGGGGGGGGGGGGGGGGACAGACTCTTTTTTTTTTATTATTTACCCAATGATTCCTTAAGGTCTGATGATTCATCAGGACGGTTCGACCTAATCATAATCAAATCGAGCCGGTTCATAGTTCAAAACTAGCTCTTGTTTGAGTCTATCTTGAGGCAACATAAATATCGAACCATTCAAATACATTCCACGGAAGTTACAAAAATTCTATGTTGTAAACATACAATTTGGGCGGAACGAAAAGTTCTAGATTTAATGCAATCAGATGTTGATCAAGGTCATCATCTCAAGACTTATCATGGACCATGAGATCTTGCCCATTATTCAAAAGCTTTATCATATGAACATGAACCCTAGGCTGGCCAAAATCAGCTTCATGGTTTGTGTTTATCAAAAGCAGAACTACTGAGAAAAGAGTAAGGCACTTAAAATTCAAGCACCAATGCCTTTTGGCTATGTTCGTACGTAGTGTATTGTCTTGGTCTTATAGATCAAATGGTGTATATATAATGGATAATTGCGTTGATTGTCCTACCAAGATTTAATATCAGAAAAATAATACCGAATGACATGTACATATACAAAGCTTGATGGAAATAACTATGATTTTTTTTATTGACACGTGATGAAGGCAATCCATTTGCCTCATTTTGAATATAAAAGTTTAGAATAAAATTATTTGGTAGGTTTGACTTTCTTCAATGGACAGACATGTCGTAGATTTCAGCGTAAAGGAAATGATTCAATTTCTGTATGTAAGAAATCATGATAGGATTCGTGGATTGTAAAGAAAAAAATATGACTCAATTTCTTTACTTAAAAAGAATGCATTTCATCACGCTGAATTGAAGAACACGTATTTGTTTTTAACCATTTAAATATATCATTGCTAAATGCTTCCTGGGAATGCTAAGAATCTTCTTTTTCTCCTTGTGAGGGAGTTCTTACTCCATTTAGGAGTTTCTACCTTTGTCATTTTCTACCCTTCCTTTTCTCCATACTAGAGTCATGTCTTTCATTCACCCTGTTCTTATACTTTCATTGGTTTTGTCTTGTGGCTGTTGATCACTTCATATCATTTTTTAATCTGCCTTTATGCCTTTTAGGATGAATGACTCCAATTTTGTCGTCGGGACTTTACATGCCAGCAATAGAGATAGAAGTGATCCGAAATCGGGGATTTACCAGTCGATCATGATGTGTCTCCACCAAAAGAAGTAATGCTTTTAGAAAATTGATTATAAATAAATCTTGCAATAAATAAATTGTGATCTGTGCAATTAGGAGATTCAAAAACCATTTCAAACAGTATCAAATCGCTCCGTCTCTACCCACAACTCAATTGGTAATCTTATACCCAATAGAGACATGCTAAGGTCAAGAGGTGTTACCATAATCTAAAATACTACATCAAAAACTTGATTCTTCCAAACTAACGAATAAGTATTTATCCACAATACTAATAAGGAATCCTAAATATAATAAACGCATCAATATTCTCCAAAGTGGATTTCATCAATGAATCAACAATTTTCTTTAGCCATGAACTATTGTCAGCTTTTGCTCATAGCCATGAGTAGTATTATTATCAATCCTAGTTGATGGAATTGGTCATATCCGAGGTACTTATTATAGTCAACTTCTTGTGACTTGCATCTAAATTAGAGATGTGCAAGTAGGTTTTGATTTGCAGGCTAACCTGTTTTGTAAACGGGTTTGAGTCAAGGTTTTTTGACCCGTTTAAAAGTAAGCCAAATGAGCCTAGCCTGTTTAAGCCTAAAATTAAAGTAGGTCGGCTTGAGTTGACCTATTTAGTATATTTATGCTTTTAATTTGTGAACCGACCTGTTTAACTCGCTTTTTAAATGTGTTAGGGCTAAGGTTTTTTGATTAGTTTAAAAGTAGGTTAAATGAGTTTAGTCAATTTAACCGGCACGCTAAAGTAGGTCGAGCGAAGTTGGCCCGTTTAACCTATTTGCATACCTTTAATCCAAACATCGATGAGCTAAGGTTACTACGTGCAAAACATATATACATGGTATAATGTACGTGTTAATGAGGCACTTTGGATATGGACCCTTCAAGCTCAATCGAATCCGACGTGACTCGTGGCTTAGAGCTCACCCCTATGGGCCTAAGCCTATACCTAAATGAATTGAGCCTAGATTTGAATGGATTGAGCCTAGTAAACCCTACAACGGTTAGAATGCATAAGATAAAGATGAAACAATTACGTCCTGAATAAGTGGGACACATTGGGCACAATGACTCTACTCTCCTATATTTGTAGGAGAAGATCTCTCTCCCCAACTGACCTTAAATTGCCAACTCTACTCCACCATAAATACCAAGTTGCTACTTAGCAGTAAATTTCTCTATACTTTGTACAATAAGCCTGCGTATTACCCTCAAAGATTCTATAATCACAAGAGCTCACTGTTAACTTAAGCATCAGAATGTATACACCGAATAATCCCTCAACGTCCCCTCATTGTGTATTGTTTTGCAAGCCCATTACGTACAGAATCTAAAAGACTACGAGCAAGAACTTTGAGACGACAATATACAAACCTAAATAGATACCAATGTATAATCAATAGCAAATGACATACACATGTAAGGATAGCTATCTTATTTAGGTTGAAGGAAGCAAGAATGATCATCTTGACGTCCTAAAGTTGATTCCAAAGGTTCCAAGAACCAAGATAAATGCGGATCCTTAGATCCCAAGAACTAAGACCAAAGATTAAATTGTCTCATACTCATATTAGTTACTAGTCAAGTGGTGTACAATAACCCATTTATAGTAGAATTTCACACCAATTGTATGACCCAGTCCTAACTTTTCTTTAGTCGACTTGAGATATCAAAGAAGTTGGTCATATCAATAACCCACCTACTTGTTCATGGTGGTTGAACCACTTTATTTCGAATACCCATCACTCAATAGACAACAAGCCTCTAGTCCATGACCTACTTATCTAATTGGTTATGTCCTTTGTATGCACAAACAACAAACATCGATTAATATATTTAGATATACATACTAAATTATTTGTATAAGCTCCCAGTTATATGCAATATACAAAAGTAACTTACCTATCTAGATTAGTTCATCAACTTTCAAAAAATTTGAAACCAATAGAAATCCCATAATCATGTATAGAATAATCAAATAATATCTTATTTATCTTATAAGATTATATTCCTAAATCTAAAATCTTAAGATCAGTCATTACATTGGCCTTCTAGAGGTAGTAAAAAATCTTTAAATTACAATCCTTTATCAACTCTAAGCACTTTCTTTTTCTCATATTCAATTATGACCAATCATATATATATATATATATTTTAAACTCTTGTGATCCACATAGATTTTACATTTTTCCCCATACATGTAATGTTGACATAGTTTTAGTGCAAATTTTGCCGCTACCAATTCCAAATAGTGCATTAGGCAGTTTTTCTCATAGCATGCATTAGAACATCGACTGACACAAGACCTTAACAAAAGAGCAGAGAAAGAGTACAGAATTATTAGCTCAAGCAGTGGAATGGCCAACCGAACATAGGATACCGCCTTGTTACGATCCACCATCAAATGGTGAACGACCTTTGTGAGTATTTCATTTTTTATTTTATTTTTATTCCTTAGTCACAACGCAATTTCGTCTTTATCAAAAGTAATTTTTTTGGTTGTTATGCAATT
The DNA here is from genome assembly GCA_024138005.1 of Lumnitzera racemosa. NCBI lineage: Eukaryota > Viridiplantae > Streptophyta > Magnoliopsida > Myrtales > Combretaceae > Lumnitzera > Lumnitzera racemosa. Next base: position 71,234,839 of record JAMXBC010000007.1, on the reverse strand, counting down.
CCTTTCATTCTAGTTTGTGTCTATGAATATTTTGGATGTCATACTTAAATAAGTCCTTATACCTACAGCGCATTACAATATTGTTAATTATTTTACTCTTCAAGGTCACGTTTTTATATTCTTTAAAGCTATCTATAATTGATAGATCCTTGATTTTATAAATATAATTAATCTAGTGACAACTTGATAATTCATTTTAAAAAAATGGAAAATGGAAAAAAGATACACTAGATATGGTCCATGGAATGTGTCCACGGCTGTTATTGCTTGTTACCATAACATAGTAGAGACAACTTGTGGACTCTTATTTGAAAAAAGACAAAGGAACAGAGAAAGACGAAGTCTGCACCTAATTCAATAAACAGGAAATGATGATATAATTGAGATTTTCAGTAGTGCATGAGTAAGGAGATCTTAAGAGTAGCTAAAAACTGATGCTCCCATACTCTGAAACGATCCACTACAAGGAATCTTGCACCTTCTTTCAAATGATGATTATTCCTAAAATGATTTCTCTACTGTTGTTACATTGCTCAATCAACTTTTATCCAAAAGCTTTGTAATTTATACTAAAAGAAAATTATGGATGCAGCATAGCAACTCGGAAAACTAAGCGGTGTAATAAGACGCCATATCTCGAAAAATGAATATATGCCGCCCTAGATTTTCTATTTTGTTGCAAGGTCAATCCTAAACTTCTCTCCGACAACCACCAGGAAGAAGGAAGCGAAACGTATCAGCATTCTGTATTAGATAAGCTGGAAGATGTACAGCAGAGGCTGAACGTGGAATTGATCCCATCTTCTTGATCAGATCCTGAAACGTGTATTCTTCAGGAAGCATGTCAAAAAGATCATCCCCCTTGCAAATGATTTTCTGGATCCTAGAACGATCGAGAAACTCTTTGTGCCTGACACGATCTGCATGGCTATAGGCAGTCATTTTGAACACAAAGTCTTCTAGTTGCCGAAAGCAGAAACTACAATGCCATCCTGCATCTGAGAACATGAGGTCCGTTAGACGCGAGTGGCGATAGTATGTCCATGGGCCAAAAATGTGGACGGTACTCCTCCAGCTGCTGTAGTCCACTGGAAACTCAAAGGAATACATGTAATGCCGTAGTTCCAGGTGCATTGCAGGAGGTACACCATCACACCACTGAAACAGTTTTATAGAATGTGGGCTGGGAATTTCATCAGTGTCAGCCATTATTAGTAGGTCACCATTGGAAATACCAGCACGACGAAGCAATCCATTCATGTATCCTCGCTGCTGATACTCAAGTACAAATGGATCTTCGTGTGACTGAGGGTTTGCAATTCGGCCTGAAAATACATCGTATACAATTTTTCCTTCAGCAAATGCAAATCGAGCTCGGTTTATGTCAAAGAAAAGAGGCTTTGGTTTGCCAGTGAAGGTAGTATTGGATTCAAGGATCACGAATTTTGTTACATAAGGATAGAGCTCACGCCACCTTATCTCGAGCAAATCTATCTCATTACTGAAGATAACAGCATCAAAAACCCTGCGGGGTTGGGAGAGTATGGACCAGCCATGAAGCCGACAAAGGTGCTCCATTGACACATTCTCTGCATAATAGTGAGGTACACGTCTGAAAGTTGGAGGTGCCTTGTCCCAAAGTGGGCGAAAAAAGTAGGAAATTTTCAGGCCGTAATTGAATATTCCAATCAAACATATAGGGACAAGTATTAGAAGCATAAGTAGGAGCTTCAATGGTGCTCGTCTCGAAGTGAGACGATGACTTCGTATGGCCATACTAGGAAGAAGCACGATGATCTAATATTGGCATTGTTTGTAAATTCATTATATCCTTTTCTGATGGGCTCCTACATTGTATCTAAAGCAGTAACAACCTGCAGCAAAACATCAGAAAGGCTTAGGGAGGAAGTTCATATGAAATATTCATTCAACAATTCTACCAGAAGAATGCTTTTAGGTATAAAAGGCTGATAACATTAATGAGAATACATCAACAAACTTATTTCCACTCGGTGATGATAGACTGATATGCATTGCTATCCAGTCAAACTCATAGAATCTGCTTTGCTCACACTAAATATGTTGGTAATTGTGGCATTCCAATATATATATGCTGGCTCATGTCACCACTAAATTGTGGCACTCTTTAACTAATTTAACAAGCTTCTATCCATAACCCAATATTGGAAACTTTTTCCTTTTCTATTTTGCTCCCTAGAAGTTGACTGAAAGGGCAAAAATTACATTTCTTTTCGATCACAAGACAATAAGGAAACAATATCAGCCAGGTTAGAATTGTATCATAGAAAATCAATCCATATTATGCACCTATCATTATTCCCCAAGCCAGAACTGCAGGTAAGACAAAATTCAAATGATGTGTTATTTATCCTACATTAGTGAGGATTACGATCAGTATAATGATTAAGATGCAGCTCAAAAGCATCAAAAGGGAAAGGAAGGAAGGAAATGAAAGACGAAAAACTTCCCTTGGATGACTAGATAGTAAACAAGGGAAGGTTACACCCTATTCAGCAGTCTCATGCATAAAAAGTAAATACGAAAGATAGTCCTCCTTTCAAGACTAGTGCTAACACAGCATGCCATGAAGCTTGCCTGGCCAAGATCAATCTACAATTTGGATTAAGGAAAGCTGCAGCAATCATTTCCAAAGCTTTTGAAAAACGGTCTTCCAAAAAATGCACTCTCTTAACCATTGTGCTGAGGACTGCATTCAGATTATAAAGCATGCTAGAAAACTCCAACTATCCAAGATGAAGTTCATGAGTTTTCCTCAAATGATATAGCCCTGAAGAGGAATCTTTTGCATATTTTCATCTTCCTTATTGACATGACAAAGAAAAATAGAAGAATTGGGAAAATGAACATCTAATTGATATTTGCAATAAGAGCAGGCTTAAAAAGTCTGATCAAAGTGAAAATGAGACATGTGAATCAGTCCTTTCAAGCATTTCAACTTTTCAATACTCTACCCCAACATATACATAAGCTTTGCATCCCAAAAGGACCTAAAGTAGGACATGCAAAGGAAAATGACCCTGTACATGCAAGCAGAAGGAACTATGCTTCAATTCACGATAGTCACTTGATAATGCCTCATTCACCAATATTATCTCAAGACCATGCACATTTCTGTGAATTTCTATCACAGAACACAAAGGTCCACCCATGAGAAATGGAGAGGCAACGAGATCCTAGCACTAACAGAATAGATTGCTTATGTGAACCATGAAACTCATGGAAATTTATGAAAAAGTATGAAAAAGCTCAGTGACATCCACAAACTGTCTAAGCCATCATCTATTTCTTAGCTAAACAGAGAACCAAACCTACTAAAGAATACCTTCTCATATATCTCTTGACACTGCACAAAGTGATCACTAATGAACAAAGATATATACAAGTTTCAGGTAACATCTTTTTGGAGTTCTTGAGTAATGAGTAAACAATAGCAAGATAATGAGCATTCATCAAGTTAATAAAAGGTGTGTTTATTTCACTGAAAATGTTTTCCGAATTTCCTCGACTCTTTGCCACTCCCAATGTAAATATTAACCAACAGACTGAGCAATCAACAGTAATTTAAACAATACTTAGAAGGGGAATGGAAAACGTATCTAAGAAATATAAACACCCTAAGTAATTAAAATACGAAACTTCCAATACTGCTAGCAACAACAAAACCCATATGCAAGAACACAAGACAACAGAAAGCTATATGAACTCCAAAATCAAAATATGAAAACCCTATTTAAGGTCATACGAAATTTTGACAAGATAGAAAAAAAATTTCAGGAGGAAAAAGACATAGAACAACCAAGATTTAGATACATGGTTCATCGAAAAATAAAAACTTTCGACTGTTACCACTATTCAACCACTGCCCAATTGATCAAACATCATCTTTTGCTAACCAACTTTCTATTTTTGTCTCAACGTAGCAGAAAATATAAAATGGAAGCAAGAAACAAGAACAACAAAGGACTTGCCTTGAAACGAGAAACATGGTTCAAAAGATGGATTATTTGGAGAGAGGAATGTTCTGGGTAATGGAAGTTTATATCAGTTACAGAAGAATCATCAATCAATTAAAGCAACAATGGCTTCCTCGTTGACCCTTGGAAATGCAGCGGCCTGGGACAGATGTATGCTGCTGGAGGAGGTTTCGTATTCCTGGAAAAATAACGTTATTTTATTGAGGTGGGATTTCTTAATTTTGTCAACCGATTTTATTGTATCAAGCTGGCTGGATAGAGCTCCTAAGTTAAAGCTTGATTCTGTCATTTATTGGGTTTTATTTCAAAATAAAAAAGCCTGTATTCTTATTTGTAATGGAACCAGCTGTGATTATATCATATAATTATTCTACTGGAAATTAATTTCTTTGGTAGGTATAAATGGAGTCTCATCTGGTAAGAGTTCAATTTATGAACGAAATAAAATTAAGAATAATAACTAGGGGTATGCAATATATTTTACAATCTTTAAGAGAGTAGAAACGATTAGATATAAGGAAAAACAAATGATCAAAAAGGAAATTAAGTTTGTTTTACTTTTTTTTTTAAACAAAAACTTCATTAAAGAATATCATAATCGAAACATATTATATCAGTCTTACTTATCATCACGAGAAACATTTTCCCCCCTTACTATAAATAACAACAAAATTGACATCACCATAAAAATCTTTAACAAAGTTTGTTTCACTTTCCTAAATTGTAGGATGGAAATTGAATGAAATGCTCCAATTTGATGTTATTAATATATGAAAACACTGTTTATAATTTATCTTTTAACTTTGCTTTTAAGAATATTTTTTATAATTTTACTTAATTTCTATTTATTTATACTATTTTATCTTTGAAAATGAATACTTAGGTAGTTTTAAAAATTGAAATATATCTTTGTATTTCTATCAAATTTGACCCTTATTCATTTTTTTATTTTACATACACAAATATAACATTTCATAACTTTTGATTAATTTGACTATTATCAAACATAGATAATCATAAAAGGACTTTTCTCCTTGGATCAACATCATAGTGTAAACCTTAACTTTATCATCATTTACAATTGTACACCTAAATTTTTTATTTATCTAATTATACATCCAATTGAAAATTTAATTGTCACCGTCTATAAGTCAGTTAATTTTAATTTATGTCGTTAGTCTAATAAGCACAATTAGCTAATCAGATGGCTACGTACAACTATAGAGGAGTCATGCAACTCCCAATAGGTGGCTGCTGACTACTTTTTATAAAACAATAATTCATGACTATGGATCGTGAGACCCATTAGTGATCATGAGTAGGCACTCATTAATTTAGAAGGATTACACAACCCTTTTAAGTCTGTGAGTGGCTACCTCATTAAATAATCGTGCTAACTGGATGAATAGTGTGAATTGGAGCTAATTGATGTGTAAATAGCAAAAACTAAATTTTTGATTGGGTATATAATTAGACAAGTCAATATTCTAAGTATATAATCATAAAAAGTGATAAAATTGATGTGTAAACCATAACATTACTCTTTTTTCCTTTGATTATTTGATAGAAAACAACGTCCAAGATATTATATATACATTACATAGAGTAATGTGCATTAAATATAAATATATATATATATACACACACATATATGTAACTATTTATTTATTTTAATACTCTCTTTACAAGTACATAGATAGACTTCTAATAAAATCCTTAAAGAACATAATCACATTTACAAAAGGACAAAGACAAACAAGATTAACCAACTTAACAAAATCATATTAACAATAGAAGCCGCATTTATAAATGGGGAAACATAACCATGATTAATCAGTTGACTTCTTGTAGAAATTAAGGTTAAACTACACTATTATTAAATATGTTTTATCATATACATATGATATTTAATGTATAAGCATCATACCTTTACAAGTGTTGGTTGAAATATAATTACGAATCAATAATGGAATTTGTTTTAAAATTTTAAAGTTTTAATAGCACTTGATTTCTTTACATAATTTCTAAGGTATCTATGTTGTAGCTTGAGCTTTGATATGCAAATTGTTATATAATATTCTTATTTAGAAAAAGTACATTTTTAGTCTTAATGTTTTTCCTCTTTTCCTTTTAGTACTCCATCTTTTTCCTTTTATTTAAACCTTCCATATTTTTAAAATCTTACAAAAATAAAACTTTTATGATGTTTGTCAAACTTTCCGTCTATCTTAAGTATGTTTTAGCTAATATTATCAAACTTGACTCGAGAGATCAACCTAAACAAGTGAGAGGGTTAAGTATTAAAGAGTTCAATAGGGTTTAACAGAGGGTTGAATTGGGGTCAAATATAATTCATGTTTTAATGCATAAGTAAATTTATATTAATTCTCAAACATTACTTCATTTACTAAAGTTTGATACAAACATATGGTAACTTAATTTTGTAGTCCTCCTATATTATTTAATTATTATCTTCATATATATTATATCTTTGAGAAAAAGAATGGTTACTCACTAAAATTACTAATAGATTTGTTCTTATATTGGCCATGGTTCTTTTATTTAACTTCACTAAGTTGTGCTTACAAAATAAAACATCATTCATTTTATAATAAAATTTTATATATTTTACTTGTATCTTTTTCTTCCTTCCTTTCTTTTTTTGATAATAAATGAAAGGAAAAGAAATAGATTAAAGAAACTAATAATTTGATAACAAGTTCATGGTACATATGGGACTCAAATCTAGCTTTTGTCAAGATACATGAATAGAAATTGTATACTATACTTATTCCAATAACGAAACTAACAATATCTTGATATTTGTATGTAAGGAAGCTTGCATCAAGAAGATTATTAATATTGAGATGATTTTACATATCATGAAAAAATTTGACAATGGTCCTTAAGCAAAATTATGTTGAAAAGTATAGTTGCATTGATGTGTATAGATAACAAGAATAACATGAATAACATGCTTTTAGGTCTATTGTCCTGCTTATAGTCCCGTTTGCTTTTGTTTGTTGCTATTAATATAAGATGGTGTACGTCAACTAATTAAGAGAGTTCTTTGAAGTTGGATAGTACTTCTTTCTTTAATAGAAAAGTAAGAATATCTATTGGTTAGTATCAATTGTTAGCTTAGGCAATTTAAATGAACATTGTTAAGATATTCAATAGCTCTAATAGATGTGTGCACATGACAGAAAGTAAGGCAATTGATTATTAGGTGAAAACACCAAGTGAATCCTACATCGATTTTTTTTTCTATACACAAAGATCTCCATGAGTTGATTATATATAAAACCTTAAGCACTAGCTCACTTGGGTTTATATAAACTAACGTATAGTTACTTAGGCTTCTTAATGAATTAGGTAACCCAACTAAGTAATTAATTTCATTTATTTAAAGGCTAAGAGAGCTTGCATGCTACTGTATAATTTGGCTTGATAAACCCACCTAGGTTAGTCGGGTGGCAATTAAACCACTCAATCCAGGTAAGTTATAACGGGGCCTATGTTTAAGTTGGCTTATGTCATGGATTGGCTAAATTTATGGGTCGGTTTCAATCCAACTGAGCTAGTTTGGTTATGATAACATTGGTTTTAGCTTTTGAATAACATTAGGGGTCGTTAACCAAAATGATTAAAGTTTGCACAAATTTTTCTAATCAATTTTTATTTTTCTTTCTAATTATTATATATTTATTATATCATATAGCTAAATGATAGTTAATATTATTTTTATTATATCACCTAATCAAATATATTCAATATTATTGTTTTATAATTAATTATTATAAACCAATTTGAAGTTGACACATATCATAAATGGACAGATAATCTAGTAGTTTTAGTGGAAGTCTATCCTTATAAGAATTTTAAAACATTGAACACTCAAATAAAGAATGAAAATTGAGACTCAAATAAAAAAGTAGATAAATATTAAGAACTAACCATAATTTTCCCTAGGGTTAGCTATTTAAGACTCAAACATAATAAACCTAGATACGATGCGACACAGTACAATTTAAACGGGTTAATGTATGGAAAAATTTAATACTAGATACTAATGAGTCAAACTTGTTTAAATACAATTAAATTCGTATTTGGGTTTAGGTTAAACTCCTAAACTTGGATATGGAACATAAGACACATTATATATTTTTTTGTATTCACATTTTATTGCATAAATAATTTCTTTTTAAGTCTGGAATTTCAACTAAAAGTATGAGATACTTTTATTTATATATTCTTCTTACTTTATTTTAGTTTAAATTGGCAAAAAATTAGAAACCTATGTGTAGATTCTTTGACTGTCTCATTTGAAAATTCAATAAATAATGACACAAATTTTGATGCAAACACTGGTAATATTATTAATATCCATTTAAGTCATGGTTCTATTTAATTTAATGATATTATGTAACTTAAATTTAGTAATGCTATATACTTTTCTTACTGTATTACAGTTTAAATGAGTAAAAAATTATAAACTCATATCTAGATTTTTTTATTGTCTCCCTTAAAAATCTTATAGGCATTGTCATAAGTTTAGGAATCAATACTAGTAATAATACCAATATTCATTTAATGCATGGTTTTACTTAATTTATTGATGTTATCTAACTTAAATTTTCAAAATTTCTATATTAGATAAGAATTTATTTTATGAAAACTTTTGTTCCGATTGATATTTTATATTAAGTATGAAAATACTATGTTATTTGTCTTTGTAAAATTTAAATATTATTATCATTTTTTTCCATTTATATTTATAAATATTTTATAGATTTAATTATAACTTTTTAATTAATAAATGATATCAAATCTAAGATAAATGAGATATGGTATAGTAACATTAATTGTCGGTCCTAATATAGATGGATCTAACTTAAATACGAGATATGCTAAGTTGCATGTTTAGATTTTCATACACGACTAATAGATAAGTTGTTCATGGGTTTAGTTTTTTGAGTATGAACTCGTTTAGACACAAAAACGAGACACAATACAATAACATGAATTGTTAACCCTACTTTTTCCTTCTTATTTTAATTTTCTATCATAGGTTGATATTACAAAATTGTATTGGCTATATTAGTTGACATGTTGCCTCATTAGACATTAAATTAATTTTGGTTCGTAACCTTTCAAGGTATATACGATAAAACAAAATTTATTATGTCATGTTTAGGTTAATAAACAAATCTTAGTAAAATATCGTTAGTATTAGATAAATCGTATGATTTTTTCCCCTCTCTTTTTGATAGGAAATGAATCATGAGACAAAATAAAATAATTTTTTTTCTTCACCAAAACTCTAAACAAACATTTTTATTTAATAAACACCTTGACATTAGAATGTCTACTTTAATATAACCACCATCACTATTATTCTTGCCCATACCGCCACTGCTACCGCCACTATGTCACTACCACTACTATCGCCACTACCACCATCACTACGGTCATCATCAATACCATCACCTCTACTATCACCAGTACGATCCATATAATACTAGCATCATATTACCGTCATTTCCATTATATTTTTACAACTACATCATTTCCCATTGCTTGTCCCACCACCATAACATCACCTTTAGCACTATCGTTACCATCTCAAAAACTCTATAAGTACTATAACTATCATTATCATTATACTAGATAACCACCACCTACGATAGTAATTTTCTTAACCTTGCTGATATTATGATCCTACTATCATTGCCCCCATCACTACTACGATGGCTATTGCCATCGCCATTGTCTAGACTAATACCACTACCTATAACACTATGCCTTTTAGGTGTTTACTTGAAAAATTTTCTTAACTTTTGGATGCCTAAAGACGGTTTGTTACTACCATTCCTATGTTAAGGATAAGGCATAATCTATATTTCACTCATCATTCAACTTCATGAACACTTAGATCCAAATCTTTTCTTATACAATATAATATACCATAGCAGAAATCTTTTACAAGAGTAAGCCAAACTCAGAGTATCACAATTATACAATCTTTTACAATACATATTTTCATTAAAAAGTCCATACAATGCCTGAACAATTTTTATGTTGAAGCCTTTACATTGTAGTTTGATAATTTTCAAGAAGAGCTCCTCCCTAAGAATCTAAAGATGTAAGTTTGCTACTATTTTCCTTGTAAGGAATACTGTTATTACTTAGCTCTCTCTCAGGTCTTCATGCTTTTATGGTGTGAGATCCAATCTAACTTCTTCTCTAACTTGAGGATAAGATAACTTATTCTCTCAGCTTAGTAGATATACACATGGCAACACATGTAGTACCATATCAAAATCACACGGTACATTATCAATTCAATCACAACACTTTTTAGTCCAGCCAAGTATGATTGTTAAAATTACAAGTTAAACATATAAGTTGGCTCTTGGCAAGGATAGCTTGGAATTCAATAAGGATGAGCTAATGGTCAGAATGCTTAAGTTACTCGGTAGCTAGAGTAGTAAAGAAAGAGTAATGAGGGTTAGGTTAGAGCTTAGGTGATAGAGCTGTAGATCAGGTTGACAAAGTAACTTGGGTGTCATGCTCTTTAGCCCTCTAGGTAAGTATGGGGAGAAGGGTCCTTGAGGTCAATTCCTATCATCTCCTCTAAGTTGGTTGGGATTCAAGATCAAATTCAAAGAGCTTCCTTTAGCATGTATAGACTCAATTCAATAACGTTGAAGGTATTAGAAACACTATAGTCTTCAGGTAACTCCAACTGATAAGCATTGTCATTAATTTGCTAGAACATTCTAAATGGTCCTTCAGCTTAGGCAGGCAACTTGCTCTTCCTTTTTTTTTCTTTTGAAACCTATCTTTGTTCAAATGTAACCATAGAAAGTCACCAACCTAGAATTTCCTTATTGTCCTTCCTTAACCTTTCTACTTAAGTTCCTCAACAACTTAGGTAAGTTAGTTGATCACCTTCTATCTAGTCATATTTTGATTTTTTTTTTAAATTTAACTTATACTAAACCTAGTTCGCTTAATATAAGTTACGTGGCATAAAATTAAGGAATTTAAAAAAAATGTTTAAAAAAATATTTTTCAAAAATAACTTAGAGTTACTAACTAGTTAAATTAGTAAAAAGTCAAATTAGAGTTTTTGAGTGGGAAAACTCCAATTTAGCTATTAATCTATTTTTTTTCAGAAAACCTAAGAAACTAATTGATAGGCCTTTATTTTTTGGAATTTTTCTAAAAATATGAAAACTTACAAAAATGTAAAAATGCATAAAAATGAATATTTTATTACAAATTTTCCCTAAAAATGAAAATAAAAAATATATTTTATAAATTTTATGATTGTCTTGAAGGTGCTTATGTACCTATTAGTCGAGATCAAATCGACTGTAGTTCTCAATTTTTTAAAAAAGTTTTAGTGGGTTGGTTCCTTTCAGAAAAAAACTGGGCTAAATTTACGTTTATTAATCGCTTTATTTTCTTTTAAAAAAAATCATAAGAAAACTCTAATTGTTATTTCAATTTTGAAAAGCCCTAATTAACCTAATTTTTTAAAAGACCCTAAGTTAATTTTTTTTTATTTTTCGAAAAACCAACTAAGTGACAAAATTTTTTTTTTTCCTAAAAATCTCTATAATGCTAACTTTATTTTAAAAAAATGTAGATTTAATAGAAAAACATGCAATTTTAAACAAAATATGAAAATTTTCTATAGAAGTGCAATTTTAGCAAAAAAACATTGAATTTTATTACAATATGCAATTTTGACTAAAAATATACAACTTTATGCTAAAATATGCAATTCATGTGAAAGATACAAATCAATAGGAATTGACATAAAAGACTTACAAAGAATCATATTAGTAATGATTCTATACAAAATCCCAATCATGCAAATCATATAAAAACCAATATAACATGTTAACATACATACACGATAAAACTTACAAAATAACAATAAATAAATAAACCAGATAGCTAAAAGAACAAAAACTAGCATTAAAAATAAAACTTGCATGAAAATTAAACTAAATTTATTGTGAGTTATAAATAAAATAAATTATCCAAAACAAAATAAGAAAAACAAATAAAGCAAGAGGAAAAATAAATAAATAAATAAAATTATACTAAAAAAAGGAAAATTTACCTATACTCTAACATACGGGTCGGATTAGGTTTGGAAGGGGGTTTGTACGAGTTCGGGTTACTCTAATGGGTCATGTACGGATTAGGGCTTAGGTTGTCTCTAAGCCCAATCACCATACATGCTAAAAGTTTTATATGAATACAAGTCCTTTTCCAAAAAAAAAAAAAATTACAGAAAAGGGCCACTTTTGGAAAATATTATCAATATAATACAATGAAGATGCATGCACTACATAAGCCTTCAATTATAGATAATTAAATTAAAGGCGCATGGATCATGCACTATATATGTGCCTTCAGTATATCACATATATATATCCCAATTCGTACGAACATACTTCATTTTCACCCTTATCAATTTATGAAATTTCTAAAATATAGAGAAAACGCTAGGAAACCCATAATTGAAGTACCATACCATTTTTTAACGTTAATATACGTTTGAAACATCTAATAAACCATAACTTGAAACTGCGGTTTTTTTTTTTTTTATAATCTTGATAGTAATCTATATTATGAGATTATTTTTAGAAAAAAAATTATTATTGTATTACGTATATTTTGTAGTCATAGATGTACTATAAGTTGTGTAAATTATTGATATTTTATGAAATTTTATTATATTTTCTCTAAATTAAGGCTTTTTTTGTGTTTCGATAGATAAGTTATATGAATGTAGGTATGAAAAATTTTAGAATTCAGGTAGAAATTGTTATGTATATATATTTTTTAGCGTTTGTAATATGTTGAGTTGAATTAATGAGTTAAAGTTAGGTAGTACACGATGCAACTTAACGAGATGACTTTGTACATTTTATAAAGTTGTCACTCAGTGTATAGAAGAAGTTTTTAATGTCATCTAAATATTTGGTTCATTGTAAAAATACTAGGGTAGAAATGGTAGATTACGTGAAAGTTATTGTCTATGTGAATATAAATATTATGATAGGTAGCTGGGGGCTAAATTATAACAGGGAGCCCATTAAGAAGTTGAAAATTAGGAAGGATTCAAACTTCTCTTATTTCAATTGGAGAATTTTTTAATATGTCGGAGTTGACCCGAGTGGTGTTGAACTCGTGCATAAGCATCCCTCTTTCCATGATGCTGGAGTTGCCTACAAGTTGATAGTCATTAAAGACAATGAGGATGTTGAGAATTTCATTGAGAAGGCTGAGTCTTTTGAGGAACAGAGTATTTAAAAAGTGTACATAAGGCACATTAGAGAATCGAGTGCTTGGGATGAGTATGAAATACATGAGCTAGACAATTCGATCGTTCTGGATCCCAATGTGCATTTAATAATGATCGGTGTAAAGCAAATAAATATGGATCCATCAAATGAACTGTATATGGATTTCTCTAACTATGAGTACGTGAATTTCACAAAAGAGCAACTTGATGAAGTATTAGGTCCCATTATTGAATACGAAGAGTCTTATGATCCGTATGTGAAGAAAATACACATGGGCACAAATATTAACGATGATGGGCAGGATGAGGCAGATGGGGATAGTGATGAAGATGATGTTAGCCTCGAAATTGACTACGTTGAGGATTTGAGAGAGCCCTATGTAAGATCATATGTTATCAGGAGTAGTGTGCTAGTCCGGCCATTTCGTGGAGACGACTCGAGTAGGCTCCATTGTCTTCTAGTGAAGTATTGTCCAATAGTTAGTTTCATGACTTTTTGCAAATAAATGAACTAGGGGATAGGCTTGTGAGAGATCCTACCCAATTTTACAACAGCCAATATGATGGTAGTGGCTACGTAACTTTTGAGAGAGATGTTAATGAAATGTACAACAACATCATCAATTCTGATGACTTGAGTGTTGGTATGCGTTTCAATTCGAAGAAGGATCTCATAGATGCGGTGAAGTTGTTCCACCTAAAGAACTACTGTGATTTTCATGTGGACATCTCGAAACTAACTATATACATAGTTTACTGTAACAAGAAAGAACAGCGATTACTAGAGAGGCAACCATTACACTGTAGGATGTTAAGGTCTAACTCGGACTTCCACTTGAGAGTTTCATGGTGGTAGGTTGGACAGAGATGGATGATGAGGAGAGCTGAGCTGATGTAAGGAAGAGACTGTTGAGCGTGAGGCTTGCTTAGATGAAGGGTACTTGTTTATCTCGGACATAGTTATAGGAGCACTTTTGGGTACTTCCCTGGAGGGTGGACGACAAGACGGTCTAATAGTACAACTATGCATACATACTCAGCCTGATGGAAGGATTCATATTTGCAGATGAATCCTCTAGTCTTATTCACCTGATGTTCCTGTTATTGCTGGAGGACTTCTTTGTAGCTGGGCAGTTTAGCTAAGGCAGCACTTGCTTGGCATGGTTGTACTGACAACTATGCTTTGCCTTGTCATCTGATACTTATGAGCTTGGAGGAGCTACGATTTTACCTTAGCATTCGATGCATGTAATAGATGCGTATCACATAGCATTTGACATGTAGACAACATAACAGGTATGATATGATAAGTTATCCTTTTTGCTGTCCTTCTTTCGGATTTAAGTGCTAACCCTAGTTGTTTCATTGATTGGTTCTTTTTTTGTGCCCATTAGATTGTTTGGGAGCCTTATACGAAGGAGTTTCTATAGTTGTTGCCTTACTTCTACATTTTTGGGTAATACATTTGGATTGCTTAGGTACCATTCATATGTTTTCACATCATTAAGTGGTGCTTTCCAGATCGTGTTGTCCAGCAATTTGGTAGATACCAGTACCTTCTGTAGGAGGTCAACACGTCTAAACAACTCTACTAACTAAACTTCTGAGATAGGATAGATGTTAACTGGATCAATACGCATTCTTTATATATCCAGGCTTGGGGATAAAGACATGGGTTCTTAGTACACATCTAATATCCTAAGGGGTCAACAAGAGTTACTGGCTATGGTACAAATAGATCACTCGGTGCTACATTATATACTAGGGAGCTATCATCGGTCAGCTAGTAAGTATACTTAAATCTTTCATTAGTTTTTTACACTCATACATACTTGCTATCATATATATTGATAGCTATTTTTTTACTTATTTTAGGTAGACTTGCTCAGTAGTGTACGACTAGCACCTAACTATCTTATAACACTAGTTATTGTAAGGTATTGTAGATGGGGCACTTCATTTTGTTAAGTAACATAGTAGCCTCATCCTTTACCCATAGTTGGAGAGTGTACATAAGTTACCCCATGTTAACCACAATGGGGAGCAAGGACCACTTGCGGATGAGGATATGTTGATTCCTTGTGCACCACCTAAGAGCAAAGCTAAAGTTTGAAGAGGTAGGGTTCAATCGGGACGTCGTCAAGTAGACCTCAGTGATGATATTCCACAACATGAGTGTCATTCCATTGACTTAGGGTACATTAGTAGGGGATACAACACATACCCTGGGTCAGGAGTTGCATCCACCTTGAGAGTTGAATCCAGCTCTAGAGTTAAATCTAGCTCTTACATGACTCTCGAGTTCCAGCACCATCTTGATGTTGCGACTTTACCAGTATCTCAAAAGCGACGTTTTACCCTCATATAATCATCTATAAGTGAAGACATCATTCAGTTGCATATAGCCCCTCCAACCAACCCAATTCCTCTTAGGGAACTTGATCTCAACGATCCACCACATCAACATGCGTAGTCATAAGATAGACGGGGGCGTTCACTTCTTTCCTGTGCCATGAGGACCTTTACACGGTATAGGCGATAATAGATATGTTTTGTCTATTTTTTCTTTTCTCCTTTTTTGGCCATTGTATTAATATTAACATTGATTCATGACAAGTTTTGTGTATATAGTGATTATTCAAAATACAATTTACTTTTTATCAGAGATTGTAGTTCAATGCATTGTTTATTTACCTTGGCATTACAATTTGCAATTATTTTTTTATGTAACGGACTTGTATGGTCATTGGATGATCATTCTATGCATCGATTTCTTCCCTACTTGCTATCTTTGTTGAGGTATTCTACTAACTATGATTTTATGTAGTTTATAGTTTATGGTTGGAAGTACATTACTTAATTGTGTAGGATTGGGGGAAATTACTACATTTAATAACAATTATTTTTAATTACAAATTATCTTAATTTTGAAAATTTTACATTGAAGGCACATATATTATATGTACCCTCTTGTGTAATTGGCTAAATTGAAGGCGTATATACAAGATGTGCCTTTAATGTATTCAAGGTGCATCTAGTACATATACCTTCAGTTCAAATTCTAACTTCATGGGATATTGAAGGCGCATACACTAAAGGCGCATGTACTAGATGCACCTTTAGTGTAAAAACTAAGGACAACTAGCATGTGCCTTCATTATACCATATTGGTAATATTTTCCAAAAGGAGCTCTTTTTCAAAATATTTTTTGGAAAAGGACTTGTATTTGTATAGAGCTCTATACACTTGCTGTAGTGTAATCTAGTCACCAAATTAAAGGGGAGATTTCATTTTGATAACAAACTTATTGGCAAAAATTAGATTAAGATGTACGCCTTAGGTAACAGTAGTTGTTTGGGTGGTGCTTGAGTTGTGAGTGTTGGCAATGAGTTATTGTGGTGTGTATGGGTAAATGTTGTTAGGTATTAGGTTCTTTAGGTTGTGGCATGAGAGTGTTGTACAAGAGAGAAGGATCAATAGTGGGTGGTGATGTTTACTGTAGGTTGAGAGAGTAGGCTGTTAGGCTTGAGTGTAGTTGGACTTAGGGCTCAAGAGTGGTTTAGCATGGTGTGATGTTGGGTTGGCATACGGTTAGTGGGGCCTGAAGTTAAGGCACTACTATATTGTTGGTCAGGTGGGTGAACAAAGCTAAGATGCTGTCGGGGTTTGGGACATGGATGTACTGCTGTATCAAAGGAGATAGGGTTTTGTTGTTTGGGCTACTGCATCATGAGGTGTAGATGTTGAATTAGAACATTGCTCAACAGGGTTTAGGTTGAAAGAAAGGGTAGCTGGTGTGATAGTGGAGGCTGTGATGTTTGCTTGTTGTGGGGCATCCTAACAAAGGTTTTTTATGGTAGGTGCTATGTGTGGTGTCATATCATGCATGTGTCCTATTGTACGTATACAGTTGTTTGTTGTTTGAGTTAAGAAAGGGAGTAAGTCGAGTGGGCATTAACAAGTTGTGGGTACGACGATGTACATTACTTGAGGGTTTGTTTGACAATGAAGGATGAAGGTGGAATGATGATAGTTGACAAGGACAATGTCCTCCCCTTCTTATGTCATGAACTATTTTAATAAGATCAAAGATTGAATATTTTCACCCATGAATCATTCATGAATAATATTTGAAACCCACTTAATTTTATCAAATCTCCATTTAAAGGATTTAATCCTAAATCTTTATTAAATTTAGTTGTTTTGATGGTAACTCAGCAAAATTTCCACCAAATCCATAAAGATTTAGCAAAGATTTGATAATATCTATTGAAGAATCAGGTTTTAGAAGATGTAACCAATTTTTGCACATTAGGAGGATTAAACCCTTGACTTGAAGCACACATGTGCATAAGTAAACTAATAAGGATGGCATTTGTTCTCAACTTATGGTGCATTTAATAAATATTTGATCTTTTTATCTAAGCCAAAATTAGATGGCCCTTAAGACTAAGCCTAATTCAATCTAATCTTTTAAAATTGACCTACATCTACTTTACCCAAAAAATATATACATGCCAAAGAATTTTAAATATGATTTTAATTCAACATTTTAATTAGTCTAGTCAAATTCAAAATTTCAAATTGGATAAAATCCACTTCATGAGTTCAAAGTTCACTAGACTTTTCTTTAAAATGTTATTTTAAATGAAGCCTAATATTTTTAAAAACTCAGAATTTATTAAATTACATATATACTTTATTGTTACCTGATTTGACCCTAAATGACAAATTGACTTAATTTGGATACTTTTGACACTTTGTATTTTTCAATTTTTCATTTCTTTATGCTTTTTCAACTTTTTTGGATATTTTTAATTTTTTTTATTTTTCAATAAACCTAGCCGTAAAAAGAAAAGAACAAAAAATAAAGGGTGGTAAAAATGGGGTGTCTATACCTTCTAGTAGATCTATTGTAGAGCTTGCGCATGACCTTTAGCATCAGGGTCTTTAGTTGGCTTAGGTAAGGGTGTTTGGTTGAGAGGTAACTTGAGGTTAAAACCAAAGACGACTTTAAAGGGTATAGCTTAGTTGTAGGTGAATTCCACTATGGGTAAGCACATATCCTAGTTGGTCGAGTTTCTCCCTACATAGCTTGGAGCAAAGATCCTAGAGTTCTATTAAGAGCCTTTGTTTAGCATTGGCTTGCGAATGGAACGATGTGCTTAGGATGTTAATCTGTGACTGTGACAATTCTTGCATTCCGCATTTTGATCCAAGTAAGTTTCCTACTTAATTTTGCTCTCTCTTCCTCATGATTAGGCTGGCGAATGTGATGAGGATGTCGAGGCCAGTGATGATGATGATGATGCTACGATGGCGGAGGCATCGTCTGATGAGGCACATGAAGAGATGGATTCCATCCCTCTTCTTAGTAATATTTTTTGTGTTGACTTTTGTTGTTCAAGGCTTGTGAACTCTGCTATATAATGATGACGCTTCTTCATTTTGCGCTTCTGTTCGACTGGCAGGGCAGTATTAGTTTTCTTTTCAGTACATATGTTTTCTTTTTCCCTATGCTGCTTTTTCGTGTTGTTATGATTTTTTGTCGTACATTGGGGACAATGTACATTATTAAGTGTGGGGAAGGGATATATATGAATTTATTACTGTTTAGGAGACCAATTATTCACATTTGACCCAATTAATTTTTAAGTTAACTTGCAATAGGTGATTAACTGGTATTAAGCCAAATTAACTGTTTCATCTTGATTATTATTGATCTTATTATACTTTACTAGAATTGATTAGTCAAATTTTTGGAAGGTAAAGTTACGAGTTATTTAGCTTAGGATTTTAAAACTTGAGATTGGAGCAACATCACTAGTTGAGAGTTAGTCATGGTTATTTTTAAAATTTACTTTTATGTATACCCTTCTCTTAGAAATTTTTAAGAGTCCTATAATTTTTAGCAAACAAACAAACAAATGAAATTCTTCTTTTGAGAAACCCCTGAAAAATCACAATGATTGAAGGTCAAAAGTAATAACAAGTGTAAGAATAGAAAAAAATTGGAAAGGATTCGTCTTGATCTGTCAGAAGAGCGAGATTGGGTCCCAATGCCAAATCAAATGAAAAAAAATGAAAAAATTGATATGGATCGGCCTTGGTCCGTCAGAAGAGCAAGGTTCTTTCCCGCTATTAATATAAGGAATAAGTTGGTATGGATCGGTCTTGGTCCGTCAGAAGAGCGAGATTCTTTCCCGCCAGAAGAGCGAGATTCTTTCCCGCTACCAACACAATTGTGCTTAAATAAGGTAAATTTAAAAAGACCTCTCAACAAAAGCATGAACTAGGGGGATGATCAAAGGAAGAGTGGATGTAAAATGTGTTTGTTTTAGATTATGGTGCTTGGTGAGATGGAAGAGAGAATTGTATACACTTTAGTCAAATGGACAAAATTTTTATGACTCTTTCTCGGTTGGCGAGATGTTAAATCTAATTTTTAGTTTAAGAATCCTTAGTTAAATGTGTTGGGTAAACTTTGATTTTCATAAATTAACTAGTGAACTCTAGTATTAAGTATTGTTGGAGCATTCGAATATGGTCAAATGAAATTGGTTAACTTTATTATTGCAAGTTGATTGAGAATAATTTTCTTACTTTTCTAAGGGTCAAGTGTATTCGTTCACAGGTTTCCTAAATAGTGATAAATTTTGATTAAGTGTTTCTTGTCCTGAAAGTTTTGTTTTGATTTATTTGCTTGAGGATAAGCAAATGCTTAAGTGTGGGGAAATTTGATAACTCTAATTTTAAACATATTTCATAGGGTGATTTTATAGTATTTTCCGCATATTTTTGGTTTTATTTAAAGAAATTGATACTTAATTGAGTAAAATGTTGATTTCAGGGTTTAAACGCGTTCTAGGCTCGAAAACGAAGAAAAGGAATCAAGTTTCACTCAATTCCGAGTTCAAACGAAGAAGTTATGAATTTTTGAAGTTGTGCAGAAAATTTGCCTAAGTGCAGAAAATTACACGACCTGGGGAGATGGTCGTGTCCTAGGCCGTGTCGGGTGACAAAAACAAAATCTTTTTGATACAAAAGACACAAGAGAAGAGAGGAGATTGGAGAAGAACATTAATCAAGAAGCAAGAACGACATCGATTTCAAAAATAGAGAGATTGTTCATCAAATCAAGAGGGGTTTTTATGCTTTATTTTACATTTTTTATGAAACTCGTTTTTAGATTCGTTATGATAGCTTAGAATTAGAGTATTTAGGATTATGGAACCAAGGGTTTCATGTAACCCTTGGATTGAATTATAATTTCAATAAAGTTTCTATCTTTTCTTGATTCAATGATGTCGTTAATTATGGATTGATAATTCTAGAGTGTCAATATATGATATTATGCATGTTAATTGAGAAATTGCATGTGTAATTAGATCTAGGCATAATTGAAGAGAATTACATGTATACTTAGAGATAAGATACATGTTTCTTCCGAAAAATTGATTGTTTGCATGGGAATTCATTACACGTTAATGCAATTCTAAATTATATTACTAAGTGAAGAGATTCCGGTAAATAATTTAGGATTAGGGTTAATATGCTTGAGAAAGATATTAGCTTTAATTGTGAATCCCTCCGGTCAAAAATAATAGAAATTGAATTGGATATATTTTAAAAAGGTTACATGTTAAACACTAGGGGAAATAATTCCTAAATATATTATTGCATACTTGAAGTCGTTCGTAATTTATTGCTTTTTAATTTGCTTAGTTAAGTCTCATAATTAGTTTAGTTTATTAATTTTAGTATTTTTAATTCATTCAACTTGACACAATTTTTCGGTTAGATAATAAAGCTAAAGTTAATATTAGTACTCAAAATCTCTGAGGGATCGACTCGGATTCACATCCACTATATTAAAACTGATAGGTGCGCTTGCCTCATATCAATCGTCCTTCCTTGCTCATCCCTACTCTTTACTCTTTTATAGGTTACACGCCTTTCTATAACTTAATATACATCCTGAAGCATCTTAAGTGCAGAAGAACCTTGCCCACAAAAATCATAGGTCCTCTTATCTTTGAAATGACATGACAAATCTACTATCATAAGCTTCCTTCACCAGTAACTCCCTCATGAAGTAGGTCGATACATAAGGTTTACCATTTTAGAACAAGAACCCCTCATCAATAGAGTATTTATCTATCACCATTCCTTTTGTACTCCTATCATAGATTGAACCAAAATGGAGATCTTAAGCATATTGCTCCTTAATCCTCTATCTTAAAATATCCCCAAAAGATAACCTCTTCTTGATAGAAACAACATCTTTTCAAATTTTTGAACAATCTCTCAACTCGAAGGACTTTAAATAATCAGAGATGGTATAGGTGATTAGTAAGGTTGGGACTATAGATTAGAATGTAATTAGAGTACACAACTATAAACTTCCATATCTGATTTTGTAGTATATGATTCATAAACTCATAAAGGTATTTAGCGCATTGGATAGGCTAAGCGACATGACCAGCCACTTATACAGGTTATGTTTAGTCTTGAAAGTCATCTTCTATTATCACCTAACCTCATTCTAATATGGTGATAACTAAACTTATGGATAATATTGGAGACTATCTATGCTTCATGTAATCCATCCAGTATGTCATCAAGTCATGGAATGGGATACATGTATTTGATGGTGATTTTGTTGATAGCTCGATTGTCTACAATCATTCTCCAGGTTCTATCCTTCTTAGGTATCAACATGCTAGCACCATACATGGACTTAGACTTTCTCGCATATTACCTCTTTTAATGAGCTTATTGACTTGCCTCTAAAGTTTAGCAATCTACTTGAAATTCATCTTATAGGCTAGTTTGTTAGGTAAGGTAGCTTTTGGCTTTAGGTCAATGCAATGCTTAATTCCTTAGAATGGAGTAAGACCTTACAGTGATTCCATAGGAAATAGATCATTGAATTTTGCAATAAATTTTCATATAACCTAAGGTAGATTAACTTGCTCCTAGTGCTTTAAGAGTCTTCGAACTAATAAGGAGGTCAACATATTTGACTATACTACTTCTTTTAGCTTAAATTAACTCATAACCAAATTTTTCTTCAAACCTCAACTTAGTTTGGCCTATATGCTATTATCTCGGCTTAGGATCATTGGGTTCAAGGTGACTTCCTCCCATCTTTCTTCAAAGCACAAGTGTTTTTGAACCCATCATTTATAAACCTTCAATTAAATAGCTAAGGTCAACTAAGTAGTAAATTTGATGCAGACATTGGTAACATGTCATATAGAATTTCATCATTATGGCTTCCAAGTAAGATTAGTAGAAGTACTTGGTGCAATACATGAAGTGTAACCCTTTCATTCAACTAGTGCAACTTGTATGACTTGGGGTATGGTGGGTTTGGCAACTTGAGCATCTATACTAAACTAGCAAATTAACATGTTAATGTAACTACCACTATGTAGTATCAAGGCACACATTTGCTCCTTGACCTTATATGGGATGTGAAATAAGCTTTCTCGTTACTCATTCTCGGTGCAAGGTTCAATATTCGTAGCTTAGCATACTACCAAGCTTAAGAAGTCTCTAGCTTCAGCATAGATCCTGTCTTCTATATCCTCACACTTTACTTCTTAGGTATGCTCCTTTGTTTCTCCTTGCTAAACCTCATCATACGTGCTTTCAACCTTAAAGGGTGAAATATCCCCTTTAATCACCATAGTTTGGTGGTTTAGACATTGGGCAGCTACGTATTCAAAACCTTAGCCTTTGAAGCACTTAATTTTTCTTATCTTCTATCTTGAATTCTTGATATTCGACCTTTCTCAAACTTCTTTATCACCTCCTTCTCCATAGTTTAAGCATTTTAGTCAAGTAAGATATTTTCTCTTTTGCTCGGTTTTGAACTAGTTGGTCCCTTAAGGCCTCCTTGAGCAAGTTGAGCAAACAGGATAAGTTAGCTAAATTAAGCTTAGATCAGCCTATTCCTCCTCTACCTTTCTACTTGTTCAGCGATCTTGATGGCTTCGTTAAGAGTGATAAATCATTAGACCTCTATAATATCCCTAATATCATACCAAAGGCCAGTGATGAATCTTGGAACAATATTAACCTCTAGTTGATTAACTTCGTATCCAATCATTTACATCTAGAACTCTTGAACATACTCATCAACAATTCGATCCCTTCCTTTGGTTCTTGTAATCTTGCAAAGTGTCTTATAAGTATGAGTCCAAGATGAATCTAGCTCATATGATTCTTTTCATTTCATGCTAAGTCCTAACATCTCAGTAGCCTTCTCTTTCATGCATGGTGAGGAAATTCCTCTATTACATAGATACATAACCAGTGAAGTCTAAAGTAAACAATTTTACCTTGTCATAATTGTCAATTTTACCTTGTCATATTCATCAGCTTTGCTTATACTATTGAAGGTCGAGATTTGCCGTCTAACATTGTTAATAGGATTGAGGAGCTTGAGCTCTCTTATCCACTTCATAATACTCTTCATCAACATCTTATAGATACCCCATTTTTGCTTCCTTTTTATTTTGAAATTTTTAGAGTAGGGTAAGGGTTCTAATTTAGAAAAATATAAAAAATATAGAAAAAAATCCAAATAAAAAGAAAAAGTATTTAAAAAAAAGCAAAAAAATGAAAAAGATTAGGAAAATAGAAAATAAAAAAAAAGAATAGAAATAGTTTTTTGTTTTTTAGTGCTAATAATATTTTAGTAATTTTTTTTTCATTAAGAGTTTATTTAAGTTTAGATAAATTTGTTTATTTCTATAAAGCCTAGTTTTTTTTGCTTAAAGTTCTTTTTGTTTGCATAAATAAGTGAGGTATAGGCCAATGGCTTGTTGGATAAGTCACGTGTATAGAAATCAAAGGATGTGGAGTCTTGCCACAAGCATTAAGCACCTTTTGTTTTTATTTGCATCCTCTGCCACGTGTTGGCTTATCATTATCTAACATAAATATTTTATATCTCTTTTCCACATTTTCTCCCCCTTTATCACATAAAATATGCCCATACAACCCACTTTGAGACCATTTTAATCCCTTTTTTCTTTGCAATTTCACCAATTTAATGGTGAAATTGCAAAGCATGCATAGAATGCTATACATTAGTACTAAGAATACGTCTAAATTCAAACATTTAAGGGATTAAATCGGCTCTTAAAGATCGAAAAATATATGTGGTTGGATTTCACTCAAATTCCAAATTGTTTGATTCACTATATTTAATGGAAATCAAAGCAATCTAGAAAGATTTCGTGCAAGAAATAATCACAATGGAATCATTTTTACTTATCAATTTCATGATTTTTGCCTTGATTTTAAGAATTAAAGAGAGTTAACCATCTCCTTTGATTTTCGAATTCAATGCTTTCCATGCTTAATCGAGCTTGAAATGTATAAATAGAGGATGATGAAGCAAATTATGACATCAAGCAAGTGTTAGTTCTAAACAAAAATCAATTAAACATACCTCCATGTTCTCTTTCAATCCTTTCCTCTCTTTATTGTAAAGTTGTTTCTCTCTCTAGAAATTTTCTCTATTTAAGTATTTTCAAATTGAGATAACCATTCCTTTACCTTCCTTGCACACCTAGCTTTCGTTTTCAACTTCTATCTTTCACAGCCGTGTGTTCCATCTACACTACCAAACAAACTCCAATTACTAACTGCAAAACCCTCATCGCTCTCTTCGACCCACCACGCGTTACTACCTTTGTCATAATCTAACACCACAGTTGAATTTGTGGTGTCTCAATATCTAACGACCCAACTTTAGTTCAAACCTAACCACCACCACGTTTAGCACATACTATCATTACTGACTAACCTTTTCTAACCACTACCTAAACCACCATAAAAACCTAAGGCATCGATCTTACACCCTATTCATCAATGAAATAATCATGAAATCGAAGTTTCCTTTAATTTTTGGCTAATGAAACACTCCCTAGAAGATCTTCGATCGGCTACCTTCAAGCTGCACCCCCCCCCTCCCCCCCTCCCCTCTCTCTCTCTCTCTCTGTGTGTGTCTCTCTCGACTATGCACATGTGCTGCTCATGTGAATTAGGTCGGTTAAATAAACCCGATGCAACTCGAGAACCAGCCTCTAACTTGATCTTACAATCGAGATTTAACCCGCTTTGCTATCCTTGGTTTGATCCTCTCCTTTTGTTGATGTGGTTTTGTCTTATTTTATTTATTTATTTACTTTTCTTTGCAAGTGTTTGTAAATTTAAAAAAAAAAAAAGAAGATGAAAAAAAAGGAAAGAAAAAGGAAAAAAAGAAGAAAGAAAAAGTTTAGTTTTGTTTTTATGTTTAGGGAGAAATTAATAATAAGAAAATAAAATAAGTGGAAAATAAAATAAATAAATAAATAAGTAAATAATGGATTTTATCATTTAGAACGTCATTTTTCAATAAAAACAAAAATAAAAATGACCTTTTCAAAATTAGGGCCTTTTAGAAATTTAAAAAAAAAAAAACAAAACGATTTATGACCCTTTAAAAATTTTTCTTAAATAAACTAAAATGGCAAAGAGATGTAAATTCGGCCATCTTTCAAGATTAAAACGAACCTACAAATTAAAGTTTTCATAGAAAGAACTATGTATGTTTGATCTCCATCAATGGGTACATAAAGACCTCTAGGGTGACATAAAAAATGAAAAAACTTATTTTTTCCAATCTTTTTAAATTATTCAATTTGGTAAAATAAAATCTAATTTACTATTGATTAAATTTTGTTTTAAAAGGGTAATTTTGAAAAGTAAATCTAAATTTGGAAAGTTAGTAACGTCACTCATAAGGGTTTAATAGATTAGCTCTCAGATCCAAAATCTTTGGTTTTCAAACCTCTTTTTTAAAATTAGTTTTTTAAGTAGACTAGTGGCTAAGTTAAATCAGTCCATCCAATCGATTTAACTTAACCCTTTTTTTTTTCTCGACTTCGATTGGATGGAGACTCCAAAATTTTACAAAACTAAGCCTTAGTTGATGATCAATATTGAATGGATAGGACATATTATTGTTCGGTTTAGGAAAATTTATAAAACCAAGAAAAAATTAGGCTCGATAATATGGTAACTCTACTGGGGACATCAAGAGGGCTAACTACTTAGAAACTTTTTGAAATTGAATTTACTTTCAAAATACCCATATTTTATTCATTTATTTATTTCATGTATATACTTTGTTTTTATTATTGTATTTATTTTTCATGCAACATACATTGGGATAATGGGGGGTCATTTATTGCATTAAGGATATAGGGCAGATACAATCAGACTCAAGTCATCTTAGGACCTTAAAAGGAGGCCCATTGTGTAGGCTTTAGGTGTAATCACCGTTCGGTATTTATTAAGCCACCTTACTTAAGTTTTGATGTGATTAATGAACTATTCCTCAAAAACATGTAAGGTCACAGAGTTTAAGGACTTTTAAAACCTATCCTAATTACATACATGTCTTTTAGACTGGTGAATAAATAGTAATGGGGGCATATCACCAATGATAGGTCAGAACTCTACTGGAATTCCATTATACCATAAAAATATTGTAAAACACTTTTTTCTATACAGTAATAATAGAATTCTAATGAAAGTCCTAACCTTAAAACCTTTTATTACTACATTCTTATTCAATCATTAACCCATCGCATTTGTATCCATATGCCTCCATCTTGTCTTGTATTTATATGTAAATGTTTTATTTATGTAAATATTAGAATAAGATTGTTAACCCTTTAAAACATACTTGTAGATAGCCTTTATAATAATCAAAAGCCACATAACTTTTAAGTGATCTTCCTCGTTTGAAAAGATTATAAAATTTTATATTATAATAAAAAAAAATTCATCAGGCTATAAAATTATCATAGGTTTCCATACACTCCCTTAGCTTTGTAAATCCTTAGTCCCCTTATCAAATTTATAAATCCCTATTCGTTTGTGTGAAATCTTACAATTGTAAAATAGATTCTCTTACTAGTCTTTCCCTTCCCACTAGATAGTATCTAGATTTTCCAGTTAGAAATTAATTGTAAATATATAGTGCTTCATAAAATTTTTCTTTGTACAATAATTCTTTTCTTTTAAATGATGCTTCTTATAGGTACTCTTTTAAATACTTGTAAGTTGTAAATACTTTTCTTAGTCGAGTCTGCGAACCTAGGTTTTTCTCATATCTCACCTGCATATTTTTTGTGTAAATCTTCTTTTCTTTCTTATTGTCTTTTGTGAATTTTTTTTTCTCCACTTTTGTAAAAATTCTCCTTACGAGAAGTTAAGTTGGTCCTTTTTCTCTTTCAAAATAAATAAATAATAGATAATAATAAAGAAAAGATAAGAAATTTGGTAATGGTTACAAATTCTCATGGGTTAACCCAAACATAAACCACTTGGCTCAAGGCATCCAAACCTAAACAAAGCCACTTGGCCCATTAAGTAAGCTAACCTAAACACAAGACCCTCAGCCCATTCAGACAGTTAAACCCTAGCTTATCAAGGTAGCTAAACTAAGTCAAAACTCTTGGTCTAGTAAGAAAACCGAACCCAACCAAGTTAAAACACCAGGTTAAATACAACCCAAGGCTTGAACTCAAATTGAATGAAAAGTATTAAACTGTGGTATGTTTTGCGAAAATTAAGGGGCGAAGTCCATTTCCACTCAAGGGTAAATAAATATAGATTCCTCTTTAAGAAATTAGTAACTTACTTTTAAAAAGCTTAGGATGAAAAGAGGTCAATTATATCCTACACACTAACCCTTAAAATACTTTGAGAGTTGAGTGATATCGTAGAGAAGATACTTTGGACTCATTCCCTAAAAGAGGTCAATTTTGAAATTGACATGCAGATTAAAAAGAAGTTAGGCATTTATTTTCAAATCCCAAACACAACTATCCATTGTTAACCCCATTGGACCAATTTGGAGAATTTTTTAAATTTAAACCCTATCAAGAATCACCCCACATTAGGGCAATTCAAATGTTAAGGTCATTGATTAGGAGAGAAAGATGAAATTGGTTTATGCTAGCTTTAGTAACATTAATTCAAAGATAACTTTTATTTCTAACAAATTATTTTTCTTTGAAACGAAAAAGAGTTGACACATTTCAAACACATCAAGCTTATACTTACCTTACCTGAGCTCATATATGTAGAACCTATGGATTTAGGAACTTCAATCTCTAAAAGTTAAAGAATCGACAGTAAAGGCCTAAGGAAAAGGGATAAAGGAAAAAAAAAAAGAATGATGAGAGAATGGGGTAACAAAAAAAAAATTATAGAAAAAAGAAGGGAAAGAAAGAAAAGAGGCCGGAAAATTGGGCTTAAGTGTAAGATAAAAGCACCAAAAGATATATCCTAGTAGGAATAGCAAAACTAAATAAAAAAAGTTGGGAATCAAAGCCAAATAGCCTAAAAAATGCAAGGCCTCGAATCACATTCTAAGACCAAAAACACAAAACCTATATATTCACTTTGACTCACACTTCAAAATCATAAATAGAAAACTTTCTTACCTTTGCTTAATCATACAATACCTCACTACTCACAATATTACCCTTGCTTAATAAAAACTCTTTCAATATTAAAGGATAATTTATCTTTAGTAAAATTTGTTTATGAAATTGGGGCAAGTATATTTCTAATTTTTCTTAAAGGTTCTTGTCTTGTACATTTGAGATTGAATAAAAGATTTTTTTTTTCAAAATGGGCCTTCTCATTAGTCCTTTTTGAAACTTTTTGACCAAAAGCCTAAATTCATAATATTAAACTACAAAAAACATTACGGATTAATCAAGGCATATCACTTATAAAATGGACTATAATTTTTGGGATTGTAGTCAAGAGTGTAATTTGGACCTAGAGTTTGTAAGGAAGTTCTCTTCAACTAGACTAATCATGAGTTATCTTTTTCTTAGAAAAGAAATTTTTAAAATCACATGGCCTCATGAGGAAGCTTAACATTAGAGTCAGGAGACATTTTTAAGCATTAAGAAGAATACGAGATGCCCCATATGGTTACTAAGAAAGGGGATAATTATAACATTTTCTCCTTAAATTAGAACTTATGCTCGTTAGCAAACTTTTAAAGAAAATTAAAAAAAGAAAAGGAAAAGAGAGAGAAAGTAAAGGTATATCACAAGTTTTTTGTCCATTTTCAAATCCATGCCAGATCGAGTAGCTAAGCATTCAATTTAGGTCATTTGTTTCCTTTTAAATGTGGTCACACATTTTAAGCTAATCACATTAATCTAAGTCATTAAGGGACTTAATCCCCAATGCCTCTTTTGTCATTAAATGATTTTCACCAAATTCTTTGGTTGTAAATGTTTTCAAGTTAGGAAGATTTTTTTCAAACGAGTTATGTTACTCACTTTAATTCATTCTTAGTGTTCTAGCCAGCACTTAGAGTGCTATCCCGCCTTTCATTACTTTTAAGGTTCTATCCAGCTCTTAGGGCGCTATCCTATTTTCATTCTTCTTAAGGTTCTAGCTAGCTCTTAGAGCATTATCCCATCTTTAATCCATTCTTTTTAAGGTTCTAGCTAACTCCTAGAGCACTATCTCACCTTTCATTCTTTTTAGGGTTCTAGTTAGCTCTTAGAGCGTTGTCCCCTCTTTCATTCATTTTTAGGGTCATAGCTAGCTTTTAAAGTGTTGTGCCTTCTTTCATCCCTTTTAGGGTTCTAGTAAGCTCATAGAGCACTACCTCAACTTACCATTTTTCTCTTAAAATTTTAGCAAGCTCATAAGGCACTTTCCTTTTCATTAATTTCTTTTTGAGAAAGCCTGTATGGTGCTTCCCTTCATCAATATCATAGCAAGCCTATAAGGTGCCTCCCATCATCATCAATTTCTTTAATGTCTTAGCAAGCCCATAAGACGCTTTTCTTCACCAATTTCTTAGCAAGCCCATAAGATGCTTTAGTAAGCCTATAAGGCGCTTCCCTTACCAGTTTCTTTTCAATCTTTCAACAAGCTCATAGGGTACTTCCCTTCATCAAGGTTTCAATTTAGGGTCTTAGCTAACTCAAGAAACACTTCACTATTTCACTTAGGTTAGTTAGCTCAAAGAAGTACGACCTTATTTTAATTTAAGGTCTTAGCTAGCTCAAGGAGTACTTCACTCATTTAATAGGTTAGTTAGCTTAAAGGAGCATGACTGAGTTTCAATTTAGTGTCTTAACTAGCTTAAAGAGCGCTTCGCTTGTTCACTTAAGATAGTTAGCTTAGAGGAGCACTTACAGGTTATTCTCAAATTGGTTCTAATTTAGGGTTGCTAGTTTATCAAAGACACTCCTACCTAGCTTAGTTAACTTAGAGAATGATTAAGTTTCAATTTAGGGTCTTAGGTAGTTTAAGGAGTGCTTTGCCCCTTCACTTAGGTTAATCAACTCAAAGGAGTACGACTAGGTTTCAATTTAGGGTCTTTGCTAACTCAAAGAGTGCTTCGCCCCGTTCACTTAGGATAGTCAACTTAGAGGAGCACTTCTAGGTTATCTCAAATTAATTCTAATTTAGGGTTGCTAGTTTACTAGAGATGCTCTCATCTAGGTTAGTCAACTTAGAGGAACGCAATTAAGTTTTAATTTAAGGTCTTAGCCAACTTAAGGAATGGTTCACCCGTTCACCTAAGTTTGTCAGTTCAAAAGCGTACGAATAAATTTCAATTTAGGATCTTAGCTAGCTCAAGGACTGCTTCACCCATTTACTTAGGATAGTCAGCTTAGAGGAGCACTTTTATGTTATTCTTAAATCAATTCCAATTTAGGATTGCTAGTTTACTAAAGGCGCTCTCACTTAGGTTATTGGCTTAGAGGAGTATAACTAGGTTTCAATTCAGGGTCTTAGCTAGCTCAAGGAATGCTTCACCTGTTTACCTAAGTTAATCAGCTCAAAGGAGTAAGACCGGGTTTCAATTTAGGGTTTTAGCCAGCTTAAGGAGTGCTTCACCTATTTACTTAAGATAGTTAACTTAAAGGAGGACCTCCAGGTTGTTCTTGAATTGAATCTAGTTTAGGGTTGCTAGTCTACTAGAGATACTCTTGCCTAGGTCAGTTAGCTTAGAGAAGTACAACTAGGTTTCAATTTAGGGTCTTAGCTAGCTTAAGGAATGCTTTGCCTATTCATCTAGGTTAGTTAGCTCAAAGAATCACTTCGAGGTTTTTCTCGAATCGATTCCAATTTAGGGCTGCTAGCCTACTAGAGACGCTCCTGCCTAGGTTAGTTAGCTTAGAGGAGCACAACCAAGTTCTCATTTAGGGTCTTAACTAGCTTAAGGAGCGCTTCACCCATTTACCTAAGATAGTCAGCTCAAAAGAGCACTTCAAGGTTTTTCTTGAATTGATTCCAATTTAGGGTTGCTAGTCTACTAGAGACGCTTCCACTTAAGTCAATTAACTCATTAGGGCATAACTAAGCTTTCAAATTCTTCAGAGTTTTAACCACTCAAGGAGTGCTTTGCCCTTTTGCCTAGGATGGTCAGCTCAAAGGAGCACTTCCAGGTTTTTCTTGAATCGATTCCAATATTAAGGCTGCTAGTCTACTAGAGATGCTCCTACCTAAGTTATTCAGCTTAAAGGAGCATGGCCAGATTCTCATTTAGGGTCTTACCTAGCTCAATGAGCACTTCGTACATTCACCTAGGTTAATCCACTTATAAGGGTATGATCAGATTTTTCAAATTCTTTTAGGGTTCTTGCTAGCTTATAGGGGCCTTACCCTTTTTCAATTTCTTTTGTGTCTTAACTAGCTCTTAGAGTGCTTTCTCTCTTTTTCACCTTTCACAAAATCCCTAGTAGACCAAGCCTAGGATAACTAGCTAGTTGTAGTACTTCTTTGGACAAATCCATTTTCGGGGTAAAAATAGTGTCTTTTTTGTTTTTGTGGTAAAGTTTTATTTAAATTTTATCATAAAAAAGAGTAGTTGTAAATACCTCATTTTTCCCCCTTTTATTTTTATTTTGAAATTTTTAGAGTAAGGTAAGTGATCCTAATTTTGAAAAATACAAAAAAAATAAACAATTTAGAAAAAAAAATCACAAAAAAAGAAAATTTATTTTTAAAAAATAAAAAATGGAGAGAAAAAGCCAAAAATGAAAATGATTAGGAAAATAGAGCTTTTTAAAAATACAAAAAAAGAATCAAAATACATAGTATAGAAATAATTTTTTTTTCTTTAGTGCTAATAATATTTTAGTTATGTTTTTTTTTTTTTTTTGGTTAGGAGTTTATTTAAGTTTAGATAAATTTATTTGTTTCTGTAAAGCCTAATTTTTTTTTGCTTCAAATCCTTTTTATTTGCATAAATAAGTGAAGAACATGCCAATGGCCTATTGGATAAGTCACATGCATGGAATACTATGCATTACTACCAAGAACGTGTCTAGATTCAAACATTTAAGGGATTAAATTGGCTCTTAAAGATCGAAAAATATGCATAGCCAGATTTCATTCAAATTTTAAATTGTCTGATTCATTGTATTTATAGAAAATAATATTGTATGATCTAACTGCTCCTTATTATGTAAATGCACTTGGGAATGAGGTCATGTTATCAATTACTATGTTGTTTTTGCAGTGTTTGATAAATAAGGATGAAGAAGGCCATAAGGATCTTGCAATTCATTCTTAAATAGACTTTTTAGGAGAGACCGTTAGCCACATCTCCCACCCCCCCCCCCCCCCCCCCCCCCCCCTTCCCCCTCTCAAACTGTTAAAGAATTGAGTTGATTTCTTCTCACTAGAACAACCTATCTAAATTCCTTGAAAGATCTAAGGAATCATTATTTTTTACTCTATGGAAATCTTTGTATGGGCTTGTGGTTTTAATGAGCTTTAACTAAATACTCCTATCATTGATGTGCATGCTGAGTGTTGCACTTTTGATTTTCAATCTAAACACATGATTCATTGCAATTAAAGGATAAAAAATCTATAAATTTGGTGACTATGGCTCTTGTAAATTTCATGAGATTTAGCTATTAAATTTGGCTTTCTTTTGTGTCCCAATGTAAACTTTTTGTAGGAAATCCAATTTAATTATGTCATTATATTATGGTTTTTTAGTTCTAAAAATGATACATTAGAATTGGTTTTGTTAGTGTGATTTGCTTTATTCCCTTTGTTTTGATTTTTATGCTATGTTATGTAATTATTTCCAATTTAGCCATAGGTATGTAAAAGTTGAAACCTTGTGCAAGTCTTAGATAATGAGTTGAAAAGTGTCTGATGTTTATTATGGCTTATTAGTTTATTTCACCTCGCTACAATTTTTAGTAAATTAGTTAATGGGGGGAAGGAAACTTAAATACAATAGCAACTTTGTTGTTGGTGAGAGTATGAACATGTGTTATTGAGCTAACAACCTCCATCTTCCACCCTTGTCCACTTGAACAGAAGAGACCTTTGCCAATGGAAGATATAATGAGCTGGGCATTTTAATGCCTTGCTTATATCCTTGAACATTTCTAATAAAGATCACATTGGAACCTTATTGAAAAGATCAGACATGCTATTAGTATGCTAAATCCAGAGCTCATAGGTGTTCTTAATTCATATGCAAAGCTTAGATTGGCATCAATATATTATGTTAGGAATATCACTCAAAGTAGCAAGCAATAAACCTTGATCTTAGCCAAAAGGCCGGGAAAGTTATAGTAACGACAATAAATCAAAACTAGTTTACTTAACTTTTTGTATGTATAGTATCTTTAGTCAATCTATGTAGCATGAGCTTTTTATCAAATCTTGTTGTTTACATGTTTGTCTTAACATGGTGCATTTGTTCAAAATCTAAAAATAATTAGATGGTAGAATTTGCAATGTCAAGGTATAACATATTAAGATATAACATCTTAAGATATAATATATTATACCTTTGGTTAAGTTAGCAACTACAATATAACTTTACAATGTAAGTTATGATAATGGCTATATCAATGTAACCAAAGAAAGTAGTATATCAAATGTTGCAATGTGCCTCTTATTATCAAACATAGGACTTTTTTTTCATGCCATTTTCTATTAACACAACTATTGGTCTCAATAATAGTGAAAATGACTGAATATATTAGACTTTCTATTTTTGCAAATGGCAAGATTGATAGGCCTAAAATGACCATATTATGGCAAGGGGCCAATTAGGAACATGAAAGTAGAGGTCAATGTTGATTGCTTAAGGCTCTTAGTTAAGATATCTAAGTTTCTACAAGTAAATTCAAATGCAACAAATATATAAATGCATCATAAATAGACATTTGTATATGAAAATGGATCAAAAGAATTCTTGTTGAAAGGTATTAGTAATGATGAAGATGTAAAGGCACTTATAGATATGGTTAAGGCATTTAGAATGACATGCCTTCAATACTTCTACATTGAAGTCAAAGATCAAGTTATCATGTCTCAAGAGCAACCAATGATGGTTTAAACAAAGACACCTCATCCACCATAAGTATAGGGAACTATGAATGCTTTAGAAAACATTGAAACAACCAATGATTTCTACATGTAGAATGAAGAGAATCTACTTATTACTGACGATCTAGATAGGGAGATAGAGGAGGCACTTGAAAATAATGATGTAGAAGATGAATTGATAATGAAGCAGATTCAGATAATGATTAAGAGATGGATATTGAGATGGAAACATTTGAAGAAGATGATGATTATCCAGATTCACCACGAAATGTCCAAGCACAAATAATATCACCTAGTGGTCCAATAAAACAATAGACTCGTAGATTGTCATTACAAGATCACATTCCATTCCTTAGTAGGATGGATGTAGGCAATAGTTATATATCGTACGAAGAGGATTTCCTCCATGACAAAGACCTGTGGTTAGGAAATGAACTAAAGAAAGGTATGAGATTCAAGAACAAGTCAAACTTGATTTATGTGTTGAAAATGTAGCATGTAAACAATCACTAAAACTTCTTAGTGATTGAATCGACTAAGAAGGTATGGAACATTATTTGTGAAGAGAGGAATACATTCAATTGTAGATGGAAAGGTTGTATGATCTAAAAATGCTGGGATACGGATTCCATAATTACAATTGCTGAAGGCCTACATACTTATACTAAAAGGACAAGGACAAGGACATTTAGAGATGATCATCTATAGCTTGACTAAATGTTCACCTGCTAGTATTTTCTAAGCCAAATCAAGAATGATTCAATATAAAGATCACTACACTCAAATAGCAAATAGAATACACATATGGTTATATAATTTCAAGGAGAAAAGTATGGGGATTGAAAAAAATAGCAATTGAGAAAATATATGGAGATTGGGATGAACATATAATGAATTGTTGAAATTGATGAATGCAATCTTGAGAACCAATCTAGGAACACGTATTGCATGGAAATTCCTATCAATTAAGAAGGAAACTGATGTAGTATTCAGAAGATTGTTTTGGCCATTTAGGCCAAGTATAGAAGCCTTCAAATACTATGGGCCAGTGATTAATATAGATGGCACATTTTTGTGTGGGAATGTAAATCACATATTCCCCTTAAAATTCACACTAGTTGATAAGGAATCAAGTAAAAGCTTGAAATGATTCATGAAGAAGTTAAAGCAACGCCTCTATGGATCAAATGATGATGATCTCACCCTATGTGTTATATTAGACCGACATAACGGTATAGCGAAAGTAATGATAGATGATAGTATTGGAAGGTAGCTACCTTATGAAAAATGGAGAGTATGTATAAGACATGTTGCCAACAACTTCAACACAAAGTACAAAAACCACTATCTAAAAAAGTTAGTAACTGTAGTAGCTTTCTAAGCATAGTAAAGCAAATATGAATTCTACATAGAGGAATGAGAAAGAGGAATGCAGTTGCTCCAAACTATTTTCTAAGCATCCCTATTGAGCTATGAATATAATCACACGATAGGGGATTGAGGTATGGTCAAATGACAAAAAATCTCAATGAGAGCTATAATGCAATACTGAAAGGTGCAAGGTCATTGCCCGTATCAACATTAGTTCTAAAAATCTTTTACAATTGTGTAAGATACTTCCAAGAAAGGTGTGATAAGGTAGTTAGGGCTATACATAAGGGAAAATCTTACCCCAAAAGGGTTCTAAAAAAGATAGAAAGATGGAGAAAGTTAACTACTTGCCACTAGGTAAAACATTTACCAAGAGAATAGGAATATTTGAGGTATAGATGGGAGAATACATGAGTAAATATGGAAGGAAAGGTGGCCACTACCATACAATTGACATAATGATGCGTCTCTAACGTTGGATATACTGAGAGGCACCATAATGAAGTGAACTAAAAAAAAAACAAGAAAAAGCTAGCAAAGTTTAGGTAGTTATCAAATGGATATGATACACCACCCGATTTTACTTAGCCGACAATTTACCAGATATGACACACCGATTCGAATGAAGGGTTACTTGCCACTATTCCTTCCTAAAGGGAATAGATAAAAGTTAAATGATAACAAGAACATTAAGGTTACTCAAAGTGAATAATTCTGTATTGAAAATTGGATGATTTGCATACAAGGAAAGTGGTGGTTTATATTCTTGTCCATTAGGGTTACTTTACATGTATGAAAAGACAAAAGGGTATTTTACAATTACATTACATGAATCATGCTAAAAAGGGATAAAAAGGACAAAGAATATTCAGTACGGAAAATAAAAAATCATTTTGAAACATTGTGTCAGAAGGCACGTGTTGCTTGATGGTTATACGTTAGGAGTATGATACAACATAAGCAAAAACAGGAAGTTCTGGTAGTTAGGGATCGACCTGATCTAGATTAGATCAAGAGCTAATCAGTTTAATTAGGAAGTCAGTTGAATTGAAGCCAGACGTTAGTGGTCGGTTGGAAAGCTCGGCTCGGCTCGGCTTGTTAGCCTTTCTTAGGTTACCTTTTAGATCAGGACTTTGTAACTAGGCAGGAGCAGCTTAAATACACGTAAGGATCTAATAGACAGGTCGGTAGGAGACTAGATCAGGATAGGAGTCCCCGTTTCGACTATGGCTTAGAGTTAGTATTTTCCATACAAGCACTTGAAGTCCTCTAGCTCGGCTTCTTGTGATCGGTCTAGGGGGTTGATTCCTATCACATAAACAACAAAGTTAT
Source organism: Lumnitzera racemosa (assembly GCA_024138005.1). NCBI lineage: Eukaryota > Viridiplantae > Streptophyta > Magnoliopsida > Myrtales > Combretaceae > Lumnitzera > Lumnitzera racemosa. The sequence continues at coordinate 71,197,365 of JAMXBC010000007.1, read as the reverse complement.
TGTTGTAACAAGTGGCAAACGTACAAGATACCCTACTTACATGCATTAGAAGCCATGGCTCATTTGAAAATAAATCTCACATATAAGATTGAGAGATGTTATTATTGGAAAAATCAAGTGGCTTGTTACCAAACTACCTTTAAGCCTCTAGGAGATAGGCGCACATAGACAGATCTAAAAGGAATACCAAAAATACACCTATTGTATGACAAAGCTAGAAAAGAGGGAAGACTAAGAGCAAAGTAGATATCATAATGAGATGAATCTAAAAGAGAAACTAACGAAAAACCATTGTAGATGGTATAAAAAACAAGGGCACAATATAAGAACATGTTCAGAATAAGGTTAGTACAACTTATAACATGTTTATCCTATTAGCGGGATAGGAGGTAGAGATATATACATATATATATATATATATAAGAGATAATATAAATAGATATAAGATAGTTGGTTTTGTATATAATTAGACTTAAAAATAATTGTAATTTTTATTGATTACTACTAATAATATGTATATGTTTTTGCTTTATATCACATATAGTGTTTAATAAATAATAAGAATGACAAATATAGTAATAATAATAAAAAATATAAAGTTAAAACAATATTTTTATCATATTATTAATTACTAATTAATAAAATTTATAATTATAATAAAAAATTCTAATTTGTATAATATTTTGATTACTAATTTAATTTATTTATATATTGTAATAATTAATAAGTAATATGATAATATTAGTGTCTCATCTTCAAGATGTGATACAAAATAAGTATAAATGTATCGTATCTTAAAGATACAACACACGTGTATTTGTCTATGTCACATCTTATAGTATTGGTAATTTGGTAATTATTTTCATATAATTTGTACTTTGATAATTTTTTTAATTTTATTTGTAAACAAGTAATTTTCTCTCTTTCATGAGATTATATGAGATCTTTCTTTAGTTCAGCAAGCAAAAAGCTTCAAGATTATCTTTGTTGTTAATGCTTCTAATGAACATTGATATCGTCTAGGTTGCTTAAGATTTGCTCTCCATAAAATCTACAATAGATATCGGATATTTTAAAGTTTGAAAAAACTGTTATTGACTTTGTAATGCCGAGCAGATTGATCTAAAAAATCTCTGATAATATTATCCTGACTTCCTTACAACCTTTTTAAATATTTTGGAATATCTTTTGAAAATGAAAATATTAGAAATCCCACAAATCATGAGATATTATTGAAAATATTCTTATTTGGATGGAACTGATATATCGTTATTGTTGCTGTAATCCTGAACAATCGAATGAACTTTTTCAAATGAAGTTTGAAATCTTGAACACTCGATAGCTGATATGTCTCCACATTTGTAAATTCTTTGGAATATTCTCACATAAACCTAATCTTACGTTTTAAATTTGAAACCAAAATCAGATGATAAATCTTGTCCTTATCTAAATTCATATTCATTTAGATCACACTTCACGAAATTATCCTTACCCGTTAAAGATCGCTTTGTTAAAAAAAAAAAAATATTCTCTTCTCTAAGTCAACAGCCCTCGACTTATAAATACTTATTTGAATCCATAATGTTGAGAGTGGATCTCCATGTAATATCTTAAGCTCGCTTAACTTCGGAAAAATCAACACTGAAGTGTACTTAGCTTTCGACATTAGACTTTTGATCTTGAATACAACCCTGACCTCTACATCAATTCAATAACATAAACACAACATCTAACAAATAAATTTAATCTTAATATTTTGTCCTCCTTTGTCAAGATTGATCCCCATGTATTAAATTCAAGGTGTGGAGAAAAATGGAATCTATTACCTAAATATATTTAATTAAGTGGACCTAGATCTTCAATCTCAATTATAAATCCAATTTATAATATTTTATGATTTGAAGTGATCAAACTTCTTGTTTAAACGTGCAACCTCTAAGTAAATTTTTGAGCATGTTGAACACTTGTTTTCTTTAATTAATTGAGTAACTTTTGAGTTAAGTTCTGAATTTTGTCATTTCCTTAACTATATAATCTCTTAATAAAGTTTAGAGCAGTAACTATACATTTGTTTTTATTCCTTATTTCACTATGACAATTCTACACTCCACAAATCTCTTTAGCAATTACTTATCATTTTGTTATCGTCAAAATATATTAAAAGAGAACTTAACAGGCTAATAAACAAGTAGAAGAAGGGGAAGAGCTTGTCCTTTTAGAGGCTCATGAAGAGGCTGGTGAACCAATGCTTCATCCCGAGCTATTATAAGCAATTGCATTTCATAATCTAAGGCAAGGATGGATAAGTGTTAGATGAGTACTTGTAGGAGTTTGAGACTCTAATAACACGCTCTAAGTGCAGGTTTCTTGGGATTGAATAATTACCAGATTCTGCACAAACTAAGAGATGACATTACTTATGAGGTTGTATTACAACTAATCAATTCTTTAGACAATGCGATTAACTTAACTCTTAAGGCTGAAAGACAACATCGAAAAGAAATCAATAGCCACCTCTCCGACCACAATGCACGAGTCTCGAGCTGAACAAGTTTGAAGAAAAAGAAAATTTAAGAAGAAGATTAAGAAGGGGGAGTCTACCAAGAAGACGGGGAAAGAGAGAGCGCTTAGAAGAAAGACCCAAGAAGCCAAGTTTTAAGTGCCTTAACTATGGCTACATCACCTCCCAATGCATGAATAGGAGAGTTATGGTTCTAAAGGGAAGTGGACTTGAAGTTATAACTGAGAGCAAGAGCGATAAGGAGTAGAAGTGTGAATTTGCAGATAAGAGTATAGATTGCGTACATTGTGAGCTGAAGAGAGGGGAATTCCTAACCTTGTTTGGCAGACAAGCCCCTAAAGACCAACCAAAGGGAGATGTCAAACAAAGGAAAAATCTGTTCCATATATGTTGTATGGTGAATGGAAGGACTTAGGAAATGCCTTCATTGTAGAAGTGTTTAGAATGCAAGGAAAATGTGTAAGTGGATTGGTAACAACCATACTGAAAAATATCGGGTCAATAAACTCTCATGTATAGAGGATTTTTAATCTCTAAAAAAAAGAAAAGAAAGAGCTCTTTACTTGTAGGAAGGGGTTGTCTTCCCTCCTTCTTCTTCATCTTCTTTTGGTTTTTTATTTATTTATTTATTTTATTATGTTTTTCTCTTTTGGACATGAAAATATTACATTCATTAGCTAGAATTAGTTTTCGTTGGAGTAAGAATAACAGGTAATTCTATTAAGAAAACTACAAAAATTCATCCAAAATATTTGATTACTATTTTATTTAAACTTTTAACTCACTTTGTTTGTTATATGAGTCCTTAATGTTTTGAAATTTCCAGTTTCAGTCTCCATCAAATTTATTATATATTTTGTTGAGGTTTTGTTACGTGACAACTTATAAGTTTCTCACAATAATCAATACTATTATTGAATATATTTTATTAAGTTAAATCATAATAATGAAAACGATAAAAAAAAAAAAAGAACACTAGGTCACTACCCCCACCTACAAGGAGATATTGCAAGGCTAGAATGAAGCCGCCTACTATCTACAAAAACACTTAGATGTTCTCATTTTTTTTTTTCTTTTTATTGTTTTCAAAAATTGTTGGTAGCTAACAACCATCATTTATGAGTCACACTACCTACATATAAAGGTAGATCATGATCCACCATGTTATTATTTTTTTTTTTTTTGGTTTGGCCACCAAAGGGTGAGGACCTGCTTAGTGAGGCTCACACATCTCCCATAGTGCTGACCAATTGTAGGTAGCAGGTAGCAATCATAGTATTTTTAGTTTTCCCCTAAGTTTCTATTTTTTATTATTATTTTTCATTTCTTTATTATTTTTTATGATTAAAATTAATTAAATATTCTTATTAATAACATAGTAAATTACTTTGATCTAATAAATGAATGAAACATCTCAAACTTTGACTGTATATTTGGCGAAGTAAACAAGCAAATTGAAGTAGAAAATTTTCAAAAGATTAGGGGATTTAGTTAAAAAAGAAAAGCTAAGCACTCATATTAAAAAATAGTCAAATGTTGGTGACTAATTTAGCGTTATTTCTAATTTTGTATACGTTATTTCTTGTTGGAATACAAATATAAGTAGGTAGAGGGAAAAAAAAAAAAAGAAATCCCATATTAAAAATATAAGAGCTAGTTTAATGATATATAAATGGAGAAGACGCATTCATCCAACACTTTATGGTGCCAAATATATGAATATGTTGTTTCATATAACCCATCCTCCCTAGTGATGCATGCTTTTTTGACTCAATAACTGGTATCGGTGTCAATAGTTCGATTAGAACAATAGGGGGTGAATGTGGTGGTTATATAAGTTGAGCGAGCCATGCTACAAGGGGCTGCAAGCTGCTGAGGAGGTGGCCCAATGGAGTCAATTTATATGTTCTTGATGAGGCCATAAAGTTTTCCGCTTGAATGGGAGCAAATTGTAATCCCAATGTGAAAGAAACTCATATCTAAGGGAAATATTAGGGGGATACAACTGTAAGTACGGCGTTGAAAAAAAAAAAAAAAGAAAAAGAAAAGAGAAATCCAACATTAGATATATAATTGTTAAGTGAATAATATATAAAAAGGAATATCCATTAACCTAATATCTTAAAGGTTTGTTTGGGATTGAATATAGTAAAATCTATAAATGTATTCTTTCACATGACTTATTCTCTCTAGTAATACATGTTCCTTTGACTCAACATTTTTACTCTAAAAATTAGAAGTCTGTAATTATACTATTTTTTTTTTATAATAAGTTGTTGAAAAAAACAAAGTGGAATTTCTTGTAGCACCAGTTCGTACAAGTAATACAATTTAACATGTAGTTATGTACGGAATATACTACAATTAACAATTTGAATAACAAAAATACGTGGTTTTAAATTATACATATAGTTGACTAAGAAACACTTTTGTATCTCGTATGTTACCGCGACTACTATTTGTTCGTATTTTCATCCCACTGACAGACAGTTGTCGTTAGCAATTTACCAAATTATCCTCAATCCTAACGGTGGTAATACAAAGTTGAATATTTTATTGTTTTAACCTATTTTATGTTTCATACAGCTAGCTTAACCGTTAATACATCATATTACAATATATAATGAATGCATGTACACTAATATTACTGTACTTCTAGGCACGCGTGCGACCAACTTTTCATGGTAAATAGTATGGGAAATTACACAAATATGATCTGTGTAATCGACCTTTTAATAAGAAGAAGAATTGATCTTAATAATTGATTTAATAACACAATAATATTAAATATATTTAATTTTAGTAAATAATTTGCATAAAAGATAAAAGAAATTCAAAGAAAACTAAAAAGTGATTAAAAGTTCATCTGGCCATTTTCAACTGGGTAAGACCGATGGGCTTTCACCGATTTTTTTTTTTTTTTTTTTTTAATTTTTCCAAAATTGTAAGGTGGTGGAAAGTTGCACGACCTTCTTTAAGATAATGAGTCATGATACATCCCATTCAAGAAAAATTTATAGTCTTATTCTTTATTTTAATAGAATTGGTTCCATATTTTATTTTACTATTTAATTTTATTTTTATAAATTTAAACCATTAAATTTATAATTTATTTAATAATTTAGATTTAAAAAAGTATAAATCAACGGTGAAGTAGAAAGCGATACCAATCTTTTAAAAAATAAGAACATCATTGAAGAAAAATCCCTCAATAAATATGGTCATAGGACACCACCTAAGGCTAGGGATGGCCAACAATTGCCATACGTTTTTTTAATTAGTTTTTTTTCTTTAATTTTTATTAACTTAAATGTATTTAATATTGTTATTTTATCATATTAATTATCATGCACTAATAAGATGTTAACACGATTTTCTGACTAGCATTAACAACTGATTATAAAATGCATTAAAAAACACATGTTATGTTTGTATGAGTTTTCATAAATAGCAACTCTAGGTAAGTGTCTAAAAGTGTTGAAACCATTCCTTATCAAACATGAAATTGTTATATAACTTGATAAATAATAACATAATTATAATAAACATGTGAATTTAATATATATTTTTTAATTTTATTAGAATATACAAGTAAAATGTAGACAAGTTATTTATAATATTTATCTTATGAGAAAATACGAATTAAAAAAAAAAGACACCTACCATGCTATATCAAGTATTTTTATAGCTTATCCATATTCCTCGGATTGTAATATGTAGAAGTTTTGATACTGTATTTGATAACTTTTTATAAAAGAGAAATACGTAGAAATGAGCAGGAAGGAAAAAAAAAAAAACATAATAGAAAGAAAGAATTATAACTTCTGCTTTATCTTTTGAGAATATACTAAGGAAATGGGAGGAAATGGAGATAAATATTTTCATTTCCTTTGTTTGATTAGTTTTGCAAGAGGGAATAAAAATAAATTAAGTTTGTATTTGACAAAATCACCTCTCTTTTATTTTGATGAATATTAGTATAAAGAATAATTTTATAATTATGTTTTATTTCCACATATTTCCACTCATTTTTCTGAAATTTTAGGAAAAAAAAAAAGGAAATGAATTATAAGACGGAATGCTTTCATTTATTTCTTTTATTATCTATCCATTTCAAGGTATCATTCAAGTTACCAAATGCAATATTTTTTTTTCGTTTCCATCTGCTTTCTTGAATTTCTACCTTTCCACACAGCTGTCTAAACACAGTGTGAACTAATCAGGATGTTTTGATTTTACGATACAGAATATTTGATGGAATCCTGGTGGGATCAAACTCATGTAAACTTAAAAGAATGGGAAAACGTTAACTTCTCTTTTTCTGGCTTATTGCATTGCATGCAGAAGACTGCACACGTGGTGAGCCCTCATGCCATCAATGCCACGCGTTGATTTAAGGAGAAGAAGACCTCCTAAAGTGGCATTTCGATGTTCCTTGAATTTGTCCACAAGACACGTGGTCCTAGTGTGGGACTTCTCCTTGTAATTTAACGAATTTATTGCTGGTTAAGTAAATTTTCATTGGCCGCTATTGGTATAGCCTTGTCAGTCTTTTGCTAAAGTTTTAAACCAGACAAAAAAAAAAAAAAAAAAAAAGACTGTAAAAGATAAGAAATAATAATAAAGACAACCTATACTATATTCGATTCCCTGGAAGAATTGGATCACAATTATGCAACTGCTTATCCCGTCTTTATAGGAGTCTCAATTTTTGTTCCACTTATAACTTTTAAGTATCAAATCCATATCATTCCGTTAACTATTATAGATGATATGATTCTTTTTTAAGTAATTACATTTTTGCATGATGAAAAGAGTGGTTCAAATTTATCTCATCTCTTGAAATATTCAGACCTTTAAACTTTAAACCACACTCAATCTTAAAAAAAAAAAAAAAATCATTCTAGTATTATTCCACATCTAGTATACACCATGACTATCTAACTAAAAAAGTCTAAATTTTTAAAAGAATTAACTTAATAATCTAGGAAAAAGAGGGAAAATTACTACTTTTACCTTCTAATAGAAACAAATCACAGTACATTTTAGTGGATATAAAATAACGATACATATATGACGTTTGTAATTATATAGTACTGATATTTTCTCTTAAATTCAACTAGAGAATGAATGTGAATAATATAGTACATCAATTCCTAAAAGTTTAAAAAGATGATGTCTTTATTGTATCACTATATTTATCTTTAAAAAAGATTTAATAGTACTAACATATTATATAGAATAATAAGTGAAATATAAATACTTATAAAATTTTCATACATGAATATATTTTTTAAAAAATATCAATTATATTTTTACATATTAAAATATTAATACTATTAAAATTTTTCTCTCATCTTGATGGTTGTTTACTATTCCCAAAATACTGTTTTAATGATGCCTCCTTTCCATCCCCTTCATAATATATAAATGGCTGTTTGCTAATCCCAAAATACTGTTTTAACGGTGTCTCTTTTAATCACAATTAAACGCTTGAATACATAACATAAATTACATTATTATTTCTACCATATAGGTGGTTGTAATAATTTTAGGATAGTGTTTTAGAGAAAACGAATATTTATCCACTTCATATATATATATATATATCATATAGAAACAATCTTTAAAATTATTTTATGTATAATTATAAATTAATAGCTTAAATTATCTAAATTTTGAAAATTCATTATGATATTATCATAACGTTGTTTCTTATAATTTTAATGATGAATCTTACGTACAGCATTTTAACAGATAAAATGTAAACACTTTAAATAACCCAATTTTGGGATCTATTTACCGCTCCTGGGAAAGAGGCTTAAGTAATAACTACAGCAGGTAAATATTGACTCGAATCTCCAGTACAGGCTCTACATACTCAATAGCTAGCGCTTCCTCTCTCTGTGTGTCTCTTGTAAGGCTCTATCAGATCAACTCTTTTCCATCACCATCTTTCTGCTGCAAAACCAACTGTAGAATACATCCAAAAACCAAACCCAGCTCTATCTTATATTCATTGCACGTTGCAAGCATACATAGGAGGGACAATCCTTAATATATATACTTTGCACAAGCAAAATCATCTTTATGGTAGTCGTAGATTCAGAACGTAAAATGACTCCACAAGATCAAAATCCATTGGAGTCCCGTTTAGACGGCGACCAACAATCCAAAAACAACCTCCCCTTCTCGTCACTGGGTCGGCAGTCATCGATCTACTCCTTGACACTCGATGAATTCCAGCACACCTTGTGCGAGAGCGGCAAGAGCTTCGGCTCCATGAACATGGACGAGTTTCTCACCAGCATTTGGACTGCGGAAGAGAACCAAGCCATGAACAACACCACCACCATTAATCCTAGTACTACTAATGCTAACAGTAGTAGTAATGTCCAAGGACAAGCACATGGTTATAACAAACACGTGGCTGTCTCCGAGCATAACGTTTCGGGTGGTGGGGGCAGCGGTAAATCGGGAATAGCGAAGCAGCCCAGTTTGCCACGTCAGGGTTCGCTGACACTACCGGCTCCCTTGTGTAGGAAAACAGTGGACGAGGTTTGGTCCGAGATACATAAAACTCAGCAAGCCCAGCAACGTCAGGGAAATCAAGGTAACGGCTGTAATGCGCAGAGTACGGAAACCGCCACTCGTCAGCCCACATTTGGCGAAATGACACTGGAGGATTTTCTGATAAAGGCGGGTGTGGTTAGGCAACAGTGTCCTGTGATCCCTCCAGCACCATCTCCTCAGCAACAGCAGCCGCCTTATGGGCTGTATCAAAACAGCACACCAGCTGTGAGGCCCAGTTTTATTCGGAGGCCAGGCGGTGGTGGCGGATATCAGCAACCGGCTGTTGGAGGAGATGCATCGGGATTTCCTGTCGCAAAGAGGAATGCAAATGGAGGGTATGGTACGGTTGGTTATGGGGCGGGGGTGGGGAACGGCGGAGGATTTGTTTCGATGGGTGCACCGGTGAGTCCGGTGTCGTCGGATGGGCTATGCGGTGGGCATCAGGTTGATAATAGTTCAAGTGGGCAGTATGGGATGGAAGTAGGGGGTATGAGAGGGAAGAACAAGAGAATAATAGATGGTCCAGTAGATAAAGTTGTGGAGAGGAGGCAGAGAAGAATGATAAAGAATAGGGAGTCAGCTGCAAGGTCTAGAGCACGAAAGCAGGTAACACCTTTTCATATTATCACTTACTAAATCCCAGATTTTTAACAAGAGTTTCAGATGCATGAAGTTGAAGGAATAGATTTATCCACAGATCCACCACTACCGGATTCGAATTATGTTACAAATTTCTTCTAGTTTTCGCTATCGGATATGAAGTTGGATTATAAAAAAGAGCATTAGTTATTAGATCATAAATTCTCCTTACTGTTCCTTTTTCTGTCCAAAATTGGAATACAATAAGTTCAATGATAATAACCAACGCAAAGACCCTGATTACTTGCTGTGAAGTTATTCGTTATGCAAGATTGATGCGTAGTGTGGGATTATTCGAATAATGGCACTAGAAGCATATGTTCACCCCCCTTCCCCCCCCCCCCCGGCTACCCTCTCTCTTCTGTACTTTTATTTTGATTCACAATTTCGTATCTAAATTTTTACTAAACTGTCAACGAAATAGGTACATTAAATCTCAAAAATTGAAAATTTAGAATTTAAATTGCTAGCCTGGGCTTTACATACACTAAATCTAAAAATAAATAAATAAATAAAAATTAGACTTTAAATGGCTAGGCATGGCAGTATACCAGGTTTATTTGATAATTAGATGATTATTGCTTTCCTTGCAAGAAATAGGGAATAAATATTTTCAATTTATTTTCTCTCAGTTTTACATAAGTCATCTTCTTAAGATGAATCAATAAAAATAATAATCATAGCATATTCCAAAAGATTTAGATAACATATCCCAAGAAATAACCGAGTGAGATATTGGCCTAATTAGCAGTGAACAAGAGCTAAGAAAAAGAGTAAGGGATCTCGTACGGTAATTTTTTTTGGAAATGACTTGGGTGAAACTTACATAAGCTCTTTGCACACCATAATCAACGAATAGTTCTCATTCTTTATAGCCATCAAATTACTTACATACATATAATAATAACTGTAACGGTAAATATGTGCATGTTTATTTCCTAAAATTTCAGGCGTACACCGTAGAGCTCGAAGCAGAACTAAACCAATTGAAGGAAGAGAATGCTCATCTGAAGCAAGCACTGGTTAGATTCATGTTTTGTTTGAGATATAGAAAAGGGTGAATGATATGAAATCTCTTCAAACCTATCAATATTAAGGAGGCATCCTATACCCATGGGAAAATTTTATATCTATGTGCAATTATAATTATTTTTAAGGTCAAACAGTCAATTGGCTTGATCCATATTAGCTGTCAAATCTTAAGTCAGTTAAGAAGATACCAAAATTAAACGATTAATCTACTATGAAAAGAAATGAGAAGTGCTATTGATTTAAAAAATAAATAAATAAAGGGAAAAAAAAAAAAAAAGGACTTGGTGTTACATTGGAAGAGTACTACTGCTATATCGACATTTTCCAATCAGTATATGCGCAATTTTTTTCCCCGATTTAGAGATGCCTCTATAATTTTGATAGTTTTATTAGTTGATACTAATCTAATTCCTGAAAATAAGGAATTATTAGCTCATCTTCGTTATGTTAAATATTTTCACTTGTTCATTATCTAAATTTTTTCCAGGCCGAGCTCGAGCACAAAAGGAAACAACAGGTAACCAAATATTAGTTAGTCTTGCAAGTTCTTTCGATGCGGTTTTACTATCTTCTTCATTTTATGATTTTGAGGATTTGAAATTTGGTCCAATTTCTTTTGCAATGAGTGGACATGGCATCGGCATTTGCGATTTTTTCAGAATGCATCCAGAGAACTCATATACTCTCCTTCCTGCTCACTTCAGTACTTTGAGGATCAACTAAGATTACAAGCACAGACTAGGGCAACTAGAGCTAAAGAGAAATTGAGGATACTAAAGAGGAACTCGAGCTGGCCCCTGTGAAGCAAAGCAAGGATATTCACGTCAAGGTTAGTGTCGTATGTTGTATGCAAATCCTCGTTTCTGTTTTTCACCGGTAACTAACGGGCGTTGCCCCTGCTTGTTCTATGCTAGTAACAAATAGGAAGCCAATGCGGTTATGATGCGAGTTAGGAATGAGATACCATGTGTTAATAGGGTCTAAAACTACAGGGATAACACAATTCATGTTAAAGAGGCTGTTTTAGTAGGTGGGCCTTTCTGATATAGGCTGAAGTGCTATATGTAAACAATGCTGGTGATTCTCGGGGTTGCAAGTATATGCCCGCTATGTTTTTGAGCAGTAGAAATGGAGGTGTCACGCTTGTGTAATGGCTATGGTCATTCGAGTATAATGTTATGCGGTTACTCTTTTCCTTGATCAATGTACTGGTACTATACTATTAATAGAAAAGTCTAGCAGTACATAATGTCTAACTGTTAATTACATTTGAACACGTAGTAGTAATAGTGGTGGATAATTTCTAAAAATTGTTGCATATTAATCGGTGGTTATACACCATATCTACGTAGACGAGGCGATTAATGTACTAATATCAGAAGTTACGAGTTAAAATAGGACATGACATGTGTTCACGTAAAATTATGGTGCGGGTGTAGAGGAAGGATATATGGAGTAAGGGTGTATTTCATTGAATCATTTTTCCGAATTATTGCCCCTGCAAATGCAACGGAGATGGGAAAGCTGAAAATTACTATTTTACCTATTTATTTTTCAAGCTATACTTGAATATTATGCTCTATGTCATATGTTGTGCTAGTTTTGAAATATTGAATACTTAATAAATAAAAATTAGCTTAATGCAATGCACACATGAATATCCATTTTTCACCCCTTACATTCCGAACATGACAAAGGAGAGTTTATGTGAATATTTCTCTTGGCAGTCCTTTCATGGATATCTAACGCATCATTATCTTTATAATCTTTGCTTTGATATTGAAGATACAATCTTGTAAAGGAATATTTCAAAATGAGGTTATTTTGTGCACACTTTTAGACTTATTGCAATAATATAACATACGATGGACTATTGCGACCGATATATTTTAGTTTCTCCATATATATATATATATAAATAGATTTTTTTATAGTCCCATATTTATTTTTTAAAGAGTCCATCTCGACATTCATTTCATCCTTAATTTACATTCTTTTAAATTACATTCTTTTAAATTAAAATTATTGAATAAATTATAAATTTAACGATTCAAATTTAAAAAGAAAATAGATAATAAAATAAAAGACAATACTAATTCTATCAAAATAGTCTACCAAACCATATATAAAAACCTCAAAAGACTTAAGTTGCCAATAACATTTTTCGTTGTTAAAGTTATATATTTATTTTTTATTTAATATTATTTAGCAAAAATATTAATATTAATATAATCCATTAAAATTATAAATAATATATATATTCCATTAGTATAATCATCTTCTATTTTTTACACTCTGCTGTGCATGTTTACTTGTTGGCACTCATTTGTGTAACTCTCCCTCCATGTTTACCTATAACTTCTCAAACAACATTTTTCGAGTATTCATTATTACCTTTCTTTTCTAACCAGGTATTCTCTCTCGCTGACCCACCGTTTCTTTTTATTTCGGTTATAAAAATCACATCTTTTCATGTTCTTACAGCACAATAGGGAAATCGAGTTGCATTATACTAAAACCGTTATAATTTTGCAATATATAAATAAATACAATTGAAATAAAAATTCCAACTAAGTAGAAGTTACAATTAGAGAGAAGTAGAAAAATATATATATATAATAAATAAAATATTTTTATTTTTATGTATCCATAACGCGAATACGCTTTCTGCTAATATATATATATATATATATATATATATATTGTATGTACTCACGAGCATATCGAAAATCGTTACTCGCTGAAGTAATTAACAGCGATGGATGCAGAATAGTGATGTTGAGAGGCTTACCCTTCTTTGTGTCAGTGTTGTCGATTATATTGCAAGACATATTATTTAAAGTGTTTATAATGTAAGACATGAAATAACATATCCAAGAAATATAAATAAGAAATATTTTTAGTAGAGTCATAGACTGTTAATTAAGCCATTTTTTTACCCTAAATTTTTTTTTCGTGAACACGTCAAAGAAGCGGTATTTGAGTCTAGTGAATCCTATAGAAAACACTAAATTATAATATTTTACCATCTTTGTCTATATAATTTTCATGATTAGTTTTTATATTTGGAGGGTTTTTTACGTTGAAAACGTAAAAGCAAGATATACACTTATATAAAACGCCTTTTGGATGTAAAACAAGGAATAGAACTCGTCTTTTGCTTGTGAACATAATTTAGATCCATATTTCTCCTTTTAGGGTGGTTTCTTATTGTACTTAAAGCTTAAAACCCTTTTGATATTGTGAGTTACGATGATTTGCCATAAAACCAGGCTGTCGACACGTGCGGTAATATCCAACCAAAATTTTCGCATGGTGTAAGAGGTAATTAAGAGAGGTTTCCCTATATATAAATGCTTACGTCTTCATACTTTAATGGCCTCTTGTATGCCATTCTCTCAGTATATCGTTTTGATTTTTGTTGGATCGTGGCTTCTCCTTCACCGATAGATTTTTACAAAGTATCAATTTTCTTGATGTGATCAATCCAAGAATTGGACTAAACGTTAAGACTAGGGCAAAGAGAAAAACTTTAATACGTGCTTTTGTTGTCAAGATGATTTTGAGTGTCGGTAGACGTAGACCTTGCATCCACCTTTTCAGCTACGTGTGCAAGAAACGGTTGTTAAAAACAGCTTTTTCTGAGTGGTAACCTTAAGAAAGAACTACATATGAAACAAGTTTGCAAGTTCGATATATAAAGTCAAACAAACTTCCAAACAATGATATTAGAATTTTGTTTTGTTGACCTAATAGATGATTTAGGAAATAATAGCATCGGCAAATGTGTATACTCAAAGATCATAAAACACTATTGTTATGCCTTAAGGGTTGGATCACACAAGGAATATCAAACATGGAAAACAAACAAATCCATAAGCAACTTGATGTATATGGCTCATGAATAACTCTTACATATTTTAACATACAGTTGATATGACTCACAAGTGAATAAGAGGGTTATTCACTACTACTCTTATTAAAGGAGTAGATAAGGATGGAGGAAAATTCAAGAGGATATCTAAAGAATGTTCAAAATGGGATCTTTTATCAATTGAAGATAAGGTACAACTACTATACAAAATATGGGTCGTAGGGAAAATAATGAAAAGGATAAAAATATAGAAGAGTGTAAAATAGAATCCTAGTATACAACTCAAAAGGATAAAGTAGAGAAAGGACAATAAAAAATATGTTAGAAGAATCATCATTGGATCCCAAGTTGGAGACACATTTCAGCTCTAGAGTGGACTTTCTAATAGAAGTGGATAGAAAAAAGAATATCTAATCTATCTCTAGTTGAACTAATGCTTATGTCTTCAAACAACTTAGCACCATAGATAGGAAACCTGGAAAGGGAAGGAGATGTGAGGAGGTTAGGTCAATCAATTTGACCTAAGTCAGCCTGGGCAAGTAGACAACTTGGCTCTAGCTTTGGCAGGCTCAACAATAGGGAGGATTATAGAGAGGTTAGGTTATTCAACCTTCTCGAGTCATCCAACTTGCCACAAGTTAGGTCGGGAATTGTCCTTACCTTTATTAATGCCATATAATAAGCTCAGCTAAAGTATAGCGAGCCTTGATCTATGTAGGTTTTGTCATCTCATGTTAGTTTTTAAGCTAAGATATCTTAAGTCGGGTTTCATAATCCCCTAACTCGGTTTTTGGTAATCGATTCGAAGGCTTGCTTCCTATCATCTTCCTTACAGTTAAAAAGATTTAACCTCAAACCTACAGGATCTCCTCTATGCTCTTTTGCTTCTTTTATGCCTCAATAAGGTATCAAGTTAGATACATTGAAGGTAAAGGAGATACCATAGTCTTTGGATAACTCATTATATCAAGTGTTGTGGTTGAACTTTCTTAGGACCCTAAATGGACCCTTAACTCTTGGAGATAATTTGTTCTTCCAAAGGTTTGGAAATCTTTCCTTGCTGAGATGGATTTGCGCTAGGTTACTTGGGTTGAAGTATACAACTCGTCAACCTCGAGTATTGGTCTATCGTTGCTACTCATTAAATTTGGTAATTTACTTTGTGACCTTCTAATGTAACTTATGTAACTTTTGAGCTCAGTTAACTTTAGATAGTATTTCTTACGTTGTTTCCAAGGTTCCAAGTTTAGAGGATATTAGGCTGAAGCATTAGATTATTTCAAAGGATCTTCCCAATAGTACTGTAGACAATTCTGTTGTATGCTATCTCCATAGTGGGCATGCACAAGTCCTAAGCTCCTATTTTCTTCTACATAATAGCTCGAAGCAGTGCACCAAGTCTCTTATTCACCACCTTAGTTTATTAGTTTATTTAGGGGTGGTTATTAGAGCTAAACACAAGCTCCATGTCAAGTCTCTTCCATGGTGTTCTTTAAAAGAAACTCGAGAATTTCGTACCCTAATCTAATATGATAGACCTCTAGACTCCATGTTATGAGACTACTTACCATAAGAAATTATAAGGCATTGTTAGTTTTGCAGTATGATATGAAGTGTGGCATCTTACTATAGCAATCTATAACCACGAAGATGGAGTCCTTTTCTTGAGATGTCCTTAATAATATTAGGACAAAATCCATGCTAGGTCTTCCCCCTTTTCTTGAGATGTCCTTAATAATCCTAGGACAAAGTCCATACTAGGTCTTCCCAAGGGTTGGACAAAGTGAGCAGAAGCATATATTCTCCATAGGGCTCTCATCTTCCCTTTGCTTACTAATAAGTCTCACAAAGTCTTCCCAAGGGTTGGACAAAGTGAGCAGAAGCATATATTCTCCATAGGGCTCTCATCTTCCCTTTGCTTACTAATAAGTCTCACAAAGTCTGACCAGATTGTGAAAATCCATAGCCATTCTCAACTAATAACTGTTCTCTTTTACTAGCTCGACAATTTTGATCTCACTAAAATGCTTAGGCTTTTGCTATGAGTTTCTTATACTAGTAATTCCTTAATATAATAGCTCAGGATGTAGAGTTACCATCCCTTAAACAAATATCGCTCCTTATTATAATACCCTCCTATAACAACTCCATCCTTATACTTAACAACTTCATCAAACTAAGGGTCCTGGTCATATTGCTCGATTATCACATAAAATCCCAACAATTTAGTCTAAATGGTGGTGAACAAAGCATGACGTCAGCAGAAGGCATTGGCTACCACATTGGTACTCCCTTTCTCATGCTTGATGACATAAGAAAATCCTTCCATAGACTCTAACTACTTTACTTGCCTTATGAAGAGTTTATGCTGACTACTAAGGTACTTTAAGGACTCATGTTCTATATAGATTATAAACTCTTTTGGCAATAAGTAGTGCTACCATGATGTAAGAGCTCCAAATAGAGAGTAAGGCTCCTTTGCATACATTTAATAAATCAAAGAGGCACCACCTAACTTCTCACTATGATAAAATAGATGCCGTCTCTCCTATACCAGAATGAAACCTATCCTCACACTTAAGGCATTTTACTCTAGCTCAAAGGGCTTCATAAAATCTAGTAAGGCTAATACAGAAGCCAAGGTCAACTTCTCCTCTATATTTTAGAAGCTCTTTTTGGCTTACTCATTCTACTGTAATCCATCCCCTCATTTTGTTAGCTTATTCAAGGATAATACTGAAATTCTTAATAAACCGCCTATAAAATGAGGTAAGTCTATGGAAACTCATCACCTTAGTGGCATTCATTAGCTTTAGACATTATAACAGAGCTGATACAAGGTAAGTGCACCTATCGGTTTTAATATAGCGGATGTAAGTTCGAATTGATCCTTCAGAGACCTCGAGTACTAATATTAACCTTAGATCTATTATCTAATCGAAAAATTGTGATGAGTTGAATGAATTAAAAATATTAAAATTAACAAACTAACCTAATTATGAGACTTGATTAAGTAATTTAGAAAGCGATAAAATTAAGAACGACTTCAAGAATGCAAATAACGTATTTAGGAATTATTTCCACTAGTATTTAACATGTGACCGATTAAAGTATATCCAATTCAATCTCTATTATTCCTGACTGGCGGGATTCACAATTAAAGTTAACACCTTTCTCAAGCATATTAACCTTAATCCTAAATTATCTACTGGAATCTCTTCACTTAGTAATATAATTTAGAATCGCATTAATGTATAATGAATTTCCACGCAACAGAACAACTTTTCGGAAGAAACATGTATCTTATCTCTAAGTACACATGCAATTCTCTCCAATTATGTCAAGATCTCATTACATATGTAATTTCTCAATCATCATAAATAATATCATAGATTGATACCCTAGATATATCAATTAATAATTAAATAACATAATTGAATTAAGAAAAGATAGAAACTTTATTGAAAATTATCAATAAATCTAATAGTTGCATGAAACCCTAGGTTCCACAATCTTAAATACAAGAATTTTAAGTTATCATAATGAAACTAAAAATGAATTGCAACAAAATCAAGAAATAAAACATGAAAAATCCCTTTTGTTGATGATAAATCTCAACAATCTTGAAGTTGAGTGTTGCTTTTGCCTTTTGCTCCTCCTTTTCCTTAAGTCTCTTCTATTTTGAATGTCTAAAGTTATGAGCGAAATCTTAGTATGTCATTTTATAATGTATTGTAAGGTTTCTTTTTTCGTCACTAAATACAGCTTGGGACATAGTTGTGTCCCCTGGTTGTGTAACTTTCTGATCTTAGCACTTAAAATCTTCTTAGATGGACACAGCCTGGGGATAAAGTTGTGTTCCAGACTGTGTAACTTTCTGACCAAAATTCCTATTATTTATGTAATTTCAAAACTTCATAACTCATTCATTTGAACTCCAAATTGAGTGAAACTTGATTTCTTTTCTTCGTTTTCAATCTAAGAACACGTTCAAACCTTGAAATCAAAATTTTACTCAATTAAGTATCAATTTCTGTAAAGAAAACCAAAGATGTAAGGGAGATACTATAAAATCACCATGTAAAATGTATTTAAAATAAAAGTTATCAAGAGCTCGAACCTTCTCTTCATTAGCTTAAATTCCATCTCCATATGGCACAAAGTTAAGAAAGACTACTTCATGTTGGTAGAAGTGCTCTTCAAGTTGTCAAACAATTTCTCAATATGGAGTATGTTGAGCACATGCTCTACATAGTCGAATAGGTTAGCATTGTAGACCAAGATACCATTGAAGTATACAACCGTACACTTTTTGATCACAAGTCTCATTACATGGTTTAATAGATGCATGAATATGCTTGGTGTGTTTGTTAAGCCAAAGGGTATTACTAGCTAATTGTATAAGTCATGCCCAGTTTTAAAGCTGGTCTTCCATTCATCTCTCAACCTCATATAGATTTGATGGTAGCTACTTTAGAGATCAATCTTTGAAAACACCTCAGCACCATGTAGCTTATCCAATATGTCATCAAGTATTGGTATTAGATAATAGCTCAACTGTCGATGTACATGTATTAAGAACCATCCTTCTTTTGTATAAGAAGAGCAGGCATAGCATATAGACTTATGCTCTCTCAAATATAGCAACTTTCTATTAGTTCGTCTATCTGCCTCTTCAGCTAAGCGGCCCAGTTAAGGTTCATTCTATAAGCGAGTCGGTTTGGCAAGATAACATTAAGCTATCGGTCAATATAATTTTCTATACCCATGATTGGTGGCAGTCCTTTAGGCAATTCCTCGGGGAACAAGTATAAATGAGGGGTTTTGAATGGATCAATCACATACGGGTCATGTGCAAGTATTGCATTGCTTGTAGGCATAGAGTAGTGACATAGAGATGACACTTGATGAGATGATTAGACAGAGAATGGTAGGGAAGAGGAACAGGTAATCCTAGAGTCTCAAATGTACAAGTGATAGACAAGGGAGCTTAGGAGACTTAGGACGTCAACCTTGCAATTCTTGAGCAAACTAAAATCAATTCTTTTGCCCAAATGTTTGATCTTAAAGAGTAAAGGTTTTACAGTGGAACACTATTTCTCTAATCTCTAGAGTTGTGTCAAATGAGGAGGAATGACTAGGTATTTATAGGTTCTTGGGCTTAATGATATTCATTGGATTGTCTTGATGATTGGCAAACGAGATAGAGTTTTACTCATTCCATTATTATCTAAAATGAGCTTGCAATGGCCCAAGGTCAGAAGCCTTTCTCATAATGCATGAGCTTACCTAAGAAAGGTTGGAGGCAAACGAGCCAGTCTAATGATCCCTATCCAAGCCTACCAAGCCAAATCTCCCTCAATCATCTCAATATATGTACTAAACTCCTTAAGCCCTGTCACTTAGCTCAATAAGTCAAGTCTAAATAAATAATGACCTTAACCTAATAATTAATGTAGTAATTTTCAGCCATTTATAACAGGTAGACAAATTCATAACCAGTATCTTAACTTCTTCTAGCATGAACTCTAAGTCCTTTAGCTCTAATAACATGTGAATCAATAGAAGCCTTGGCTCATTGACCTTCATTACTTCTTCTAACTTACCTTAAGAAAGATCAAAGCCTTCTTCTTAGAAGTTTAGGTACTCTAACTATGACTCTCATCAATTTGACTCAAGGTCATAGGCTACAGCATTATCATCTTTCCATCCTTGGTAAAAGCACGGGTATTCCTACACCCATCATTCATAAGACATTGGTTGAATAGCTAAGGTCTCCTTAACAACATACATGAGATACCCATAGGGACAACATCACATAACATTTCATCCTTGTACAAGTTCCCAACAGGGAATGGAATCTTTACCTATTTTGTCACATGCAATGCATCTTTGTAATAAAGCCAATACAATTTGAATAGCTTCAAATGCTTGGAGGTTAGTAAGCTAATATATGTACAAGGGACTATGCAGCCATATTAGTGTAGCGTCATATATCCACAATAATAGTGTAGATCTACCTTTGGATCATAACTTAGTGTGAAATAAGTTCTTATGCTGCTCTTCCTTGAAGCTTGGAGCAATTGTTATTACTCTTTAGAAGACCAAACTAAGTGCTTTACCCTAGTTAGTGTAGATACAGGTCTCCTCTTCTAAGTCCTCCTCAGCCTCTTACTCAATTAGCTCATCTTCATCTACAATATCTACTTTGTCTCCTTTCATAAACATGACTTGCCAATTTAGGCATTGGGAACCATGTGTCCATATCATAGGTGTCACGTCCCGAAGCGGCAGAGTCGTAATAGCCCCGCCGGATAAACTATCCTAAGATGGAAGTTGGCCTTACAACCGCTATCTTAGACCTGATCTATACAAGGCTTCTACGACTAACCCGCTTTGAAGTAAACAGTTTGTAATTTAAATAAATCATTTACCTAAGAAGGGGAGGAAATTTATATATATTCACTATAATTCAATTATTACATTATTCAAAAATGAAAAGTAATAACATATGTGTTGATTCTTAAATTTTTTCCTCACTCCTCAGGATCCAGTAGTTGCTAGTTTCAGGGTAGTTATATGCCGCTTCTTAGCCAGCACATGTACAATGTCTATAGGGATGTGAGTAACCATAACTCAGTAAGTTAGGATGGAGGACTTAAAACTATACCACAAACACAACAGGGTTTTTAATCAACTTATTAGGTGCAATGCATGTGCAAGCAAATGCCATCGCACGACGTTATTCGGCCCGTCGTGAGATTAGAGAAATTACGCCCGCTCTAATCCGGGTTGAGGAGTTGCCATTAATGCAACAGCTCACGACCAAACCCAGGCTTGTGCAATGGAGACCTCACTCCTCCCGCGACTACCTTCGAACCACTGACTTCACTCTCGCCGTGACCTCCTCTCCTGTCACTTAGTTCGACTAAGGATGAAGAAGGGACCAATTGCAATCCTGCGCTATTCCTTTCGAAGGGGTCGGTATTTGGCCGGAGAGTCCTAAGTTCCCCTAACGGGTTGCCATACATGTCCAATTATGATTACTGGTCGTATATTTGATTAAGTCCAGTTTAGGGTAATCAATTATTTTATACAAATCATACAATACATGCCAGAGCAACAAACA
Organism: Lumnitzera racemosa; assembly: GCA_024138005.1. NCBI lineage: Eukaryota > Viridiplantae > Streptophyta > Magnoliopsida > Myrtales > Combretaceae > Lumnitzera > Lumnitzera racemosa. The sequence continues at coordinate 71,175,597 of JAMXBC010000007.1, read as the reverse complement.
GAATCATAGCATCACCCGTAATCAAGCACATGCACATATCCAACTATCTAACAAGCACAACCAAGCATAATCTAAAGCCTCCCAAAATACAGCATTGGATTAATCCCAACTTACCTCGACTCCTCGCTCACTCACTCGAGGTCCGACTTGCTCAGGCCATCGCCGATCATCCCTATAACACAAACATTGTTTCAGTTTTTCATATAACTATTATAGGTTCATTTTATCCTATAACGCTTATTGTTATGTTTTGTTTAGGGTTTAATATGCCTAATTATCTAGGTCTTAAGTCTTTTACAATTATTCTAGGTTTGGAGTTAGGTTTGGGTTCGGTTTTCGCATTGATTTCTAAATTAGGTTTTAGTAACATCAACCTTAAAAATTTGTTTCAACCCATAATGTGAAATTAATCACATTACTTCCCAATCTCCTAAATATCATCATTACCCCTAGTTAGTATTTATTTTATCCGGTACACTTAAATTCGTATTAGTGTATAAAATTCACTCCTAATGTGAGAAATTTTTACATTTTTCATATAAGTACATAAATTCAAGTTTCGTATCAGATTTATTGTACATTTTTATTATTATCAAAATATCAATTTTTAATATAATATTTTCTATTTATTATATTCTAATAATTACATATCATGTATTATTACCTTTTATGTATATCATACACTTCTAATATTTCTATCACTCTAATTATTATCTCTAAACACCAATTATCATTTCAAAATGTCTAAATTCATCCTAAATCAAATTTTACTCCTAATTACCCTCATTTCCAAAATTAACTTACAATTTACTATTTTTCCCTATTACTCATTTACTAAATAATTAACCTAATAATTACATCTAACACCCTAAATGCTACAAGTATCATACTCTATCAGATTTCAACATCCTAAAGCATGTACTTATTCACTAAATCAATAATTAACAATCTAATTACTTTATTAACCCTAAATTACCCATTTTATGCCTTATTTTCAAGCATTAAAATTATCTAAAAATTTTGAAAATTAATTTTTGAAAACAAGCTTCATAGCACTATTCTATATCAGCTAAGTGGTCTACACAAAAATTTTGGGCTCGAAACTACACTCCTAAAATCATTTATTTTTAAACCGAAACATGCTCGATTTTGCACGATTTCTTAAGGACCCTATATCACGAGACTTATTTTCATCAAAATAATATTTAAAAAAAACGCATACAAAAATATTCTAGAATAACAAAATTCATAATTTTCTAATAATATTTACTATTTTTACAAAATTACACAAAATCGAGCTGGAAATCGAACTCACCGATTTGGGTAGCTCCGGCCACCGCAGGTGGCCATGGATGTGTCGGCCCACCTGGGTGTTGCCACTACCGTGTGGTGGTGGTGGCCATTCACTCCCAGCTGCCCGTTGGATCCGGGTTCTCCTTTGTGGCCCTAACTGCACAGTTTTCCTTTTTTTTTCTTTGATTTTTCTCTCAATTTTCGACTCTCCCTAATTTTCTCTAATTTCTAACTATCCAAATGAGCTTCTGAATTTTTCTTGCTATTTATAGAGTTTTAGTGTAATTATTGTGCATTAAATTGGACAAGACAATTGCCTTATCCCTTAATTTTTGGCTTTTGTGTTGTCTTAATTTAATTGAACAATTTTTTTTCTTATTTTTCCCAGCTGCCACGACCTATATCTGGATCATTCCTTATTTTTATTCATTTTTCTTTGTTTTTCCTTAATTAATTATGAATTTTCTTTAATTATTTAGTATGATTTTAGCACATTACGCGTATTTTAAGTAATTACGCGTATTTCTATATACATGTAAATTCATATATAGTACAAATAAATATTCCTAAATATTATTTAGGTTATTTTATAATTTTTACTATACATGTAATTTATCTCGAGTGATTCGTTAATTATCGGAATGCATTTTACGCATTTTTTGATAAATAACGAGTTATATACTTAAAATTCGGAATTTTTATATTCTTTTATTTTATTGCTTATTTTCTTAAATTTAAACTTACGGGAACATTTTCCTAATATTTCTAGTTTTACTTTATAATTTAGGCTCGATCGGGTCTTTCAATCGATCGAAACCTCAAATTGCTAGTTTTGGGGCTTATAATAGGCACTTGAAACATTTAATTTCACTAGTCTTCTTACTAGAGACTGGCCCTTCTCAAATTTTATCTTAACATACCTTTTAGTAGATCAACCTTTTTATTTATCCTCCCTTTAATAAGTTGAATTGTAACCTTTTCTAATCTTGCTAGGTTAGCTCTTTCCAACTTTCTATGCTCAAGCTAAGCAGCTTGACTGGAATGAATGGGTCTGCTCGAACTAGCTTAGAACCAGTTGTTCCTCCTTTGTCCCTTAGCTTGCTATGTGACCTTTGTAGCTTTATTCAATGTGAGGAACCTCTACACTTCAATTACATTTCTTATCTTGTACAAATTGGTATGAATCTTGCGAGAGTTTGGGGCTTAGGCTCATCAACTTCACAGTAGATCATTAGCATTTAGAATTCCTTGACATATTCATCCATGGGTTTTCTCCCTTATCTAAGCTCCTGTAATTTCTTACTATAGATAAGATTTGGGAATGAATTTTCTCATAATATGGTGTGTTTAGGAGCTTAGTTATCGCTAGGACTTATCAAGGTAGAATTGAACTAACATGGGTCCTTCAAGATATCGAAGAAAATTAGAGGAAAACAGTCCATAATGGAACAAGAGTAGCTAATGTAAAGCTGCTTGGAGGATGTGACTCACCACCGAACACAATACGACTTGATACCTCACTTGATATGACGCACAAGTTCATGTTAAGATCCACCTGCTACTAATCTTGATCAACTTGATTAAATTAGATAAGAGTGCAAGGGGTATAGACTTGGGGAAGATTATCTTACAAGAACAAAGTATTCAGTATTAAGATGTAAATTATCTCTGGCTTACAAGAGAAATTAACTATTTATAGTAAGTCCCTATAACAGCATTATAAATAAGGAAATTATAAAAAAGTATTTACAAAGAGAGGATTCCTAGTACATATGAAAAAGGTAAAAAGGAGAACAAACCAAAAATGGAAAAGTAGTTAAATGTCAAACAAGGTAGACAGCTGACAATATAACATTGGTCTTGTATAAATATTCTCTAAGCATAGCAGGCGAGAAAGGTCAAAATGTTGTGGTACTAAAGGGGCTAGGATGAGAGAGATGATAGTATGCCAAGAGAAAACTACTCAGCCGTTTAAGTAGGTCTCTCGTCACTTGGCATAAGGTCTTCGGTAAGGGAATGGTCGACATCATCACTACCGAGTGTACAGATCAACGTATAACAACATAGGGAGCTCAGGGAGTTCAACCACTTTTCTTCAATGTACAGTTTCTCATCATCAGCAAGTTGCTGAGAGAGAATTCTTTGGGAGAGGGATTGGAGGCCTCGGAGATTCATACGAGTGATGGGACCACTAGCAAGCAATGCATCAGTTTCTTGGGTTTGTTGAAGATTTGCCCTCAAATTTTGGCCTTCATCATCATTAGGTACATATGGAGTTAAGTCAGCAACGTTGAATATGGTAGATATACCGAAACCTTCAAGTAGCTTAATCTTGTAGGCATTATAATTAAGGCGCCTTAGGATCCTATAAGGTCTATCTGCTTTAGGTAACAATTTGTTTGTCCTCTTTCTAAGGAAACGTTCCTTGCTAAGATGGATCCAGACAAGGTCCCTAAGAGTATAAATGATTTGTTTCCTTCTGTAGCTTCTTGTTTCCTTCTGTTAAGCCACATTTTTGGTCAATTACTTGGCAATTCTTTGGTGTAACTTGTGAAATTCTTCGATACTCTACAAGCCAGATTGACTCTCTCCTTATGTAGATGGACTGTTAACTAAGTCGAAGGGTAGGTTCGGGTTAAGTCTATAAACAACCTCAAATGATGATGTTTTAATGGAGTTGTGAGTTAAGCGATTGTAGTCAAATTCAATGATGGGCAAGCATAAATCCCTGTTACAAGAGTTTTTTCCAACAATGGTACGTAAGAGACTATCGACGGTTATATTAAATACTTCGGTTTGGCCGTTTATCTTAGGGTAGAAAGAGGTACTGAACAAGAGCTTAGTGCCGAGTTTCCTCCATATGGTTTTCTAAAAGAAGCTCGTGAATTTTGAATCACAGTCAAATACAATACTTCTAAGCATTCCATGTAGTCGTACAATTTCCTGTAAAAAGAGGTTAGTGATGAATAAAGCATCATTAGTCTTGTGGCGGGGAATGAAGTAGCCCATCTTGCTGAACTGATCAACCATCAACATTATCGAATCATATCTTATCAGCAAATGGGGAAGGCCAAGCATAAAATCTATGCTTATATTGAACCACGATTGCTCAAGATTTGGCAGGGGCATGTATTCTCCATAGGGTTCCCTCCTCCCTTTTGCATACTTACATACCTTATACCTCTCAAGTATTTAGTGTGCATCCTTCATTATCCTAGGCCAGTGAAAACGCTTCTTCAATATCTCAATTGTGCTCTTTTCCTCAAAATGGCCAGCCAAACCCCCAACATGAGCTTCTCAAACCAGTAGCTCTCTTGTAGAGCCACTCGACATGCACATCTGCTTTCCCTTCATCGAGAACCCTTCAGTTAAGTAGAATCCGTCCGTAACCCCTTTTCTACTGCACTTGACTACTAAAGGCCCAAAATGTGGGTCATGCTCATATTGATTAAGTAAAGCTCTAAATCCAAGCACTTTAGCTTACAACGTAGTGATGAGGATATGATGACAAGAGAGTGCATCAACTACTGTATTGGTGCTTCCCTTCTTATACCTGATGACATAGCAAAAGGTCTCCAGGAACTCAACTCACTTAGTATGATGCTAAGAAAGCTTCTACTGCCTACGAAGATGCTTGAGAGATTCATGATTAGAATAGATAATGAATTCTCTCAGCAATAGGTAATGTTGCCAGTTTTGTAGTGTACGGACAAGGGCATAGAACTCCTTGTCGTAGGCTGAGTAATTTAAGGCAGTACCTTAAAGTTTTTCGCTAAAGTAAGCAATAAGTCGATGCTCCTACATAAGTATAGCACTAATTCCAACACCAAATGCATCACATTCAATCTCAAAAACCTTCCTGAAGTCTGGTAAGGTAAGTACTGGAGTAGATGTCAACTTACACTTCACATCTTAAAAACTCCTCTAAGCCTTTTATGTCCATTTAAACTCAATGTTCTTCTTAGTCAATTTAATCAATGGCACAGTTATGGAGCTAAAGTTTCAGATAAGTCTTTGATAGAATGAGGCTAGGCCATGGAAGCTCCTGACTTTGACTATACTTGTCAACGTAGGCCACTCATTAATAGCCTTAACCTTATCCTCATCCACTCGAACTCTACTCCCTAAAACAACATATCCAAGGAATACAACCTCACTTTGATAGAAAGCGCATTTCTTTAGGTTGTCGAATAATTTCTCAACATGGAGTATGTTAAACACTAATCTTAAATGTTCAACATGCATGAGAAGGTAGATACTGTAAACTAGAATATCATTAAAATAAACCACAATGCATTTGTTGATCAATGTTTTGTGTACATGATTCATGAGCCTCATAAATGTACTCGGCACATTAGTTAAACCAAATGGCATAACCATCAACTTAAATAAACCATCTCAAGTCTTAGAGGATATTTTCCATTCATCTTCCGATCTTATTTGTATTTGATGATAGCCACTCTTTAGATCTATCCTCGAAAAGATGTGTGCACCATGCAACTTATCGAGCATATCATCCAACCACGGAATTGGGTATTAGTACTTAACGGTAATCTTGTTGATGATACGGCTATCAATGTACATCCTCTATGATCCATCTCTCTTTGATACTAGCATGGTTGGAACGACACATGGGCTCACGCTCTCATGGACATATCTGCGATCCACCAACTCATCAACTTGCTTTTTCAGCTTGACTGCCTATTTAAGATTGAGTTTATAGGCGGGTTGATTTGGTAAGGTTACTTTAGGTTAAAGATCAATGCAATGCTCAATTCCTCTCAAGAGAGGTAATCCTTTCGACATCTCGGATGGGAAGAGGTTAGCAAATTCTTGAAGTAGTTGCAGCACTTAGGCAGGTAAGTTCTCGGACTCTCTAACCTTTAGGATTTTCTTGACAAAGAAGAGTACATAATCCTCAGGTTTGACCTCTCATATAAACTAAGCTAGGGAAATTACTATGGACTTCCGTTACAGAGATCTTGCAATCTTTTCCTAGGCTTCTTGCACTTCCCTAAGACTCATTGACATCAATATAGGTGTTTCTATACCCATCGTGTAACACCCTTAAGTCAAATAGCCATAGTCGGTCGAGTAATATGTGGGATGCATACATGGTAGGATGTCACATAGCACCTTGTCCCTATACCTATCACTAATGGTAATCGGCACTCTGACTTGCTTAGAAACTTGTAATCCTCCTCTTTCATTTAGTTGGTGAATCTTATACTGTCTGAGGTGTGGAAGGGTTGGCAATTTCATAGCCTTAACTACCCCTTATACGATGACGTTGGTACAGCTCCCTCAATTAATGATTACAGTGCATAGCTTGCCATTCACCTGGTAATTTGTATGAAAGAAGTTCTCTCTTTGTTTATTCTCATTAGCCACAAAAATACTGAGAGACTCGAACAAAAAAGCAATACTCGGCACTACCCTCAAGGGGTATCTCGGCTTCTTCCAGTATCTAATCGGTTGCCATTTCTTTCTCTCCTTCACTCCTTCTTTCTACTTCAAACTGGAGCTTATCTCCCTTGATGGTCATGATCCGGTGGTTCGAACATTAACTAGCAATGTGTCCATAGCTAAGACACTTAAAACATTTGATTTCTCAGGTTTTCTGTCCTGAGCTCTGACCTTAATCTTCTCGGATCTCAGGTTCTTCAGTCTTGCTCTTACCTCGGCCCTCGTCTGGTTGGTTCGGCATGTGACCTTGGCATTCAACCTTGGATCTGTTTAATGCCCTATCGTTCCTTATTCTACTCGGCATTCGGTTAGCCTAATTCCGCTGTTGTCTTTTAACTCTCTAAGCTACACGGATGGTTTCATCCAGAGTCGCAAGGTTTTGTAGTTCCACAATGTAACCAATCTCAACTCAAAGTCCTGAGATGAAACGTGCTATAGTTCGAGTCTTAGGGTCATCAACATCATTGCCACATACCTAAAAAATTGTAATGTAGCCACCTTAATGCTGACAGCATCTTCATAATTGTAGAAATCAAATATCCTTTTGAACTTCTCTTCCCAGTTGAGGTAGTCATCGGCACTACCAAACCCATTAAAGCTCAGAATTTATACTTTAAGATGCTCGGTACCTCTTGTCTCTCTAAACTTACGCTCATCCATCCCATCATATTAGTCTTCTTCCTCTTCGCACTCTTCCACTTCATCTAACTCTAACCTTCTTCTTGCGACTTTATCGACATGTCGCAGTGGTGCTTGGTTTACAAGAAAGGCTTCTAGAGCTCACTCGTTCATCTGCCTCCTTGGCCTATCCCTTGTTTCTCGACCTTATTCAGTAACTCTTTCACGTGGTCCAACCTCTAAGACCCTGTTTACTGAGATAGCTAAGTTGGCCACAATGGCAACAAGATCTTGTATTTGCTTATCAATAGTATGTGGTATTTGTTGGCTAACTCGACCACAACCATGAGCATCACTTTCAACATCGTGAATCTCTCCCTGTATACTAGGGTTTGATATTCTCAATACAAGCTTCAGTAAAGACACTTTACTCAAATGTTTTCTATGCACAAATATCTCGAATAGCAGACACAGTAGATGAACACTGCATAACTCTCGGTTTCAACCTTAAGCTCTGATACCAGGAATATATAGTGTACTTAGGAACTCAATTATCACTAAGACTTACTGAGGCAGAATTGAACTAAAATGGGTTTTTGAAGGTATCGGAGAAAATTAGAGGTAAACGGTCCATAATCGAACAAGAATAGCTAACGTGAAGTTGCTTGGATGATGTGACTCACCAATGAACATAACAAGACTTGATACCTCACTTGATATGATGCACAAGTTGATGTCAAGGTTCACCTGTCACTAATCCTGAGCTATTCAGCCAAATTAGATAGGAGTGTAAGAGGTATGGACTTGGAGAGAATTGTCTCACAAGAATAGAGTATTCAATATTAAGATGTAAATTATCTCCGGCTTACAAGAGAAAATGACTATTTATAGTAAGTCCTTGGGGCAGCATTACAAATAAAGAAAGTATAACAAAGTATTTACAAAAAGGGGATTCCTAGTACATACAAAAAGGGTAAAAAGGAGAACAAACCAAAAATGGAAAAGTAGTTAAATGTCAAACGAGGTAGATAGTTAGTAGTACAGCATTGGTCCTGTATGAATATTCTCTAAGTACAGCGAGCGAAAAAGGTCAAAATGTTGTGGTACTAAAGAGGCTAGGATGAGAGAGATGGTAGTATGCCGAGAGAAAACTATTCAGCCGTTTAAGTGAATCTCTCATCACTCGACACAGGGTCCTCAATAAGGGAATGGTTGATATCATCACTACCGAGTGCACAAATCAATGTATGACAACATGTGGAGCTCAAGGAGTTCAACCACTTTTCTTGGATGTACAGTTTCTAGTCATCAGGAGGTTGTCAGAGAGAATTCTTTGGGAGAGGGATTGGAGGTCTCGGAGATGCGCGTGACTAATGGGACCACTAGCCAACAGTGGATTATAATAACCTTTCTCTTCCCCTTTCCACACTCAATAATGGCTGTCCCTTCTACGAGTAGCCACTAAGTTCTTCCCCTACATTACTGCATATCTAGAGAATTTAAGGACAACAAGTCAGACCTTTACTTCTTTAGCATATTGGTAATAATCAAACACTTACTCTACACTCTCCTCCCAATTTAAATACTCATTTGCATCATCGCTTATTGAGAAAGCTAGAATTTATACTTTCATATTGTTAAGACCAAGCTTATTCACCATGTTCTTTGACCTCATAATACTCCACTTTGTCTTCTTCATTTTCTACCTCCACATCATCTACAATGATTATTCTTCTAACTCATCTTCCCACTCCTTTAACTCAAATATTCCAAGCTAGGTGGCTATGTTGTTTATCCCAAAAATCATGCCTCTTAACCTTATTATTAACTCAGTCCTCAACTTAACATGTAAAGGTCATACATTAACCATTCGTTGGATGGCCATCATCATATTCTCCATGAGTTCAATAAGACAATATAATCAATTGTTAGTTGACCTTAGGGTTTGGTTGATTGGCCTCTCCTGCTTTTGGGTGGTACTCTAAGTATTACCCACAATTGCATGAACCCTTAGGTCTGTCATTATACAAACTTATTACTACCACCATGACAACATAGTACTACCTTATGTACGTCATAACCACTACGATAGCACCTTAGAGCCACTACAATAGCTTACAACCACTACTTAAAGGTTAATGACACCATTACTACTTCAACATGCAGCTACTACCCGATAACTACTAAAATCCACAACATACTCACTAACCATTGCTAACCACTACAATAGCACCTTAGAGCCACTACAATAGCTTACAACAACTACTTGAAGGCTAATGACACCACTACTACTTCAACACGTAGCTACCACCCGATAACTACTAAAATCTACAACATACTTACATACCATTGCAAATCTAGCGATTGAACTAACACCACTTACTTCATAGCAGTTATTAAGAACCCACTTCAACAACTCCAAACTACCACTTCAAGAAACTTACTACAATATGCCCACAATTTCAACTACAATTATACATCAATTCTCCAATTCACTGTAGTAGCTACAAACTCAAACACAATAGCTACCAATAGCAACACCATACTTAAAATAGCAACGACACTAACTCTTCACATGCCCTCATCAAAATAGTGCTTCGATACTAGCAAATTTGATATACTCCAAGGTTGGAATACATACGGAAGATCAAACAAGGAAACCAAACAAAACAAGAAAGCTAGCAAATCTGTAAGTAACTTAGTGGATATGACTCACTAACAACTTCCATAAAACCTAACACTCAGTTGAAATGACTAACAAGTAAAAAAGAGGGTTATTTACCACTACTTTTTCTAAAAGAGTAGATAAGATTAGAGGGAAATTCAAGAAGATGCCTCAAGAATGTTCGAAAAGGGGATCTTTCATTAATTGAAGATAAGATAAAACTACTATACAAAATGTGGCTTATATACGGGACTACTAGGGTTCTTATGGGAGGGGAAAATGACAAAAAAGGTAAAAATACAAAAGATTGTAAAATGGAATTCTTGTAGACAATCCCAAAAGGCAAAATACAAAAGGGAATATATAAGAAGAAACGTCATTAGATTGTGCATTAGGGACACATGTCAGCTCTAGACTAAACTTTCTAATAAAAGTGGAAGGAAAAAGGAATATTCAATCTGTCTCTAGTTAAATTGATGCTCGAGTCTTCAAATGGCTCAATACCTATTTAGGTAAGCACAACTTCAAACCTATCTATAAGCACTCCAAGCTATCCCCAACATGACAAGAGCTATACCTAATAACTTAGCCAACCTGATTTAGGTTGGCTAAAGTTAGCCACCTACATGTTCTCGCACTTTCCAAGCTATTCATGAAGGCCTTCAACTTGTTTAAAGACTTGCAAGTACATTTGGCCATAACGACTAGATATTTTCTTTTCACTTTTTGTCAAATGAAGCCAATCCGAGCAAAACATATGTCTTAGGCATAGATCTCAAGGATGATTCTCTTGACAATCTTTCCTTTTGTCTTTTCCTCATTTTACCCTTTTGAGTATATATTAGGATATACATTTTTGTTTCTTTTAAACATTCTACCTTTTTGAAATTTCCTTAGTTATATGAACCCCAAAGGCTCAAGTATATAAGGCCATATTTTGTAATAGCTGAAATCATCTTCCTCCTTAAATATTAAACATAATATCTTCTCTTAAGCTTTACTCTTATCCACTCCTTTAGTAAAAGTAGTGGCAAATGACCTTAATGGGTATTTATGAATAATATCAAATACTTATTCAATCATACAAGACTTGGTGGTGCAAAATATCCATTGACTGGTTAAGGATTTGCTAAACTCGAAAGCCTATTTCATCCCATTCTGTTTATTGAACCATATGTATGTTTTGATATCCTTGTATGTATGACCCCGAGGCATATTAGCTTTTTGGTATCAAAGCTTAAAGTTCTAAGAAGGGAGTTGCTGAGTTGACATTATTGTATTGTGAGTGGCATTGAGTTCTTCTATATTATGTGTTACCTATTCTTTCATGTGGAGTTGCTTAGTAGTTTATTAGCTGCCATGAAATAAGTGGTGTTGTTAACCTTAGAGTAATGGATAAAGTTACTTTCGGATTGTCGTAGTAGTGTCATTTATTTGTCCATTAAAGGTGTATTGTGTTGGAGTTGATAGAATATCAAACCCTCATGTTTAAGCGGCGGTGATTAATGACAATGAGAGTGATACACCTTATCATGGAAGGCAGGTCAATTAAACCTCGAGGACTAGTGATGATCGATTAGACCATCTAACTAATATGGTAGAAAATATGATGTTGGTAGTATAGCATGTGGCCAACGTTTAACCTATCAAAGTTACTAAGGTAGAGGACTGAGTTAATGTAGCTATTGGAATTGAAAGGAATGAGTTCTAAGGTGAAAGGTCAAGTACCTAGCTCAGAATAATCTTAATGGAGGTGTTGGCAAACAAGCTCGAAGAACGAAGAAGATGATGAGGAGGATTATTATAAGGCTAAAGAGAAGAGAAATCGAGCTTCCAGAGGTCTTAAGATTATTAGGATACAAATTCTAGCCTTCTTAAGTAGTAGAGATGTAGACAAGTACTTAGAATTAGAGGAAAAAGTGAAGGAATTGTTGGATTGCTATCAATATGAAGACATTGTGATTGTATGTTTGGTTGCCCTAAACTTATCTAGTTTTGTCACCACTTGGTGGAAAAACTTGCAAGTTCCATAGAGATGACAGAAACGAAGAGAGGTGGAGACTTATGGTAAGACAAAATGACTCTTACAATGGAGTTTTATACCCGACTCATACTTACAAGACATATTTGAGAAGATCCAATAATTAAAGCAAGGAGGAAAGGTTATGGATGACTATGTGAAGGAGGTCCGATTGATGATAAGATATAAATTCCTAGAACTTAAGCCTTAAACATTTTCAAGGTTTATATTTGAGCTTAAATATAAAATTAGAAGTACGATAGAAGATCAACAATTGGCATCCTTAAAGGAAGCCATCAAGATTCCTAGAGAATGAAGAAATAATAGAGGAACAACCTTTTTCAAGCTCATCAAGGTCATGTTATTCAACATAGTTGAGCTATTCAACTTGATTATAGGAGGCTAGCTAAAATAGAGCGCATTTACAGAGAAGAGCTACTGGAATAAGGTGACACTAACATGACAGACTAAAGGGATAAAGCTACTAAAAGGTAGGAATAAGAAGGTTTGAAAGGGGTCAATCCTCTGGAAGAAAGACAAGTAAGATAAAATGTTTTAAGCGTTTAGGTTATGGACATATGGTCACCTAATGTTTGAACGGACATATCATGATAATGGAAGGAGAACAGATTGATAGTGTAGACACGGATGAGCTAGTTAAGGGGATGTAGTTGAAGAAGAGCTTAAGAAAGGGACTAAAAATAAAGAGGACAATGTTTATGAACTAAGCGCCCTTGCTTAACTTGGTCATAAGAAGAGCGATTACCCTTGTGTCAAGTTCTGAGGAACAGCAATGAAAAAACTTGTTCCATACCACTTATAAGATGTAAGGTTACTTGTATGCGCTTATCATTGACATAGGGAGTTGTACTAATGTAATTGCCACTCCCTTGATCCAATAGTCGAAGCTACCAATCAGTAAACACCCTAAGCCTTACCAACTATACTATTAAGTCAAAGGGGTGTTATATGAGTCACAAAACAAGTGAAGATTCTATTCTCAATTAACAAATATCACAGTGAGGTCATATGTGATGTTGTTCTAATGAGTACATTATGCATCCTACTATGATGTCTAAGGATGTTTGATCAGATTGTCATTCATGATATATGTAAGAATAATTATGCCTTTTGAAAGGATGGATGGAAGATTACACTATAAACCATGACACCTTGGCATATAGGAGAAATCCAGTCGTAACTAAACTAAGCTTAAAAGAAAAAGGCTCTAGTCCTATCTTATATTGAGTTAAGTGAAGCGATGAAGATTGATGAGCCTATGTTTATGTTGATTTGCCTATTGTTAGAGGTTAAAGGTATGGAATTAGTACCTAAAGAAGTTAGGAAACTAAATTGATGAGTTTGCTAACTTACCTCCTAAGGAATAACCTAAAAGAATACCTCTAGTTAGAGGGATAGAGCACTGCCTTGACCTATAGCTTAGCACTGCCCTACTTAGCCTAACTGACTTACTTATAAAATGAACCCATAGTAGGCAACCAATCTAAAGAAATAACTAAATGAGCTAATAGAGCAAGGATACATAATAGAAATATGAGCCTTTATGCTATGCTAACTCCGCTCATTCCAAATGATGGTTTTTGGCGCATGTACATCAACAACTAAGCAATTAACCATATCATGATCAAGTATTGATATCCAATACCAAGGCTTAAAGACATGTCGGACAAGACCCATGGTATCAAGATATTCTTGAAGATTGTTTTGAGAGGTGACTATTACCAAATCTACATAAGGACTAGAAATGATAAGAAGACAATGTTTAAGAATAGCCATGACCTTTGTAAGTGGTTAGTCATACCCTTTAGTTTGGTTCATGCACCAAGCACATTTATGAGACTAATGAACCATGTGATGAGACCATTAGTTAGCAAGTGTATTGTGGTATACTTTGATGACATGCTAGTTTATGGTGCCAATCTATTTGATCATGTTGAACACTTGCTATCCATTTTTAGGGTACTTTAAGCTAAGCAATTAACGTACCTTTTACCAACAAGAAGTTGTGTTCTTACGTATGTAAAATCTAGAGAAGGAGTCCAAACTAACGAAGAAAAGGTTCGAGCTGTTTCAGATTGGTCAACCCTAAAGAATCTATCCAACGTAAGAAATTTTCACAAATTAGCCTCATTCTATAGAAGGCTCATCCGAAACTTAAGAACTATAGTGGTCCCCCCAACCGAGCTAACGAAGAAAGTTGATGCATTCCAATGGAGTAAGAAAGCGGAGAAGGGCTATAAGGAGATCAAGGAAAAGTTAACTTCAATCTTAGCATTGGCCCTTCTAAACTTTAAGAAGCCATTTGAGATCAAGTGTGATGCTTTTGGCTTAGGTATAGGAGCCATCCTAATGCTAGAGAAAAGGCTCATAGCTTACCATAGCAAAAAGATAAATGGTGCTATGTTAAACTACTTAGTACACAAGAAAGAGCTCTACTTACTATTTCAAGCTCTTTCAATGTGGTAACATTACCTTTTGCCAAGAAAATTTGTCATCTATAGTAATCATGAATCCTTGAAGAATCTTAATAGCTAACAATGTATTAGTGAGTCATAAGCGAAGGAAATAAGGACATGAGAGGCATAGCATAAAGAGGACTTAAGGACATTAAGGAACCTCTCAGTTCCGCTTGCGAGATATGTATATGGTGAGGATCACTGACTGTGGCTTGATTCGGCAAAGGGTTTCTCATAAATTTGCTTATGATTGGCTGCTCAAGAGAGAGATGGTACCTATTGAGGGTAGTTTAAAAGGGTCCTTTGCCCTTTCTGATTATTAGTAAGATAGGTTGTCTTGGTTCCATAACAAAGATCATTTCAACCCTGGCTTTTCATGAATATTGAACCAGATCCACTACTCCTATGTCATAAGATCAATAAAATGATCAGTAGGAGGATTTTAAATGGTATCAACTGTTCTTTAACATTGAAATTTATAGAAAAAATCTTCATATAGCTATTTTTTTCCTAAATATGCTTACCCTCAAGATAACAGTTATGGCATTCAATCTCATATTGCAAGAAATCCAATAATTTCTAGGGGTATTAGCATGAGCAAAAATGGTTGAAAAGTCTACTGTTTGCAAGACAGTAAAACGACTCACGATCTCACTACGAGAAGCTCCTCTCTAGAAAAACAAACATGTATTATATCGTTATCGTTGCCTAACAAAAGAATTCATTGAATTATTGAACTAGGTCTCCCGTAACTTGGTAGTATAAAAGCAAGATTCGCATGATGATTTATCTGTGTCTAATCTTCTGTTGAATAGTATAGATTTGAAAAACTATCAAACTCTCAAAGAAGCAAGCTAAATAGCTCAAGTTCATGGTGTTTTTTTTTTTATCCTACATAAGGGAAGTACCAATGCTATAGCTAATACACTATCCCAATGGCATGTTTTACTCATTACACTCCTAACTAAGTTATTGGGAATCTCATTTATTACTTAGCAGCATGCTTAGGACCCACAATTTGGTCCTATTATAAAGTGATATAAGGAAGGAATTGCTGTAATGGGTACTATTTAGATGATAGGTATTTATTCTACGAAAGACAACTGTGCATCTCGAGCTCTTCTATGAGGAAACTACTTTTGCATAAACCTCGTAGTGGAGATTTATCAAGGCATTTTGGTGAAAGTAAAATTGCCAAACTCTTAGGGAGAAGTTTTACTAGTTGAGAATGGCCAAAGATGTTCATAAGATGGTAGGAAGTTGTGAAATTTGCAAGCTAGCTAAGGGAAAGAAGGAACCATATGAGAATACAATTTTATCAATATCAATGCTACTAAAAATTAGGGAAGTTTTGGTTATCTTTTACTTTTTCTTTTTCCCTTTTCAATTATATTGCATCCCATTATATAAGTAAGCAATTATTTTTTTTAAAAAACTACCCCTAATTCATTATGAATTTAATCTACTTTGCTAAATTAAAGCAATTAAATCCATATGATCCAATGTTCCTTATTACTTAAGTTTAGACTTAGACTTAAGATCGAGATGGATATTGATAGGTTAAAGACTAGTTATCTACATTGATAAGCTTAATTCAAGCAGGGTAATTATTTGTTCCTATTTTTCATAATTTTTTTTCAAAATTGGATGAACAAACGAGATCTGTTTTATAAAAGTCTCTTAGTAATCAAAGTAGTTGGAAGCAAAAGTATCAGTTAAAATGAGAAGGAAATCATAAGTTAGTAAAAATCGGTCTTACTCCCTCAAAAAAGCAAGATTCTTTCCCCCAATTAGCTAAAGGAATTTGGTAAACAAATTAGTAAGGATTGGCCTTAGTTCTTTAGAAGAGCAAGGTTTGAACCAACTACTAACTTGAAAATTAAAAAAGTATGGATCAACTTTAGTCCATTAGAAGAGTAAGATTATTTCCCGCTACCTATAAAGTTGTGCTTAATTAAAAGGAATTGAATTAGGATTAAAAAGCCTCCCAATGAAAAATAAATGGGGCAATTAGAGAATGAGTTAATACAACATGCATCCAGTCTAAGTTTTGTAACAAAAGTAGTACAAAGAAGATCTCCCTCTTCTTACATTAGAGTAGTGAAATTCTTATAACTTTTTCTTAGTTTATTAATGTTTATTTTGATCTCTAATTTAATTTTTGTTTAAGTGATAAGGCTAACTCTAGATTATTTGAATTGATTGTTGAAATATAATAGCACTTCAATATCAATATCTAAGTATTCTAAGGGCATTACTAAGGAAAGAAAAAGCGAGTGCTTTTAAAGGAAAACTGTAATGCCCTTCAAATTGAGGATGCATTTTTCTATATTGTAAAAGAATTGTTAATCATATCCTAGTTTTAATTTAATTGTTTTTCTTGAGTACATATAAAAACTTAAGTGTAGAGGAATTGGATAACACTCAATTAGCATATATATTTTAGGGTGAGTTTACATGATTCTATCCATCAATACGTTTTGTAACAAAAGTAGTACAGGGAAGATCTCCCTCTTTTTATGATAGACCTTTTTCTTAATTTGTTAATATTTATTTTTATCTCTAGTTTAGTTTTTTGTTTAAGTGATAAAGCTAACTCTAGATTATCTAGATTGAATGTTGAAATATAATAGCACTTCAATGTTAATATCTAAGTGTTCTAAGGGCATTACTAATGAAAGAAAAAAGGGGGTGCTTTGGAAGGAAAACTCTAATGCCCTTCAAGTTGAGGATGCACTTTTCTATTTTGTAAAAGAATTTTTAATCTTATCTTAGTTTTAATTTAATTGTTTCGCTTGAGTACATGCAAAAACTTAAGTGTAGGGGAATTAGATAACACTCATTTAACATATATATTTTAGGGTGAGTTAGCATGATTTTATCCATCGATAACTAACGTTATCGATAGTTTTGAGCTTAATTAGTTATAATTTCATTTACAAGTGTTTTTGAAGCTTTTGACAAGTTTTCAAGCAATTTTAAAGAGTTTTAAAGCTTTATCAAGGAATTTTATTGACCGAGCCATTCGAATGAGTGAAGTCCAACTAAGAATTTATGTTTAGGAAAGAACACATGTGTGTACACAGTTGTGTACTCTAGCTATGTAGCTTTCGTTGAGAATTTTTATTTAAAAATACAAGCTGTCGTATTCTTAAGGCAAATACTTGCCATAATTTGTGAATCTCCTATTTTTAGAAGCCTCCTTTGTGACCTTAAGTCTAAGTCCTACAAATATAGAGTCTTAAGTTTAGTATATGAAAGAGAAACCTCGAAGGGGAACATTATAAGGTAAAGTACAAGGGGTCTCTCATGTCTCTTAGCTTTTACTTTATTTTCATGTCATAATTAAATTATCTTAGTGTATCTTTTATTGAACCCTATTTCAATGTGACGATTATTTTATTTTATTTTCAATCTATGATATTGTCTTTTGTGATATAATTACATTGTTTTGTATTGTCTTGTATTTTCTTCAATTCAATATAGCCAGCTATTGAATTAATGCTTGAATCAACTACAAAGTTCACGAGATCCTGTAATAGATGGATTGGAGTAATTAGAAGTAACTAAATAGGCGAAGCAATTAGGTACTCAATTTATTAGAATTAAGGCAACATAATAGAGGATTTCAATATCGTAATGCGATCTTAAGGTACTTTGTTGCAAAATCAATTTGGATAGAGTATCTTAAGGTTATGGATTAATTAAGAGATACGAGTCAGGTTAGTTTATCTTAGGAATCTCCATGATTTAAGAGTACAATTAAGATTGAAAGTCATAAAGAATTAGGTAGTAGATAATAGATTAGCTAACATTTATGTTCTCACAATTTAATTAATTTAGCTTATTTAATTTAGTTGTTTAATTTTCTTAGTAATTATTGTATTGTTTATTATTTAGTTATCTTATTATTTTTTTTATACTTATTTAATTAAGGCAATAAGTTAGATAATTGGTAATTTTTAAGGATAATTGCTAGTAATATAGGGTTTCTCAATATTCATGGTTCCCTGTGAGATCAATAATTCAGACACAATCTATATTTGTACTATAACTTAACTAGATGCACTTGCCTAAAGGTGATATTTGTCCCTAGTACCACTAGAGCTCAACCAACTACTAAGAAAGAACTCACTCAAAGTTGTGTATGGCCTTAATTTGCCCCTTCCTCTAAATCTTGTTAGAACCCCAGCAATTACCCAAGAGAGTTTGTTAGGCATTAACTAAGCTTAAGAGCTATAGAGGCTGCTCTAGAAAGCCATAGAGCAAATTTCTAAGTTCATCAAGAAATAGCAACATATTAGTAGCTAAGGCAGGAGAATAGAACTTTAAGCCAGGATACTCCATGAGTTGATGGTCTATTTAAGGTCCTTAAAAAGATCAGCAACAATGCCTACTAGATCAACTTAACAAAAGGTTATGGTGCCTTCTCTACATTCAATGTGTCTAAACTAATGCCCTACCTAATAGGAATCAAATTCCTATTGACTTGGTCCTAAGGTCATAGATTGGCCACATTAGTTTACCGAGCTCTCTCATAGTAATTGACTAAGGGAGATACTTAGCTCTTACTAAAGGTTGACTAGCTTAGGATCCCCAACTTCTACAGTTGTTATATTATCTCTTAAATAACAGAGTTTAGCCTGCAAATTGACCCGAATAACTTGACCAACCCAACTAGTAGTTTGGCTATAATGCCTCTAACTTAGTTATCCAAGAATCGAGTTATTTTCCATACACTAATGAAGAGCCCATCTATACAGAGTTCACCATACAGCACCAGAAAAGCATTTACTTGCCTAATACTACACATCTTTAACAATTGTCCTTACTATATAGATTGTCAAGTGCCTATCCTCCTAAAGAATTTCATTTTTATCCTTATAACATCATTTATATACAACTATTAATATAACATCCTTTTTGGTAAATATGTAGAACTTAGTAGTTGCCTAATTGGGGTTATATAAATATCCCATTATGTAATAGCCAAAAGCAATTGAACGGGCATCCCTTTTTATCATCTTCTTCATTGTTCTTGTGTAAGCATTAATGAATGAGTCTAAGCCTCTAACTCTTATGCAAATCTTAAGCAAGGTTAGTAGTGAGTAACCCTACAATACTACTTGTGCATCATTCAAGTAGTGTTCTAGGCCCAAATATGGTTGAGTGGTGCATAATATCCACTCAGCTAGTGCTTAGATTTGTGACTCCCTTTTACTTTCCAAGTCATCTCAATGTTTAGACCCAAACCCAATCCCTTGTTTCACATGATTATATTAGCATGTGTCCATCTACATCACACTTTCACATCAACATCAAGTAAAAGACAAGGTTAAAGAAGATTCTCCATATTTGAGGTCAAATCCTCATGACCCCAAGGACGATGGTAGGGATCAAATCCATAATCCCATTACTTGAAGCCAAACTTAATGCCTTTAAGGCCTACTTTGGCATATTATAACTAATCAATAGCTTGTGATGAAATTCCTTATCTCATTTGAGGCCTAAGTCATTTCTCTAAACTGAAGAACTAGATACTCATCTAGGTAAGGACAACTTTCGACCTATCTACAAGTACTCTAAGCTGTACCAAGCATGACTCGAGCTATACCCAACAACTACGCAGACTTGATTTAAGTTGGCTGAGTTGACCACCCGCATGTGCCTAACCTGTTTGAGCTATTCATGAAGGTTGTCGACCTATTTAAAGACTTACCTAGCTTATTTTGCCTAGGAAAGACCAAATATCCTCTTTTCACCTTATATCAAATGAAACCTAGTTCGAGCTTGCCATGCGTCCTAAGTGTAGAGCAAAAGGATGATTCTTTTGACATTCTTTCCTTTTTTTTTTTTTTTTTTGCTTTTCTTCATTTTACCATTTTGAGTATATAGTAGGATATGCATTTTTTTTTTCTTTTGGACATTTTACCCTTTTGTAATTTCCTTACTTATACAAACCTTAAAGGGCCTAACATTTTGTAATAAGTGGAATCATCTTCCTCCTTTGAATATTGAACATACTATCTTTTCTTAAGAATTCTTCTCTTAAATTTTATTTTTATTAACTCCTTTAGCAAGAGTAGTGACGAGTAACTCTAGGAATATTTATGAGTAATATCAAATGCTTATTAAGCCATATAGGACTTAGTGGGCATAATATCCACTAAGAGGCTTATGGATTTACAAAACCCAAATCCCCATTTCATCCCATGTTGTTTACTAATTCATATATGTATTATGATATTCTCAAATATATGAGTTTGAGGCATATCAACAACTTACCTTTAAAAAAAAGAACACAATCCTTCCTTAATTTCATCGTTTTATTGCAAAAAGCTTTACCATTATCAAAGAGAGAAAAGGTGTGACTTTTGGGTAGAGGGCATATATAAGAAAGGTTTTTGTCTTTTCCTTGTTTTCCAAACTAATCTGGGTAAGTAGCCTAATTACTTGAATGCCACTATATGTAGCACTATTTTCTTTTATTAACTTTTGTGGGTTTCACATTTTCCACCTTTGCAAAAACTTTTATCCTTAGGAGCTTCCCCAAATCCTAGATTTCAAAATATGATTACTCTACTGCACTTGAACTTATATGATAGTTCGTCTCTTAAGATCCATTCCTAAGTGCTTATAGCTTTAATAAGCCTTTCCACTATCAAGAGATTTAATTACACTTTCAAAGATCTTAAGGTAATGACTTGATTCAGGTTTACACATCGTTCCTCGATATTGAAATACGGCAATCCTCTTATATCCTTTCTAATTTTCAATGGCAATAAGGACCTAAAATCTACCCTTCGAGCTTTACAAACTTACTTTCTTCTTAATCTATTGACAACCTTATTCTCCTTATTACCTTAGTATACTTTCCACTTATCCTTGTGACTAATATTTAGTCTTCAATATCTTATAGCTTTTACCTCTTCAAATGGAACCTACTCCATTTCATTTATATCCTTAGTCTAATCCATACTCCCTTTAATTGAATTGCGAATTTGTGATTACTTTTCCTTTACCTAGATAATAAAATTCATTCTTATCATTTATTTAGAATCAACCCAACTTATTAAATTACTTTGGCCTTCTCAAATTTACTATAAGTTTCCTTATCTAATACTTCCATGTAATTCTTTTTCTTTTCTCACCATATGTTGCTCTTTTTAACCCTAACATGCTTAATCGCTTTTGCTCCTTAAAATCTGCATTTTCTATTCAAGTATTTTTCCTACAATAGAATCATTTCGAAGTTTACTATTAGTGTAAAAACATATCTTTATACTAGCTAGAAAATCTCATTTATTGTCGATAAATCTACATTTGCTTAGGGTTTCTTTTAACCTCGTATCCCGCTTGCTACTCTGATTATATCTTAACCATAGAGTTTCGATCATCTTACTTATGTCTATTCATATAGGGATTTCTATCACATTAATCCTTAATTTACCTTGACTTGAAGAACTTAAGCTTATTTAGATTACATTCCTAATAACATCTTCTTAACCAATATCACCTAAAAAATAACATTAAAAAATCTATATCCACACATCTTCTAACTACAATTTTTTCATTTATTCTCATTTCACTTATTTTGCAAATTCTCTTTTTGAAATTTTGAGTCTCTAAGATTCCTTCACTACTAAGATTCTAGATCTCCAAATGATCTTTAGATTTCCCCATAGCTACTCTCAAATTTCTCTCCAGCTAAATGCCTAAAGACTAATCTCCTCCAATTTATTCATTCCTAAACTCCAACCTTACTAACTCTTTGGATAATTGTTATTACCACATTCCATCTAATATCACTTTATATTCACCCATTTCTTTTCACTACACACTCTACTATAGTCATCACTAATAGGAAGAAAGGATTATAGACGTTATCTTTGTTCTATAAAAGTAATTGTTTGTGCCACATTATTATATCTTATTTTACTTTATATTACATTTCATTGTCTTTTTTTTTTCATTATTTCAAGGTCTAATACATTACTTTTTCTTTCATAACAAATATTGAAAGCATATTCTTAGTTGTTTTGATATCTTATTTTATACAATCAATTACCTTTGCTTATTTGTATAATTATATATTCATAGAAGAGTTGGTTCTCCATTTTATTTCCTTTCTATTATTATTATTTTCTTATTTATTTCTTTTCTCTATTTTCATTTTAATATTACGGAACCATATTCATATCATAAAGCATAATTACTAGCATAAGCAAATTGAGCAAATCTTGACATTTAATTGAAATGGATAAAACAAAGACACAACCGATGACTCGATGAAACATAACATGATGCAACAGAAAACAATAAGATGACTTATAAGACACAATAGAAATGATATGACACATATTAGAAGAAGGAGAAAGTATAGACTCATCATTCTCTTCTCATGTGTGTATGTGCTAAAACGCATATAGAATATTTTGTTCTCTTCTTTTTATTTTGATTAGGTATTTTAATATGTTGTATATATTTTCTTTACCCTCCCATGTTTATTGAAATTTTTGTAAAAACTATATTGTTTATTATAAATATAAGAATCTATAATTATGAAGTACTCTATGGCATTACATTACTATTCACTATGGAAATTTTTGTGAGATAGTTTTATATTATGGACCTTATTATTATTGTTATTGCCATGGCGATGGTCGTCATCGTTGCATAAGGGGTCATTTTTATTGATATTATTGTTGTCGAGTGCTTATTATTTTAATCTTGTACTTCTTCTCATTATATGGGTGAAGTGAGATAACTATTTTACATTTTAAGATATTTCATAGTGTTATTAGTATCATAACAATTATTTATGGTCATTATTTTATTATAGTAACCTTGACGTCTATAGGACAAGATAGTTTAGATGGACTTTTACTCATATATTGAAATTTGGAATATATTTATTTATTTATATATATATATTTTAAGGATTTTAAAAAATTAAAAGTTTTTTGGACGTCATGATCAACATGTTGGTGTCATGACTAACCACTTTTCCATTTATGGTTTAAGTTTGTCTATTTCTATTTTTTTTTTCCTTTGTTATTTTGTTATCACTTGATATTTAATTAGGAATGGCCAATAAATATTCTTCCTTATTGGTTGGCTTTTTACTAATTTCATGTGTTATTACTCTATTTACAAATAAAAACTTTATAAGGGTTTATGAATATATATTTATTACGCAATATCATTAATCATGACTATATCTTAATTCTTCATGTTTTACCTTGGCAATGATAGCCTATTACTTGAACTTATCAACCGTTTTTGGTCAAGCAAGATAAATGCACATTTAAGTTTACCTATTAATTAATTAATTAATTTTTATGGCTATTCTTATTACATAGTTATTATTTTGACATCTACCTATTTCATATTTCCTCAATTGTTAGTTAATAGAGTTTTTATGTGTTTTTTAGGTTAAGTTTCTATAACTTAAAACTCATGGGTTATTTACTGTAAACTCTGTAAATTTAACCTTCTAAACATGGTGTCGGATTCGAGTATCGCAAATATTTCCCTAAGTCGATAAGAACACATAAAATGAAAACCTACTAAAATTTTAAACTCGAAACTTAAAACAAACTTGAAAGACTCTATTATACAATTTGGAAACCCTAGTCATGTAAGAAAACCACAATCCCTACATGCACATGCTTTTAAAAATATAAACCTAAACTTAACAAAAACAATAAATATCAAATCATAAAAATTTTTAAAAACTCTATAAAACTATCTTAATGCTTGAAAAGCCATAAATCAATAAAAATATCAATAATTTTGTAAAATCATATAAAACTAATAACAAACGAATTAAGGATTATTTCAAGTAATAATAAATAACAAAACTAAGCTAGTTAAAGGAATAAATTAATAAATTTAGAAAAATTATTTTATTTGTTACATAAGTCGCCCCACAATATGCATATATATAAACATATTATTAGCAAATTCCTTCTCTTTTCTTAATCTATCATTTGAGATATATATATATATATATGTTGCATAATAAAGCGATATTCCTAAATAATTAAGCCAATTGAACCTTAAGCTTTTAAGTATAAGTCAATTATTCCTGAGTTGGTAAAAAACCCTCAAACGTACATAATCTCACTTGAACTTTGAAACATACATAAACTCGCTCGAACCCTAAAACCTAGGATGATCAAGGACTTATGATCCTAAATAAATAATTAAAAATATAATTTGAATAAATTTTATTCAACTCTAGAAAATTTTAAAATTTCTTAAAAATCGAATCATAACCTACAAATTAATTTGAGAATCAAGCCCTAAAAAGAACTTTATATAAAATAATTCCCTTATTTTCACTTATAAGCCATGTTATATATGGATAAGTTGTAAACCCTACTTTTTAGTGGACTTATGATTCAACTAAGAGTACTTCCCAAATGATTCTAAGGATAAACTAAGCTAAGAATTCAAGTTTACATTTAAAAATGAATTTAATTTTTCAATTCGAAACCCTATTATCGATAAAACTCGAATACGAGAACCATAAACTCTAAACCTAAAACCATAAAACAATTAAGGACTTATAATCCTAAACGGCTAATTAAGAATTTAATTTGAAAAACTTTATACAACTCTAGAAATTTTCATAATTTTATAAGAATTAAATCATAACTTATAAATCAATTTAAGAGACAAAATGCAAAAAAAATTTCATATGAGACAATCTCCTTATCTTCATGTATAAGATTTGTGCACAAAAATAAATAAATCAACCAATCATCCTAAATAACTTATCAATTGATAAATATAAACCCTATTTTTAGTGGGCCCATGATTCAATTAAAAGTACCGTCCGAATGTTCCCAAAAATCAATAAAACTAAGAACTTAAGTTTACATTTAGAAACAAATTAAATTTTTTCAATTCAAAAACCAATTATTGAGAAAACCTGAGCTTGAAGAACTACAAGCTCTAAACTCACCTAAGACCCTAAACCCTAAAACAATTAAGAAATTTTAACCCTAATTAATTAATCGATAATTTAATTTGAATAATTTCATTCAACTTTATAAAATTTCACAATTTTATAAAAATCAAATCATAAATTACAAAACAATATAAGATAAAAAAAAAAAACCTTAAAGCAATTTCCTATAAGACCAACCAATCACCTTAGATAACTTATCAATTGAGAGTTGGAATCATTTATCAATTGATAACTTATCAAAATTTAGTGATAAGACATTTTCCTTATCACCCTTTCACTTATACTACATATGGATAATTTTTCATAAGATTTCACATACTTAACTTCATTAAATGAGATAAGAAAATTCCATGACCCCAAAGGACACTAAATGGCATATTTGAACAAGGAGAAGAGGGAGGCCATACTTTTGTCTTTTAACCATCAATCACTTTCTCTTATACACCACTATTCACTCTTTAATGCTTACATCATCAATAGTTGCAATTATTGACTTTTGTGTAAGCTACAATAATCAATTAAAGCTTTTTGTATACACTTTTTCTCTCATTTAAAAATCTGCCACTCTCTCCCTCTTTCACTCTCATTTTCACTTCCTTTTCTCTCACTTTAAATACAAATCAAAAGAAGGAATTCAACCCCACAAAAATCCTCCATTTGACCACTACTTCTAAGTCCCACTCACGGCACTCCCATTTCTTTTTCTTGTGTCATTTTCTTCAAACATCTAAGCTCTTTTAGAACCATTAGAACCTTCCACAAACCCCACTCCAAAGGATCAAACAACTCGGGTTTCCAAAAGGTTGCAAAAGGAGGGAGCAAAGTTAAGAGCTTAAGTGGAACCTTTGTGTACAACCACCATATTTCGCTTTAAGGATGGGTAAGGGTTTCTTGTGATCAGTAGGTTAGTGTTTATGTTAGGAGACTTTGATTTTTTGAAGATATGAGTATGATTTAAGTTGTTATAAAATAAAGACCATCCTAAGAAACAAACTCATGAAACCCTTACATGAAGTTGAAACATGAGCATGTAAATTGGTGTTTTGTAAAGAAACTTGTTTAACATTTTGAATGGAAGATTTTAAGTTAAGAAAATCTTGAAACAAGAACTTGAATAGAAGATGAGCAAGCTGGACGTGAGGATTCAAAAGTCATTTGGATGTTGATTTTATTTCCATTAAGTTAAACATGCTCAAATCTAGACTTAAGTTAAAGGAAAATTCATTACATGAAGTTTTATGAAAAAACCAACTTTGTATATCATGAGCTATGATATGGAAGTTGTAATAAGTGTAAGATCTTCTATTTCTTTATGTGAAGCATGAGTTAAAGAATCATCTTATGGAAGAAAAGTTAAGTTAAGATTTGGGTATAAGTAGTTTAAGTGCATAATCTAACACCTAAACTTAAGGAAATGATGAAACAAGTTGAAAAACCAAGTGAGAACCCCTTAGATTCATCACGACCAAATCTGGAACATAACTAAAAGCCACTTAATAATATGATAAAACCAAGTTAACAAAGTAAAAATATCAACCAAAGCAAGTATACAAAACCTAAAACTCAAAATCAAGCCTAAAACTCTCAAATCAAGCCTAGAACTCTAAGTTGGGCTTTCATTAAAATTTTGACCAGCACTTTAAAATATTAAAAGAGGTTGTTTTGGAGCCCACAAAAAATCCACCTAGGGCTCCATAAGCTTACCAAAGTCACTAACTTTAGTTTGAACAATAAACAAGTCCATTTAACAACTTAAGCCCACGAAAGAGCCCATGAAGTGGTCATTAGCCTTAAGAGTATAAATCAAAGTTATAAATATGATCTTAAGGAGTCTTTTGAGCTTAGGGTAAAATCTTAAAACCAAGTCTAAAGGATTTCTCAAGTTATCAAAAAGCCCATTTACTAAACAAGGCCCAAAAGTACTCCAAAACATGAGGATCACTATTGTTCTGACCCATGGGTAGTTTTGTGTGCCTCATCACAAAAATATAACCTCACCATGTTAAAGTACACTTGAAAATGATGAAGATTGACTATAAGATCATAAAAATCGGATTTAAAATGAGAAAATTATACTCGATTGAACTTTTAAGTAAAACTGGGAAAAAAATTATGAAACCAAGTCAAAAGTATAACTTAAAGGGCTTTAGCTTAGTTTTCTAGGTTTTATTTCAAATCCTTATAGTATTGCATTTGCGATATCCAAAGGACTCAGCTTTGGGGAGACGACCTATCCCAGATTATTTTGATTGATCTGCATGGCTGAGTAAGTAAATTCCCGATGACTCTTTATTTGATTTTGCTTACAGAATAGATGCACCTAAACATATATATATATATAAATTTAAATGCTTGTGGGATATGGGAAATGCATGTGTATGAATTTATGGATGAATGCGATGGCTCGTTAATTATATATAATAGTGAGAATTTTTTATGCTAATTTATACGTATAAATTGTATGGAATGAAATTGTCTGATCATCTTGAAAATGAAGTTAATCACTTATACGATTAAGAAATTAAAATGAATTTTGCATTCCCCATATTGTATACGAATAACACTGACTACCGCTTCACGTAGAAGATGGGAAGGAACTCATAGGAGGACATATCTCCTACAGGATTGGGTACTAACTATGTCATCATATATATTGAGTCTCTATCCTAAGTTGATGGGCTTACTAGGCGCTGAGAGACGCTAACTATCGGCAAAGGGCCCAGTCTTATGGCTTTTGCTTTGGGAGTATGTTTGTGGATTGTGGAAGCCACCACACTACTAAACTTGGGATTTTAAAAATATGATTTGCTATTCAGTAAAGAAAATATATACATATATATATAGTTTTGTTTTGGCTTAAGCACAATAATGCAAATGAAATAAAACCCAAGGTCTAAAACTCGGATTTTGGTTTGGGTCAGTTAATTATCTCCAAATCCCGACTACAAGAGGTGTAATTCTAAGTTGTATGCAGTTCCTAAGTCAATGCATGTGTTGTTTGGCATATTGATTGTTCATGCATTCATATGATTATACATTTAATAAATTTCTGTCATGCGGTATTGATGGAGGTAATTATCTCACTAAGCGTAAGCTTACACCCCAACAGTTCTTTTCCTTGCAGGTTGATCGATAGTTGGGAATGGGATATGAATCGAGTGCAGAGTGCTACCATTGAATCAATATGATGAAAAGCTTGTGTAGTTAATTCGGAATGCTCTGAAAAATGACTAATGTCTCAATTAAGTTTAATATCTTTAATAAGTTTAGAATTTTCTGGAATTGTCTATTTTATTTCACTATTTTGGTAAGGGATACCAATTCTCTACGGTTATAAGGAATTGTGAAAAAATGGTTATCCATAATTATTTATATTATATAATGAGTCAATGAACTAAAATTGAAGACCCTAGTGAATAACTAAAATTAAAGACCCTATTATATCATGGGTGTACACATGATATGGAAATTCTAGGTAATACTACTAGGCTCCTCTTAGTGTCCATTTTATTATCATATCTTATGGAAGTGAAAAGCTAAATAATGAAGATATTTTATTCTACACCTAGATTATATACCTATTTGCTATTTCCAAAATAGTTTTCTCCTATTTCTTGAGCTATCAACAAAAAATAAGTTTTATAGATATTTATTATGCCCTAAAAATAATTAATTAAATAACTCTAAAAATAAATAATAACGTTAAATGAAATAAGGCACACATTGCAACCGAAACATCAAATGAAATAGCACCATGTTACCTTTCAAGATCATAAATTTATGAAGGTCATACCTAACCCAGAATTTGCTCACTTTCACCATCCCATTGTCTTACAAATCATTTTCCTATGAACTTATATTATGATGCTAGTTAAGTTGTAATACCCTAAACTCAGGATGTTATAATTCACCACGTGTCACTACTTGAGAGTAACATGCTAAGGCTCTAATTAAAATTTTATAATCTACAAACATACTCCTTATTCTTCAAATACTCTAAAAAAATTAGATCTTCCATTGAATTCAGGAAGATTCATAAACAAATCTCTTCAATTCTCAACCAAATAATAATTATGCATAATTTCAAAACTCTAGTTAAGTATTATCTAGCATCAATTTTCATCATATGGCCACTCTCCCTATCTAGATAAAAGGGATACGAATCTCCAAAAATTAATACAGTTCACATGCTCAACTAAATTCCTACAACCAAAAAAGAAAATAGATAAGCTAATACCCACTATATGAACATTACAAGTACATGCGCATGCTACAAAACAAATGGCACATGCATTTAATGCATATGTTAACGATCAATTTAATCATCTTTTGATTTAACTAATAAGTAACATAGGGATATTACATACATATATATATATATGTATATATTATACATACATACAAAAATAAAAAAGAATCTGGTAGGTAGCTTCTTGATGCCAAGCCTTCGTCAACTTTTGTTTTTACATCCCCTTTGTACCATGAAACTATATTTTATGATTTATTTGTTAGCTAGCAAAATACTCACCTATGTCATGAGAGTATAAAAAAATTAACATGATAGATATAGTAGTTATGAATGCATAAACAAGTGGTGGAAAATGTAGTGGAAATGTGAAAATGGACCTAAAAGATGGGAAGTAGTAGAGATATAGGTAGCATGGTATAACAAGTAGTGGTCTTGTGGGTAGTTACTTAAAAATAATGGTTATATAAGTTTCATTATTGTTTAATTAAATTAAAATACAATATTATGAATAGATTATGTAAGACAGCAAAAGATGTGTTGCTCTTTATCTATATAAAAATATAATGAATGGATGTTATCAAGAGAAGTTGAAGGATATTCTAGTAATTTGATTAATATATATTATTTCTTGAAAACATTTAAGACATCGATATGGCAATTATGTAAAGCCCTTGGGGCTTATATAATATATATATATATATGTACACACATACACACCCTAATTGTCACCATCGGCCTCAGAATTCTTAAGTTGAAAAATGCTACTATGAGCCCCATCTAACTATTATTGAAAACTATCACCTCTAACCCTAATACCCCTAAATCTGCCCCAGATCAATTTTAAGTGGCAAAGACAATGGTATATAAGGATCATCGGGGTGCCCCTTAGGGATTTGGTATCTAGCCCTTAACATAAGCTTTGCATAAGCAACATACAAATTATTAATACTCAAGTTTTAAATAATTCCATTTAATATTTTAATAAGAAGTACAAGCAACATACAAGGTAAATATTATCTGACCCAATGCCAACAGAAGCAAATGACATAAAAATTGAATCACCTCTATGTCTAATGTATTACCCAAAGTATAAATGCTTTTACTAATCTATTCTTAAGTTCCAAGTTACCAACTCTTTCCTTGATTAATCCTACTCTAGCTTAGTTTTGTTGTAGGATGAACTATGATCTAAGTTAAAGGTCCTTAAATAAGGTTTTATAAGGTGTTATAATTACTTAAATTTTGTAAATTAATAATAAATATAAAATAAATGAAAATTAAATAGAATAATAGAGAAAGAAAGATCATTGTCATGTTTATGGCCATGATGTTGGTCGTAAACTTTGAACATGTTTCAAACACACTCGACACAAGTAATACTCAATGTAAGTAAGGTTCATGGGCATGTTCACACTCATGTCATGAACTTCCTATGAACTCCAATATGCCCTCAACACTCCACAACGCGATCATAATCTAAACAGAAAAGTTACCTAAGTGTTATATAATCATGACCATGGGCATAACCCTTGCCTGTGTTCCTTCAACCCTTGTTTCCTTTATCACAATCTTCAATAAGCTCCTTCAAACTTAACCCTTTCATTCCAAAGCCTTTACAATAATAATGAGAAGTACTTAGGTGTACTTCCTCGAAACAACAAATCTATACATTAACAATAGAAACAACTAAAACTAGTATAGACCTTGATTGATCACTTAATTAGAGCCTTTGAATAATCACCAATGTCAAACTTGCACCGCAATCTCCAAAAAAACCTTTTAAATATAAATCCTCTATGATTAGATACAATAACTACATATTCCACAATTAGGGCAATTGTGACCTAGCTTTCGAAAAAAGAAAAAAAAAAAAACAGGATTCTTAATTGACATCTCTATTTTATTGTAGAGAACTCTGTTACTATCAAAGAGTGAAAAGCATATGACTTTTGGATTAAGCGGCATTTATAAGTAGGGTTTATGTCTTTTTCTTGTTTTTCAAAATTGCTCCTTAGCTTGGGCAAATAGCTTAATCACTAGAATGCCACTATATATAAAACTTCTTTATTATTATTAAATTTTATGGTGTTTACAATGCTACTGCTAAAATGGGTCTTATGAAGTCCCAAAAACCTGAAGTAATTAAAAATAATGATAGAGATATATAAATATTCATAATCATAAAATTTTTAAATTTTAAGTCACATCATAATTATAAACCAATAGATTAACTTGAAATTGGACTGACGACAAAAATATAACTGAAAATGAAATAAGAAATATAAAAGATGTGATAAATGGTATCACAGAGGCAATAGAGTAGATAAATGAATATTGGTCCAAGAACATATAGGTGACCAATACAGGCATAGCATGGATAAATGGATTGTAAAAAACCAATAGCTATAAATGCCCATAGGCAATAGATCAACTTGGATGAAACACTAAAGCTCTGTTCCCATCAGGTGGAGTTAACTAATTTGATTAATGAGTAAGCAATTTAATAAAATAAAATTAAAACTAAATGGCCCAAAGGCCAATCCCCACTACTGCGAATCTAAAATGAGATTAGATTGTAAATAACCATAAATAAATATACTATATTAAGTCATCTCTATCTCTCCTTTCCATCAGCTAAACTTTCGTCGTGGCAAGTGCAATAGCTGATATGGATACTAGTTTCATACACTATTTCTTCATCACTGAAATCACATCACATCGCATGCAATGATTGTATAGAGGAGATGGGTATGCTGTTGAAGGAATCTCCAGTTACAATAGGCGGAAATAGAGTTTATTTCGAGAGCAATGATCACCCTGATGATCGTCAAATCCCTCGGTTTGTTAATCTAGAAGCACTGGCTCCTATTTTGGAGTCAATATACTGTTAAAAGAGGATACACCTAACTCTATGCATTAAGAAATAAAAAAAAAAAAAAGATAACTGTGGTTTTGTTAGAAATAAAGATTTCAATAGGCATGATGGATGATCTTATAACTTAATAATATAAATATTGAAATTATAAATAAGATATCTATTTTTCATTATAATTACTAGATAATACTTTTCATTAATAACTTCTCCTAAAGTTTTATATCTTCTTTGTCAATAAACATGAGTTTTGTCGAAAATTTAAACTTTAAGAATTTTTTTTTATCAAATTATTATAATTTGATAAAATAAATATATAATCATTAAAATTTTGATATGAAAATAGCTATCAAATCGATTCATTTGCAACTTAAAATTGGACCAATCAACTTACACACATCATTAGAGTTTCTTTAGTCATTTGCATTAGCTTCTAGGTGCTAGAAGATTGAGAAAAGGGGTAATGTCCACATGATTCGTAAATTTTCAAAATTGAAGTCATATGCAGGCGATATAAGTGTATATTTTACCCACTAATCTTAATCTTATATTTTGTATGTAATTCACAGTGCTTTTATCAATTACCATAAAAGTAATAAATTACAATAAAGATACCACGAAATATATTAGATGACAAATTCAAGACAAGAAAATCGAAATGACTATCAAATATTGTTTTACACTTAGTTAACATTACCTTAACTACATGCTTGTCATAGATTTTAAATCAGTTGAGTGATATAGGTATGGTATAGTTTAATGGCTTGTGAAAAATTAATAGGCAAGAATGCCAGTAGGCAAAATATAGAATCTAAATGAAACACTAAAGCGCATTGTTCCCATCAGGTGGAGTTAGTTAACTGAATCATCGAATAAACAATTTAATAAAACAAAAATTAGAACATCATGGGTTGGGGCTAATCCGCGCTCCCCACGCTTCCAAAACGAAATTAGATGTCAACTAACATTAAATAAATACGTCCTCCTATATTATCTTTTTTTCCACTCCATCAACTACACTACAACAAATTTGACCTCATAGGGCGGTTCTTAAGGGACGGTTTCACTAATGGGGCAGCTAAAACATCCACCCCATATGTGTCATGGGCGGATTCCGTCACTCGACTCCGTGCGGCACTTAGTGTTCCTGACCTTACTAAGGAAGGCTAAGTCAGCCTGTAACACACTCACAATATTAGAGAAAGAAAGTAGAGAGCGAAACTCTGATAGTATACTGTATTCACTCAAATAACTTGTGTGTTACATCTGAGGGGAATACCCCTATATATACAGAAAGTCTTTACAATCTAATGGTTAAAATCAATTCGATCTAATGGTTACAATTGATTCTCAACTACTACATTCACCTACCCTCACCTACTACTATACAAGATTCTGGACTTTTCTAGAACCTTCTAGAGTTTTTCATCATCTAGAAGCTTTTAATGGGCTTAGGCTTTCGTCTTTGGGCTTTAGGAACCTCCTAAGAATGGCCCATTTCGGGAGGTCCGTAACATTCTCCCCCGCTCAATCCGACGATGCCCTCGTCGCTCCTTCATCGTGGAACTGTCAAATCTTGTCTTTAAATTGCTACAGTACTTCGACTGGTTTCCAACTAGCTTCACTCTCTAGTCTTCCCTTCCACATTACCATATACTCATGTCTGGAAGTTTGTCCATGTCTCTTCACATGTCTATCGGCTATGATCCATTCCATTTCCTTATCAAATGAATCTCGTACTCCTATTAGGGCCCTTTGTGATATAGCTCTTATAAGGTCTTCCTCATCTTTGTGGAATGGTTTTAGCATGCTCACGTGGAAAACTGGGTGGAATTTCAGTTTGGATGGAAGTTCCAATTTGTAAGATACTCGCCCCACTCGTTTCACAATTGGGAATGGACCATCGTATCACCTCATTAGACCTTTATGTAGTTGTCCCTTCATACGTTGTATCAAATATAATGTAACAAGCACTTGGTCACCTACCTGATATTCCATCGGCCTCCGCTTCTTGTCTACAATCTTCTTCATTCTCTTGATAGCTCGGTTTAAGTATGTCTGAGCTAAGTCGTGATTTTCTTGCCATTCCCTTGCAAATTTATATGCGGGAGGGCTGGACCCCATTTATCCTATTGCCACTGTATGAGGAGTTAAGGATTGCCTTCCTAGAACGATCTCGAAAGGACTCTGTCCGATGGACTCATTCTTCTATAGGTTAAACGAGAACTACGCCACATCTAACAACTTGGTCCAATTGTGTTAGTTAGCCCCTACAAAATGCCTTAAGTATAATTCCACTAAAGCATTCACTCGCTCTGTCTGACCATCCATTTGGGGATGCAAACTAGTTGAAAAGTTCAACTCGGATCCCAGAAGTTTGAACAGTTCTGTCCAAAATTTCCCTATAAATCGCCCATCTCGATCACTTACGATGTTTCTTGGCAGGCCCCAATGCTTTACTATATGTTTCAAGAACAACTGGGTAGCTTCATATGCTAGGCATTCCTTTGTTGCTGGGAAAAAGTCGCGTATTTTGAGAACCTGTCTACCACAACCATGATTGTACCATATCCTTCCGATTAGGGTAAACTTACAATGAAGTCCATGGAAACACTTTCCCATGGCCATTCAGGAATGGGAAGAGGCTCTAGTAGTCCCGGAGTTGCCTTGTGTTCAACTTTGTCTTGTTGGCACACGAGACAAGTTCGGACATAGCTTTCAATATCTGCCCTCATGTGTGACCAAAAATACTTTTCTTCCACTAAGGCTTGGGTATGGTACATTCCTAGACAACCTGCCCATTTAGAATCATGACACTCTCTAAGTATCTCCCTTCTCAAATTCGAGGAATGGGGCACATAAATTCGTTGTCCCTTTGTATATATTAGTCCATTCTCTTGCCAAAATCTCCTTGTCTTCCCTTCTTGACATTAGATCAATAGAGCTTTAGCTTGCTTATCACTCTCCATCCCCTCTTGGATTCTATCAATGAGGTTGCTTTCAGGTTTGCTGATGGCTGTCAACTCAACCCTTCGGCTCAAAGCATCCGCCACAACATTAGTCTTACTTGACTTATGTTCAAGGTCGAAATCAAATTCTATCAGGAAAACCTGCCATCGGGCTTGCTTAGGAGAGAGCTTCTTTTGAGTCTGAAAATAGCTGGTGGTCATATTGTCAGTCTTGACCACAAACTTCTTCCCTAACAAGTAGTGCCTCCATACCCGAAGACAGTGTACTATCGTCGTCATCTCCTTTTCATGCACTGGATATCGCTTCTCTGTGTCATTCAACTTTCAGCTCTCAAATGCCACGAGGTATCCTTCTTGCATTAAAACCCCTCCAATAGTAAAATCACTAGCATCAGTACATACCTCAAAGGGTTTGCTAAAGTTGGGAAGGAGAAGGACCGGCTCCTTAGTGATTACCATTTTTAAGGTCTCGAGTGCCCGTCGTCTCTCTGTACTCCAAATCCAAGGGGTATCCTTTTTGAGTAAGTCCGTCAATGGGCTTACTATCTTCGAATAGCCCTTAATGAATCTTCTATAATAATTTACTAAGCCAAGGAAGGATCTCAGCTCAATAGGCTTGGTGGGTTCCTTCCAATCCCAGATGGCCCGCACCTTTCCTTCGTCCATTCTAATCTTTCCTCTCCCCACTATGTGACCAAGGAACGTCACCTCTTCTTGTGCAAAGGCACATTTCTCTATTTTCACATATAGATCATTCCTCCTCAAAGCTAAGAATACTGAGCGAAGGTACTCTATATGTTCCTCTAACGTCTTACTATAAATCATAATGTCATCCAAGTACACTTCTACAAATTGATCAAGAAAGGGGGCTAAAACACGATTCATAAGTGTACAGAAAGTAGCCGGGGCATTGGTAAGGCCAAACAGCATGACTAGGAATTCAAAAGCACCATACCTTGTAACACAAGTGGTCTTGGGTTCATCTCCTTCTACAATCCTCACTTGGTGATATCCCGAACGTAAATCCAATTTGGAGAAGTATCTAGCTTCTCCCAACCTGTCGAATAGATCTGATACCAATGGAATGGGATAATTATTCTTTATCGTGACCTTATTTAAGGTTCGATAATCAATACACATTCGGAGTGATCTATCTTGTTTCTTCTGAAAAAGTAGGGGAGCTCCAAAAGGTACCTTTAAAGGCCTAATGAAACCTGCTTCCAGTAATTCCTTCAATTGTCACCTCAATTCTTCTAATTCTGGAGGTGACATCCTATATGGGATGGCGGCGGGCGGCCTGGCTCTAGGTTCCAATTCTATCACATGGTCTACCTCTTTTCTTGGTGGTAACTTCTTAGGCAACATTGGCGGCATTATATCCTTAAATTCTTCCAATATTTCCCCCACTTAAGGTGGAACACTTTCTTGACCACTAGTCTCTTCCCTAACTTTTAAGGCAGCCAAGTAAGTGACTTCATTCTTCTTAAATCCCTTTTCCAATTGCATAGCCGATAGGAATTTGGTGGCTTGGCCTACCTTTCTTACGATAGGCACCACACAGTGTAAGTTGTGATCAAGCACACAAATGCAATTAGCCCATGGCACGATAAGTGCATCAATGCGATCTAAGAAATCCATCCCAATCACAAACTCAAAATCATCTATTGGCACTACTTCAACTATCTCCTTTCCCTGCCAACCCCCAATACGGAGCTCTATCCCCCTGGCTACTCCAATAGTGGGAACTTCTTTTGAGTTAACTGTTTTGAGCCATGTTTTGGTCTCCTCCACTTTTAGCCCCAACTCCTTTGCTGCCATATCAGAAATAAAGAGATGAGATGCTCCTATATCTACGAGGGCATTAAATTTCTTACCTGCTACCGATACTTCGGCATACATCAATCCTTTTCTTTCATTGACTTGAGACTTCATAGCACTGAGTAGACGAACTGACCCTAACTGGGCCTCATCCCCATCATCTGAGCTTTCACCTACTACTAGTGCCGCCAATCTCTCTTTCTTCGGACACTCCCTGGCATAATGGGGTCCATTACAGAAATAACATTTCAATTTACGGGGTTTCCATCTTTCCCCGTCTCTCCCTTAACGAGTTCTTCCTCGATCATTATCTCTTTCTTCTGCTTTGGTTTTTCCTTTGGAAGAACTCCCACTCTTCTCCCTTTCAACTCCCCCTTTCAACTCTCCCTTTCCATCTTCCCCCTGTGATCTTAGGATTAGTCTTCCGAAATTCCATTAGGCCTTTAGCAACTGCTATAGCCTTGGAAATGTCTTCCACTCCCCTTCGCTCTAGCTCTAATTTAGCCCAAGGCTTTAAGCCATCCACAAACATCACCAAAGCATCTTCTTGGTTAAGGTCTGGGATCTCCAACATCAACTCTGAAAATTTCTTTACATATTGTTTTATGTCACCCTTATGGGTTAGGTGACGCAATTTCACCTTTGCTTCCTTAGCAGCATTTTGGGGGGAGAATTGACCCTTTAACTCTTATACAAAGCTATCCCAGGTGTTGATATCAACCGCCCTCCTGCGCCACCATACCATGGCGGAGTCTTTCAGATACATGGCAGCAGTACGTACCTTTCCAGCATCATCTAAGATTCCTACAGCATTAAAGTATTGTTCCAATCCCCATAAGAAGTTATCTACTTCTCGAGCAGACCGCATCCCGTTAAAGTACTCTGGCTTTGGAATATCAACCCTATGGCCGGTCTGGAGGGTCATTCCATTTGCAACAGCGATTCGGCAAGCTGTCAATTGCATCTTGAGATCTTCAATCTCTTGACGCATGGCTACTACCACTGCATCAATCTTAGCTTCATAAGCTTCTTCCTTAGTTTCTAAGGCCGTGACACGGGCTTGGAGAGCATCACCCTTCTCTTCAATAACATTTCCATGCTGCTTAAGCTCTTCTATAGCCCGATTCAATGCTTCTTGCAATTCGCCTCGGAGTTCTTCCTCTATTTCCTCAAGATTATCTTGAGACTCATCAAATTGTTCCTTGGCCTCAGCAATGCTTAACTCTGCCTTATCCATCCTATTAAGGAGAAAGTTCAATAAGTCCCGAGACCTAGCCCTTTGCCTGGTAACACGGCGATCGTCATGGTCAACCAACTCATCGACCATTGAAGTATTGTTTTCTCCTCCAGATGATATCTTCTCCATAAGCAATTCCTTTTTTTTTAGGCTCTAATACCACTTGTCACGGGCGGATTCCGTCGCTCAACCCCGTGCGGCACTTAGCGTTCCTGACCTTACTAAGGAAGGCTAAGTCAGCCTGTAACACACTCACAATGTTAGAGAGAGAAAGTAGAGAGAGAAAATCTGATAGTATACTGTATTCACTCAAATAACTTGTATGTTACATCTGAGGGGAATACTTCTATATATACAGAAAGCCTTTACAATCTAATGGTTAAGATCAATTCAATCTAATGGTTACAATTGATTCCCAACTACTACATTCACCTACCTCTACCTACTATTATACCAGATTCTAGACTTCTCTGGAACCTTTTAGAGCTTTTCATCATCTAAAAGCTTTTAGTGGGCTTGGGCTTTCATCTTTAGGCTTTAGGAACCTCTTAAGAATGACCCATTT
Organism: Lumnitzera racemosa; assembly: GCA_024138005.1. Lineage (NCBI taxonomy): Eukaryota > Viridiplantae > Streptophyta > Magnoliopsida > Myrtales > Combretaceae > Lumnitzera > Lumnitzera racemosa. The sequence continues at coordinate 71,136,370 of JAMXBC010000007.1, read as the reverse complement.
CGAGAGCTCCGTAACATATGTGGGGTATAGTGATAGGCCCAAAGGGCGTTGTTAACCGCTGTAACAGAGAGTGTACCCTATTATAACTTTTATATGACGGTTTCATCCACCATCAAAATGTTTTTTATATATCCTTCTAGGCTCCTTGCGAAGACACAAGTCCTATAATTCATGAAAAAGATACAACATTCATTTTAGCCATACATAATTTTAATATACACAATATATATAATCTTTTTTCATTGTCATAGAATTATAATCAATACAAATTACCAACAACATTAAAAAAATATGTCAATCGATAAACAATTCAATTCACATACTCGTACTGGTTGAGATTCAGAATTTGGTGTAGGGGTAAATGCTCAACATTTGGTGCTAATGACCTAATCTCTAAGCTTAAAGTTAAGGGTCTATGATCAGAACTTAGTATTGATGATGTACCATTTGAATTTAGGGTCCATAAGTCATTTAAACGATTCTATGAAGGCTTAGAAGGATTGTGGCCTTGCTGTAAAACTTGCCTTAAAAGTGTTTTGACCTCACATACTTCTTCTTGTATTGTATCAAATTTTGACTTATATTCCATTTTCATCATATAACTGGTAGTACAATTAAGTATGGTACCACATATATTTGTAAGAGTAATGCTCAAGCCATATATACAAACTTGCCTAGTCTTTTCTTTGCCTATTACTTGAGAGTAAACATCATCCTTAATGGTACTAGTGTTGTTTTCTGAAGCATTAGATCTTAATTCCTCCGTAGTAGCCTATAAATTGATAAGAAATGAAAATATTAATAACTTACTTAAATTAGTGATAATGTATCAAATAATAAGTGAACTTACAATAATTTTGCTTACTGCATTTGCTAAAGTTCCATCTTTTTTTGTCTAGCAAGTGATAAACATATGCTCACGTGTTGTTAGATGACCTAAATCTTTTTCCTATAAACAGAAAGTGTTAATGGATATTATGATAGACACTTGTATTGATTAGATGCAATCACTCCAATATTTTCATTGCTAACATGGAGGAAAGTCAACACATAAACCACTACAATCTTGAGAATCTATCATTGAAAATAGAAAACAACATAGTAAACCAAGACCTTTTAATATCAACATTTAAAGGAAAAAATTAGTGAAAATAGTAGTTGAAAGAAATTGCTCTTAAAATCAACATTTGTAGGAGAAAAAATGAAATTAAAAGTGAATTACTATTTTAGCCAAAATTTGTGGTTTATGAGAATGATAGGTTATCTCTTAATGAACCCTTATTTGTGATTTAAAATAAGGAAAATTAAGACTTTGGGACTAATTTTCAGCTTAGAAGACCAAAGATAGAATGATATTACACAAATAAATTACAAGATATAGTCTTGTTAAAGAAAAAAATTCTGTACATCTAAATAAAGTAGATAAGGAATTAAGTTCACTAAGTGAAACTTGGTGACATGTGATCAAGCAAGAACATTCATACTTGTACGACTAAATTGAAAAATTCCTTATTTGCTATTTTCTATACATATTGGCAATGGAAGCTAAACTTGACTATTAGCTATTTCAATCCCTAAAAAGCAAAGTATTAAACATGGAGACGTGACTATTTTAGCAAGAGCTATTGCTAAGGTGCTTCTTTTTTTCCTTATCTTTTCTTCTAATCTTTAACTTTTGAACAACAAAAGAACATCATCTTCATCCTTTACATACCTTGACAGTCCACAAACATGACATTCCTCATCATACTCATATTCTTTCCAATATAACTTTCAGTCATTGGGACATGCATGAATTTTACGATAGTTAAGACCTAAATTACCGACCATCTTTTTAGCCTCATAATATGAGTTTGGTAACTTTTCTCCAATTGGCAAAACCTCTTTCAAAACTTAAGTAAATCATATACCGATTTATTACTCCATTTATTCATACACTTTAAATGGAACAATTGTACAATAAAGGAGAGCTTTGAGAATTTTGTACACCTAGGATACGGTTCTAGCTCAGCATCTTTTAACAATTTGTAAAATATCTAGGCTTCTTCATTAGGTTCACTATCCCTAATATCCCTAGTATCTTCACTAGTGTCTTAAACATGGACTCTAAATGCTTCGTGTAATATAATTTGAGTGTCTTCAACGATGACTCTATCATCCTCAAAATTAGAACTCCTTTCACCATCAGTGACAGGCAATATAGATAATAAACTTTCTTCATGCAAAACCCATTATTCAAAACCCCTCATAAAACCATCACAGAGTAAATGTACTCACACATCCTCCTGTGTTACCTATTTAACATTTCTACACTTTCTATACGAACATATGATCTTTCCATCAACACCATCACTAGCAAGCCTTCTCCTTAGATAGTTATTCAATCCAACTATGTATTTCGTACTACATCTTGATTCATAAATCCAAGGCTTATCCATCTCTACATGAAGTTAATGCATTAAAATTAAGTTAATTAAATTTGATGTTTTTTATAAGACAATTTCATTTGCAATCAAACAAATAATCTTGAACATTTAATCGTCAAGATAGTACCGGCTATACGAGGCCTAAGTGGTGCATAAGATTGAAATAACTTTAACTCAAATCTAATTATGTAGATAATTCTAAAGGAAGTAATATATTTTTTGTCCTTACACAACTATAATATAAAACGGAGAGCAACTCTATAGCAATATACTTTTAAAAAATAATCAATGTTAACCCTTTCATCACATAGAGAACTTAGTAAGGGTTATCTTTATAATGGAATTAAACAATAAGTAAAATACAAACAAGACAGCAGGATAATCATCTCAAAGACAAAATTATGTCAAATAACTAAATTAAAGATATATAAAAGAATATATAAAGAAAACATACATTCATAAGGGATATCAAAGGAAGTGTTCAGGATAGAGTAAGATATAAGAATAGACATTTAATATACAATTAGAAATAGCCTCTTAAAGTTATAACATGAACCCAATTGAACTTAAAGTTAATTAATTAGATGATATATTAATTGGTACATAGTTGTTTAAATTTTGAACTAATTAACGATAAATTAAAATTTTATTTATTATTGTTTTTGGGTAAGTTAGAAAGAATTTATTTATTAATAGAAAGGGAAAACAAGAGATACAAAGATAAGCAAAGGCCATACCTACAAATTGTGTTGCATGCTTATATGAAATGTAATGTTAGTTATTCTTCCAAAAGCATATTAGCAATGTCATTATTTGCTTTTACTGTTCCAAATTGAAAATTGTGTAAATGATATTTGTGTACTATGGCTTTTTGTTCCTTGTAGTTGGATTAAGAGGTACTCTTTTATTAACTTCTAAAATGGCTTTCATTTAATTTACTAAACTTGGAATGTAAAGAGAGAGGTGAGAAGTAAAGGGTAAATTCTCATTTCTTGTAAAATATTTGAGGCTTGATGTTATGTGGAGAAGGAAATGATTTCTTTGAAGTTAGAATTGGAGTGTTTTGTGTCTTTGAGAATGAAAATGAGACATTAAATGTAGTACTGATTTATTTTATAAAAAAGGAATGTCTCTTCCAAAATTAGGTACTCAAATATGCTAACAATTGTTAGAAGGACAAAATGTGTACGTGGAATGAAAGACAATTAGACAAGAAAAAGTATAGGAATCTCTTACCTTACCAATTTCATCAAATAGCTGACTAATAGTAATAAAAATGTAATAAATCATAGAGTCAGCCACTTACCTTAATCACTTCTCTAGTCACGAAAATCCTTCAAAACTCTGCTTAAATTGACAAATCCTCCTACAATAATAATATAATTTAGTTACTATCACATTACTTTACTAAATTATCTTATGGCTATTTCAAAGTTGTTGAAATTTTAGAATTTAGAATTATGAAAAGAAATAGAGGTTTAAAAAATTTTAAGGAAAGATTTCCTTACTGTAAATGAAAAACTAGAAGCTCCTCTTTTATTGTTTAAGTCAATTTTAGTTGTTGTAAACAAACACGAAAGATAAGTAATTGGAAATGATTTCCAAATTGTAAACATGGAAATTGTCTCATTTTCAACTAACACTTTCCTTAAAGATTAAACCATCATTTACTGTTAAAACCACTAATAAGTGTTGGAGGTAACTATGATAGTTCTAAGAATCCTAGGACAATAATTATAGAAAAGGTTAATAAAATCCTAAAAATATTTTTCACAAATCAAACCCATCCGGTCATAACGTATTCTAATCTATGAGTACAAAGTTGCAAACTGTACAAGTGTACAATAGTCATCATCAAGCTGCATGGATATGAAAAAGCCACTCATACACTTATACATAATTTATCTATTTTTATTTATTATACATAATAATCAAAGAGGAGATGAATTAATTACCATAATAAAATAGATGACCTTTAATGAGAGTTTGAATCTCTGAAATATAGCACCATGTATATAGTAAGCTCAATTTAGTGCAAATTTCAAATAATAATAATAAAAAAAAAGAATAAAAGAAAAGGAAAAAGGGATAGATTTTCAAAATGTATATCTTAGATGGAAAAAAGACCATAATATATAATGTGTGAAGCAATCAAGGATTTTGGATTTGACTAATGAAAAATATAGCAAGTTAGGGGTTAGATACGCATGCAGATTACCAAATGCGAATCAGGATATACGGTAATGGTTCACTTATACGACACCGTACAACACAACACAAGACAACACAGAACATAGAAAATAGATATTGAGATTTCATTAGTCCTTTAGAACAACAATTTGTTTCAAAGTTTTTCCACAAGAGGCAATTATTAGTTGGAAAATATTTTTTTTCCCCTAACAAATTATATCTTCATATTTAACTAATGGATATATATTAAAACATATGGATATAATAACATTTGACTAACAATTAAACTACAATCTTATATTGAAATCAAACCTTTTTCCTCTAAAATATCTATTAAAAACTCATAGTTGATTTCAGTGTTTATTCTACTATAGTCAACTATTCACCAGTCATGGAAAATATTGCACAGCAAAGAGTATACCATTCTACTGGCCAAGAAAAGTATAAAGTATACCATTCTTGTAATAAACTATTCTTTAAGTAAAGGAGACCGTTCAAATATATATCGATATATATATATGAGATTTAAAATGTATACATTGAGCATATCTAATTACAAGGTGGAAGGAAGAGTTTATTCTAACATTTAAATGAGTATATATTATGTTGAAATTTGTATTTCAAATAATTTTTAGTAGAACGATTTTTACTACATTATACTATCATACATGAACCTATCAAGATAACTCATCTCTTTCAAAAGACCTTTTAATAGTTTACACTAGGAATTCAATCCATTCCCAACATAAATTAATGTAGTAAATTGCTAAAAGCAATTATAGAAGTGTTTAATATTAATAAAGATTTGCATCCTCCAAATAAGAAGAGATTCAATAAGTGATACATGCTAAGTAGATATACATATGGTGTGTAACTCCGAACAATTTTTTAACACATAGCAACAGTGCTTGATGGTTTTTTAAAAAACTACTACTTAAATTGCTAAGAAGAAGACTCATGATTTCGCTTGTTTCTATAGACAATGAGTGCATTAGGCAAGTTAACCTCACTTCCCCTCAACATTTTCACACTTGTTAAAGACTTTGTTTCTGCTCTCTCTCTCTCTCCTAACTTCATATTTATATTTCTAGAAAAATATTTTTAATCAAATATGTGAATAAGTTGTCAAAGTTTAGAAGCAAATTTATAGGATCTAGAAAGTTCTTCACAGCAATGGTTTTTGCAATTCTCTTTCTTTTTTCTTCCATAGTCTTGAAGTTTCTTAAAACTAGAGAATAACGTAAGATTGGCAAAAGAAACACTTCAATTAGTAGCTGATAAGATACATGCTTCATTTTTAAAATTAAACCAAAAAATGTAAAACCCATAAAATTCTTCTTTTGTTTATAGCTAATCCAGTTCTATAAAAAGAACGGTTTGCTTGTGCATATGACCTTATAAAATCAAATTTTATAATTACAAAAAATTTCGTTTAGATTTTCCAATAAAAAAAAAAAGAAGTAAAGTCGATTAAAATTTTTTTCGTTATTGTCTACATCTAAAGTTTGCACAGCACTCTTCAACTATGAGAAATCAACTCAAAAGATTTCCAAAGTAAATATTGTAGGAAAAAAAAATAAAATAAACAAGACATAATGTACAAGATTAGATGATGTCTAAGCATTTTTAAATTGGAAGGTTAAGGATATGTAGAAGTGGAGGCCTCTATCTAGGTATAATAATCCAAATTTTATTACACAAATCAAAATTTTTTATCAAGGTTAAATTGTTAACAAATCCCATTATATTTTTTCTATGTGCAATTAACCCCTTTTACCTTTAAAATAAAGTATTTAGACATCTAAATCTTCAAAACTATGCATTTCAAACCTCACATAACAACTTTTCCCTTTAGAAAAATAAAAAAGTGATGTTAGTACTTTTTAGTTACGTCAATTAAGTACAAACTAGTAAAGTAGAGTCTAAATACATATTTTATAAAAATTTGGCATCTAAGCACTGAATTTCAAAGATAAAAAGTTTAAGCACACATGAAGTTGATAAAGGGGAAGCACTTAGAACTTTCATTTTAATCAATTGAAAGTTGATATCCTTTATTTATAATTCTATGTTAACATCTCGATTCTAAGTACCATTTACTCTCACTGACCAAGAATGACAACTACACAAAACATTAATAACGTTCACAAGTTTTGGTGATGAATGAGAATCAAGGAAATAACATTAACTAGATTATGGTACCCATTACTCCTAGAAAAGAGTATAATTAACTTCAAAAAACATATCCTTCTACTAATAATATACAATGATTTGTGTGCCAGCTGTATTTGTTGTAACAAAGCTTTCTCATACTATCTGAAAAAATTATGGCTTGATTTTATGTATATACTTACATATATATCCAAAGGCAGAACATTTCCTAGTTGCTCTTAACTCAATATTTAGCTAGAAAAGAGAGCTGGGATCAAGTGAAATGAAGTGATCACAGTAGACCAAAAACAAATGCCAATAGTAGTAGATCTGTAAATGAAACACCAAGAATAACAATACACACGAAAAGCATGTATGAATATGTTTGCCTTAATTGTGGTTAACCAAACATCAGTTCCCTGCTTATGTAGATATTAAGACCAAGTGTCCTAGAATTATGATATGTAAGAAGAAATTAATTAAAAGTACATTCTATATCATACTAAATAATAAATATATGAAGCAAAAAATCAAACAAAATAGCCAAATAAAGGATTGCTATATATATTTTAAACATACCAAAAGGTTTTATATTCAATAATATCATTTAGTACTTGACTAATCCAAATCCTGATAAAACATGGACATCCCCACAATCAATAGAAGATAGTTTAATAAAAGCACCCATAGCGAAAAAAGTAAAAAGAAAAAGATTTAATAATTAACTGCATCTTGTAGTTTGTGTTTATGAAATCCCTAAAGATAAGCAATGGTTATTGTTGTTCTCAGAGTCCCCTGGTTTTCCATAAATTTGAAAATGTTCATAAAAAATGAACATATGAATCAGCACATATTACAAGTGTCTTTATAATCTGACTATCAATAAAAAAAAAAAGAATTCGACGTCGCTCTGATGAGCACCAATGTGAAACAAAATATTGCATAATAAACCATATCTATTAAATTTTCTTGTACACCTAAAGTAAAAAGGTAACTACATGCAATCGGTTTTTTAATACTTACTAGTTGTGAAGTGTCCAACGGTGGAAAGAATATGATTCCTTAACAATTTGGATCAATGGGTCTTGAATAGAGAAACAATGCCAAAGTCCTTACGTTCTAGAAACCGATTTTTGAAAATATCAAAGAGCTTTTATGTTTTCCAATTTATCCAAGACTACTCTTCATTAAAGAAGCGATTTTTATTTTTGATATAAGTGTTTAGGGCTTTTGATAATGATTAGAAAGAGGGTCAAAGAAATTGATGAGAGAAAGAGATTAAAAGTCTACTGCATGAAGGAATTGCCTGAGTAGAGTGATCGAGTGTATGGAGTTCAATGGTCAATGTAAGGCATGGTTTTGACAAGGTGAGAAAAAGAGAGAGAGGAGAGACAACAATAGTATAGTATATTGAAACAGGAGAGGAGAGGAGAGGACACGGACGCTAATTAATAATTTATTCCCTTTTTTTTTATTAGGAAAATAGGTTTTTCTTATATTGAATATTTTAAGTTCCCTCTTAAATAATTAAAAATGTTGGATATTTCTTACATCGAATTTTTTAAGTTTCCTTTTAAGTAATTAAAAATATTAGATAGTTATGGATTCCTTTTGATAGATATCAATTAGTATGGTTTTAGTCTAACCATGCTAAAAAGCCTGCCTTATTAGATCAAATTTGTCGTAATGAACTTTATTCTCTCCCAAAATTGCATACAGCTGCTATCGATATGAATTCTGCACTCCGTTTCCTCGACATTGTAATCATACTTTATGTGATGATTGTGTACAAGAGATAGGTACGCTGTTGGAGGAATGTTCGGTTGCAATATTCAAAAATATACTTGGTTTTGAGAGCGGTGATCGCCTGAAGATCGTTAAATCCCTCGGTTTTGGCGATCCAGAATCTTTAGCTCTTATTCCGAACACTATGTTTGGCATCCATAAAAACGTATAGAAATAGAAAAAAACCAGCGAAATTATGTGTTTGATCATTAAAAGTGAGAATAGAATACGTTGAAATTGAGAGAAGTTAGTTAGTGGGAATATTTCCGCTTTTAATGCTTACAAGTTTCTCCCCAAAAGAGAAGAGAAAATGATGAATATGATTAAAAACTAAGCAGAATTATAAAAATATCCTTATAAGCAAAATTAAATGAGTAAATTTATGGGTATTTTTGTCTATCAATAGCATATTTCCTTCCGTTTTCATAATGTGAATCCAAATGAAAAATAGGTACTATATTGCTTTCTATTTCCATTCGTTTGATTACCTCTCATTTCCTTTCCATCCATATCTCCTCATTTTCATACTACTTGAATAACCAAACATACTGGAAGACACAAAGACTACAAAAGATGCTACAGGTACTCTCTTCGTGTTTAAAAATAAGAAAAATAATCACCATTAAGTATTCTTTTTTAAGCAATAGATTTCAGAAGTGAATATGATGAGTCATGTCTGGTCATTGTTCATAAGAAATGCCTTTGGTTGTTGGGTTGGGTTGGGTTGGGTTATTATCTGGTGGGTGTCTTCGTCATCGATGAACTTGAGTGTCGTCGAAAAATTAAATTTGTGATTTTCTATCAAATTGCTATAATGTTCAAAAATTGAATACGTGAAATTATGCTTGATTAATTTTTCTTAGAATTTTTGAAGTGTGAATAGCTACAGATAGATTTGTTTGACGCTAAATAGAACTGATCGACTTACGTACTGCATCAGAGTTCCTCTATCATTATCATTGGATTCTGAGCATTTGAAAGATTGAGAAAAATATTTGAGAAGGGATTTGCATTGTATATTTTATCAACTAATTTTAAATACTATATTCCGTGTGTGATTCAGTGTTTTTATTGATTTAATAGCATAAATGTAAAAAAATTACACAAAAGATGAGCCAAATACATTAGATGATAAATTCAAGATAAGGAAATCAAAATGGCTGTCAATTTTTTTTTTTTTTTTACAGTTAAAGTTAACATTACCTTGGGTCCATGCTTGCTATAGATTATAAATCAATTGAGCAATATTTAGAGAGGTAATTAGGTATAGCTTAGAAAAATGAATTGTAAAAAGTCAACAGACAGTAATGTAATGCCAGTGGGCAATAAATTTGCTCTGGAAGAAAAACTAAACCGCTGTTCCCATTAGGTGGAATTATCTACTTTGATTTCCTTGTCTTGAACTGAGTTACTTTCAATTTTCTGTGTGTGTGCGTGTTTTTTTTTTTTTTTAAACCTTTTTCCAGTGGCAAATTATGAGCTATGTCGTAAATCATGTAGTATTTTCTTTATAAGTGTGGGAAAATAAAGAAGGGAGGAGAATAATTTTTGCATGACTCAAGTGGGAAAGAAGGATTATTGACAGTCAATTGAAATGGATAGCTTTTACTGCAGTTGCCTCATTCTATTACATTATTGTCTTTTCTGTTAGGAGAAAAAAGGAGATCTATTTATATTTGTTTGCTGTCTCCTTCTTCTTGCATTCCTTCGAACAAGAGTCCAAGCAATCTTCCATTTTGTTATGACATCCTACAAAAACGTTAATAGTCGTTTATAAGTTTTGAAAAGTTTATTTACACAGTAATGACCAGGAGAATAGCTGCGAAAGATTTAACAGTTATGACATCTTAAAAGCAAATTAGTAAATAACTAGAGGAATCGTGCACAGGCATGGCAATGCCGCTCAACATGAAAGAGACCAAAACTGTTGAACGTTGTGAAATGGTTACAAAACTCGATTAGTCGCAGTGATTATAACAAAGTTGCTAATTTTTTCTGTACTTTTGTCATTGCACGTTGAGTCAGTTATTTATGTTATTCGTTTCACTAGAAATTATGCTACAAAGAAAACTACTACTACATCCACTATAATTGCAAGTTATAACTCATCTAATAGGTTAAGAACCTTTGAAATCAAGTGATATAAATTATATTCGAGTCTCCTTTTTCTTATGACAATTCATATATATATATATATATATATATAATCCAATGAAAAATTAAGAGGGCAGGCAATTCCCAAGGACTATCCAGGTGGTTACCTTCTCCAAGATATTACTAAAACTAATTATGCCTTTGAAACTTCGAATTAAAATATAAAAATATATCTCTATCACTTTACTATATTCATGGTCACGTCTCCCTATTTTTTCTTATAATAGCTGCTTGCCCCCTTTTTTTTTGTATAATCTAGAGTTTGTCACTAAACTCCCATGTGCTCCCTCAATTACAATTTTCAAAAAGATTAAATTGTCTCGTATAGATGCACTCAATCTCCCCGTCAAACTCATAGCCAAAGAGGTTGGAGCAAACTCCTATAAATATGGGCCTTTAAACCCAAAATTGACTAGCCCAAGATTAAGACTAAGCCCATCTCATAGTATAACCTAATTTCATCTCCTATAAATAAAAGATAAAACCTCCAAGTCAAGGACTTTTGGTCTTTTAACTCATTCTCTCTTCAATTAGGGTTTTATACTCTCATGATCATCATGTTAATTTAAACATCGAAATAGCCGTATCGAAGCAAACTCTAACCCTCCACAAACTGCATTTTGTCTTGTAGGTGATCGGCAAATCAACATAGGACCAACCATCAACAAATTTGATGTTTGGTTTAGTAATACAAATATATGATGCATGGGTATTTGTTTGGTGGATAATTTTAGTGCCTACTTATATTCTAGTTATTGTATTAATTCTTTTGAATGGTCAATTTATTTAATTTGCATATCAATATATACTACCAAAAATTTTATATTCGGAAAAAAAAATTTTGAATATATATATATATATATATATAGAGGTACTTAAACAACCTACCCATCTTATGCTCTATTAGGTCGCTCTACCCTTGTATATAAATGTTTGTTCACATGGTCTTTCTTGAAAATAAGAAATACAAGAGCAAAAGTTGGTCCTATGTGGCACGAATGTGTGCATGCATATACAGATGGCACGTGCATGTTTTATGCAGAAAATACCTTGAAAATAACAGAGATATATAATATGATAGTAGGATTTATGGGTTTTCCTTTCGGTTAAAGCTTTGCATCATACGTGAATTTAGTTTTAATTATATTTATAATAACAAAAATAATAGGTTTATTTTAAAAATGAAAACAATCAACATGATGACAATTTATTTCATGGATTGTCTTAAACATGGTGCTAATATATAGGAAGAGCGTAGTGCCATTTTATAGTGAGTTAATGATGCAAAAGATTGCAACACTTATAAATATCAATCTTTACACATACACACATGCACATGCACATATACAGACTACACACACAAAAGGTATGTCTAAGTCACATGGTTAAGAGAAAAATTGTTTATGACCAAAATTGAAAAGCGAATTAGACAATGTATCCATGTAAAATTAATATATATGTTATTTCTTTCAGTAGTTACATGACAACGTATGTTCGCAACAACTATATAGATTGACTAATATTTACTTGTAATATGAAACAATTATTGTAAATAAATAAAATATAATGCATCATGATTTATGTGATGAAATATTACTATTGCAGTAGTATAGAAATAATTAAACGTAAACTATAATGAATTAAAATGTATCTATACTTGGTAACATAATACAAATTATTGAACACACCGTATTAGTTAAAATTTGATAAAACTATGGAGCTATATATAAGGCTGAGCAGTTACGTAGAACAAATTTCACACCGGATATAAAAGTAGTGCAAGAGGAATTGGAAGTGGCGCAACCCATGATGCAAGTTGTGTTGATGGCAGAAGAAATTCGACATTTTTTCATGCACACGCCAAGGCATATGCTCCTGAATTTACCCATACAAGACGTAGAACATTTCTGGAAACATTTTTTGTCATATTTTGCAGCTTGTGTAGCCAAAGCTACACCTAGAAACACCACCACCATAACCGTAAATCGGACCCTAAACCTCATATGTCTTTTCTCTCTCTTTCACTCAATCAGTGAGTTTTTATTATATATTTGTTGTGCGGTAAATAATGAAGATGTTTAAATACTGTATTATTAATGGGTGTCCTGATTTATTTATATTCATTAGAGTTGAAATTTAGCATTAAATGCTAGATTATCATCTTTTTCAATGAAGACAGAAGTGAGCTTAATAATGCAGTTGAATTGTTGTTTGGAGGACGTCATTCGTCAACAAACTTTTGTAACAGTCACCTTAAGACAAAGGATGAGATGCCTGCCTCCTTTTTCACTTAAGATCTTCTACTTCCTCCTGGTAATCTCATATAAGAATGGAAGGTGATTAAATTGTGCATTGCCATTGGGATTAATAGTTAGACAAAATCATTGGGTAACCTCTAGCCCCACCATTTTTCGGTTTTCGAATACTTAAAATTAATTATATTTAATATAAATATAAATCAAATTAGTAATAAATGAGAATTTTATTTATATTTATATTTATATTGTTGATAAATATAATATTAATCATTAGGGTTACAAAGAAATGATAAAATCCTTTTATATCACAAATGTTTTTAGTTTAGATGCTTTTGTCAATGGATTAATTTTGTATAGGTATCATTTGGTTACACAAAATTTATAAGACTAAGTAAAATAAAAATCTTTATCCAATATTTTGTTTACCACTTGAGCTTAGTTATTAGATAAAAAAGGGTTTAAGGTAACATTTAGTTGCAAAAACTGGACTAGATAAAAATAACTGAACATGATAAGTATAAGGATGACTAAACAATACAAGCTTATTATACCATGTTTGTTTTGTATAATATTAAATACATTTAAAAAATTAATTATTTTTACCATAAAATAAATAATTTTTTTCAATATTTAATAAAAATAATATTAATTAACTCGATATTATAATGTGGATTGATATTTTTAAGAATACAAAATATTTTCATTTTTTCCTAGTGAATTTTGTTTTTGTCTAGTGAATTTTGTTTTTATATTATGGTATAGATGAAACAAAATCTAGACCTTTCGTCAAGTTCATCAAGCCGATTTTTTGTCCAATCACCAAGCATAGTTACAAACCAAACATGAGAAAAAAATTTCTTATCTAGTGTAGTGATACAAAAGTTACATAACCAAACGTTAAAGGACTTAAGGAAATACTTAAAATTTATCCCATCTAAAATATATACAAAAAATTAACTTCATTAGACAAAAATACAAGTATTGAAAATATATATGTAATTAAATAAATATTAGAAAATATTTAAAATTTGTACCTTTTAAATAATATAAAAATATAATTAAATAAATATTAGATAATATTGAGAGTATAAATGTTAATACGTAATACTAAGTCTAGTACTTATATATACCAAATAAAGAATATCAGAAAAATTTATGTTTGATACTATTCAAATTAAACATAATACAATAATATTATATTATCCTTATTCTTTGTACTTGTGCTATCAATTTCTCTTTATCTTATTCAGTTTTAACAATCAAATACTACCTTAGTTCCAAAAGCTATGCCCACTATGAGACATTAACATATAAGTTCCTTTACTTAATGCAATAAAATTTCTTTGTCTTGGTATTTGTATGGATAGTTATTTTAGTTGGCCAATTACATTTATCAAGCATACTAGTCGACTTTAGAGAAGTTTTAAGCTAATGATATATGGAGAGATGATCTTAGAGACAAGATGGGAGAAAGAATAAGTAACCATGATGTCTCATATGTGCATGCAATGATATATTGAATTTTATGTTCTTAATGAATTTAGGAGTTTGATCGTTTGAGTCACCTTAATAGAGTAACAGCATTTGTGTGAAACTAGTCGATACTTCAAGTGACATTGCAAACAAAGAGGAGAAGACTCGTATATATAGATTTTGGTATTTAATCTTGCCTGTGGATGAAAATAAGATTGATGGACTACATAAGCTACTAACAAAAAATATAGAAATGATTTTTGATGATCAATGGTCCAAATTGAAGTCTTCATATGCACATGTACTCATAGGTTTTACGCTTGTGTATGGGCTTAGGCCAAGGTCAAGCTAAGTCCAACTCCTTTTATAAGTTTTGCCCATTCACACCAAAGCAATCCACAACCTTTATTTAAGCCTTCTAAAGGCCTACGTAGGCTATAAAAGGTTCATATTGACTCTTAAACAATATTTTTTTATTCTCCTTTTTTTGCATGAGCCAGCTGAGTATGGTAAAGAGTGACAAAAACAATTAAGTAATTATTGTTCTGAGCCTACTAAGGTAAATCTTCTTAAAGTAATTTGTTCGATCATGATTTCCTAAATCATATCTCTAGCATATTAAAGTGGTTCATAGCATTAGGTTAAACTAAAAGTTCACTTATCGAAATAACCCTTTTTGTTTTTATCTCTTGACTAAAACTTTCTCTGAAAAAGTTTGAAGGGTTTTAGACATTTCATTGATTCAATTTCTTATGTTCATGTAAAACACATGTAAGATGCTAAGTTGTTGCTTCTCTCATTTAACTTTTTTGTGAGACTATTTCTTTCTTTTTTTCCTTACTTGTTGGTAGATCATAATAGAATGATTTTGCATATGTATTATTGATGTAGTATTTACCTCTTGGTGTGTAATATATATATATATATATATATATATATAATCTTATACTTGTTTTGTTGCCTGTATAACGATTAAACATCTATAGCATAATATTAATAATCTAGATCCTTATAGTAATTTTTTTTTTTATTTATGAATCTTTGCCAGAAAAAGTGGATTTTTCTGAGTGCTTACAAAATTCTAAGGCTTTCAAATCATTCTAGAAATGCTATCACTAATCATTTGAGCTTCATTTGCATTTGCGTAAAGAAGTATAAATATTTTTCAAGTATCGCTTGACATTCTGGGCTTAGAGAATAGGATGTAAATAGAAGTTATAAATTGACCTTCATGAATTCAGTTTAGTTCATGCTTGAACAGGCTCCAATAAGATAATTTTAATCCAACTATCGCCGGCATGGAATTAATAATTTAAAGCTTTCAATGATTCTCTTTTCTTCATGTATCCATGGAGACAATAACTCTTTTACAGCATCGATAAATATTCGAGGCTTTTTGGTTTTAATTTATTCCGACCTAAGTAAATTCCAATAAGAAATATTTAATTCATCTATGTTCTTGGAAGCGTCGGTGCCCTAGTGATTTGATAGTTAGACCTATAAGTAGGAGGATAGGGGCTTGAAACCCTTGGAGTGTATGCAGACACATTTTTCTTTTCGTTTTTATCTCTTTTAAGACATCTATTATATTTCTTTTAGTTTCTCTCCTTATTTTTCTTCCTTCCATGATGCTTCATTTATAGCGATAAAAAAGAAGTTTAAAAATCAGTTAAGGAGCATTATGAACTTCAAATAAGAAAGGATAAAAAATGCTTAATCGCATTTAACACAGGCTTAAAATCCTAGGAGTGCATATAGATGCAATTTTTCTTTTCGTTTTTTCCCTCTTGAAACATTTAGTATCTTTTTTTTTTATTTTCTTTTTCTCTCCTTATTCTTCTCCTTTCCACAAAGCTTCATTTATTCATGGCAATAAAAAGAAGTTTAACAATCATTTATGGAGCATTATGATCTTCAAATAAGAAAGGTTAAAAAATGCTTAATCGTGTTTCCATTGAAATCCAAATTCCAAATTCTTCATCGAAATTAAAACACGATTGTCTAATATTAATTGTTTTTAAATGCTTATTATCATTAATATTGATTTGCTTAGTATTATTAAAATTCATTACCATCGATTTTGTCATTTATAAACCATGAAAATGAGTCATTCATTTTGAGATCTTGAATCAGATAAATTATTTCATTAAATCCTTCCTATTTCTATTCCTTCATAACTTCATGATGTTTTTTTTTTCCCTCTAAATAACATATCAATAAGATATTCATATTCTAAATTTCCATTTTATGAATTTTGATTGTTTTTAAAAATAATAATTATTATTCGTATATTCATTTACACATTACATGGGCTCTTTATCTAGTTATATTAATACAGAAAGTAATATATATTGTCCATATATGCGCTTATTACTAATGTCCATATGAGTGTAAACATATTATTTAGGAAATGTGTATAATCTATTAGTATTAACTGTATATTAACATTTGAACTTTCTAAATTTATATATATAAGTATAGACATAGGAAAATATAACACTCTGTCTTTTAAGTGTCTACTTAAAATTTTTTCTCAACTTTTGATGCTTGAAAATGGTTCGTTACTGTCATCTCTACTTTAAGGATGGGGCAAAACCTATAATCCATCTATTATTCAATAACATTAAAGTCTTGTTTCTAAATCACTTCTTATTCAGTATGACAAACCATAATGAAAATTTTTACATCAATAAGTGATGTGAGGCAAGCGTACCTATCAATTTTAATATAGCGGATATGAGTCTGAGTCGATCCCTCAGAGATTTTGAGTACTAATATTAACCTTAACTTTATTATCTAACTAGAAAATTGTGATGAATTGAATGAATTAAAAATACTGAAATTAACAACTAAACTACTTATGAGAGTTAATTAAGAAAATTAGGAAGCAATAAACTACGAATGACTTCAAGTATGCAATAATGTATTTAGGAATTATTTGCCCTATTGTTTAACATATAACCTTTCTAAAATATATTCAATTCAGTTTCTATAATTCTTAACCGGAAGGATTCACAATTAAAGCTAATACCTTTCTCAAGCATATTAACCCTAATCCTAAATTATTTACCGAAATCTCTTCACTTAGTAATATAATTTAGAATTGCATTAATGTATAATGAATTCCCACACAAACAATCAACTTTCCGGAAGAAACATGTATCTTATCTCTAAGTATATATGTAATTCTCTTCAATTATGCCTAGATCTAATTACACATGCAATTTCTCAATCAACATGCATAATATCATATATTGACACTCTAAAATTATCAATCCACAATTAAACAACATAATTGAATCAAGAAAAGATAGAAACTTTATTAAAATTATAATTCAATCCAAGGGTTACATGAAGCCCTAGGTTCCATAATCCTAAATACTCGAATTCTAAGCTATCATAACGAATCTAAAAACGAGTTCCATCAAAAACATAAAATAAAGCATGGAAAACCCCTCTTGATTTGATGAACAATCTCTCTAATCTTGAAATTGATGTTGTTTCCCTCTTTCTTGATGTTGTTCCTTAAGTCTCTCCGTTTCTGTAATGTCTTTCTTGTCTTTTGAAACCCTAAGATATCCTTTTATATGTGTATTACAAAGATTCTATTTTCGTCACCAGACACGGCCTAGGATACGGCCATGTCCCCAGGTCGTGTAACTTTCTGCACTAAAGCAAAATTTTCTACACAACTTCAAAACTTCTTCATTTGAACTCCGATTTGAGTGAAATTCGATTCCTTTTCTTCGTTTTCGATCCTAGAACGCGTTCAAACCTAGAAATCAAAATTTTACTCAATTAAGTATCAATTTCTTTAAAGAAAACAAAAAATGTGCAGAAAATATTATAAAATCACCCTATGAAATATGTTTAAAATTAGAGTTATCAAATTTCCCCACACTTGAGCATTTGCTTATCCTCAAGCAAATAAATCAAAACAAAAATTTCAGGACAAGAAACGCTAAACAAAATTTATCACTATTTAAGGAAACCAGTAAACGAATACACTTGACCCAAAGAAAAGTAAGAAAATCATTCTTAACTAACTTACAATAATAAAGTCAACCAATTTCATCTGACCATATTCGAATGCTCCAACAATACTTAATACTAGAGTTCACTAGTTAATTTATGAAAATCAAAGTTTACTCAAGTCATTTAACCAAGGATTCTTAAACTAAAAATTGGATTTAACATCTCGCCAACTAAGAAAGAGTCATAAAAATTTTGTCCATTTGACTAAAGTGTATACAATTCTCTCTTCCATCTCACCAAGCACTATAATCTAAAACAAACACATTTTACATCCACTCTTCCTCTGATCATCCCCCTAGTTCATGCTTTTGTTGAGAGGTCTTTTAAATTTATCTTATTTAAGCACAATTGCGTTGGTAACGAGAAAGAATCTCGCTCTTCTGACAGACCAAAATCGATCCATACCAACTTATTCCTTATATTGATAGCGGGAAAGAACCTTGCTCTTCTGACGGACCTTGCTCTTCTAACGGACCAAGGCCGATCCATATCAATTTTTTCATTTTTTTTTTCATTTGAATTGGCATTGGGACTCAATCTCGCTCTTCTGACGAACCAAGACGAATCCTTACCAATTTTTTTCTATTCTTACACTTGTTATTACTTTTGACCTCCAATCATTGTAATTTTTCAGGAGTTTCTCAAAAAAAGAATTTCATTTGTTTGTTTGCTAAAAATTATAGGACTCTTAAAAATTTCTAAGAGAAGGGTATACATAAAAGTAAATTTTAAAAATAACCATGACTAACTCTCAACTAGTGATGTTGCTCCAATCTCAAGTCTTAAAATCTTAAGCTAAATAACTCGCAACATTGCCCTCCACAAATTTGACTAATCAATTCTAGTAAAGTATAATAAGATCAATAATAATCAAGATGAAATAGTTAATTTGGCTTAATACCATTTAATCACCTATTTCAAGTTAACTTAAAAATTAATTGGGTCAAATGTAAATAATTGGTCTCTTAAATAGTAAAAATTCATATACATCCCTTCCGCACACTTAATAATGTACATTGTCCTCAATGTACAAAAAATCATAACAGCACGAAAAAGCAGCATAGGGAAAAAGAAAACATATGTACTGAAAAGAAAACTAATACTTCCCTGCCAGTCGAACAGAAGCGCAAAATGAAGAAGCATCATCATTATATAATAGAGTTTACAAGCCTTGAACAACAAAAGTCAACACAAAAAATGAAAAACTAAGAAGAGGGATCGGAATCCGTCTCTTCATTTGCCTCATCAGACGATGCCTCAGCCATCGTAGCATCATCATCGTCATCACTAGCCTCGACATTCTCATCACATTTGCCAGCCTAATCATAAGGAAGAGAAAGCAAAATTAAGTAAGAAACTTACTTGGATCAAAATGCGGAATGCAAGAATTATGGAGAGAAGAGGGAGAATAAGAGAGAAATGTTTGATTGAGAATATGTGAGAGGGTGTGTTTTATTTAAATAAAACCGATCGTGTGTAAAAATCGTGTGAGTTTAGGTCGACATGGGCTGGGACACGATCGTATCCCTTGCCCGTGTAAAATTTGTGTGTGTCATGTGGAGTCTGGACGGACACGGGCTGGGACACAACCGTGTCCCATGCCCGTATAACTCTCTGTATACGAGTGGAAAATTCTGGGTGCACACGGGCTTGGGACACAACCGTGTCCCACGTTCGTGTAACTTTCTGTTTGCTCGGAGTATAACTGGACGGACACGGGCTGGGACACAATCGTGTCCCACGCCCGTGTAACTTTCTGTGGGTGTGGCAGATTAAAGGGGCCTGGATGGACACGAGCTAGGACATGACTGTGTCCCTTGCCCATGTAACTTTTTTTTTTTAAAAGCAAAAGGAAACTTAAAGAAATAAAAGTAATTAAAACTAGAAAACTAAGAAAAAGAAAACTAAAGAGAAGAATAAAAAAAATGAAATTAAAAGGGAAAAGCCTATGACTAAAATTAAAACAAAAAAAAGAAGCAAAGCAAAGTTAGATAAAAGAAAAATAAAATGAAATAAACTTAAAGAACTAAAGTGTAAGCAAAGTTAGACATGGGTTACCTCCCAAAAAGCGCTTTAGTTAATGTCAATAGCTCGACGGGATACGTCTTGTAATTCATGATTCTTCATCCAAGTAGAAATAGAACTCCTCCTGTATCTCGCTTTCGAACTCTCCATACAAGTGTAGATTTACACTTCGGCCATCGACCTTGCCAATTCCATTTCATTGATGCATAACTTCCATAGTTTCTCTCCTTATCATGCCACTTATCAAATTCATGAAGCATAAACTTCTTCGTTTTATCTGCTTTTAGCTTAGATTCGATTGTCATTGGAAGTTTTGTACTTTTCACTGCAAAGATATGTTCCAAATGATTTTAACCTAAGATCCTTTGGCTTGTAGAGTAGATCAATCCATTTCTTGTCTATACTGGATTCATGAACTTCTGTTTGAGCTGCCACTTCTGCACAATTGGGCTTAATCACCAAATTTTCATCTCCCTTTAGCAAGCAATAGCTTGAGGAATCTTTGGCAAGCGTTTCTTGCATACATGTAGATGTAATGACATTAGTGGCATTAACATTGTGACTTATGTCCTCTAAATCAAGAAATTTGTTCGTTGCCTCTGGAGTTTTAAAAACTATTTCATCATCCTCGACCCGTAATATCAACTTATGCTCACTAACATCAAAAACAGCTCTAGCAGTGGCTAGGAAAGGTCAACCTAAAATGATTGGCACTTCAATATCTTCATCTATATCAAGTATAACAAAATCCACGGGAAAGATGAATTTGTCTACTTGCACTAAAACATCCTCTATGATGCCTCTAGGGTATGTGATAGACCTATTGGCTAATTGAAGACTCATGCCCATTAATTTAGGTTCTCCTAATCCTAGCTTTTTGAATAATTTATACGGCATCAAATTTATACTAGCTCCTAAGTCTGCCAAAGCATTATCTACTAACAAATTGCCAAGCATGCAAGGAATAGTGAAACTCCTTGGATTTTTTAATTTTTGTGGCAACCTTTTTCTGGAGAAGTGCCGAACATTCCTCGTTTAATGTGACGGTTGTAAGCTCCTCCAACTTCCTCTTGTTCAATAGAAGATCTTTTAAAAATTTCGCATACTTTGGCATCTGCAAGATGACATCAACAAGAGGTAAGTTAATGTGTAATTGTTTGAAAACATCAAGCAATTTACCGAATTCCTTATTTTAATCAATGTAACTTTGCTTAAGGCGCTGCTGCGGGTAAGGGATGGGAGGCTTGTACTCCTTCACTTTTGGTGATTCCATACTTTCTTTTGATTTTAGTGGCTTTGCATCTTCCTTATAGTTGACTCCCACTTCTTTCTCAATTACTTCCCCACCATCCTTTGTCTCTACTTGCAGTTTTCTTTCACTTCTCAAGGTCACTGCATTAACATGTTCCTTGGGATTGACCTCTGTATTCCCTGGGAGTGTTCCCTGTGGTCTTTCAGAGATCATTTTTGCAAGTTGACCAATTTGATTCTCAAGATTGCGATTTGAAGCCTCTTGATTCCTCAGCGAGGATTCAATGTTGGATAAGCGAGCCTCATTGCCTTGAATGTATTTTGTGAGAATTTCTTCCACACTGGATTTCTTTTCTTGAGGAAGAGGAGGTAAGAATGGTCTTTGAAATCTAGGTGGGCCAAAGTTAATCTTCTGCTGGCCTTGGTTTTGATTTCCCCATGAGAAATTGAGGTGATTCCTCCATCCTAGATTATAAGTGTTGCTGTAGGGGTTATTTTGTTGCTTAGGTGGATTTCCTAGATAATCCACATGTTCCAATTGTTCTTGTGCAGCATACCCCTACATACTAGAATCACTTACATTCGATTGCACTTGTTGAGGGCCAATTGAGAGTGCATCAATTTTCTTACTCAATAGGTCCACCTTGGCTGCCAAAGTAGTGGTCAAGTCCACATCATAAATTCCCATAGCCTTTTGTTTGGCTTTAGTGCTTTCCCACTGATAATTATTCATCGCTATTCCTTCAATCAAGTTTTATGCTTGCTCAGGTGTCTTTGTGTTCAAAGTACCTCCTACGGATGCATCAATCATCTGTCTTGTAGATAAATTGAAACCATTATAGAAGGTCTGAATCTGCATCCATAGTGGGAGGCCATGATGTGGGCACCTCTTGAGTAAGTCCTTAAACCGCTCCCAAGTGTCATATAGCGTCTTCGCTTCCAATTGAGCAGAACAAGAAATATCATTCCAAAGTTTAGCGGTCTTTGCAGGTGGGAAATACTTCTCCAAAAATTTCTCTACCAATTCATTCCAAGTCATGATTGAATTTTGTGGTAGAGAGTTCAACCACTGTTTTGCTCTACCCCTCAAGGAGAAAGGGAATAGCCGCAGTCGGATGGCATCATCCGTGGCTCCGTTGATTTTAAAAGTATCACAAATCTCTAGAAAGGTAAAGATGTGGGCATTGGGATCTTCATCTTGGAGACCGTCAAACTGAACATATTGTTGCACCATTTGTATAATGTTAGGTGCAATTTGGAAGTTGTTAGCCGTGACGGTTGGCCTTGCGATGCTAGAGTCAGCTCCAATAAGTGTAGGCCTTAAATAACTGAGCATGATCCGATTTGCTTCATTCCCGTTGTTAGCCATATGTGGTGGATCTTCCTGCTCGATGAATTGAGTGTTGGCCTCTTCACCTTCTTCCTTGATTTCAACGATTGACTTGTCATCAAGGGTCGCCACACTTTGTCTAGGTCGTGATTTCAAATTTTGAAGGGCAGTTCTCTCAATTTCAGGATCAAGTTCTACCAAATATTCCGGGTTACTTTGAGTCATGCACTGCAAGGGTAAGAAATATAGAATCAATTGCAGCTCTAGCTAATGAAAATAAATAATGAAAACAAAAGAAAAAAATGGTTAAAGTAACAAAGCAACTAGTGTTCTTAATATCGAAAATCCCCGGCAGTGGCGCCAAAAACTTGATGTGAGGCATGCGCACCTATCAATTTTAATATAGCGGATATGAGTCCGAGTCGATCCCTTAGAGATTTTTAGTACTAATATTAACCTTAGCTTTATTATCTAACCAGAAAATTGTAATGAGTTAAATGAATTAAAAATATTGAAATTAACAACTAAACTACTTATGAGACTTAATTATGCAAATTAGGAAGCAATAAACTAAGAACGACTTCAAGTATGCAATAATGTATTTAGGAATTATTTCCCCTAGTGTTTAACATATAACCTTTTTAAAATATATTCAATTTAGTTTCTATAATTCTTAACCGGAAGAATTCACAATTAAAGCTAATACCTTTCTCAAGCATATTAACCCTAATCCTAAATTATTTACCGGAATCTCTTCACTTAGTAATATAATTTAGAATTGCATTAATGTATAATGAATTCCCACACAAACAATCAATTTTCCGGAAGAAACATGTATCTTATCTCTAAGTATACATGTAATTCTCTTCAATTATGCCTAGATCTAATTACACATGCAATTTCTCAATCAACATGCATAATATCATATATTGACACTCTAGAATTATCAATCTACAATTAAACAACATAATTGAATCAAGAAAAGATAGAAACTTTATTAAAATTATAATTCAATCTAAGGGCTACATGAAACCCTAGGTTCCATAATCCTAAATACTCGAATTCTAAGCTATCATAACGAATCTAAAAACGAGTTCCATCAAAAACATAAAATAAAGCATGGAAAACCCCTCTTGATTTGATGAACAATCTCTCTAATCTTGAAGTTGATGTTGTTTC
Source organism: Lumnitzera racemosa (assembly GCA_024138005.1). Classification (NCBI taxonomy): domain Eukaryota; kingdom Viridiplantae; phylum Streptophyta; class Magnoliopsida; order Myrtales; family Combretaceae; genus Lumnitzera; species Lumnitzera racemosa. Next base: position 71,112,113 of record JAMXBC010000007.1, on the reverse strand, counting down.
CCTCTTTCTTGATGTTGTTCCTTAAGTCTCTCCGTTTCTGTAATGTCTTTCTTGTCTTTTGAAACCCTAAAATATCCTTTTATATGTGTATTACAAAGATTCTATTTTCGTCACCAGACACGGCCTGGGATACGGCCGTGTCCCCAGGTCGTGTAACTTTCTGCACTAAGGTAAAATTTTCTATACAACTTCAAAACTTCTTCATTTGAACTCTGATTTGAGTGAAATTCGATTCATTTTCTTTGTTTTCGATCCTAGAACGTGTTCAAACCTAGAAATCAAAATTTTACTCAATTAAGTATCAATTTCTTTAAAGAAAACAAAAAATGTGCGGAAAATACTATAAAATCACCTTATGAAATATGTTTAAAATTAGAGTTATCAATAAGCCATACTTAAGGTATTACAATTATATAATCTTATACGTGATTTTATTACAAAGCCTACATATCAAATTTACAATCTCTATGTTGTAATATATCTATAATATGTTAACACTTGTTGAAATGCTACTTTCCATAACTTAAGTCAAATTTGGAAAGTGCTTGATCCATCTCCTATGAAACTACCATACACTATAAAGTCTTCTTGCTCCTGTTGTGTCAGGTTATGTCTAACTTCTTCCTTAATTTAGGGATAAGACAGCTTATCCCTTTAACTTACTATGAACTAAGTGAAAGTGGATAACGAATAACAATACAAATAGCATCGTATCATAAACATATAAGCAATTTGACAATTCAATCACAACACTCTTCAAACCAACTAAGCAATGCAAATACAACACATACATGTCATGCTCATATACGTAACATGAATTATTGCCGGTACCTTAGCCCAAAGTAAGAGGTATTAGTATCTCACTTATTTAATGTTCCAATGGTCAATTATTATTATTAGTACATAACCAAAATTATTCATATAACCATACACACATATAAGTTATAAGGAAATGTCTTAAAAGTACATGTACATATATAACATCTACCAATCCTCTATGTCATTTTTTTTACTTAGTTTCCGAATATTGAGTTATTCCATATTTCCATTTGTCCAACATTCTAACCAACTCCCTATTTCCATACTCTATCAAACTAATTCAATATTCCAAAGCTTAATTACAGTTACATTACAACAATTGCATACCAAATCATTTTGTAAAACTTTCACCTTTAGTCATTCCAACACATTATTGTAACTAAGCCAAGGTCTCTAAAAATTGAACTTCTCAATTTTCCAAACTTTTTATATAGAATCAAAGTAGACCCTTTCAAGTGCTTGTATACAAAAATTGGAGTACAAGCCATATCATTTACTATTTTTAAAATTTATGGTAAAATTCGTTTTTTAGACACTATTTCTTAAGGAACTCATATTTCCATTTTGAATCTCAAAAATCTAGTTTGATATTTAGATTATACATGCAAAAATACTTAAGAAGATTAAAAATCAAAATTTGTAGACTTCATTTACTATTTTTAGAATTTTAGAAAAAAATCATGAAAAACCAAACACTCACTAGCGCATGTTTTTTCGGCCACCTCTAGGGGAGGTAGATTTGTTAGTCGACCTAGGTATTGCATCTACTATTATAGGTGGTCTTGGTTTACTCTAAAGTTGTGCTAAACCCTAAAAACCCTAATTTCGCATTGTTTTTTTGCAATTTTTCTTTAATTTTCTTCTCCTACCTTCTATACTCTAATTTTTCTTGAACACCAAACTCTCCAAACTTGTAAATGCAACTTCTCTCATGAATTTATGGGAGTCTTTTGGGTCGGTGGGTGAAATTTACAAGTCATAATTGTCGCTTTTCCTGTTTCTCCTTAATTAGTATGTATCATTAGGCAACTCTAATTATTTGACTTTCAATTTACTCTAATTTTGGTTATATCAATCTATACTTGATATTTTTATAATTATTTTACTTTCAATTTTCTCCAAATTTTTATTTTTTTGGTCAAATAATTTTATTTAGGATCTTACTATAAATCAATCTCGTATTTTGAGTTTACGATAAAAATATTTGCTACCGAAAATACATTTTTTTTATTAAATTCAATATTTTGCAAACTAAACTTTGCTAAGGTATTTCTTTTAATTTTTGTAACCTTACATTGACATATTATTCAATTTAGAGAACTTTACCCAGAAACCCTAAATCTACAAATCTTGGGCAACTATGGTCAAATTATGTGATAATACCTATAACCCGTACATTTCACAATTATTGTACTTCACTACTTCTCGAGTTTCATTTTCTAAGTCCCATGTTTATTAAGGATGCATCGTTACTCCAAGTCTTCAGTAGTTGATTGAAGATTAGAGTCTCACATTCCAACCCGTTTACAAAAAGTCTTGTCCTCCAAACTTTTACACTTTAGAACAATATAATTTTGCTCTTACTATTGGACTTTTGCTACACAACTCTAATTATCACATCATGTCATAATCATCAAGTTTTGTTAAGGTTATAACTGCAATACACTTACACCCAATCATATTCATAAACTTTCTCATGTTAATTCACATAACTATTCTTTATAAAAATCAAACCCTCACTTTGAAGTCTATAACCTCTTGTTATACTATACTTTTTCCATACCATAAGGGTTTCAAGTAGCAACAATGATTATCTTGTTTATCATTAATTCTTGCTCACTTTATGAAAGTCTCTAATTCTTCCTATCCTATCAATTCCCTTGATCTTAATTTCTAAGCCACATTTTTACAGTTTGTAGTGCTAAATTTTATCTACTACTTTAATTTCTATACATTTGTAACTTAATGTAATTGCCAAAGGCACAGGCTACTTTATATTTTACATTACCCTCTACACCTTAATGCATATCATGGTTAAACCAATTATACTATTATGTAACTTTTATATCATAACTTTAATACAATTGGTTCTAACCATCGCTTGCCTTAGCTTTTGCAATATCCTATACTTCCCTTATCACTCATTAATTTATATTAGGGTTCATAGTCATCACGTCTAACCCCATTCCATTTTCCATCTTATAGCTTTATGAGCCAAACATATCCTCTCAACGAAGTGATCTTCAGAATTCCCAATAAGATAACTTCTAAGGTAGTTTCAACGTTATCAATTCCTATAAAATCATTAATAAGAATATCAGTTATGAAAGTACATCAAAGCCATTTGTTACTACATAAGTTATTTCAAGTTAACAAATTTTTGTAGTTTTATATCATTCTAACTTAATCCTACTTTTTGTACCTTCTGATATAGGTTCTGAGTTGATACATTCTCATGCTTCTAAGCTATAGTATTCTTTGAGGTCGGTTCCGAGTCATACTAAGTTCAAGATGTTGCGACAAGGAATGTTCTAACCTATCCTCTAACCCTCAATTTAGATAGGATTCTACCTTCAAATATCTTCTAACTTAGTTTCCACCACCTAGTACATATCTCATTTCTTATCTTTGCTCAAGGTTAGTTATAAAAATATTGTTATTAAAATGTAACATATGACCAATCCCTTCCCTCATGTCTACTTTTTATAACTCTTTAAGAATCACACCTCCTTCATGGCTAAGGGCTTAAGTACTTCATATAGTTAGTATACATATAATATCAAGTTTAAGTTTGGCAAATATGAGCTTTTAGCTAAATTAGATGCAAATGAGATAGAAAATGACTCAACCCAACTGGATTTGATTTAAATCAAATAAGACTGACACAACTCTTAAACCAATAAAACATATGAAAGAACTTATCAATTACTAAATGTACAGTTAACATGACATGATGGAACTAACAATAAAGACAAAAAACTCAATATAGGACATAAGAGTCATGAAAGTTAGAAAACTAAACAAGAGAAACACAAAAGTTATAAATTTGCCGCTCCCTTCCTAACTTACTCATGTGTACTAAAAGCATATATGAAGAATGCTACTACATACTAGTGTAATCATATCCCAAGCTATATCCATTTATTTTATTTACTTATGATGGTAGTTAGCGAGAATGTATAATTTTTGTTCTTATTCCTTAACATATTCTTACTATACAAGGATACTATTATTTTGCCTTTTTAGGTCAATATAACTACTTTTGATATCCTTATACACATATTCCTACTCTTGCATTCTCATCTTCACAAAGTTTCCTTAGCTCACAACATAACTCAATCCATTTCTTCCTTAGTTCCAATCTATTATATATTCCCATATTTTCTACCCAATTTCTTCAATACACCATTTCCTTATGATTTCCTAACATCTTCTCAACATCTACTCAAATTTATCAATTTCTCACAACTTCCTTAAGACTTTTGCTTAAAACTTACTTCTATCCATGCTACTCCTCATACTTTCTATCTCTTCTTCTTAAATAATCTTGATTCATGTTCCTTAATATGCCTTAAATCTCATTTTCACCCTTACTTCGATTCTTTAGATCTACATAAATGCCTCAACTTTTCAATCATCATACCTCCAGTCCTTATCCATAAACAAGTTGTAATACTCCTTGGTCCATTCCATAAACCATTCTTTAATATCACCTTATAACATTTACCTTCTAAGTATCTGTCTGAAAATTATTCTTAACTTTTAGTACTTAAAGATGATTTGTTTCTACCATCCATACGTTAAGGATATGGTAGAACCTGTAATCCACCTATCACTCAAAATATTAAACACTTGTTTCCAAATCTCTTCTTATTCAATATAACAAACTACAGTAGAAATCTTTACATCAGTAAACCATACTTAGCGTATCATAACTACATAATCTTACACATGATTTCATTACAAAGCCTTCATAACACATTTACAATCTCCATGTTGTAATCTATAAGTAACATGCTGACACTTCTTGAAATGCCACTTCCTAAAACTTAAGTCAAATCTTGCAAATGCTTAATCCTTTTCATATGAAACTAATCTACCAAGCACTCTAAAGTCTTCTTGCTCCCATGATGTGATGCCATATCTAACTTTTTTCCTTAATTTGAGGATAAGATAACTTATCTACTCAACTTCTTATAAGTTCAATGAGAATGGATAACGAACAATAGTACGAATAACATCGTATCATAAACATATATCCAATCTAACAATTCAATCACAACACTCTTTAGACTAAGCAAGTAATGGAAAATGTAGTACAATTGTGACATGCTCATGTATGTAATATGTAATGGTACCGATATCCTAACCTAGCCCTAAACCAAGCCTATCTAGCTAGTCAACAGTCTCAGGCATCTAAATACTATATCTAGGAACCTAGACAAGAACTTAACCAAGCGGAAGCTATGCAATTTGTATAAACTTGAAAAGTAATCTTTATAAACCAATTTGTTCGCTTTACAAAACCAAGCTTTCAAAAGCTAAATTGTTTTCTTAACAAAACTTTGGTTTTCAAATAAAACTTTATCAAGCGAAATCCTAATTTTAGAAAACTTGACTCGTAGGTCTTTTTTGTACCATGCCATGAATGCAAAAGCCACATTCTAAGGAAAACTAAGCAGTATCAAGGAAGTACCTAGCAAACTTACTTGTTTATTTATTAGCCAAGCTCTCACTTTATCTTGTTTATATTTTCATCTCTAAAGTCTTATTATTAGGTTCACTTGCGTGAACACCTTAAGAAGTAAGGTTAGTACTGTTACGAACTGAGGATGGCCTAGTCGTGGCAGACGCCGTATACTATACGAAGAACCCCTGATTGGTTACTCTTCCAACCAAGAACTCTTCACACAATATACAAAACTCTACAACCACTAGTTTCCGAAGAACACATAGATTCACATGATATCATCACATTAACATATTTATATCAAATTTGAACTACAAAGCTTATATTATACAGTAAGAGAGTACATCTAAGCCTACAATACTAAGAAACTAAAAGTACATAAGTAAAGATCTACATTAACTGTTCTCTTAATACACAGGACAACTCGCTCTTGCCCAAGTCCCCAAGCTAACCTGTGGCATCCCTCGTCCTGTCTCTACGAACAGGCTATCCAGCAACAAAAGTCTAAAGGGGTGTAAGCCTAAGCTTAGTGAGCAAAACCCTCAGCCACACCGCAAGCAAGTCAGAAGTACATTTTATTTACGCATATAAATGAATGATCAAACAGAATGCCAAACAATACGTATAATTAACTAGTTCATATACGTAACTCAGATTTAACGCCCTCCGAAGTCAGGGTTGTAGTTTACACTGCACCAATCAGATCCGAGTATTATACTAGAACTTACTTTACTACGGACTCTATGTTCCGCACTTATATCAAATAATTCTTTTATTTTCAGAAAACAAAACCCAAGTTCTAGTATAATTGTGAGTGGGCCCCCGCAATCCACACTCACCCCTAAACGGAGACCTCTAGACTCGACCCTTAGCCAGGCGGTTGGCACCTCCAACGCCTAGTGTTCCCGCGGGCCAGGGTAAGGTCATTTTGTACGAGTGCACTGTACAAAACCAATAAATGAATAATAACAACCCCTGAATGGCCTCTCTTTACCTCCGTGTGATGTGACGGCCGGAATTATATTTATGCGACGCATGTTAATGCATGTCCCAGTTTCTTTTTGTAAGCTGAATATACTTAAGTTCAAATTATGTTGTGACCATCCAAGAGTACCCATAATCACTTTCTATACTACCATGCAACAAACAAAGCATTCTCGGTAATTACGATAATTTCACAATTCAACATACAAGATCATACACAAGCATTTCCCAAACCCCATACAATAGTCAACTAATAATAATATTTAAGTCTACTATCTACAATCACAAACAAGCATGGAATCATAGGGTAAATACTCACTCGGCCATAGAGATTTGCCCTAATCGTAGTAATCGATCGGGAGGTTCTCGCTCGCTTCAGGGTCACCTGATCATTATGTGATAACAACACTAATAAGTACTTGAATTAACTACTAATTCTAAACATCTAATTACCTAATTTTACTTAGTTACTATCAACTTTTATCCGGTAAGACTTTATTATCAATCGTATGTAACTTTTTCGTTTTATTTCTGATATTTATGAATTTATAGTCGTTTTTCATCGTTTTCGAACATATATTCACATGATAATATCCGTTTTGGGTGTTAAGACCTCTATTTTATGTTATGAGCTAAATTTATAGAAATTTTTAGTTATGAATACTTAAGTACTCTTATTACTTATATTTATATCTTTATTCTTTAAATTCTTATAATTAAAGGATTTTACTTTGCTATTACTAATTCATGTACTGAATTAGGTATAATCTAATTTAGAAGGTGTATTAGGATTTACTAATTTAAGTACCTAATTACCTGCACTTTTCTTATTCTTCTTATTTTCTAAACCTATGCTTATGTCATCGCTTACATCATCTTTTACTTATGTCATTGCTTATGTCATGGCTTATGTCATTGCTTATGTCATTGCTTATGTCATCACTTGCTTATGTCATGGCTTATGTCATGGCTTATGTCATCATGTGCTTATGTCATCACTTACCTCATCATATGATTACATAAGCCTTTCCTCATGCTTATGTCATATGTACATGTATTATGTACATATTACCTCTCCTCTTATACTTATGTGCATATACCTTATACTTACATATACTTATACATATACTTAGACTTATACCGTATTTATACGTGTATACATACTCATATACCTATACGGTTGGATACATGTTTTATACTAAAATTCATATGCCTAATCTTTTCCTTAAGAAAAGCTTCCTAATTCCATACTTTTGTGTTTTTATGTATATATTTAGTGTAGTATAGGTATGTATAGTTAGATATGATCTTAAGTTAGGTTATGTACATGATAAATACTCATGTACAAAGGTTCACATACTTGTACTCTTTTGGTATTCCCTTATGTGTACATACTTATAAGCATATACTCATGTCTTCCTTTCTTCTTCTTCAAAAGTTCTAATTTCTATACTTAAAGATGGAAACTTTGTTCCCTCTTCTTCAAGACAACACTAAACACATAACTACTTATCTAATCTACCTAATTAACTAACTAATAAATAATATGAAGTAACATAAAACAACTTAAAGACATACCTTTAATTGTGTTGAAGTTATGGAGACAAAAGTGAAGTAATGAAAGTGAAAGAGGAAGGGGGAGTTCACGGCATGGAAAGGGAAGTTTTGGTTTGTTTCTTTTGTTTGATTTTCATAATGGAAGACAACAAATGGTGGGGTCTAGAAGGGAGAAATGTGGATGGCAACAATTGTAAGAAAGGGAAAAAGAAAAATCAAAAGAAAAGGAAAAGAAAGCCATCATTAAGGAAGAGATATTTTCCTTATCTCTTAGTCTTTTGTTGACTTTTCAAAATGTTAACTTTAGTCAACATGTGTTTACTTGGTTAACTTTTGGACTTTGGTCAATATGTGTTATCTTAGTCAACATTCCTTAAGTATGTGTAATTTTGTGCACATAATGTAGTAATTAAGGGAAATTAGGGGAAAAATGAAGGAAATGAGAAGAAATGAGGTATATGATGAATTGATTAGTAAATATGATTGATGAGGTCTTACTTTAGGTCTTTATAGTCTTTATATCTCATTTGATAAACTACTTTGGATAACAAGTGCAAAAAGTACTAATTTGAGTATTAAAGTTCATTATATGTAACCTAATCTTCAACTGTAATCCTAACTCTAAGTAAAACTATCTTAATCATATACTTAAGAAATAAATATAATCTATGACTCATTATCCTAGTTTCTAATGGATTACTTGAGAATTCGAATCATATAAGCATGAATGAGGGTCATCTCTAACCTTTTACTAATGATTTGGTAAAATATAAGCATCAATTAGGGTTTTAGGGTATATCATGTTGGATTAGTGCACATATGTCCTTAAGGTAATCATTTTTAGGGTTTCTATCACTTTTGAATGAAATCTTTAGCATTTAGAAACATTTAGGGTAGAAACGTTCTTTACGCGATTGATTAATCAGCTTAGGTGTTGCACCACTGTTATCACATGTTGTTGATTCACTCCCAAGTTGTGTTAGGAACTCTAAACCTGAAAAACCCCAATTTCGCATTATTTCTTTGCAATTTTTTGTTCAATTTTCTTCTCCTACTTTTTAGACTCTCTTCAATTTTTTTGAGACACTAAACTCTCCAAACTTGTAAATGCAACTTCTCTCATGAATTTATCTTTTGGTTGATAGGTGAAATTTACAAGTGACAATTGTTGCTTTTCCTATTTCTCCTTAGTTAATATGTGTCATTAGACAACTCTAGGCTTTATTCTATATCCCATGCAACCATGCTATGCTCCATTCCTTGTCAAAATAAACTCTTCAACTATTCTTTTGTTTTTATTTTACTTTATTAAGATATTAATTTAGACACTTTAGTGTAATATATATTGTTATTTCCTTAATTTCCGGTATATCTACCTACACTTGATATTTATATAATTATTTTACTTTCAATTTGCTCTTAATTATTATTTTTATACATAAAATAATTTTATTTTTAAGATCTCGCCACAAATCGATTTAGCATCTCAAGTTTACGATAAAAATATTTGCTACCAATAAAACTAAATTTTTATTAAATTCAATATTTTACTTACTTTATTTTGCAAAATAAACTTTGCTAGGCTGCTTCTTTTAACTCTTATGACCTTATATTAATATATTATTCAATTTGGAGAACATCTCTTGAAAACCCCAAATCTACATATCTCGAGTGACTATTGTCACGTTGTGTGATAATACTTTAACTCGTGCTATTTACACTATTATACTTCCTTATTTCCTGAGTTATATTTTTTAAGTCCCATGTTTATTAGGGATGTGTTATCACTCTGAATCCTCAATAGTTAGTTGAAAACTAGGGTCTCATAGAAAATAATACTAATTATATGTTAAGATTATTTATATGTTTTTATCATATATAAACAATGAAATGTTTTTTCCTATGCAATAAAATAAGTACATCTTCCATCATGTACAAATGCCCTTTTATTCAATTAAATCATAATACTGACATATTGTCCTTTACACATTAAAAGTTTGTTTTCTAAATGATAATTAAATTACCTCAAAGTCCAATGGATAGAGATAGTATGATCAATTAAAAAATAGATATGAAAATATCCATATAGAATAACAATTAGATAGTAATAAATTATACTGTAAAATATATCAAATGGTGATTAAAACGATTACAATATAGGTTTTATAAGCATATAAAATGTTAAAAGTTATTAACAAACCAAGTGCTAATAAACAAAAAGAATTACATAAGTAAAGTGCTCCTTAAATTTCATAAGAATAATGTTTTAGTGAGATTCTTAATAAAAAAATAATAAAAAGAGATAGGATGTTGAAGGGACAAATGAAATGGGATGTAGTTATTCCATAATAAGAAAAAAAAAAGGAACTATGGAAACAATAATAACTAGGAAATTACTATTTTGGTCAAAACTTTTACAATTAGTGGAGCTTAATCATACAAAAGTACCATTTTAACATATATTGGTCTTTACCATAATAACTTTAAGCAATTGATGATCATTAAGCTTTTGGGGTTATTTCATAAAACTAAGAACTAATTTATTAAAGCTTTAACGCAATTTGGATAATTTAAAAAAAAAGATATGATAAGCTTACTGGACTTGAATAATATATATATATATATATGTATGTATGCCTATATGATATTTTACACACACAGACACACACACATATGTCTCTTACATATTGTTATAATATATAGAGTTTATGTAGATAGATTTGGTAATGTTTAATGTATTTTTAATATAAACATCGTACTTTATAGTTTGACATATTAAGTTCTTACAATATATTACACATATATTTATGTAATAAAATGGTCATTTATTTGAGGAATTGAAACTTGAAATGATGAATCATTATAAGTTCTTTTATCATTGAAAAGCTATTGGTATGGTTGAATCAGTCTTCCATTTACGGATTCAACATTTATGTGGTGAAACAATAACATGTCATCCTATGGTAAAAGCAATGTTAATATGGTAAAATAAGACTTAATTCGAAAAGATAGGCCATTAAATGATGAAAAAGCATTAATTCAATGAAATGGCGAAATTGATGCCAACGTGGTCAAATATGCCTTCCACTATGGAAATTAGTCTTCAAAGGGTGAAAAATGTATTAATATGATGAAATAACAGTTACTTTGATAAAATAAGCATTTAAATAGTGAAAATATGACTAATATAGTGAAATGAGCCTTATTTTGTGGGAAATAGGGTTGAAATGGTGAAATCAACATTTGTATAGTGAAATAACTCTTTAAACAACAAAAATCATATTATTTTGGTTAAATAAAGCTTATTTTGAGGAAATAAGTCTTCAAATGGTAAAAATGCAACTAGTATAGGAAAATGAGACATATCTTGAGGAAATAAGGGCTAAAATAGTGAAATTGATATTTCTACGGTGAAATAAGTCATCCATTAGGGAAATAAGTTTTGAAATGGTGGAAACTGTAATACTATGGGGAAATAAGTCTCTAAATGATGAAAATGCATCTAGTATGGTGAAATGAGCTGTGTTTTAAGGTAATGGGCATTGAAATGGTGAAATTAACATTGTTATAATGAAAGGTGCCATTCATTGGGAAATGAACTTGAAATAGTAATGAAATAAGACCTATTTTTAAAAAATAAACCTTTAAATGATGAAAATGTACATGTAATATTGAATTGTGCCTAATTTTGAGGAAATGAGCATTAACATGATGAAATCAACATTAATTTGGTGAAATGAGTCTTCCATTAGGAAAATAAGCCTTCAAGTGGTGAAAAACATATTAGTTTAGTAAAATAATGCTTGCTTTAAGAAAACAAGCCTCTAAATGGTGATAATGCAACTAATACGATGAAATTAGCTTTCTTTTCACAAAATGAGAGTTGAAATGGTGTAATCATAGTCTGTATAATGAAATGAGCCTTCCATTGGAGAATGAGTCTTCAAATGGAGAAAACCGTATTACTTTAGTGAAATGAGGCTTACTTTGAGGAAAAAATCCTCCAAATGGTTAAAATGTAATTAATATGATGAAATGAGCCCTTTTTAGAAGAAACGAGAGTTAAAATGGTAAAACCAATGTTTCTATGATGAAATAAGTCGTCTATTAGGAAAATGACTCTTAAAATGGTGAAAATTGTAATATTATATTGAAATAAGCCTCTAAATAGTGAAAATGTATCTAATATAATAAAGCAAGCCATATTTTGAGAAAACAAGTATTAAAATGGTGAAATTGACATTAACTAGTGAAATAAGCCATCCATTAGGGAAATAAGCTTGAAACGGTAAAAAATGTATTGGTATAGTGAAAAAAGGCTTACTTTTAGGAAATAAGTTTTTCCATAGTGAAAATGTGTTTATAATGGTAAAATGAGCCTTATTTCAAGAAAATGAGCATTTACATGGTAAAATCAATATTAGTTTGGTGAAATAAGCCTTAAAATGATGAAAATAAGCTTTCGAATGGTGAAAATACGACTAATATAATGAAATTAATTGTATCTTATGGAAATGAGAGTTAAAATAGTGAAATTGACATTTGTGTAATGAAGTGAACCATTTATTAAGAAAAGGAGCCTTCAAATAATGATGAAAACCATATTCCTTTGATGAAATAAGGTTAGTCATAACTCTTTCTAACAGTTATTTAAATAGCAAAGCATGTTAAATATTGAATAAAAAACTTTTTGTCCTTTAGAGAATCCTTCATGCGTAGTTAAAGTTTCATTGATCAACTTTATCATAAAATATTATTTATTTTCACTAAACTCAATATTATTTTACTTTTGTGGTTTGAAATCAATTTTTAGGATTTTCAATAAGACTTATATAGCTTAATTTAATGAAATATGAAAATTTATTTATTTATTTGTTTGTCTTCCAAAATTACATAAATATATTATTTGATGTTAAATCACTATATAGTATTTAATATTAGGGTTGGGTAAAAAAACCGTAAACCATGAACCGCAAATCAAACCTTAAATTGAACCAGACCAAACCCACAAAATTAAAAAAAAAAATGGTTTTTTACGAATCGTTTGGTCATGGTTCAATTCAATTTTATATAAACAATTCATAGTTCAGTTCGAAAAAGTAAACCAAACTAAACTGTTTTATTAAATAAAAATAATTTCATGTAATTATTTTATGTTTTATCAATCTTTATGGATTTTGTCATGCCGCCGAAAAGGTAAAGTCGTAACAGTTCTACCATGTAAGCCATCTTAAGATAAAAACTGATCTTATAGCTACTATCTTAAAGTTAGTTTACACCAGGCGTATTTAGCTTTATCCCTTTGAAGCATCTAATTCGATACTTATTTGTTATAAACCTATGGAGTAATCCTTTGAAATAATTTATTAAAAATAACTTGTAGTTTGACTTTATAAAGAGTGGTAGTAAATCCTATAGGTATGTATTATTTTAGATATAGACTAGAATACAGAAAACTACCAAACTTTATAAGAAAACTTGTGTAATTTTCCTTAAAAGTTAAGGAAGTTAATACTATGGACAATAATCGGTCATTTCTTATTACACCTCACTTCTCGTCCCAGTTTACTAATGCTCTGATTTTGGGTAGGTACTTGTAATCCGTTCAGAACCCACAAAATAACTATAGAAGAATGGGCTATAATTTGGTCAGTAAGTGGGGCAGAGATAAAAATATGTATTCAACACATCATAAATAAGGTTTTCAATCAATATATATAAGTAAATATCATTGTATAATGTTATCCGGTCCATTGTAAGATCAAAGAAATTACTCGTACTCTAATTCGAGTTGAGGAGCTTAACATTACGCATTCACAAATCGAAACCAAACTTAATCTTGTGCAATAGAGAACATTCTCCTCCTATGACCATCTTCGAATCACGACCCTCAATTTTGCTACCATCTCCTCTTCTGTCACTTAATTCGACTAAGATTGGAAAAAAGACCATTTCAATTATCCTTATTAAAGTGAGTCCATATTGGGCCCAAGAATCCTAATTTTTACCTCTAACGGGTTACGATGCATATCAACTTAAATGTTAAGCTGAGTTTGAGTTAATTTTTTTTTAGGATAATCAACCAAACTTAAACAATTCAAGCATAATAATATTATTCACAGAATAATCATAATGTGGAGCTCAGCTCCTATTGCAGCAAATCAAAACTCAACTATAAACATTGTACACGTACAAACAACTATTTACAATCATAAGCAAATACATACCAAAATCTCTGAGTATTCTGAAATAATACTAAAAAATGCCATGAAGTATTGATCTCACTTACCTTTTAATTTCTGGCCCATTATTCCTTAAAGTCTTTGACAAGGTTACGGATTTCACTTAGTGATCCTAGACAAAATAAAGAAGAAAGTAAAAAATGTAATACTTAAGTGACATTATCCTAATAAATTTAACCTTTAGCTCGTTGTACTTATTATTCCTTGCTAGTTCATATAGAATTAGTTTCCTTAGAAGTTTCCATTTTTTGAAGAAAGCTTTTAGTTTCATATTTTACTAGAGAAATGCTTAAATGTTATGTTTACTATGAAACTAGTAAGATAAAATCATGAATGTAAAATCATGTTTTAATAGTTTTTTATATGAATATAATAGGTAGGCTTATACTTTATAAGGTTTCAAAATTAGTATTAATTTCAGCATTCAATTAAGCCAATAATGTATATGGCTTGAGCATATCCATTTATACTTTACGGGAAAATTACAGTTTCAATTTTGTTATTGCCATCATTATCATGATTCCATTCATGATTACTATAATCATTTACTATGTAATATATTGACAATCAACTAGTAAGAAGGTTTTGTTTTCTCTTCTTTCATTTTTTTTTTTCATTGCTAACCGATAACAAAGTATAAACATTATAATTTATATATATATTTATCAAAGTCAGTGTAACTATTTTATTATTATTATTATTATTATTATTATTATTATTATTATTATTATTATTATTATTATATAACCTTTTTCTTCCTTTTTTTTAAGTACTATATATATATATATATTGCATTTTACTCTAGTCATTTATGTGTAATATAATGGAAGTAATACTTTTAGGTATGTTTCCATTTGATTATATATAATAGATAGAGTTTTCATTTAACAAATACTTGTAAGAATTCTAAAATTCAATATCTTCAAACTTGATACTACAAATATAGAATGGGACTAATGGCGTACCTTTCAATAAAGTTTGGTGAAGAAAGTAGGTTATTTGCTCTACTTTCCCAAACTAAAGAATGTCTCCAGATACTATCATAATGACAGCAGTGGCCTATCGGTACTTAGCTATCCTCAATGGTAGTGTGTCGCATTGAAGAGTAGATGACAATGATTGTGAAGGTACAGGACTATATTTCCATTCCAACTCCTTGGTGTTTCATTTTAATTCCTAAATAATTAGATGCTTAAAAATTATGGATACAAGATCCTTTTATAAGTTTTATGGGCGGTGGAGATTGGCTTCTCCATCTTGTATTCAAGTTATCTTAATAAGTGATAATGATATATATATATATATATATATAGCACTTATCCTGACAATTCAACCACAATTTCCTATTTGCCACATATCAGGTGAGTCATGTCTCACCGTTTGATGCCAACAAACCACTTTTTTTTTTTTTCCTTTTTAATATATCGTGATATATTAAAAGTTATATTAACTCCCTGTTGGTCAGAACAAAAATCCAAACTTAGTATTTTGCTACTTCTTAGTTTACAATATTATCAAGTGATGAGGTTTTAGTCTATCTAGCCAGGTGTCGTATTTTGTAATCACGTATCATTCATGCTCTCACATTCTAATCTACTTCCATATATCAAGCTAACAAAAGTTTGATGAATAACTTATTCAATTTAAGAAATAGAACAATTTGACTTAAAATTATTTGCTCAACCCAATGACATGTAACAACCATGACATGAAGGTGTCCTTCCTAAATTTATCCAATTAATTATATTCATCTTAATATCCCATGGTGGCACCTATTTTGAGGGGATTCAATTACTCTACATTAAATCCAGCTACGCCAAAGTGGGGTACAAAATATCCTTATTTCTCTTTTTCTAAAAAAAAATATATATGGATAATATATATCCATTTGCCACTAAGGTTTCCGAACCATTTCCTCCTATTAGCTTTTAAACAGTTTACTAGCCTGTGGTATTATGAATTTGAATTACGGCTAGACTTAATCATTTCCGGATGGTCCAATATCATCCTCTACGGTTGGGATTTGTACGATTCTTCGAGTATATTTCATCTTGATATAACATAAATAGATGTCCCATACTACTCTTCAAAAATGGTGGAACAATGCATTATACAACTAATCTTAGTTTAGTTTTTTTTTTTTCCGGGTAATTTAATTTTTACAGACAAAAGGTGTTAATTGCACTTTATCTTATTTATTCTTTTTCAACTTTGAGGGTCTCTTATTACCCTTTAGTCCATGTATAAATATATATATATATAATATTTCTTTAAGTAAATGTGTATTTGTTCACTTCTCAATTTACCACCATTTCACATTACAAAGTCAATTACTACATGTGGCCATTTCGATATGAATTTTTTTTTTGTCTTTTTCTATTTTTTCATCATATATTGGATCTTGATATATGAGTTATTGATAAATCTCAATCTAAATGGTTACTTTATATTATAATATAATGAAATTCATTCATTTACATTCCTTATTTTTAGGTCGTCTTGACTACTTGCAAGCTTATTCAAAGAACATTAGGTACTAGTATCTTAATTACTAATTTATAGGGTCTCATAGATTTCATCAAATTTTTCATATTTTCTTTTTCTTTATCTTTTTTCTTGAGTAAATTATTAATATTAAGTTGAGTGAGATCCATTAAAAATTTCACATTTAGAAATTTTCCATTTTTAAATTATCATTTTCTTATGTGTTTTCAAATCAAGAGTCTCACCTTGATACTTTTTTCGTGTCTCTCATTTTTTTTTTTTGTCGTTAATGTACCTCTTTTGTTTTCTTTGTATTGCTTTTTGATAAATAGGTCTACTTCTCCCTCCTCATTATTTATTCATTAGAAAAAAATCTCTTATCCTTATTCAATCAAGTTAAGTTTGTTAAGATTTTATGTAACTCTTTATTAAGTATCATTATACATAATAAATATATGAAAAATTTATTGGAAACATATGAAAGTTTAATAGAAAGGAAAATATGTTATCGAAAATAAACATATTTAGCAAAAATTTGACATAGATAATTTGAATCGAATTAAACTGGTTTTAATTAGGTTCGAAAAATTTACAAACCGAACCATATAGTTAGATAAAAAAAAGAATTGAACCATTATATTATATTCGGTTAGATAAAGGGGAGTCAACCGTATCAAATTAAACCATGTCTACCCCTACTTTATATGCTTTGAAATAGCAAAACAATGAAGAAATCTCTTCCAACATTGAAAAATGTCCTAGTGCATTGAAAAATCCTTAACCATGATGAACTTATAAATTACTCTTTCCACGATGAAATTAGTTGTAAGGCATTGGAAGGAGCCATGTCACGAGGAATAAAGCACTATTAAATATAATGGCCCATATTTTATGCATCTACTTGAAAGTTTTTTTCAAAATTTTTGGTACTTGAAGATAAGTTCATTACGTTATTCCTAAATTAAGGATAAAACAAAACCTATATTCAATTTGCTTTTCTACTTAATAAAACATTTAAATTCAAATCTTTTCTTATTCAATCTAATAATAACAGCAGAAATCTGTATTATAGGCAGCAGTACACATAATATCATAATTATACATTCTTGTACAATATATAATTCCTTCACAATTATACATTATGATTACAACTGCTATACTAACGCCTTTGTAATATAACACCATAGTTTACCTTGAAGAACTGATTCTAAGATTTTGAATTGTATCTTGCAACTAATGTCTTCTTCAAAGAAACCCATCTCTTACTAGCACTTTGAAGTCTTCTTACCTCTATGATGCGATGCCCTGTCTAACTCATCCTTGACCTAAAGATAAGATAACTTATTCCCTCAACTTATTATAAGCTGAATGAGAGTAAATTAATAAGCAATAACACAAGTAATACCAATATCACAACATACTAGCAAGTAGTTAATCAAATCATATTAACTCATCATTTCTTAACCTTAAGATTTTTTGAAAGATATCCTTAATGTTGGTAAGATAACAAACTTTGAACTTGAGAGACTACACCCAAAAACTCTAATGCAAAAGACTAAAATTCTATATGGTAATCTTGACTTTAGTTTGACCCCTATACTGATAAGCCTTAAAATCCTATAAACAAATACCAATAACTAATGTTAACTTCCAAGGTTAGCTTAATCTACCAAAACTAACCTCGATCCTTAATAGGAAAGAGATAGATAGTTGAAGTCCATGAGAGCTCCATAAACCGATAAAGGGTAAACTAAGCCAAAAATGAATATTAATATAGATAATCCTAACAATAAATTCAAAACTCTAAAATGAATACTATAACCTTTAAATGAACCTTTGAACCCAAAAACCCTATTTAGAACCCTAATATGCATGAACCCTAGAAATGATTATAAAACCCTACCTAGTGTTGAAAACCCTAATCTAACTATTGTTCTCTAATTAAATAGTGAAACTATTCACTAATGAGGGACCAATTGCTTTATTGCCTTAAAACCTTAATATATTGTCTAAAATGTACCCAAATAGCAATAATTGTCTTAATTTCTTAAACTAATTAAACAAGACTTAATCGGCTTAACTAACCTAATTTGACACATTAAGCCTTAACTTGCACCTAGTTAGTGTCAAATATATTAGTAATTAAGATTAAAAAATTAAATTACACCTTCATCCACTAATTGAGTTTTTTTATTATAATTAACTACAAGTCAAGAGCGATTAATCATATGAAACCAAAGTAATTATATAAAAATATCTCCCTAACAATGCTAGCATTATACTTGGGAGGAGACGATATGAACCTTGCAAACTTTTAAATCCAAACTCGAAGTTGGATACAGGAGTTAATACATAATCCCTAAAATTGCTCAAGATATAATAATAAAAAACATAATAATAAAATCCCTAAAGAAAATAACTAAACCCCAAATAATAAGTCATAAACTCTAAATAATAAGTCAAAAAACCCTAAAGAGAGTAAAAACTCGAAACCTTAATCATTCACGTAAAATTCTAAAAACCCTAATACGTAGGAAACTTTAAAACGATTAGAAAATATCAATAGACTAACTAAAACCTTAATTATAAGTCCAAAACCCTAATTCAATTAATAAACCCTAATAATATCCCTAAAATATTCGCTAATCTCAAATAATTTCTCTAATTGATTGGAAACCTTGAATTGCTAGTCTAATATACGGTTCGAAAACTTTAATCGATCCTAAATAATAAAGGACTCTAACAAATGAAGTAATATAGGTCAATGAACTTAATTAAGTTGAAAAAATATGGTAAGACCTTAGATACACCCTAATTAGGCCTAAATTACTTAATTAAGTATAATCGTGATTGATTAACTTAATTACTTTTTAATGTATCTACCAACTCTCATTATATTTTAATTCGTAACAAGTCAAACTTAATTAAAAACAAATGAAAAAGAATTAATTGAACATCAAAGGACACTTGTCCTCTAGGAGATAAATCCCCTCTCATTTGGCAAAAAACAAACAAGGTATAATAGTACAGAAAGGGGACTATGTACCTTATCCTAAAATAACCACCTCTTCTCCCCCTTAATCTACCTTCAATATTTGCCATTTCATCCCAATAAGACCTTCATTAACCACATTCTTTACTCTTAGAAAACTCTGAGAAACACTTTCAAGAAACCTAAACAAAAACTAAAGGAAAAAGGGAAGAAAATAGAAAAAGCTGTCGGACCACCTTGTGTACATCAATACCTTTTGAGATTACCACCACTCTACCACTCCAAATCACAAATGGCCACCACCATTTGAACCACCACATCCTCTAGTTTCTTGCCGATGAACCCTCACCTCTAAAGGAGGACTTTTCAACTTTGTTTTTGGTTAGGAAAGTTGGAACTCATGTAGACCGCTCTAAGGTAAAACTCACCTAATTTAAGTTTTCTATTTACACTAGTTATAACTATGATATCTTGAGAGTTTAAGATTAGAAATGCTAGATAAACATGTTATAATCATGTATATGTCATTTTAGAACCATATAATTACACTTTCATTCATGCACTTAACTAGTTTAGTAATTACATTCTAGAAGTATAGAAGATAGTTCTATATAGATAACTTACAAAAAAGTTGAGAAAACACCAAGAATCCTAACTTCCTTTGCATGCTGCCTCCTCCTTAATATGTATCAATCTTGTTTTCATCATGTTATGTGATATTATTAACTTAAAACAAGTAGAAATGTGATTAACAATAAGAAGAATACACTAAAACAGGTGTTGGATGGATGAAGTTGGAAAAACCCTAGAAAACCCTTACTTAGCCACTACTATGAATGGATTTAATGAGTTATGAATTTTGATTAATTAGTGTAATGATATAATTAATTAGTGTTAAGTATGATTTAGGATGTAATTAACCAAGTTAAGTAAGGTAATGATGAATTTGTGGCCTAAACTAGCTTAATTGGTGATTAGTGACTTAATAATAGTATCAAGAGCCCTATTAATAAACCAAAAAAAAATAGATATGAAACTTTAGTATAAATAGACCAAACTTAAGGTCTTTAGTAGGCTTAAGCTCAAAATAACAAGTGGAGTTAGGCTTAAGACCATAAAATGCAAAATAATCTTAAAAGCTCATAAAAGAACAAAGAATAATGCTCAATAACTCAGTAACCAAATCCAATCTCTAAATTAAAAGGCTTATAAAATAAAATATAAAAGGCATATTAAGTCCAAAAGCCCATTAAAAATATCCCCCTATGGGCTCCTTAGTAAGCTAAGGCCTTAAATTAGAAAAAAGGCTCATTTAGGCTCATAAGAGTATATTAAGGTCCAAATAAAACTTATGAAATTTGGACATAAACTTAAAATACTTAAATAAGTTCCCAAAAGGTCAAGTGAAAGGCTCAACACCTAAAATGAAGCCTAAAGTCCAAAATTAGGCTAAAGCCCCCTAAAGTAGTCAAACTGACACTTTTGACCAATGAATTTATTTGACCTAAATCAAATTCTTATAAGTCTAAACACCTTAAAAAGACTTCACCAAAGGAAAGAATACTCGAAAATGATAGAAAACGACTATGAGATTGTTAAAAATGGACTTAATATGAAGAAGTTATGGCCAAAATACGAAAATAGTAAAAATAGGAAGTTTAGGACAAGATGGAGCAACTAAGTAGTTTAGGACATAATGCTTATATACCTTAATCCTTAATTATAATCTTCAATTGATATAGACCTAGGGATCGACTTGACTTATGATTACTGAGACTACTAGATGTTATGGCTGAGTGAATATATCAACCTTTATCTTATCTTGTATTTGTTTATAGTGTAGGATACTAATTAATTATATCTACGAAAACTGTTATGCTTAGGGAATTGACGTATTTGTATGTGCTTGTATTGGTTGTACTTATATACCAAAATACTGTAATATATTAAACAAATGAATTGGTCATTGCATTAGCTAATAGGACTTTGAAGTGTTTATTATATATATTGATTGGTCACCTGTAAAGCGGATTAATAATTATCCAACCTTTAAATAAATTGGTCATCTATTGCATGCTTTTGTATTATTACCAAAGGGCATTAGCACTATGTAATAAAGCAAGAGATCATGCATGTTGGATCTATTATTGTGATATGCTATTATCTTATCATATGATGTACTTGTACGACATGTTTTTGTCTCGACCTTTAGGATCTACTTAACTCTATGGACTACCGCCCTCTACTTAAGGCCGAGCTGTATCTATTGCTTTACGTCTACCAAGAGAAGATAATATTTGTTTGGACAATAGATGTAGAGATCCAAGCCTTGACGTGCTAAAATTCTTCTTAACCTAGGCAATGGTGGATGCAAAACCATATTGTATGCACTTACCAGTCAATTGTATACACTTTTTATGTTGCATATGCTTGTACATGCATTCATAAGTTAGATAAATAACTTGCTTGTTATTGTTTGATGTTAAGAGAGGACAGTTATTCAGTAAGTTAGATGTAGCTTGCCCCCTAATAGTTTATTTTGTAGGTCTTACAAAGCTAGAGCTAGGCTAAGATTCAAGTGTAGAGTACTCTATTGGGTTGAGAGAGTATAACGATAAGTTTAGAAAAGCAAGTATGATAATTGAATTGAACTCTTAAAGTGTCTAGTGACTTTGTGATTGTCAGAATTTAAATATTCATTTTTATTGTTTAGTAAGTGATTATAACTCTCTCTGATTCTAGTGATTATGGATTGTTGGATTACTTATAGCTATATATATATATAGTTAAGTAGATGTATGTAAAAAGATTAAGTAAGATGAGAAACTTGTTAGCTAAAGTCTTGCGACTTTTTACTTGTAAGGCGATTTTTATATTATAAGCATACATACGATATGAAGATTTTATGTAAAACTACCAAGGCCTCTTTTGGGGTGTTACAATACTTATTGATTTAGCATTGAAGTTTATCATTCAATTTTAGTAAGAATCAAGTGAGTTTTAATTTATTATGAGAATTATTCATTAATATTTAAAACTTAGAAAAATAAGAAGTGATGATTAAGGTACATGATAAATTAGTAGCTAATAGAAATATCAATTAATAATCCAATGATTTATAGTTATAAGACCTTACTACTTAAGTATGCTAATTGTTAAACGAACCAATATGAGTTAGAACATTGAAAATGATTTAGGGCTTTGGGACAATTTTGTCCGATTTGAGCGAAACTCTAATATAATGTCATAAAAGTGAGTCAAAGAGACCTAATAGGGTCAATTTCTCAAAATAAAGCAAATAAAGTATTTAATTTCAATAAAACATATTTTTATCAAGTATATTTATTAATTATTAGGAACTTGACGTTTGAACCTTAAAATGTAATGAGTCGTTAGATTTAAATTATTTAAATTATAAAAACAATATTTAGGGCTCAAATAGGATATAATGTGATTATATAGTTATGTAGTATACACATTATATACCTAATACGTAAATATATTATTAAATATACTAAATAATTTCTAAAAATTATGTTTAATTGATAAAAAAATTATATAAAAATAACAAAAACACCCGGATAGCATGGAATCAAGCATAGCACCTCACAAATTTAGTAAGAGTATGAAATTTGAGTTTGCAAAAGTAAAATAAAGCCAATTAACCAAAAATATATTAAAACATTACCTAAAATGATACTTGGACTACATTACCTCAACTCCATTGACCTCGAATCTATAAAAGAAGAATCACCCTTCCTTCTTGGTTATTTTTAGTCACTTAATCATCAAAAATTGTCTCTAGAAAACTAATATGCAAATTTAATAAAAATAGAGCAAAAATTGGATAAAAGCAAGAGAATTCGAGTTCATATATCAACCGATAAACTAACAACATGAGCTTTGGAATTTAAGCCTTTAGGGTGTAGGTAAGCTCTATCGATAAGCTTAGGTGGCCAGATTGTGGCCAAACTACCATGCGCCGATGTACGATAATTTTTCATCTGATTTTGTTTTATTTTCTAAAAATATCAAATTAGCTTAGAAAATTATGAAATTTGGTTTCCTTATGTTATTTTAAAAATAATTTCATGTGGTAATTTTATTTTATTGAAATAACATTGATTTAAGGTACTTGCTTAAGAATATGACTTGTTTCAATGAATTTTTATTGAATTTTTCAAAATCTTAAATGATGTTGTTTCGAGCTAAAAAAAATTACATAACACTCTCATAATATATAATAAATTGTAGTAACAAGAATTTTCGAAAAATATCATGTTTACTAATTATTGTGAATTATTTAGTATTTGTTGGCACTTTTATCGATTATGTGAAATTAAAAGATTTTAAAGTAATTTGTGTGCAAAACCAACTTAATACAATTTTTAGAGCTTAATATTATTAAAATATATACTATACTCTAATTTTGGAGAAAATTATAATAATCTACTTATTTATAGCTATTTATTGATAAAATAGAGCTAAAATAAGTATTATGGAGTATATTATGTAACATGCTATTTTAGTGTTTTACATGACTAGGATATAATCATTATTATCTTTTGAGTATAATACACTTTTCAAGGTTTTGAAGGGGTACAAAAACTAAGTACTACATATTTTCTTATTACTTGTACTTATTTTGCTAAATATGATAATATTGGATAAATTATTATAGTTAATATTGTATTATGAAGAAGTTTTAGCTACTGTGGTGCTTAAATAAAACTTTATTGGTCTCAGTTTGGTTTATTTCAAAAATGGAAATATTGTAAATGAGTATAGTAGTTTAGGCGAATCAAAAGCTAAATCAAAACTAGAACACTTAGGTATTTTTATATAAATAGAACTTAGATGACTAAGCTAGGTGTAAAACTGAGGATTTTAGTTAATAAATTGAAGATAGAAGCTAAGTAAGTAACTAGTTGAGAATTTTAAAAATTAAGTCAAATCAGAGAGTAATTCAAAAGCTATTTCAAAAGCTAAATTAGAAGCAAAATAATAGATTAAGTCAAAAACAGCTTAAAGTGAACTAACAACCAACAAGCAAATATTTAACTGAAATATGTATACACACATGAGCTACAATTGACCTTTAAAGTACTTACTCTTGTTAGGTGAAGTTGTAGAAGAGGAAGTTGATGCTACCAAGTAAGTTTGAAAATGTATAGCGAGCCAGGTAAGTGGATTTGTGTATATAAGGAATATATTTATGTCTACTTAATAGATAGTAAGTATTCTTACAGGTGATTGTGACAGTTGCCTAAATATTGCTTAAATTTATAGTGTAAAGTACTATGTGATGCTATGCTATATGTATCTAATGTTGGAAATGTGTTATGTGATATACTCTGTATCTAATGTTAGAAATGGGTTATGAGATATACTATGAATTTGGTAGTAGGTAAAACTTATGGAGATTTATGCTAAATATAATGAGTGTATAGATTAAAGGCTAAATTAGAAGCTAAAATAGAAACATGATGAAATTTGATAAGGTTTGTTTTGTATTTGGTATTTACTAAGAATTTGTTGATGCACTCATGATATGATACGAAAAGGACCTACGGGTAAGTTTTTTGAAACTTATGATTTTAGTAGGATATGTTTATAAAGCTAGGTTTTGTACATATAGTTCTGCATTAACCAAAACTCAACTACACTCTGTAGTTTTGCTAGGCTAAAATATTTGTTAGGTTCTTAAATAAGTTATCCAGATGGCCAGATTTAAAGTAGACCAAATTGGATGAATTGCTAGGCTAATTAGGATATTAGTACCGATGCAGGTCGCATGCATTAGTATAACATACGATTTGCATTATCTTAGTTACTAGTTGGGTATTAACTTAATATGATATCTATATGCCTTTATTGTGTGCTTTGTTATATGGGTGCTTGTTTTCTACTCTCATTCATGTCAATGGTAGTTGAAGGGATAAATTTTTCTGATTATTAAGTTAAGAAGTAGATTGTAGGGCATCGTTAACATCAAGGTAGACTTTTGAGAGCGCTAGTTAGAGTTAGCTATTTTGAAAGTTTAGTTATAGAGACAAAGTTATAGCTTATGAAGTTTTGGAGACTTGTAAATATTGTACATATTTGTTATCTAAAGGCTAGAGTTGAAGTCTTTTTTAAGCACTGAATATACAAGAAAGTGGTCTTTTGCTAAATTTATGTCTATTTATAATAGGTTTACCTATGTGATGGCATGTCTTATGCTATGTCAGGCTATGATAATGGTTTTATTAGCAAATAAAATTGTAAAATTTTTCTATAAGAATAGTGAAGTTTGATAACAAGGATTATATTATTATAATATAGCATAATCCACTTGGTTGACTAGTGAAGTTCAATAGCTATAAGGAGAAATGGTTTCGATATATCACTACGCTTAAGCAATTATTAAAGAAGAAATTACTTCTAGAAACAAATCTATGCTATTCTTTGCTTTCAAATATTACTTAGCATCAGAATCATAATATCATTATCATCATTTCCTTGTTTTCCTTAAAAAATTATTCTTATTCTTATTCTTATTCTTCTACTACTTCTTCTTCTTCTTCTTCTTCTTCTTCTTCTTCTTCTTCTTCTTCTTCTTCTTCTTATTAGACGTTAATTCAACTTGGTATCTTTTCATTATTATCTTTTTAACTTTGTGAAAATTGAACTTGAATTCACCTCACCTCACTTATGCTGCTATGCATGATGTGTACCTTTTTTTTAAAAAAAAAAAATTTGGTTATGCGTTCATGGGCCAATCTGATTCACAATAGGTTGCCCCCTTTTAACTTGTAGGTTAAGTGGGGTGGCCTACTTTTAAACAAGTTAAAATTTCTTAGTTGAACTAGTTTTTTTTTTTTTTTGTTTAGATTATGCGGCTTAACTTGCATAATCCACCCTCCTTACAGCTTTAGTTAAGATATGGTCTAATCATATTTAACAATTTACTTAGTCTTTCTTTTTTATTGATGTCAACTTGCCCTTTTATGTTATATACTCATGTAACAGTCTATGCTAAGTCGATATTGTCTTTAAACCAATTATATACCACCAAATACACTTCAAACCAAATCCAGTCAGCAAACATATACTTTAGTAGGCATCAAATTAATATCATGCAATCTTTTAAATGGTTGAATGATTATCCATACTTTGCAAAGTTAATGGATGATTAACTAAATTTTCACCTAATTAATCAAGTTAACCACCAAAATCAGAATGGAGGATTCCTAATATATCCTTAAACACCTAAAATCCTGACAACTTGAATTTAACATACAAATCTTTAAGGAAGTAAGATTTCATGTGTCATTAAAATAGGGTGGAATTGGAAAATAAACAAAATAAATATTATAGGTGCCTTAAAATTAGGGATTGCAGTATCTAAAGCTAATATAAGATGTATAGATTCTAGGTATAAAAATTCAAGCCTAAACTTTGTCAATAAGGTTTTCAAATGAAATTCTAAATTTGGTTCCAAACATAATGATTTCTTATGGGGCAACTGTAATCTTTACAAATTTCACAAAACTAAAAATACTAACTTAAATAGCTACATTAAAAATTATTCAAGAATACATTTTCCTATAACTCCAAGGCTATTTAGTATTTTTACAAAAATAAGCAGATTCAAACCATAAACCAATACTCATTGGCATGTGAAGCTCCAACCACCCCTATGTTAACCGGATCAAACACCAGCTCCACCTTCGACCATTCAAATGGTTTGATTTCAAGACATCTTGAACCTCTTAAACCACCAGTGAGCTACCTCATACCTTATTTCCCTTTATTTTCCTTTAATCTACCTTATCTCTTTCTTGTTATCCTTCTTACTATTGCATGCATAAGATTTCTAAGAAAATCTACTTGAGTTGGGTCGAATGTTGTTGAAAGCTTTTAAAGAGTATTGGTTGTTAAATTGGTTAGAAATGGTGATGTTTCCCTTAATTTCCTTTATCAATTTCCTTCAATAATCCCTTCAATTACACCTTTAATTTGCTAGCTTTTTCTTTCTTTCTTTTTAATTTTTATTTATTTAATTAATTTATACTAGTAGTAGGTATGTGTGTAAAATTAGGACTTAAAAAAATTCAGTGTTGAATATTATTATTTCTTTTCTATTTAAGACAATTAATGTATATATAGTTATGTATTTATATGTAGTTATTAAGAATGTTGATGTGACCACAATCCATAATCATAAGCAATTTGGCCACATTAGCTTATACATAACCAAAGGTAGCATTTGGTTGTGTAATTTTCGTAGTATTAGACTTGAAAAAAAAAAATTTATTCCTTATTTAGTTTGTAAATTTGCTTGGTAACTAAACAAAACTTAAGTTGATAGACCGGATAAAATGCCAAAATTTTGTCTTACCCTACAAAACATGTGACTTTATAAGGCGGTTAAAACCACCCTCACAGGAGACCTAATGGGGTGGTTTAGCTATTAAGGCGGTCAAAACATACGCCTTATATGTGGGGTGCTGCAAAAGATCTTTAGGCTGGGTATAGCTACCTAAAAAAACTTAGTACCCTCATATTGAGCTATTAAGGAAGTTAAAATCGCCTTAAAAAGCTATCAATTATCTTCTTATAAAGCTCTATCGAGGTGGTTCTAACTGCCTTGTAAGGTCCTTTGACAGTAGATATTAGCAACTTAAATAAAGCTTTGACTGTCTTAGTAGATCATTATATGATTTTTTTTCCCCAAATACATTAGGGGTACTATACCTACCTTAAAAGTGTCCAATTTTTTTTTTTTCATTGACCTATATAAATGCAACCACATTTAGTTCTAAATAATACAACTTGAAAATATGTATAAATTGTTGAAATAATTATATCTTATATAAATCAACTAATAAACCAAAACCCATAACCAAATACAAAATGAAGATAATATCTCATAAGAACAAAACAAAATCAATACAATTTTCATTGTTGCCATCAAAGCAACATTAAATTGCCAATACAAAATATTTTCAATTTTTTTTCCATAATCTAATAAGTCCTCTTAATGAATCAAATACTTAAAACCTTTCCTTATAGTTAGCTCTCCTAATAGGCCTTTGTTGAACTCAACTACAAGCTTTATTAATTTCACCCATCGAAACAAGATTAATGATTTAACCCTGTCATTTTGATTTTGAAAAATATTCTCTTACCAACCTATCTTCTAGAT
The DNA here is from genome assembly GCA_024138005.1 of Lumnitzera racemosa. Taxonomy (NCBI): domain Eukaryota; kingdom Viridiplantae; phylum Streptophyta; class Magnoliopsida; order Myrtales; family Combretaceae; genus Lumnitzera; species Lumnitzera racemosa. The sequence goes on along the minus strand of JAMXBC010000007.1, from coordinate 71,083,155 downwards.
TGTGGTTTTAACAACTTAAGAGCATTCATGATCCACCTCCCTTATGAGTTCCTAATTATCTTATCTAGAGTAGACTCAAAGGGTTCACTTGATGAGCTCTTGGATTTTAAAATCTACTCTTTTAGTTTTTCAATTTCCATCTCTAACTCCTCCTCTAAGATCATTGTAGCAACTAGCTCTTCTTTCTATTTCATATTCGCTTTCTTCCTTAAGAGCCACTGGTAATCTTCATTGTAATCTATTGAGTTTTTGGAACTTAAGCATTTAGTGCTTTGATAGCTCGTTTATGTTAATCTTCTTGAGCTCTTACATAAATAAAAGATTTATTTAGAATACAACAACAACGATTCACTTTTTGACGAGAGTTAGTGCGTACATTCATTGACTTAACAATTGTAGCTATTAATTGTTTGTCTAAAATGGATCTACATGTCACCACTTAACATTTCCTAGTGTAATAAGGTTAAAATAATTGCATGAAAGACAATATAAAAAAATTAGGTAATAAAAATTTCAAAAACCAACAACAGCATATAAAGTTACATTTGTATTGAAAATATTTGAAAACTACTAACTAACGCATTTTCTTTCATATGGAGAAGGCTCTCTTGCGTAGCTTACATGAGAAAGATTACTAACTATTGCATTTTATGGCTTAAAATCCAAAATAGTGTAATGTATAATTGGAAAAAATATGCACTGTTAAAATGTTCAGAAGTAAACCTTATCCCAATCACTTCATGTCCATGGCATAAGATACACAAAGGCTACAGTACAAAGCTAAGAGATTAGTATATTTACCGTGATGACGTTATCTGTAATCTCTAGTCTTAGCTCTTCAGCAACCTACCAAAAAAAAAAAGAAACCTATAATGGTACAATTCATCCATGTAAACTTCCTCCCCTCTCTCTCCTTAAATGGAATTTAAACCCAACAAATTCCATTATTAGCATATAATGTGTTGTATACCAAGATTCTTCTCTAAGAGCCCACTACTACTTTAAAGCATATTTACAGACAAAGAAGTAATCATTAGGAAGAAATTAACAACCTCCAATAAAGTTGCATCAACAACTTTCTAAATAAATGAATAGCTTACTTGTTTTGTATTATCAAATAAAAGATTGTTTTTCAAAATCAAACCTTTATATATGGTAAAATGAAAAATGCTACAATAGGGATTTCAACAGAATGAAACTTTTTAAAGACGCGTTTAATCTTGTCAAGTATTGTCTTTCATAAACTAACTCAAGTAAGTGTTAAGAAACAAAATTACTGGAAGAAACCATGTAGGAAAAGCTATTGACTGATCTGTCATAAGTACAAAAAATTGGAGGGGGAAAAAAAAGAAAATACAAACTATTTTTGTGATGTTGACATCGCATGACATTATTTCATTTGTTTAAGTTGAATCGGATGCTTGGAATAAACAATTTATACTAATCTTCCATTTTTTCCTAATAAATATGTGCATTATTTCCTATACAATTTTTAAAAAGAAATAACATCTAATAAGTATTAGCTAACATATGACAAGATTACAAATGATTGTTTTGAAAGCTATTATTTTCAATGTGAAGAATATTTTCATATTTGCTTTTATGGAGCTCATATTTGAGGTCGAATTTATATGAGCTTTCCTAGATAAAAACTTAGTAAATTGTTACATATAATATTGATTGGTACCTATAGAAACTCACTAATCCCTACTCCAGAAAAGATTTATTTATTATCTTTATTTTCAATGATAGATTTAGCAAACCAAATATAAACATTTGATAGGTTTAGTAAAAACTATATGGAAAAGCAGGTTATTTATTTGATATACCTTAATCGATAAGAACACAAATCATATTAGTAATATGGCAAATGAATCCAAGTATTCATGAGACAAATGTTAGTCCTATTATTAACTAATTGGTCAAATATGTATGCAAAGTGGTCAAATTTGAATGCTAGGAAATAATTAAAAGAAAAAAAAGTAAGTAAATTTTCTAAAAAGTTTATAAGGAATTTGATTTTATTGAAGAACAATTGATAATCATACCATTATTTTATGAAAATTAAACTTCCTTTTCCTCTAGGCGTTTATTCAAATCATGTATCTCCTTAGACCATGGAATTTTGCAAAAGTGTATATTCTCATTCCTTCACCACTTCATCAATATATTTGGAATCGGTTATAAAATTATAAATCATATAATTCCACCAGATGGTAAGAGTTGAAAGGGAAGTACTTATGACAATTGTTTGAGCTGATCCCATCTAACAGACAAAAAGAAAGCAAAAGAATTTATGTATTAAGAAAAAGTTCCTATCATATTTTTCAATACATTACACATTGCTCCATGGTTAAGCTTCAATTACGATGGTATTGAAGTTCATAACAGAGATCTTCATTGGTAGCTTCTAACCAAGTAACCTTTTCCTTGAGAACCTATAGAAACTAGGGAACTATCATAACATATTAATCTTTGATTAATTATTCTAATAAATGGTTGATAAATTCTTTCAAATGTCCACTTCATTTTTGACAAGTTATAGTTTATTCATTGGATAATTCATGTCATACAATGAATTTATATTTACTTCATCACACACTAGTCAACCATAAGAAACCTAGTTGTTGATATATTTTTATCACTTCACTTGTCATGGGATCTTTAATAACTTGCTCAATTGTAGAGATAATATAAAGCAATCATTAGTACCTTCTTAATGAAATTCAACCTTTTAATCAACCAAGATATGACAATAAAATAAGAGACTTACACTAGGCTTATTTTTTGATATTTCAAGCATAGTTGACATATTTTAACATGTTAGAATATTTCTTCATCATTTATACTGATAGGGCTAATGTAAGCTAGGAAACATATACATAACATAAGATGTGAGCAAAACCATTTAGAAAATTATATATGCAAATGAAGGCACCAAATGTTGAAAATATAAATAAGAGTTAGTCATAGAAATTATAAGAATTGGAATATACCACAAGCATGATCTCTTAACTTAATTCATTCTATAGTCAACATCAATATCTCAATAGCAAAAGCAAACTAAAAAGGAAAGAATTGCAACAAGGGGTTATTATTGTCTAATCGACAAATATTAAATAACATACGGAAAGCTTAGGAAGAAAAATCCAAACATTATTAAGTGAATTGAAGGTTCAATTAGAATTAATTTTATGAAAATGCCAAAGCCAACTAATAAAATGTGCATTTCCTACTAATAATTCAATCTACACAGGTTCATAATATGTATTAAGTTAATTGATCTACATAGATTCAGATGATTCATAACAAGATATTTCCCTAATGGCTACCAAAAAGTACTAGATCTCATAACGTCATTTACAAAAGTTCATTTTAGCATGGAATCAGATAGGTGACGTAAAGAGAGAAATGACGAGTTAGTGCAAAAATCCTTGTAATTGAAAGTAACCATTCAAAGCGTACATGATGATGATGAGATCAACGTCTTAGAAAATATCTATGTAAAAACTACAAAAATTTCCTTCTGTGAAAGCCAATAGAAATTAAAATTAACGTGGAAATCTCTAATTAAGAATAGCATAACTGTGAATCAGTGTAGAGAACTTACTAATTGTAAAGTGCCTATAATGAAGAGAGAGGGGTCGCTGGTGGCTTGCAATAAGGGGTCTTCAACAGAGAAAGTAACAGATGACCATTTTCAGACTCATGAAGCTGAATTTCTTTAGATGATAAAAGTGCCTACGCAATGGTTTTCAAGAGAGAAAAGATAATGGATGGTCTTTCTTATACTCTTGAAACCTGATTTCTCTAGATAAGTGCTTTTATGGTTTTCAATGTCTCTAAGAAAATCTTTATTTTTAGATGACTCTTCCCTAAAGATTCAATCTTTATGTTTAATTCAAGTGATTTTAGGGATTTTGATGGTGAAAACAAAATTAGTTGTCAAAGGGCGTGCAAATTATCAAAAATTGAATGGAGAAAGAGAGCTAGAGATGCATGAAAAGAGAGAGACAGCATGAATGAGCAAAAGTGAAGAAGGATTAAGGGTTTTTCTTTTTCCTTAGCAGAGTACCTAAAAAGAGGGAATAGAGTTAAAGCACAAATGTTTTAAGTTTTTTTTTTCTTTTTTTTTTTTAATTTTCGAAGAGATGCTTATTTTTTTTTTTTGTAAAAATTATATTCCCTCCTAAGTGAAATGGTTAAGCACTTGAAAAGTAGTGCCTAATCTCACAAACATTTTGAGGTGTAGCTTTGACCCACTTGCCCATAAAAACATGCCCTATTAAATCATATTTGTTGTAATGCTATTTACACTATGGTATAAAAATGAAATTTATTAGACAAAAATAAAAAATATTTTATATCCTCAAAAATATATTTTCATATTATAATATCAAGTTAATGAATATTATTTTTATTAAATATTATAATAATTAAGTTTTTAATGTAAATTTGTGTTCAATACTGTATAAATTAAATATGGTATAATAAGGTTATATTGTACTGTCCTTATTATATATATCTTGTCCAGTTTTCTTTATTTAGTTCAGTTTTTATAACTAAACATTAATAAAGAAAGTATTTGGTTTTCAAAAAGTAATAAGTGTTATGAGAACTTTTATGGTTCCATTAATATTTTTGATAGGATTAATCTTTTTTTTAATCTAATTTTTAATTTACTACAAATTAAATTTAAACCATTAAAATCATAATTAATTGAATGGTTAAAATTTCATAAATATAAAATAAAAAATTAAATATATAACGGATCGATCTCATAAAAAATATAAATAAAATCATAAAAAATCTATATATTATATGGAAAGTCAACATAAATTTACCCAAAATATTAAACCTCTAATAAAAGGATTGAATGATAGAGACGGACAAGAAAACGAAAACCCATCCTTTACGACGGGTAAAGCAAAAGGGATAACCACTGAAAAGGAACTGAAGAAGCCCCTCCCTTCCCTCCCCCAATCAAATCCCATCATTTTACACATTCTTATTTGGTAGCGTGACGAAACGTCACAAAACTCCGCTTCCCCTTCACGCCAATGGCTTCTATCCTTTCCACTTGACTTCTCCCCATTCAACAAACCCTTGAAACCAATACAAGAGAGAGAAAGAAAGCAAGGAGGGAGAGAGAGAGAGAGACTGCAGAATCATCCTCCGGTCTCTCTTTTGATTCAAGATTCAACATATTCATCAAGAAATCGTGGATTTAACTTATTCGTAATTTAGGTTTGCGAATCGGCTTATTCCAAATGAAAAGATTAGTTTTGCGGGATCGTTTCTATTTCATTGGATGAAGATTTATTAATATCGAATTCGAAAATCAATTCGAACCAAAGATTCTATTTCATTTCTGTAAAGCGTATCGATTCAATTAGTTTGAGGTGTGTATGAAACTTCGGGAGGGATTGAGGTGTTAGGAGTAGATTAGAGAAAGATCGATCAAGCAAACGCGTATTGTTTGCAAAACATGTCTGCAATAGTGTGTGGAAAGAGATCTTTCTTTGAGGAATTGGCTGTTAATAATTCGTCATCTTCATCTTCTTCTCCGTCTTCCTCGCCTTCTTCTTCTTCGGGAGTTGTTTCGAAGAGACTTCGTTGCTCTTCTTCTCCAATCCATATCTCTCCTCCTAGACACTTGGCTTCACCTTCAGGACCACTGCTCTTTTTTGAGCAGCTCAGGGCTATCTTTCCTGATATGGACAAACAGGTTTTGATCTCCTTTTCTTTTTTTCCCCTCCTTATTTGGTTTGGATAGATGATAGAGAATCCGATTTCTTGCTTTTGGCATTTATTTTTCATACCATTATATGCTTTTAGTTCATTTAAATGGTAGAATGATGATGACGGTGATGTTAAAATAAATATGAAAGAACCAAATTAAGAGTATGATTGAAAAAAGTTCCATTCTTGTGATTGATGGTACTGCTGAACTTTCCAAATTCATGCAGTGCATGATATATGTTCTATTGGCTGTCTTATCTTTCAATCCTAACTTTATCTACCGATGTCATATGTTTATCTTATGCCTGTGCATCTCCATATACCTAGACTTGAAAGGAAATTCGTTTTAATCAAAGTAATTAAATTTGCCCAAAGATCCTTTGTAGATAAGGAAAAAAAGCACAATGCTCAATGTTAAGTGTACAAGCTAATATAGATTCTTGAAGTCAGTTTCTCTTCATTAGATCCATTTTGAAAAAAAGAATGGTTTGTCAGTACTTACTTGGCTGGATTGTGCAGATGGTGGGTGATGGTGCTTATGGACTTGATTGATTCTCTGCACAATTTTTAATGTATCTGTTTCCATCAATTTGGATTACTCTTGCAAGAGAGACAATTTAAGTGATGTTTTCCCCTTTGTGAGAAATGTTTGTAGAATGTTTTTCAGTTTGGTGTCGTTGTGAGATATTGTTTGGAGGGGACACTTACAAAGGGAATAACATTTTCTGGTACAAATGGAGAGTAAATGTTTAAGTGGAACAAGTATAGATGTGACCACATGTGGTGCATGCAGCAGAATATGTCAATTCCTGGTTATAACGATGTTAAGCTTTGGTACATGCAGGGAACTTATGTTTGCCCCTAAGTGTAATTAGCAGATAGACATTAAGCATATAGTGGATGCATGTGTGCTTGCAAAAGCAAATAATACATTTATATATGATAGAGTTAATGCAATTGTAATAGAGAATTAACAACATCCTTTGTATATAGCGGATGATGTAGTGCTTATCCCTAGTTTGCATCACTTAAAATGTACATTTGCTATTTGCATTTGGAGGTAGTAATACTTGCACTTCATGTTCATCTTGGTTACCCAAACTCTTCGGTTCATTGCCATATCTGTTTGGACTCTTTGAGAATGAGAGATCTTGAAGGATTCAACATAGGTATGGTAAAGGAAATAAAAAACTCTAGGTAACGGAGATTTTAGGTCCATGTAGAGAGAATTTGACAGCTTGATCATGTGGTTTGACTTTCAACCTACATTTGTTTCTTGTCAGACATTTCTTTGAGGGTTTTTTTTTTTTTATCAAAGCCCTTAATTAAATAGTCATTGGTACCTGTATCGTTGGACATGAGTTGACTTGTCCGATTCAACCTTGTTAGATGTGATCCCTTAATAAAATTGGTTAGAATTATCTTTCTGACCCTCATTGGTAGTGAACCCTGTTCGGTTCAATTGATTTGAAAAAATGGTTTTTCGGGATCAAAGTGTATTAATTTTCCTTATATTTTTTAGAAAATATATTAATTTGCTAAAAAAATAAATGTAGATTAAAGAAAAACAAAATATAAACTATAAAAAATTTTAACTTTTAATTCTTAAGAATATAAGTAATTTTTATTATTTTATAAATAAATATAAATTATATTATAATATTTTTGTTGATCTTGGTTTAATTCCGATTTGATCTTGGTTGACTTTCTTGACCCTTAACCCCTTCATACTCTTAAGTCAACCTTTCAGTTCGGGTTTAACAACATTGTCTGATACACTTCATCAAAATCCTAATGATGGATACTAACAATTTTTTATCCATATGTCAAATCACGTTTCTAACTTTTATGATGTTCATAAATTGCACTCTCAAATCCTGTTTAAGAAACGATAATCCTTATTCCTTAATTCTTACTAAATCTAATGTCTGTTATGGTTTTGAATTTTGAGCAACATACACTCAGAAGAATCTTTGCCTTAAAAGGTGCACTTTAGGTTTGTGAATTAAAATTGATTCATAATGAGAAAATTCTGTCGTCACACACCAACCTCTAGTGAACTCGGACATGAATGGCACCACTAATTTTGAATATGTTTATACTGAAAGAATTGGAGGCTCTCTTTGAGATTGTACTTTGTTGTTTCTCATTGGTGTAGGGTTTATCGTTCTTGTTGATTGTGTGTTGCAGTCGTGTGTTGCTAATTGCTTCAATTTTTGTGTGTGTTGTGCTGTAGTTTGGGGCAGCTGTAGTCATGTGTAGTGGTCTGTACAGAATTTGCAGTAGTGGGTAGTGGGTAGTGGGTCTACCAAGTTGGGGATGGTGTGTAGTAATGGGTCTTGTGGAGAAAATCAGTTATGTAACCCTCATGTACTATTTTATCTATCTATGCAGTAATGGAATGAAAGGACAATAATGTAAATTTTCTCCGAACTTCTAATATTTGTAAAGATTTTGGGTTCCCTCACAAATGACCCCAAAGCTACTTATCTTAACCGTAGGGATGAAGGGCAAGGAGTTGACTAAAGGTTCCTGTGAATTGGAATTTTACATGAGAGAAGAGGGGGTAAGGGTTCTAAGAACGACCGGCTCGTCCCCAAGTGTAGTCTGAATGCCTATTTTTGTTGGTTGAGTCATGCCGAGATGGAAGAGAGGCATGCCAAGGGCTTATGATACAATTGCAATGAGCCATTTATTGTAGGTCACTGATGTATGAAATTAGTTTGGCTGGAAGTTTTGGAGAACAAAGTAGTTGTTAGTGAGGGAGAGGAGAAGAAACAACCTGAGGATAAAGCGAAATTGGAGATTTTGCTGCTGCTATGGTTTGCATTAGCAAATTGCAAGACATGTGACTTCAGGGGTTAATTAATAGAGTTGGGGTCCTGCTCCTAGACTCTGGTAGCACTCACGTTTTTCTGGACTCAAGCATAGTGAATGAATTGGACCTTTTGTTTGAGCCTTGGGAGAAATTAAACATTGTGCTAATGACGAGCAGGTTTAGATGATCAGGGTGTGTTCGGATGTTGATGTTGAGAGAGACCAAGGGCCTTCTATTTAGATTTGTATGCATTAATGCAATGTGGTGTTGAGGTAGTGCTTGGAGTCAATTGGCTAAAGTTGTTGGGCCAATAGCTTAGGATTTTGTGTCCATGAAGATGAGATTTTTGTTTGAAAAAGTGGAAGAAGACTTGAAGGGAGTAGATGCGCTTGCTAAGCCACTAACTCTTGTTGCTCTTCAGGAAGTGGAAGGGAGGCAAGATTTGGAGGTGTTATTGACAGAGTTCAAGCATTTGTTTAGACCTAACTAAGGACTTCCATTGTCCTGGCAGTGTGATCACAAAATCAGATTACAATTAGGTGCAGCACCATTGTGGTCTAACCCTATCAGTATCACCATCACAAGAAAGACAAGATTGAAAGGCAGTTTGAAGAGATGCTAACAAATGAATTATTTGACCCAGCCTGTACCCCTTGTCTCCGGTTATCTGCGAAAGTTAGATCACATGTGGAGGTTTTGTGTGGATTATTGGGCCTTAAACCATAAAATGATTAAGAAGTTTCCATTCTGGTGATAGAACTATTGAAAGAATTGTCGAAGATGGATCTTTGCTTAGGGGTATCATCAAGTATGTATGAGCCTATTGGATGTTAGAACTACATGGCCCCTTTGTGTTTATTGTCATGCTATTTGCTTTCTAATGCCTTGTCAACCTTCCAAGTGTTGATAAATGAGATGTTCAAGGGTCATTTAGGAAGGTTTGTTTGTATAGTAAGTCTTGGGTGGGACACTTTCAGCATTTACGCAAGGCCTTTGTTCTTTAAGATCTAACGAACTTGTTTTAAAGAAGGCTAAGTGTGCATTTGCTTAGACCCAAGTTGCATAATTGGGGCATTTAATCTCCGAGAAGGGTGTAGAAGCTGACCTAGTCATGATAGAAATATGCTTAGCTGGCCATGACCCTAGATTGTTACTACTCTAAGGGGATTTCTTGGCTGAAGTGGATATTATAGGAAATTTGTGAAGAACTATGGAGATGAACCACCAATGCAATTTTGTGGAAAAACAATTTCCAGTGGACCAAAGCTGCCGAAAAGGTGTCTGTATAGCTCTGAGATGCAATCATGCTGGCTCTTGTTCTCATGCTTCCAGATTTTACCTAAGTTTTGGTAATTGAATGTAGTGCATTATACTCAGGCATAGGGGTGATATTACAATAGCAGGGGCAGCCAATATCTTTTTTTTTTTTTCAGTAGGCCCTCTGCACAGTGACATCTTAAGCTGGCTACATAGAAAAAGAATTAATGGGTTTGGCAAAAGCAATCAGACAATGGTGCTTGTATTTGTCAGGAAGAAAATTCATTGTGAAGATGGATTATAGCTTGAAATTTCTGCTAGAATAGTGATAACCACTTCACAATGGCAGCACTGGATCACTAAATTGCTTGGGTTCGATTGTGATATTGAGTATTGGGGCAGGGAAGGAAAATAAATGGTTGTGGATGCCCTCCCTGGATGTGATGACAAGAGTGGCCATATTTGTGTGATTTCAAGCCCCCAGTTGCACCTTTCCAACCTCATTAGGGAGTAAGGGAACAAATATGTTCCCATGCAGCAGATAAAGGGGAGTATAGAAACTGGTGAACTAGGGCTAGCATGGAAGATTATTATTTTTCCATGACAAAGTAAGCTTGGATGAATCCTCAAGCTTTGTGCTACTATTATTGATGTTAGTCATGCTCAAACTCTTGTAGGGTTACCAGAAAGCTCTATTCCATATTTTTAGAGGCTTCTACTGGAAGGGTATGAAGAAGCAAGTTCAAGGTTATCTCAAGGCATGTACCACTGGTCAGAAAAATAAGGCGCAGAATTTGTGGCCTTCGAATCTACTGCATATACTGCAGGTTACCTCACAAACATGGTTGGATTTATTGATGGGCTTCATTGAAGGACTCTCATAGCCCTATTGGAAATCAATCTTGTTGGTTGTGGTAGACAGCTTTTCAAAATATGATCATGTTCTTCCGTTGGGCATCCATACTTGGTAGTGACTGTAGCATTTTTTTTTTTTCCCTCATGCATTGTCTTCACAATGTCTTTAAGCTCCATGGCCTTCCAAAATCTATTGTTAGTGAATGTGATGTTACTTTCACTAGCACCTCTTGGAAGGAATTATTAAGCTTGTGGCACACAATTGCAATTTCCAACAGCGTATAACCCTCAAAGCAATGGCCAAACAGAAGCAGCCAATTGCACTATTGAGATGGTAATTGAGGTGCTTCACAAGTGATAGGCCAAAGAGATGGGTTGAGTGGATTTCTTGGGCTGAATTTTGTTTTAGCATGGGTTACCACTCATTGCTTAAAGCAATCCCCTATGAGGTGGTCTATAGGCTGCAGCCACCACATCTCTAGGGTTATTGTCCAGGTACAGCAAAATTAGAAACTGTGGATCAAGCTCTAATTGTTGAAACTGCAGCCATATCACCAGAATCAGAGCTATATATGATCAGAAGCTTTGCAAGCTGCACTTCAACTAGGGGGATCTAGTTTTTGCTGAAACTGCAGCCATGTCACCAGAATTCTTTAGCTGAAAATTGCAATCAAAAGCTAGCCTCAAGATTTTACAGGCCCTTCTAGATTGAATCTAAGGTTGGCAGCATTACATGCTGGCTCCAGCTGCATCCTCAGGAGAAAATCCACCCTGTTTTCCACATTTCATATCTCTGTAAGTTTGAGAGCAATGCAGCTACCATCCCTTCTGTTCTTGAACTTTGCTTAGGCCTTGTCATTCCAATGCCTAAAGCTCTTCTCTTCATTCTAAGAACATCCACAATGCCAGAAGTCCCAGTCCACTGGGATTGCTAATCCTTGGCAGATGCTTCTTTGGAGACTGAAGAAATGATTGTCCAATGTTATCCTCACTTTGTGCTTGAGGTCACGTGTGTTCTCAAGGAGGGGAGTTATGTCACACACCAACCTCAAGTGAACCACATGAGTGGCACTACCCGTTTTCGACTTGTTTCTACCTGAAAGAGTAGGAGGATGTCCTAGAGATTGTACTTTGTTGTGTCTTGTTGATGCAGAGCTTTATGTTTCTGTTGACTGTATGTTGCACTCGTGTGGATTGTTTGTTGCTTCAAGTCATGTAGTGTTTTGTGATGTATTTAGGGGCAGTTGTAGTCATGGGTAGTGGTCTATAGAAAATGTGCAGTAGAGGGGTAGTGGGTCTACTGAGTTAGTGTGTGTTTGTGGCAATAGGTCTTGTGGAGAAAATCAGTTATATAACTGTCATGTACTATTCTATCTATATATACAGAAATGAAATGAAACGGATGATAGTACATAATTTCTCCAAACTTTCAACTTTGTTTAGATGGTTCAGTTCTCTTGCAAATGAACCCAAAATTACATAACCATAGGGAAGAAGAGCATGAAGTCGACTAAAGGTTTTTCTGACTATCAAATGCTCGACCTATAGCTTTAAGTTTATCGCGATCCAGTGACATCTGTAGTATTCCTTCCAGCAGAATTCATTCCAATAATTCTTTTGTTTTAGAGTCATTGAGTTGTTAATACATATGGACCATTCTCCCATGCAAACTTAAGTTGCATATGAGTCTTCTTTAATAATTAAGAAATTCACTTAAAGTAGTAGCAATTCTTATACCACATTCAACCTAATTATTTGTTTTAATTGGAAACACAAATAGTTCGTTCATCTGTTAAATGTTGTTAACTATTAATGAAACCAAATCTATTGTAAAGCTGTTTAAGCACTCTAAGCCTATACATTGTCAGCCAATTACTCTTACCTTGCAGAATGATATAAGTAACTGACTACTTTTGTATCCACCACCTTCTACTAGGAATGAAGATTTATATGCTAATTATAATTTTCTTCTTCTTCTTCTTCTTCTTCTCCTCTCTATTTATTTATTTTTTAATATTTTTATTTCATCTAAGACATGGTGCAAGCTTATGTTCCTAATGCAATCAATTTCTTCTTACCGTTATTGCAGCTTCTTGAGAAAGCACTTGAAGAATGTGGTGATGATTTAGATTTAGCAATTAGAAGGTTAAATGAACTTCGCTTGGGATCTGCTGAAAAGAACTTGGGCAGTGCTGTTGACAGATCTAATACAACATTACAGACAAATTCTCAACTGAATGGTAGGTAGAATAAAAAGTTAATATCACTCTTTCTAGTTCAGCTTAACTTGCTCATGTGATATTTGCTCTTTGATATTTGGATTATTTGCAAATTTTATATCTGCATCTTCAATGCCAAATCTTCTGAATTAAAACTCATGCTTGGCCTAGATAGTCAATTCGTTTCTTTCCTGGCAACTCTGCATATCCAGTTAAAGTATATGTGCTTAGCAAGAGAAAGAAAAGTTGAAGCAAATGCCTAACTTCAAACATTAAGACATGCTGGAAAAAAGTTGTCTAAATCAAAAATATATATATATATATATATATACATATTTTTTTTTCTGGTATATAATTTTACTTTAAAAGGTTTTCATTGAGAAGCTTTTCCTTCCAAGTTTGGGTATTTTATTTATGTTTGCTACTGAAGGGTTTGTTGAGTGTTGCAATATTAAATGGTTTCTAGAGCAAGTGCCTATGCCGGCGGATAGTTGTTGGCAATCATGATAGTGTCTGATCTAGCATCAAAGGTTGTGACTCTGACAATTCTAATTGAGATATGCTGATTGCAAGTTGTGATGTGAATTGTTGGTTATCGTCACTTGCCCAAAATAGTCATGAGAGTTGCTATTGAAAGTAGTTGAAGAAGCAAACTGCTGTACATTTGCATTGGCATATGTAATTTTTGTTTATCTTTTTGAAAAGTAGATTGTTTAAACGGTTGTTGAAGGTGGGTTAATGGATCAAAATCCATGGATCTTATAAGATAGATGTGGAAGTTCAAGATTGCCTGCTTGTTGAAGATGTTCCAGTTCTAGAGCTCACTAGTTGCCAATGAGCATGAAAAATGAGAATATAGATGACAATTCATTGTTAGTAATCTTTTCTACTCTAGCAGTAGTATATATTGGCATGACACTTTCTGTGAAAAAATAGAAAATTACTAGGAGGGTCTTATTAACAGGTGTCACTAAGTCACTTGTTAAATGCCAAAATTTTTTAACAGTTTTCAAATTTAATTAATACATGTTTGTAGAGGTGAAAATTTTTGCAGTTGGTCTTTTAACAAGTGCCCAAGGGCTCACATAAACACTTTCTTTACTAATATTAGATGGGTTGAGGTGAAAACTTGTATGGCTAGGTTTAAATCTCATCAAGAACACTTCTTGAAGCTACCTACATAGCGCAAGCTATATTAAACTGGTATCTGTCTTGTTGGATGGCTCATGTGCCAAAAGTAGTTGGTTATTCCATGGCCTACTCAGTTGCTGAAATATAGATGGATAGAACGAATATGCAGAATCATTGACATTTGATTGATTTAAGCCAAAATTTCACCTGGCTTATGTGGCATGCATGCAGCTACAATAACACAAATTTTTTATAACAGGACAGAAATTTTAGACTGTTGGCAGCTTGATCCTTTGTTTAGTAATTCCGTTTGTCACTTTCATTGGGGCTGATCAGCCTTTGGCTACACATTTTTAAAGGTTGAAATTGTCCCGAGAATATAAAGGAATTATCTGGTATTGAGCTGAAATTATATTGTCCACTTGGGGATTGGTCTGTTGTGGCCTGATCTCTCTGAATGCAACTTTTGCTTGTCATACTTTTTGTTGTCTTTACTATTTATTTAGCCAATTTTGTCTTTGATCATAACATCCTTACTCTTATATGTATATGTATGTATATGTCATTCTGAGGGACATTTCATAGAAAAGGTAATCAATTTGGTGCTCTTATAGACATTCTGGTTATGCTGTTGGTCTTGCCATAGATGACGAATGTTTGATTATAGGTGTTGCAACTACCGGGGAGGCAGCTCCTGTGGAGGATTCAGAAGCCCACAAAAATATTCCTAGTGATGGTGCAGAGTGGGTGGAGCTCTTTGTCAGAGAGATGATGAGTGCTTCTGACATGGATGATGCCAGAGCTCGTGCATCAAGGGCACTAGAGGCTTTGGAGAAATCCATCTTGTCACGTGCAGGTGCTGAGACGTCTAGGTTACACCAGGTGATTATCTTTACAAAAGATTTTTCCCTATGTGGTTATGCATGGATGCTGTCCTGATAGTTTCCTATGCAGGAAAATATAGTATTGAAGCAACAAGTGGATGCATTGATTCAAGAAAACGCTGTTCTCAAGAGAGCTGTGTCCATCCAGCATGAGCGCCAGAAAGAGTATGAAGATAAGAGTAACGAATTGCAGCATTTGAAACAGCTTCTGTCCCAGTATCAGGAACAATTGAGGACTCTTGAGGTTGGGTTTGCTACTTAGTATTGATTTAATTTCGTTTCATCAATAATATATACTGAAGTTCAACAATAACATGCATTCCGATCCACAATTTTGCATGACATTTCTGTCTTTTATCTATATATGCAATCATGAGCACTTCCTGCATATACTTGATTTTATTCTTTGAACTAACTGCATTATGTATCTCCTAAGCTTTCTGATTTTAGT
Source organism: Lumnitzera racemosa (assembly GCA_024138005.1). Lineage (NCBI taxonomy): Eukaryota > Viridiplantae > Streptophyta > Magnoliopsida > Myrtales > Combretaceae > Lumnitzera > Lumnitzera racemosa. The sequence goes on along the minus strand of JAMXBC010000007.1, from coordinate 71,067,798 downwards.
GCCTTTTTCTTTTTTTAATCATTTATCTGATAGTTGTAACTTGTCTGCCCTTTTCATAAATTTCAGGTGAATAACTATGCTCTCAGTGTGCACCTGAAGCAGGCTCAACAAAGCAGCAGCTTCCCAGGGCGTTTTCACCCTGATGTGTTCTAGGTGTAGTACTAAGTTAATTGTTCTGGCTGATTGAGTTATAATCTGAAAGGCCATGCAGCCAGCTACAGCTACAGTGTTCAAGTTTATTGTATTGTGGAGGGACCCTTTGCTTCTTATATCCTGTCCCATGGGTCTCCTAAAGTTGGTTGTTTGATATTAGTGCATAGGGTGAATATTTAGTCGTGTAGTGATTCATATCCCAATCAAGTTCATTTTCTGCCCCGCTGAAACCGAAATAGTATGACTGGAACATTGTTAATTGCGACTGTCATTATTTGTATAGAATCAGTATTGATAATGCTATTGCTATATTTAAAATATAGGATCCTCTCTCTCTCTCTCTCTCTCTCTCTCTTTTACATGCACACACACACACACAGGCTTGCAAGCGTGCACGTACCCCCACACACATAGCAAAGGCACACATGCACGTGCACATTGGCATTCAAATATACACCAGTGCCATTTAAATTTAGCTCTCAAGATTTTGATTCCGGGTGGGATTTGTACATTTAGATGGAGGTTTTTCTGATAGTATCTGTGATTTAAGTGGCTGCCTATTCAGCTATTCTCATGAGCAGCCTGAGTGTCAGGCTTTTGCGTGTAGGCCTTTTGAGGAGCTTCTGAGCTCCACATTTGCGTGGTATCCATGGAACGATTCAGTTTCTTGTGCCAGTATGACTTCTCTTGTTTGGGAGGACAAGAGTCCATGTGTCTTGTTGGTATGCAATGGCAACGGTGCACGTATATGATGGATGATGTTGATTTTCAATTGCACGAACAATTTGCAAAGACCCCTATATTTATTTTACCTGGAAGCTGAGATTGACGTGAGCATGTATTAACGTTTGTCCTTGGATAAAGGGTTAAAAATATCCTCATCTTTTGCTAGTGTTATTTGTTGAGGGGGAATCTAAAGAAAGCTAGAGATGCGGTGGCTTGAACCAAAGAGACGAAAATATTACCGATAACGTGTCAGAAGTTCGCTTTGCTTTTTTATCCCAAGCAATTAGATGCCAGAGGTTACATTGAAGAGAATCGATACGTTGTTCCCTAAAGTTCACTTCCTCTTCTATTTTTGCTTCCTTCTTAAGCGAGATTTATACATATAGAAATAAATCCAAAAAGTACCTTTTAGTTAAAGTAAATAGTGATGAATTAATTAAGAATTCACGCATATTATTAAAGGAGATAATTAGGTCTTAGGGGAAAGCGGGAATGAACTCTCACTCCAATTGCACTGATAATTGATAGAGCTAAAAGTATCTAAAAAGGATTGCATTATAGCCTTTCTTTACCGATTTTGCGCAATCAGACAAGAAACTAGGAACATCAAATATGAAGATCTTACTATTACCCTAAACTAAGATGAAATTAACAGGTAAAACTTTGGGAACTTCTTCGTGTTTGTAAACCCATCTCTCTCTCCCCAATTCAACCAAATACCGTTAACATGATTAACACCGTAAAAAATTACACACAACACTGCACCCTCAGTGCTGTGTATCTGTCATGTCATCCGCATACACAGGGATTGTGACAACATAAAATTTACCTTATAATAATCTAATTCCTACATGTACAATTTTTCTGGAGAGAACGAGGATAATGGTCGAAGGGAATACTATCAGCTTGGAGTGTGTACCATAGGATGTCTTGTCAAAGCAATAGCTTTTAATAGGCTGCTAGGAGGCTATGCCCGGCTTTCATCATCCTTTTAAACTCATCGAAATTGACCATCCCATCTCCATCTACATCCACCTTCCTTATCATCTCCCTACAATTCTCCATCTTCTTCCCTTCAGTCAACCCTAAAGATGACAACACCAAACCCAACTCCTCCACACTAATCAACCCGTCCTTGTCCTTGTCAAACACATCAAAGGCTTCTCTCAAATCCTCTTCCCCACCATTAGTTTCGTTCCCGGTCTCCTCTTCTGCCTCCTGTTCGGCTTGATCTGTACTGGTCATGGACTCAAACATCTCACAGAACTCCTCGAGATCAATCGACCCGTCCTTGTTAACATCCGACTTGGCAATTATCTCGTCCAATTCATTCTCCGTGATGGATATCCTAATCCCTTTCATCGAATCTCTGAGCTCTTGCTTAGTTATGAAGCCATCGCCGTTCTTGTCAAACGTTGCGAATATCTTCCTAAGTTGAGTTTTCTTCTCCTTGGTCATGACCATCTTCGGTTTCTCTACAGACTCCTTAGTTGTATTGGCAGCACTAGAAGTAGGACTGGAAGTACTCTCCTTATCATGATGAGCAAGTAAGGATACGAACCATCCTTGAAGCTTCTTCGTTGGGAAATGAAAGAAAACATTCAATAGGCCAGCTAGGAATAAAACAGCAAATAAAACTATGGTGACCAACATGGTATTATATGTTGCTTTTTTGTCTTTATTTAACTAACCTAGGATAAAAGAGAGAGAGAAAATAAAAAAAAAAAAAATAACGAAAAACAAACAAACAACGAACCCAAAAGGATGTTTATGGGAAGGAAGAAGAGACGAAGCTAGGTTGGGGTAGATGAAAACGAGCAAATGTGATATATGGTGTGTTGTGGAGGGAGTCAAGTTCTTGGTTGAAAAAGGAAGAAGAGAATATAAGATGGGAAGTGAACTGGGGAAGGCACGCGGTGTTTGGTGATACTTTCGATCCCACAAACCGCGTGGAACTGTCATTTTAACTGTAAAATACTATTTTCTCTCGTCACGCAATGTGCGGGTGAAGATATTATTTATTTCATAACCTCACGATATGTATGTCTTTGTTTTTACTCTCTTAAAACTTAATTTGCGAAACAACCAAATAGATGTTAGTTAATAAGGCTTGGATTTTTTTTTTTTTTATTCTTCCCTCCACATGACGTAAGTCGAAGGCGCGTCCGGCCGGCAGCTGAATATATAATATTATAAAAATAGGATAATACAACTCTTCATATTTTCTCAACATGCGTGGATCTTTAAAATCCAGCACTTAAATATCCACATTTTTAAAACATGCTTTTTGACTTCCCATATAATTATTTTACCCTTTGAAAAATGATGAAAGTACTTTATGTATTTATTAATTATTTTACTTAAGGAAATAAACAGTAAAATAAGATCCGAGAGTAGAGATTTAATAGTCAAAGCGCTCAATTTCAAACTTTGGGAGTATAAGCGAACTTAAAAAGTAGCAGTATTTATAATTTCCTAAAAATAATATGAGAAAAACTATAAACTATTCCTCAATTACTTACTTTTACGTTCGAATTCTTAATGTTCCTTTTTTTTTTCTTTTTCCCTTTTTTTTTTTTTTAACTTAAAGACTTGTAGCAAGTTGGTTTAATATTCTGTTTTCTCTTAAATGGTAATATCTATCTAATTGGTATACTATAATTAATTAAATATAACAACATTATTAAAGTACGTGTTTAGCATTTATCTATTTTTCTGTTTGAGTTCTTTAACTCTATATTAAAACCATTAATAGTTAACACGTGTTAACTTTTAATAAGCTTAAAATATAGCTTTTGCTTTCTATATTCATCTACACCATGTTTCTTTAACCTAATATTTTCTACAAAAAGATATAGTTACTTAAGAAAATGTAAATAACTATTTTAAACTTTGACTCGTTATACTTATACTCTTTAGACTTTTAAAGTATCATTTAAACCCCTTACACATCGAAAAAATTAACAAATTATCCTCAAAGGTTATAAATAACTTTATAAACTTTGACTTTAAAACATTCCCTTAACTTATTAATCTATATTTTAACACGCTCTAAATATCGACCAAGGTGCATTTTTTTTCTTTTTTTTTTAATTGCAAATGTAAATGTAGTTTATGTTGTTCGTTTATTAAAATTTAGGGATGTTAAAATATAATTTGTAAGCTAAAAAAAAGAATTTATACAAAGATTAAAATTTAGGAAGATTACATTCATTATAATCTTGTAACTTCTTAGTTCTTACTTCATTGATATAGAGCGGCATGTGGAGCACATGTGTAAATTAGGAATACGTTTAATTGATCGAAATATATAATAACAAATTCTTAACCGGATTATGTCTACATGTTGCCCCAAAATAAAAAAAAAAAGCCACACAAGTCACTCTTTCATTTGTTTAGCACTGTATATCGTGATTATCCTTCGCCATCTATATAGCAAACCGTATAAATCGCTATACTTTATTTTTGGCCCATTGGTTACTTCATCAATGCATACATGATAATAGTCAATCAGTAGCCCATTGGAAAGAGTCCTTACGGCATCATTTGAAGAATCAGGCCCCGGGGCACAAATAGTCCCCAACCACAAACACAAACCCTCGCCGTGTGAGAATTAGAATGCTGTCCTGCTCAGATAATGAGAAATCAGATTGCTTCTCTACGTGTCCAAACATCTAAACCCTCTACCCTAAACTCGGTATTATTATTAATTTTTATCTTCATTTTTATATGTTACCTATTTCACCAAGTTTATATTTGTTTTTCTCATATCTATTATTCGAAGTTTTCATTATTAAGTTATCTTTTTTTTTTAATTTTTGTAAAAATTTTATTGTACATCATCTAATTTAATTCATTTTACAAATTTTTTCTTCTTAAATCAATTTACCATGATCCCATTAAAAATTGACATGTGTCAATTGTTAGCGGTTATTCTTTACTGAAATTAATAGATGGATTTAAATAGAAAATTTTTGAAACATTGAGGACTTGGGAAAAAAAAATGGTTAAGGAAGTAAAAAGAGATGTGAGTAAACATTAAGAACAAAATATTTATTTTTCCATATTATTAAATATATTTTATGGAATTATATAATAAAAATATTAAAAAAAAATAAAAAATCTTCACATTGAATTGAAGAAAAATCCTTTACGAATGACCAATCACCCATTAACTTCGAGCTACTTAACTATGGCCATATGACCTTCAGGGGTCGCATTCACCCTTACTAATGGGAGCTCATGTACCCTCGTTAGTGGTTAGTGTAACTTACCATCATGAAAAAGTTAAAGAAAAAAGGGAAATTTGAAGTAAAAAATCTATTATATTGTTATTGAGTCATATGACCCAATTACAATTCAATGCTTTTTCCTTCAAATTTCTCTTTTTTATTTCATTTTTTACTTTTTGTAGATAATTGTGGATACCTACCACTCTAAATGGGCCATACCACTTACAACTAAGTGAGGAGGGAGGGTTGCATGACCTCATCTACAACGATGGGTTTAGTCATTGATAATTTTGTATCTTTGGTTGACCATCAGTTGGGGAGTTCATGCTATTCATCTAAGTGGTGATCGGTCGCTTTTGGGCTTTAAGGTAGTTGGCTATAGCTAAAGAGGTTTTTTCCCTTTTTTTTTTAAAGATTTTGAAAGTAAATAATATTGAATTAAATATATTTTATAATATTATTTAAAATATTAATTATTATGAATCAATTAGCAATTGACAACAATAAGGGTAAATGAAACATGGTAACGAACTTGGCGAAAGTTTGCTTTATAAACTTGAAAAAAGAAAAGACTCAAAATGAAAACAAAATGTTGAGAATTTAAATAGAAAAGTAGGTAGATATTAAGGACTTTTAAAATAGTTTTCATAAAAATTATATATCCCTTTTTATGATAGTCTCATCACGATACTGAATTATGTAGCTTGAGCTTTTCTACTGTAGATACCTAATTTTTGCCTCTCTGTAATCTTAATTTTTATTTTTACAAAAAGGGTCTTAATTTAAAATAACAAAAAAAATTAATAAAAGATAAAAATAATAAAAAATTAACAAATGATGAAAATACCAAAAAAATAAGAAAATAAAAAATTATTATAAAGAGTTTTGTAGATTTTTAAGAAGTAACTTATATTAGAAACAAATAGTTTTAATTTTAGTTTTAGATTAGTTAAAAAATTTTATTTTTGAATTGAATAGTTTAAGTATAACATAATTGTATTGAATGTTAAGGTATAGGCCAGCAGCCTAACGGATAAGTATTAGGGTAGTTAGGTTAGATTTAATTTGAGGTGTTGGGTTCGAATCTCAACAGGTACCTATGTCTTTATTTTTCTATCTTTGCAAAAGTAAGATGAAAATGAGATTCATATCTAAGATAATTTGAATCTAGTTTGATTTTATTAAATCGGAATTCAGTTGATTTGGATTTAGTTTTTGTCGAATCAGATACAATAGATTTAACTAAATATGATTTGATTTGGACCTTAAAACACACATACACGTGCATAAAAAAGAGGAGACACAGCAGAAAAAGACTACCTTGACACAGTATTAATTCAGCGACTAAACACACTCCCACAAACAGCCCACTGTTATAACACCTTTCAAGACTGCGTACGTCCAACAACTACTGCTGTAGAATTCTTTAGCACGACCAGGCAAACAGCAGCAATACTAGGTGGATAGCAGCAAAGCAAACAACAGTGAATAGGACAGCAGCACAGCAGATAGCAGCGAACAAAACAGCAGCAAGGCGGATAGCAGCGAATAGGACAGTGGCGAATAAGACAGCAAAATTGGCAGACAACAGCGAACAGGACAGCAGTAAGGTGGACAGCAGCAAACAAGACAGCAACAAGGCGGACAGCAGCGACATCCAGCATCATCCCAACGCCACGGACAGCGACTCCAATACACATTCCAATTACAGCTAGCCCTATCCGTCAACAACAGCACATATCAAACATGTACGTTGCTCCCATACTGATGTAGTTTACGTACTGATCATCTACACTGATCGCTGTAACTGCACGAACTGTTGATCACCAACAAAATCTGTACGATAGCGCTTTGTAGTAGCTATGCACGTTGGAGACAGTAGCCCCGCAATCAGGTTCGGTTTCTATCCAAATTTTTTGATTTATTATATTATTATTTTATTAGGACTTTAATGGTTTAATATGATATATATATATATGTGTATATTAGTTTAAGGTATTTTTTTAGTATTAGTTTTCTTTGTAATATATATTAGGTGCATTATATTAATTTAAGTGAATATTTATTTAATGAGTGGACATAAACATTAGATTAGGAACCGTTAAGATTGGTTTTTTATTACATATATATGTTATTATATTAATAATACTTTATTAGTTAACATAATATATGATATATGTATATATTAGTTCTGGAGTTTTAGTATTAATTTTTATACCAGTGTATCATATAGAATTAATTTATTTTAATAGATAGTCGTATATATTAGTTTAGGGATTGTTAGGATTAGTCATATCTTAAGATTTGGTTTATTGCGTAGAAAGTTGTTTTTCTTTAAATAAAAATTAATAAAAGACCCTTTTTTAAAAAAAATAGGATTGTTAGAGTATTTTTTTTTTTTTAAAAAAACACTCAAGAGTTAGGACCATTTAGATTTTTTTTTAAACCAAATCAACTAAAACGTAAACTTGGCCGGTTTTCAAAAATTAAAATCAATCAACATATTAAGATTTTCTAAAAGAACTACGATCATCTGATCTTAGCTAGCGGATACGTAGGTATTTTTGGGGCGACGATAAAATATGTAGAAACTTAGGTTCTTTTTTCTTTTGATTTTATTTATTTATTTATTTATTTAAATATTACAATTAGAAGAATAATCCTAATTTCGGTAAATAGATAGTGGTACCCGTTAAAGATTTAATAGGTTAGCTCTCGAACTCGGAACCCTCTGTTTCTTCTTTTAAAATTGAAATTAAAGACCGGCAACCAAATCGTAATCAATCCACCCAATTGGTTACGGTTTTTTTTTCTTTTCCCGACTTCGGTCGGGTGGCGACTCCAAAATTATTTTTAATAAAATACCAGAATTTCTCAATTTCTTTAATCGAGCAGTAATATTTAATGGGTTAAAGTTTAGTATTAATCAAGAAATGAGAAATCAATTTTTAAATAAAAGAAATAAAAAAACTGGCTCTACATCTACTATTTAACTTTTTATCATTTGTATATGATAGAGTTTTTGATAAGCACTATGAAGTATAAATGTTTAGGAGCCTCCCTAATTTCTTTTCAAACTATGGGAGTGGGAATGATAGAGTTTTGATTGGCACTTTGAAGTATAAATGCTTAGGAGCTTCCCCAATCTATGGAAATGGGATACATTACGATATAAAACGGGGTCCATAGGTTAGAGAGCAAGTTAAAACGACACTAAAATAAGTGTTGGGTGGGAGACAATCAAATATCTTTTTGTTTTTGTTTTCCTTTACGTGTTTGCTATGGTTCTTGTTGCTTTTAATCTTTTTATTTTCTATACAAGGCTTTCATTCTTAGGAGTTGGAGATGTAGGATAGGTGACATAGGCAAGGAGTTAGTACAACTAGTAAGTTGCTCAAACCCTAAGGGAGGATTATTCAATCCTTTTATGCTTTTATTTTATTAAACAATGGGAAATATTGTTTATCTTGAAGTTAGACACGGACACTCACCGTTGGTTTTTGTGAGCTTTAGTTGAACTTGCACTTGAATTTATCGTTGTTGCATGAAATCAATTTGCATTTTTGTTGAAAGGCAGCTTTTTGAGAAAATAATTTTCTTATTTTTGCACTTACTTTTATTCAATTGTTAATGAATTTTTCACACTTCACTAAAATTTGATCTATGTTAGCTTTATTTACTTATGATCTAAGCATTAATTTTATACTTCGAACCAAAGTAATATCATTATTTAAAAGCTTGTTATTAGTATTGTAAACTTATTTTAGTGTATACTTATTCCATAAACATCCTTACTAGAATGATAATATAGAGTAAATGAATAAATAAATGTTTTTTCTCTTTAAGTTTTCCAAGAGAAGTAAATAATTTTGGAGTATAAAAATTGCTTCCCCTAACATAAGAAAAGAAAGGAAGAAAAACAAATTCCAAAATATACAAAACAACAGTGGGCTATACAAAATTGCTTTTACACATTCAATCTAATAAGTATAATGTGAATAGGAGTCCTCAAATAGTTGTGTAGAAAAGCCTAAGAAATAAGCTTAGTCAATGTGAGCATTAAAGAAAAAGTAAATGGTAAAATTTCAGAGGTGAGTAAGAATAGGATAGGAAGGGTATGGGGGTGCTACTCATATCTTATAGTGTAAGTATAGGTTCCTAAATTTTGGAATCAAGATTTATAATGTGACTCCTCCTAAGACCTAAAGGGTATAGGGTATTTTATGGAACTTATAAAATACGTTTGCATAAAAAACGTGTACATGAAGCTTAAAGTTTCAATTTGTAAGGAAAGTTAACTAAAACATAGAGACAAAAAATAAAGGTAAAATTAGTAATAGGGAAGAAATGGAATAAGAGAGGTAGAAGATCGAATGTAAAATTGGGAAAAGAGTGATAAAAAAAAAAAAATCAAGTTTATGGTTTCCTATAGACTATGGGTTAGCTTAAACTGTAGTGTATATGTTTATTTCTCTTTTTATTATTTTATGGTAGAACTTAGAACATTTAAGGTGGAAATTTAATATTAATTTTACATTTATTTTTATTTAATAATTTTTGTAAAGCGGTATAAGGTATCCTAGTTCTACCATATATATGTTATAATGCAATCTAAAATGCGTACAAGGTATACAAATGTCCTATTCTAACCCATTCTATAAGAGTAGGATCCTAAAAGCTATACTCGAAATCTATCTTGTAACTTATAATATTTACTTGATCCTATTTGATTAAGTAGGATAATATAGGGTATAGGATGCAATAAGGTTGCTTTCTTACCTTAAAAGTGCCTAAGACATAAATTATGTAGTATGCATTTACTTTACATTATTACACTAAATGGAGAGAATAAGAGGAACATATATATTTTAGTTAAGTGTATAAAATGTAAATGACTATTTCTAATTAACTAATTGATGCAATACTTGATCTTAAGTATATAAATTTTGGTTTAGTTGATGCGATACAACTTTACTTGACTAGAGCACTTGAATTTTGATAGTTAGTGTTATTAGCTCGTTTACATTTAATTGAGTATGATATGCATCAAAGATGCTTGTTCTTGAATTGTAAGTTGCATGAAATGCAAATTGTATAGAGAGACATAACTTTTGGACTTCAAGGATTGTTTGTTTAATTGCTGGTTGGTGTTGTCTCAAGATATTTATTGGTATAGATTCAGAAAGGAACGAAGCTTTGTGTAAGTAAGTGAGCTTGCAAAATAGAGAACTGTAAGGGGGCGCTAAGGTGTTATTTGGTGTGGCTACTCCGATGTTTAAGTTATACGTATATGTGGAGAGAGTAAGGGTTCTTAAAAGCAGAATTTAGGCTCAAGCATGCGAAGTATCAAGTGGTTATCATTGGGTGATGGCCTTGTATTTATAGAAGAGTAGAGCTGGCAGTTGGAGAGAAGTTGGTGGGTGGAGGCTACGTCTTTAAGTATTGGGTAGTGGAGCTATAATGTCCAACGTGGTCCGTAAATATAGGAGGTAGCTGTTTGACTTAATCATTGGCCTTATCTGTACTCTTCTAGTCATTGGTGATTACAATTGTTAAGTAGGTCACCTGATGGGCCTAAGCTAAGGTTGGCCATAAGAGGGGAAGGTCGAGTTTTCAAGGGGCGCACCTTAGGCCATGAGCCTTTTTAGGTCGGAAAAAACCTAAGGGGTCTATGTCCAAAAGGCCTTATCAATGCCTCCACCATTCACCACCTAACCCCTTCCCCCTACCCCACAGTTTCATTACCATTATAAAGGTAAGGAGGGGAAATATGAACTTCTTAGGCACGTGGTCAATCTAGTCCAAGGGTATCCATGGTGTTAATGCTAATGTGTTGATGTAGTGGCGAAGATGTTCGAGTAGACATGGTCTATATAAGTAGGTGGCCACCTAGGCCAAGGTAGTTACATTAGACTTGAGGTGGGATACAAGAGATCTGACCTCCTTAGTTGTTAAGGGGTACCAAGTGGTTTACCCTAGGTGAGTTGAGGTTGATACTCAATAGGCTTAGTTAGGCACTTCAAGCTAAGGCGAAGATTTAGTAGGTTTAGTGCTTTAGATAGTAGGGTCGTAGAGCAGGGGTGTTAAATAGGCAGGGCTGAGCTAAACTGACTATTTTTTGAGCAGCTACCATTTATCTGTACCGAGGTGTTGTGTTTGTTGAAGGGTCGAACAAGTTCTTTCATGGAAGTTAAAGGGATCTCAAGAAAACTTCCTACGAAAGCAACTTTTGGAATTTACTTTATTGGACATGTTCATAGTACAGTTAATACGATGTGATAGGTACCTTGCCACTACAAACATGTATACAATCACATGCATTTTGTCTTTCGAATGTTCCCATCTAATCAAAACCACCTCTACATATCTACATTCTAGTTTTTTAGGGGATTCATGCTTATTTAAATCCTTATAACCGCTGATTTGCTTTCCAATGGTTACGACCTCTAAATAGCAGAATCATTTTGATAGATTACTCTTTTGCAACCTTTCTCACTTCTTTATCACAACCAGCGTAACCTTATTTTCTTCTTTCAATGCCTTTATTCAAAGCTCTCTTAAAAGTTTTCAACTTTTCCTTGATTCTTTAACGTTAGAATGTCTACTATCGGTAGAGCGAACACAAGTGAGATGCCTTTTGACACATCAAAATACAAGCTAACAGACTCTGAAACCACAAGGAGTGATCCTTCTTATAGAGAAGAGGATGAAGGTACATTATTAGCCTAGCTGGATGATGACATGAGAATGGCGGTGGATGTAATGGATAGGATAAGGCTTATCAATGCCATCTTAAGGGATACTTGAGTGTATGATCCCTTATCAGAAGCCATAGACCAATTCACCGTACCTAGGACAGGCAGAGGTCCGAGTGGTTAGATAAGTCAGAGCAAGCCTTTTGCTCCCAACTAAGTCTAAGAAAACATCATGGTGGAACCAACTCCTAGCTAGATAATATGATTACCAAGAATAGAGGAGAGGGTACCCTTGTTATCGGGGAGACGTTTTGTGGTAGAGGGTGCTGAAGGCATTCTAGGGGCTTTGTGAGTATTTGATGATAAGGGCCACTCCCAAACTTTTTAACCACTTCTATATGTAGAAGAATTTGAGTGGATGGCTGTATCCCTAGCCCTGTTTAGGGAGGAAGCTGTTTGGGGGCCTGGCAGACTCTGTTGAAGGTTAGTAGGATGATTTCCTAGTGGTGGAGCTGCCAGACAGGGCAAACTTCTAGACGCGATGGACCAAATTAGTTCCAATTAGGGCTTAAAAGGAGCTTGGGCCTAGTGATGCTAAGGCTGCAAGGGAGATTAAAGCCTTCATGGTCCTAAGGAATGACAACTGGATAAATGATACGAAGATAGTGGAGTGATACTTCAGGTATCCAATCTCTAAGATTTTCCCTAGCATAAAGAAGGTTGTTGTGAAGAAAAATTGATGGAAGGTACAAATTTTCTCGTGGCAAATTTAGATTGTATTTCATAAGCTCTAAGATTACGGTCTACATAGACCACTTTGCGCTCAAGTACTTGTTAATGAAGTCAGATGTAAAGCTTAGGCTAATAATGTGGATCCTTTTGCTACAAGAGTTTGATATTGAGATTCGTGACAATAAGGGGACTAAAAATGTGGTAACTGACCATCTTTTAAGGATTGTAAAGGAGAAAGATGAGTTACCAATCAATGGGGTCTTTCTTGATGAGCAACTTTATGCAACTTCACTTAAGGATCTACCTTGGTATACAGATATCGTAAATTACCTAGTTAGTGGTATTTTACCAAACAAGATATCTCATTATTAGAAGAGGAAGTTCTTATTTGAGGTGAAAAGGTGCTTTTGGGATGATTCATACCTTTCTAGGAGTTATGCTAACCAGGTGATTAGGTGATGTATAGTAGCATATGAGGTTGTCGACATACTTCACCATTGCCATAGTTGTGAAGTTGGTGGTCATTTCGGTGCTGAGAGAGCGGTTGCTAAGGTACTTCATTATGGATTTTATTGGCCTACCTTATTTAAGGATTCTTGTGCTTCTGTGCTAGCTTGTGATCAATGATAGTGTTTAGAAAACATCTCAAGGAGGCCTGAGATGCCATTGCATGGGATATTAGTGATTAAGATCTTTGATTGGGGGATTGACTTTATGGGACCATTCCCATCATCCCTCAATAATAGGTACATCCTTGTTGCTGTTGATTATGTATCTAAGTGGGTTGAAGCAGTGGCTCTCCTAATTAATGGTGTAAGAGGAGTACTTCACTTCTTATAAAGAAACATCTTCACCAAATGTGGGACATCATGAGTGATCATTAGTGATGGGCGTTCTCACTTCTATAATAACCAGTTTGATAATTTGCTTGCAAAATATGGAGTGAGACAAAAGGTAGCCATACCTTATCACCCTCAAACAAGTGGTTGGGTGGTGTTATCAAATTGAGAGCTAAAGCAAATCGAGAGCTAAAGCAAATCTTGGAGAAAATTGTCAATGCATTAAGGAAAGATTAGTTGCTTAAGCTTGATGATGCACTTTAGGCTTACTGAACTGCTTACAATAACCCAATTAGTATGTCCCCATGTTGCATGCTCTTTAGTAAGGCCTTCCATCTCCCAGTGGAGTCGGAGCACAAAGCATACTAGGTAATAAAATTCCTCAATTTTGATAGGCAAGCTACTAGGAACCATAGGTTACTCTAATTGAACAAGCTAAATGATGAGTTTAGGAACGAGGCTTTTGAGAATGCATGTATCTACAAGGAGAAAACTAAGATATGGCATGATAAGCAAATCCTTAGTCAAGAGTTCAAGGAGAGACAAAAATTGTTGTTGTATAGCTCTTGTATGAAGTTATTTCCTAGCAAGCTAAGGTCTAAGTGGTCAGGAACCTTTGTGGTCACCAAAGTTTTCCCTTATGGAGTTGTGGAAGTCAAGAAGGATGGTAAGGATCCTTTTCTGGTCAATGGTCACTAGCTTAAGCACTTTTGGAAAGGGGAAACTTTAGACAAGAGTGAGAGGAAGTTAGATCTTCATGATCCAGGATAAGCAAAAAAAAAAAAGAAAAAAAAGTTTGGCTGAAGACTATAAACTAAGCGTTGAGTAGGAGGCAACCTATTATCGAGTCTCTTTTGTTTTGTTTATGTTTGCCTTCTTTTTAGTTTCCTATATTTGTGTTTATTTCAATTTTTCTTTTGTTCTTTTCGGATGTTTTCTCATGTTCATGGTTTTTCCTTTTCCTCTTCAGCTTATTTCTTCTTAGATTAGTCTATTATGATGTCTCTTGTTCCCTCGTATGTAGGTTTGCTTGATTGAAGTTTTGGTGCATATAAGAGACAACTATGTTGCTGACTTGGAGCATTTATATAATGGTTTTGGTGATATTCAACACTTATGAGCACGAAACTAGCTGGAAACTTGCATGGATGTAGCCATCTCATCAACCAATACCCCAAGGAAATCCCATTCTTTCCCTCCCTCTTGTTTCATCCTTATATGTTGTGTTTAACAATGAGGACATTGTTTGTCTTAGAAGTTGGGGGTGGATTTTGTATTAAATTGTAGTTAGGGGTTGTGTTGGCTAATGTATGATGGAGTAGTTGATGGATTTGTGTTGATCTATAGTATGCTGAGTTGATTAACCATGGTTTCTTATGTGCTGGGTGCATATTGTACTTGTGTTAGCTGCATATGACTTGATTGCATTTTGATCCTTATGCTTATTATGTGAAAATGACAATTAATCATCCTATTGTTAGCATTTATTTCATAGGCACCAAAATTTTTCAAAATTTTAGAACTTTAGTTGCATTTATCATAAAAAGAGCTATTTTTGTCCCACTTTTTTTTTTTTTAATTCTTTGCCCCTTTCAACTTGATGTTGAGTTAGACACTCTTCACTTCTCTAGAGTTAAGACATGAAATCGTTACTTTGTTTAGTTACACTTTGTTTAGATTGAGACTTGACAACTTAGATTAAGGTAGTGTCCTTGATTAGGGATTAAGTCTTTGTATTTTTAAGTTGACTAGTATGTATGCATATTCTTTGAAGTTCCAAGGGCCTAATATGATCATGTAAATCATGAAAAACTTGAGTTTGCCTTGAACGTATCTTCTTAGATACAAAAAGAACCTAAGTTGGGGGTAAAATGAACCCCAATCAAAAGATATATATATATATATATATATATAATATTTAAATCAAAAGCAAAAAGAGAGTATAAGTGGACATTTGGGGTACCCAATAAGCGCATGGCGCATTTCCTAATTCTTGGAAGGGTTCATAAGCCCTTAGGGTCCAACTTGTGAAAATGGTTAGGAATAAAGAGCTCCCCAATGTAAATTAATCAAATAGGGAATGCTTGTATGCTTAAAGTAAAAAAGAAAACAAAAAAATGGAAAATAGGAAAAACTAAGAAGAGCAAAGTAAAGGAAGAGCTTATAGTTTGCATCATTTACTTGGTGCTATTGTGCTTGTGATATGGATTTGAAGTGTATGCATGCATGTTTAGTGTACAAAATGTGAGGATCTCCTCTTTAGTTGATGGATGTTATATTTGATCTTTAGAAAGAGAATCTTAGTTTAAACTTGGTGATCTAACTTTATTGAGTGAGTGATTAGTGTTGCTAGTGATTTATGGTGCATATTGATTGATTAAGTAGTTAAAGGGTAAGAAAAAGTTGCTTGAACTTGATTTAGAGTATGGAGAATGCAACTAGTTCAAATAAGCCTTATAGTTGAGTGTGCTTGCTTTCCTCAGGAGTACTTTGTTTTGAGATTGACATATAGAATTGCTTGAGGATAAGCAATGGATTAAGTTGTGGTAATTTGATAAATGTGTAACATTACACATTTATACTCTATAAAATAGCACATTTCATGCATTTTATAGAGTTTTACTATTATTTCTAAGTTAAAGTGGATAAAGTGCATGTATTTGGATAAGTTTTGTTAATATTTGGAAAAATGATCTAAATTTAGCCTCATACTGTTTATACCTGGTCACAAGTATCTTTCTAAAGAGCAGTTAGAACTCATTTCAATTGATTATCCTTCTTAACAGCAAGCCAAATTAATAGCAGCACATTTGTTGGGGGCCTTCTTTTTTTTTTTTTTTTTATTATTTTGAGCAAGCACAGTTACAATTGCAGTAGGCTTAAGAGCTCATTTAAAAGAAAAGGAAGACAGTAGACAGCAACTTTAGGGTGTTAAATAGATTTATTTGAGAGCTGGACTAAGATGACTAGGTGATCTTAATCACATAGAGCAAACCAACAATTGATTCACATATTAGTTGAAGAATCAACAGCTCATGTAGAAGTGTGAATTTCATATGCTTGCATAACATACATCAAATCAGAGTAACTCTTAATCACATTATGGTAGAGCAAATATTATGGCAAAAGAAAACTCTAATTTTAACTCTAAACAATTGAGTTCAAGCTCCTCATGACGGCAAGCTACTGTTTGTATATGCAACAATTAGCAATTAGAGCTCCATATGATGATAGATAAGCTACACGCATTCAAGTTCCATGAAGAATAGAGATGCACCAAACTAACTAATCCATTAATATAAGATCCAACATGAGACAAGAGCTAAGCTGATGTAGAGCTCCTTGAACCGAAGACAAGCTACAATTAAATAAGAACAGCAACTTCTGACCTTAATTGTTCAGCACTAGCATTGACCAAATGAGAGACTCATGAGTTGCAATTTCAGAAGTAAGTAGCTCTACGAATTTAATAGAGCATCTACAGCAGTCACGTCACTTTAATTCTCAAATGCAGTACTGGTTGAACTTACAAACACAATCTTCTTGAACCAAGTAACGATGCTCTATAACTCGATTAGCACCTAACCTAGAGCAAGGCATTTCACACATCAAAATAGTAGTAGCTAAAGCTTCATATCAAGCTCCACATTACATTTGAGTTGCTTTCCATGTAGCAGTTGCAACAAGATCAACTAAAAGCTTGCTAAGTAACCAAGTTGCAATTGAGCTCTAGATTTTTCAAAGATCTAAGCACAAGCCAAGCTAACATTAGCAGCTTAATTTGTTGAGTATAGAACTTCACTATCACTAATTTTTCTTTTATTTATTGCAGGCAATTACACTACTGAGTTACTATCCATATCGCAATTGTAGCAACTCCATACTCAACCAAACAATAGCAACTAAATCAGAGTTCCTTGTTAGGCAATAGGCTTCAATCGTGTGATAGCAGCTGTAACTTCTTCAATCAGCAGCTGCATTTACTTCAAACAGCAGAACAGTGGACTCTAATTACAGAATTAAGCACCCAAGTGGTGCTCTTCAATAGCAGCTCTTCACGTTGACCAACTGTAGCATGCAAGCTCCATCCCAATCTAAGCCATGGAACTTGAGTTGGAGCATGCTAAACCGAGCGCTCGGTTAGTGCTCTCACACACCAATAGTAGCTCCATTTAATTTAATAGCCGTAACACTCCAACAAATGCAATTCCGAGAGCTACACAATAGCAACACGAAGAGCTCACTTGAGCTATCAGAAACAAACCACAGTTACATCAAACAAAAATAGCAGCTGTAGAAAACAATTTCAATAGCACACTAAGGTTACGTTATCCTTGAGATGCAATGTAATGAACTCTACAACCAAAAAATAGAAGAAAAGCAACTAGACTAGGCCATAGACTTTATTGACAACAGCTACAACAAACAAAGTAAGGACTAACTAAGCATATTGGGTCGGAATCAAGTAACACAGAGAAAGTAAGGTTGTCGATCCCTCGAGGACTATAATATTACTAAACCTACAATAGTTTTTATCAATATTCATGCAATCAAAATTAAATTAATTAATCTAATAATTACTCTAAAACTATTAAAAAGAAAATAACGATGAAGAATCTAAAATTAAGCAATCAATTGAGAATTATGGGGAAACAGAATTCACCCTAAATTATGCTAATCAAATTATTGTCATGTTATATAAATTAGTAGCTATATGGTCGTTCAAGTGAAATTATTATACCTTAAATCTTAAGGATTTAAACTTCTAATGAATTAGTTAGCTTCCGCATTTTCTAATTAATAGTAGATTCTAAATTACAATCATATATCTCCCGATACTATGATTGTCTAATGTCTTAAATCAATTATTCCTAATGTCTTCGTGAATAATCAATTGCTGAACATTGCATTAATTTCTAGATAATTTCTAATTAATTCAAGTAACTTTGCTTCTACATTGATTAATCAAATCAACTACGAATTTCTAACAAACCCTATATCAACTCCCGTATCATTAGGGTTTTTAACAATTATAATCAAATGAATAATTATAATTAAAATCATAGAAATTGTAATTATGAATCATCCATATATCTCTTAATCCTATAATATGAACATAATCATTATCTTAGCTATTTAGAGTTTCATCAATTCTCACAAATAAATTTAGTTAGCCATGGATTCGAAAACAAAAACACAAATACTAATTGAAATTGCAATGAAATTCATAATTAAAATCGTAAGTAATTCATAAAATTGCATAAGAACAATTGAAATAGATGTCACCAATTCTGTATTGGAAAAGATAATCTTTAATTGCAACTTCAACTTGGTTTTTACAGTAAAAGCAAAATCTTCTCAATGATCCAAGCGATTCTCCTAAAGAATTCTTTAAGAACTATTTAAAGACTATTCTATGACTTTCTAAGTTTAAGGAAAGTGTATTAAAAGTCTCTAAAAAAAAAAAACCAAAAGTCTTCTAAACAATGAAATATAAGCTCTTTATAAGAAAAATTAGGGTCGACTTACGTAAAACTTCTTTTTCATGAAGGCCAGTGGTATAAATGTAAAGCCGACTGTTAGGTCGGCGACGTAGACATCAAGGCCTGGAGTAGAGACTCAAAAAGCCACCAGTGTTCATTGTAGGCCGGTTGCCTTCAATTCCAACTTGTGCGTGTTGATTCGAACTTCGTTTATTTGCATAAAACTCCTCTAAATCATCTATAATTCCACTCTTAAATCCTCTAATTCCTGAAATGTCCAAATGAAAATAATTAAGTACCAATTCTTAATGATTTTTATGAAATCAATAATAATTCTATCTTAATTTGGACTTTAAACATGGAAAATATTCCTTTATCACACACTAGTAGCAGTTCCTCGTATCTCTAGTTGATTGCCGAGCTGCTTTCTAAATAGTTGCAGCAATTGTACTGATCACCAATAGCCTCTTCACATAAGTAAAGCAGTAACAAAGTAGTTGAGTGGCAACTCCACCAACCCTAAAGCTCCTTGTTGAAGCAATTGATTAGCATCTTCTTTGAAGAATTCAACAACTAGTTGAACTAAGCTCTATAATAAATTCAGGGAAGAAAAATTTACATTCCATGTCTATATTGAGTTAGGCTTGTGGAGTTCCTTTTTTTTTTTTAAATTGTTCTTATCGCAGGTTATGGATCTAATTAGGAGAAGTCAAGATAATAGTAGGCACCAAATGAGTAGAGCAATCCATGATAGCTAATTAATAACAATTAAAAAAAAAAATCTAAGGTCGAAAGCAACTTGTAGTAGCCATGAACTTTAGCAACTTGTAACTCCTTCCACGAGATAGTTTCTAGTGAACGGTAGCTGCAACACTCTAACTGTTAGTAGAGCACCAAACCGAATACCACATGAGAAGAGCATGGGGTAGAGTTAATTATTGATATTACAGTAGGTTACTTTTGTTTAGGAAGATATAATCCAAGTTAAGTAACCCATTATCATATTCAATTGTTGAACAAGTAGAGGCCCATGTTAGGAAACCACTTTCATCCATTTCCAAATGAAGAAGTATGAAGTATAATATAGTACTTGCAAATTTACCTTAAGAAGCATATCTCTTAAGTGCTAGAAATTTCCTTGGTCAGCAAATGGAGAATATTTTGAAGAAATTATATGCTTAAGGGAAGTAGCTCATCATTTTAGAAATGAAAAATCACAACTTTAGAAGCCTACATCCTTTATCAAATGGAGGGGCCCATGTTTAAAGGAATGAGTACTAACAAGGGAAAGTAGATATATGGTAGCAGAAAATGGAGGAGAGAGAGAGATGAAGATAAGATAGAGCCAAAGACAGAAAACAAAGAATATAGTAGCTTAGGATTTTTTACTTGAGATTATAGTGAAGAACAAAAACTTTATTTTTGTTTTATTGTATTAATCTAATCATGTTTTTGTTTAATTGTAGGACACTAATTCTTTTTGTTTTAGCTTACTAAAGGATTTCTTGAGTGCCTAAATATTTCAGGATATGCCAATTTTGTATCGGGTTTCAGATTTGATTATACCAATTGAGGTGTTTTTTTTTCCTTGTTATTTTCATTTATTTATATATCTTGATTCATTTTGGTTTTGTGATGAAATATTATACTAAATTTATTTAAGTTTTATATTAATGGATTTGATGAGTTAATGTGTTTTATGTATTGTTCCAATATTAATATTGAATATTTGGGTATTTTTCTATTATGTTCATTGTCTAGTTATTTAGTGTTTGTCCATCACTTTTTAGCTAAATAGAGTTATAGGATATTTGAGAGGGTTTCGATAACTTATGATGAATATAACTTGAATTTTTGAAAAGGCTCCTCATAGGGATATGTAAGTTTTAATTAAATTCACGAACTTACACACTTAATGCAATTGGAAATATGGCTTGGGTCATAAGAAGGTGCTTGGTTTATATTTCTAACGAGAGTAGTGATTTTGGTGTGAGTGGACTACTCTTTATCTGATAATTATAGATAAATTGCCTTGGCAGGTGGATTTATGCTATAATTATAATTATGTTATTTTGGGAGGTGGACATGTTCTAGTAAATTTAGCCAAATCCTGTTTAGTTAATTTCAAATATCATTTCAAGACATTACATTGATTCAAACGAGAATAGATTTGCAAATCCTAATTTGATCCCTTTTTATCTCATAGACTCGGGATCTTCATAGTGTAGCTACGACATTTGGTTTAGTGTTCACTTTGTTATTTAGTTCTCATTGACTTTTGGTTTTATTATCGATAGCTTAACTTAGAGAAAAACTCAATTGATTTAGTACTTAGCACTTAGCTACTAGCTCCTAGCTCCTTATGAATTATGATCTTGACTTACTGTTTTTATTATTTCCATGACCTGATACACTTGTCAGCTCATGCTCACACACTTTCATCGAGTTAATTACTCTTAGGGGTCAGGTTGGTAGAGTTCTTACCAACCTGGTTAGTAAGGGTTCCTTAGGTAAGGAGTATTTCCCTTTATTGAGGTTATCTAAGAGAGGCTAGGTTGGTGGCATTCTAAACTGCGTAGTTAGTGGGAGTTCTTTAGGTAAGGGGCGTTTCCCCTTACTGAGGTTACTTGAAGGGGTTAGGTTAGTGGCGTTTCAACTCACGGGGTCAGGTTGGTGGCATTTTGACTTACCCAATTAGTCAGAGTTTCTCAGGTAAGGGTGTCTCCCTTTACTAAGGTTATCCAAGGGGGGTTAGGTTTGTAGTGTTTCGACTTGCCTAGTTAGTGGGAGTTCCTTAGATAAGTGGTGATTCCCCTTATTGAGGTTACTCAAGGGGATCGGGTTGGTGGTGTTTCGACTCACTCGGATAATGGGAGTTTATTAAATAAGGGGTGTTTCCCCTTACTGAGGTTACTTGAAAGGGTTAAGTCAGCGGTGTTTTGACCTACTCAAATGGTAAGAGTTCATTAAGTAAGGGGTGCTGTCTCTTACTAAGGTTACCTAAAGGGGTTAGGTCAGTGGTGTTCTGACTCGCTTTGTTGAGGTTATTCGAAGGAGTTGGGTTGGTGGCGTTTTGACTCGCCCGGATAGTCGGAGTTCTTTAATTAAGGGGTGTTTCCCTTTAGTAAGGCTACCTGAGGGGGCTAAGTCGGTGGCATTCTAACCTTCTCGAATAATGGGAGTTCCTTAGTTAAGGGGTGTTTCCCCTTATTGAGGTTACTTGAGGAGGTCAGGTCAGTAATGTTCTAACTTGCTTAAATATTGGGTTTGTCTACCCATCTGGGGCTAAGACTTTGTATGAGAGTAGGAGAAAAAAAAGGCAAATGTAAACAACATACATG
Source organism: Lumnitzera racemosa (assembly GCA_024138005.1). Lineage (NCBI taxonomy): Eukaryota > Viridiplantae > Streptophyta > Magnoliopsida > Myrtales > Combretaceae > Lumnitzera > Lumnitzera racemosa. The sequence continues at coordinate 71,045,597 of JAMXBC010000007.1, read as the reverse complement.
AGAAATAGAACTTTCATTAATATTGTGGAATGATTTATAAGATGATGGTACATTAATCAAAATAGAGTCGAAGGTTATTAGCTTTCCAAGTACATGGGATGAGCTCATTGTTTAAACATTCTAATCTATATACTCCATTCCATAAGTTCTCTTTAACTTTGATTGGGTCTTCCTAGTTGGGGGCTAACTTGCCCTATCTTTCCTACGAGCTTGTAGCTTTAAGTTTCTTGTAGACTAAGTCGTCGACCTTGAACTCTTTATGACTAACCTTCTGTTCATAATATCTAGTTGCTTGGTTTTGGTAAGTAGTTACTTGAGCTATAACAAGGTGTTTTATCTCTTTTATAGTGTCAATGATAGCCTATTGTAAGGACTCATTGAGGATGGCATTGAAACTCTAAGTATGGATGTTGGGAAGTTCTAACTTGATGGTGAGGACTGCCTTTGACCTAAAATCTAGCCGAAAAGGTGTTTCGCCTATAGAGGTATAGTGGGTGGTGTTATATCCTTACAAAATGTTAGGTAGCTCGCCTACCTAGTTGCCTTGAGCACGTTCTACTCACTTCTTCAAGCTCTCGAGGATGACTAGATTTGCTACTTTAACCTGACCATTTGACTGAGGGTGGGAAACTGACATGGAGAACGGTATGATGTGATGCTTGGTGTAGGATTCTTTGAACTTAAGGTTATCAAATTGATGCCCGTTGTCCGTGGTGATGGCGTAAGGGACCCCGAATTTAAAAAGGTGTAGATACCTCAGTTTTGCTATTTTTATTGAGCTAGAAATATAAAATAATAATAATAAAATATAAAAATAAAAATAAAGTGTCAAGTTAAGTTGCATCAAGTCAAGACGTATCAAATCCAATCATATCGACGTCGAGTCATATCAAGTTAGGTCATATCTAGTCAAGTTGAGTCGAGTTGAGTTGAGTTGAGTCGTTTGGGATCAAATCGAATAATAGTGAGTGTTTAATTTAATAAATTCTTAAGTCATTAAAGGATTGAGTTTCATTAAAATATTTTGGTCCAGTCCGATATAAAGTAGATTTTTATCTAAATTATATTTGGCTAAACTAGACTTAGGATTTATTAAGTGAGTTTTTGGGCTAAACAAGTTGGACTAAATCTAGCTCGAAAAATAGAAAGCTTGACTTAAGATATGGTTTCTAGTAACTAGGTTGAATCTTCAAAAAATCTAAAACATATATTCTGTATCTAGATTTTGCTATCGTATCTAAGGTTTATTGAGATAAAATCTATATCTAAGGAGATGAAAGATTTAGTTGTATGGTCTATAAATAGTGAATTTGGTGGTGATGTTTGACATGTTTTTACAATCCCCAACATCACTACACGCTATCGTCCCTCACTCATAGGCACTGATAATTCGATCTACACTATACATCACACAACGGCCCATTGTCTACTGTCCATCATCCACTGCCCCATATAGTAACCCCCGTCCCTGAGCATGAAACATACAACAATCCATACACTAATCATTCGTACGCTAACACACAAAACACTTACCTCACCGATGTATGCCTACTCACTGATACGCTGTACCTACTTATCGAAAAAACTCACATACGCCTCACACTTGAACACCTGTACACACTAATCTACATGACCCCCCTTGATAAACATACACTAATCTGCACATCCCTTGTATACACAAACATGCCACATTCATGTACATTTGACACACACGATCACTGATACGTTTGTACGCCTATGCCATTGATTACTCATAGCACATAGGCAACACATTGTCTTATGCCCTTAACCCACTTAGTAATCTTTGCCATGGCTTCGGCCTTGACCTACTTGGTAAAATAGTCGACAACTACGATAATGTATTATCGACCTCTTGAGGCCTTGGTGAAGGCATTGAGAATGTTGATGCCCTATTGGGTGAGCGGCTATGGACTAGTTAAGGGCTGGAGTTTATTGCTAGGGGCATAGTTGACTAGGGTGTGCTTTTAGCATTGGGGGCACTTTTGGGCTACAGCCTTGGCATCTTACCTTATGGTAGGCTAATAGTATTTGAGCCATAATAATTAGATGTAGAGGGCTTAAGATTGAATATGGTAGCTTTATACTCCAACATATAGCTGTTCTATGATGTGCAAGCCCTCGTCTTCTCGAAGGCATCTAAGCGGGGGAAGGCTGACCCTCCTATAGTATAGGATGCCATCAACCAATGTATAGTTGGTGGCATGATATCTTAACATCTTTGCCTCTCTCCTATCTTCTAGGAGCATGCCTTGCTCTAAGTAACTTCTGTAAGATCCATCCATCTTGTCTCTAATTGTGCTGCTGTAAGTTTTAGAACCTCTACCAAGCTCGAAGTTATACTCTTCTCTGGCAAGTACTCAATGAAGATCTTCTTATTCTTTACTTGGGATTTTATATAATTATGGAGGTAAGCTTGGATAACCAACTTTCTACTGAGTTTTTAAATTGGGGGATCTTCGTGATGGTCCACAAAGGAAACTTAACTAGGAAGCTTTTCACCTTCTCTAAGTATCTTACCATGGTGTCATCCTTAGCCTTATATTCACTCTAGACTTGTTGGATGACAAGCATAGAGTCAAATAACTTGCAAATGCTCAGCGCCGATCTCTTTAGTCAGCTTGAGACCAGCTATTAGGGTCTCATGTTTGGATTTGTTATTATTAGTCTCAAACCTCATGTAGACACTCCATTTTTGTCACACTTTATTTTAATTTTAGTTTTTTTTTTTTAAATTTTAGGATAGTTTTACAAAAAAAAAAGGAAATAAAAAGATTGTAAAAATACAAAAAAAAATTAAAAATTGAAAAATACAAAGTGTCAAAAGTGTTCAAGTTGAGTTAGTTAGTCTTTTAGGGTTAGATTAGGCAATGGTAGGAAATATACATGCGATCTAATAAATTTTGAGTATTTGAGAAATGAGGTTTCATTAGAAAAAATATTTCTTTGAAAATAGTCTAATAAAAAACTAAGCTCATGAAGTAGATTTTTGCTCACTTTCAAATTTGAATAATTTTAACTAGACTAATTAAAATTAAGACTTCGAATTTATCAAGTTAAAGTTGTATTGAAAATCCTTGGTGTGTATATTTTTGGGCCATTTAAATATGTTTGAGTCAATTTAAAACATATTGCATTTAATTGGGCTTAGGATTGAAAATGAAAATAGAGTTAGACTTGATAAGAAGAGTTTAAGTATGATTGGTTTGCATGAACAGAAGAGAAAAAACCACTAGCATGGTGGCTTGATATGTGTTCTTAGGTGCATTAGAGGACTTAGGTCATGGGTTCAAATCTTACTTCAAGTAGATTTGAAATATTTTCAAAAGGTCACATACACCATCCCCTTCCCCAAGTCTTTCTTGGCCGAGAAAGTGATAGAAACCACAGGAAAATTGACCAAGCTTTTAGAACCTAACAAATCTTATCAAACTTATGTTAATCTTTTGTGGATTTTGTTGTATTTTTACTAAATCATTATCACAATAACTAAATCTAACAAGGATTTCTATAAATTTCTATTTGATGAAGATTTGAAGATTTTGAGTCTAAATTAAATCTTCTTCATGCTCAGTTGATTATAAAGAGAAAGCTTAGGATTCATAGTCTTCATCCAAGAACACATCTAATACCATCCTCCATCAACGATAGGCACTGCTACTCTCGCCAAATTCATCATTGCAGCATCCCCTTCCTCCATTGTGACCCAACGATGCAACTGCAGTAAATAGCCATATGAATACATAGTCCAATACACTAAAACCTATACGACTTGAATCCACAAACACTATAGCCATTGCTACTCTCACCACATCCATCAACGCCGAACAACCATACCACTTCACTCACCTACTTGAATTCTCAACCTAATAAACATGATTCTCTAATGAGTCAACAACCAGCAGATCAACACCATCCCCCAACCCTGATCCCAACTTGATGTTGTGAATAAAAATCCATACGCTTACAACTCCATGACCACTGTGACAACCCAAATGACCTAACTTTAACTATTGCATGCATATACATACATAGAGTAGGCCATATGACCCAAGGTTGTCCACGACAGCATTCAACACACCATCTTCAATCCTTAATCCATTCGACCCCTCTCTCTCACTCAATCCCAATCGCTACAGTAGCACCTATGGCCATGCAAACAACAACACAACCAATCTAGCAAACAGAACCGCCCATCCTCTCATGCTACATAGTACACAAATGCCTCCAGAAAACACCACCCCAAATTTCAAACATCATCAAATCACCACTTCACACTTTAACACTTACATGAATTTGAGTTTTATCAATCACTTTTTCTTAAAAATCACGTTATTAGTTTGATTTGGTGCCCAAAAGTCTTTGTGTGAAGCTTGGAAGGGTTGTTAAAGTCATGACCTAACCTAACTCGCTTAGACTAGATTGGATCTAACCTACACTGCTAATTCTTTGATCTTACCTGTTAGTGTTTAGAACATGTGGGGCTTTTCCTCTATTGTTTTATTATTATTTTTTTTTCATTTTCAGTATTCATAGTAACTTGTTTATTTTTATGTAGGTTGCTTTCAGTGTTAGTCTCTTTATTATATTTAACATTATCATTATTTTTGTCTTTTTAGCATATGCATAATATCAACATATGTAGTGTTAGTTTTTTTTTTTCTTTTTAATTTTAAATTTGTATGTTTAGCATTAAAAATTGCATACTTTTATCGAAAAATATATTTTCATTAAAAATCATGCTTTTTTTTTTATAAAAATTAACATTTTTATTAAACTTTCGCATGTTTTCTCCACAAAGTTACATTGCATTCATTTATAATAATTGCATTTTTAGGATATAATTGCATGTTTTTATTAAGATTCATATCTTTAGGAAAAAATTTGCATTTAGGTTGTATATCTTAGAAGATTGGGATATGATCGCATTTTTTTATAGTTAGACATCTTTTCTATGATTTAGGTATTTTTCATGGTTTAGATATCTTTTCTGTAATTAGGTATCTTTTCTATAGTTTAGACATTTTTTCTATGGTTGGGCTTATTGTCCATAGTAATTGTATATTTAATGGACAATTGCATTTAGGTACTTTAGGATTTTCTTGAAAATTTTTTATTACATAGATAAAGTTTTTCTCTAAATAAAAATCTTAAATGTAATTGAACAATAAAAAATTATGGTTTCTTTTTTAGGATTGTTCTTAATAAAAATAAATTAGTTAAAAATGTAAACCAAACTACTTTTTTCAAAAATAAAATGAATCTACTCACAATTTTTTTTCCAAAAAATAAGAACTACGATTGTTTTAGTTTTGATTAGCGAGTACTTAAGCATCTCCATAGTAACTGTAAAATTTATAATTTTTTTTCATTTTTAGGGAAAATTCGTAATAAAAAAATTACTTTTTTATACATTTTTGCATGTTTTTATATTTTTAGAAAATTTTCAAAAATAAAGGTGCATTAGTTAGTTTTTTAAAATTTTTACATGGTGACTTAATTTTAATAGGGCCTTGAATCTAGATTTTTTGCTTAAATTTTATGAGAAATTAATTTTTTAGAAAATCTGTAGATTAGTGGCTGAGAAAACCCTAATTTCATTTTTTACTAGTTTCACTGGTTGGCAACTTCAAATTAATTTTTAAAATATTTTTTTAAAACGTGTTATGAAAGAAAAATATTTTCTTTAATTTATTGTTGAGTAATCTATATTAAACGAGTTGGGCTTAGTATAAGTTAAATTAAGGAAAACTAAAATAAAGCTTAACACTTGAACTTAAGGGCGTAGGAGATTGTGATCTTTTGTGGTCCAGTTAGCATAAGACTCGTACATCTACCCCCTATAGTGGATGATCCATCAATATGAAGAGTCCACATCGGTTTGTCATCTCCTTGTAGTGCTTCCTCATCTCCTGTATATTCAACCATGAAGTTGGCCAACTCTTGTGCCTTGTAAGCCATCCATAGTTGATAGCGGATTTTGTGCATGCTCAGCTCCATTGTATACTTCACCATCCATCTAGATGCATTTGGCTTTTGTAGCAATGTGTGTAGTGACTGGTCTATAAACATAATAATTTGGTCCGCTTGGAAGTAGGGCTTGAGCTGATATTCTAAGATGATAACAACCAAGGAAAAATTTTTCTGCTTTGGTGTACATGACCTTAGGCCCCTAGAGTATGTAGTTGATGTAGCATATGAACTTATGTTCTCTCTCTTCTGCTCTGACTAGTATAGATGAGAGTGCCCAATCACTAACGGCTAGTATAGATATAGTGCCTCCTTAGGACAGGCTTATAGAGGACCAAAGGGTGTGAGAGGAAGACCTGTAGCTGCTTGAAGGTTGCCACACATTGAGGAGTCCAATCAAAACCCTTAAGATTCTTGAGGATTTTAATGAACTCGGCACATCTATCTATGCTCTTAGAGATAAATCAGCTCAGCACGACCACCATGTCATAAGCTTCTGTACGTCTCGGGCTGAGCTAGGGGGCTTCATGTCCCTGATGGCATATGTCTTCTCAAAGTTGGCCTCAATACCTCTATAGGTGCCTAGGAAGTAAAGGAATTTAATAGAGTCGACCTCGAATATGCACTTCTAGGGGTTTATCTTCATGTTATGTTTTCTCATTTGGTTAAAGGCTTCCAAGAGGTCCTTGACATGATCGCTTGGCTGCTTACTCTTGCCTATCATGTTATCAACATATATCTCCGCGTTGTGCCTAAGTTGGAGCTTATACAACTTTGTTATCATCTACTAATATGTTGCCCTAGCATTTTTGAGGCTGAAGGGCATGACGATGTAGCAATACGTGCTAAAGTTGGTGACAAAAGAAGTATGAACTTCGTGCTTTAAGTCCATCTTTTTTTGAATGTAGCTCGAGAAGGCGTCTATGAAGCTTAGTAGGGTATGTCCTGAGGTGGAGTTGACTAACCGATTGATCCTAGGGAGAGGGAAGTAGTCATTTGAATAGGCTTTATTAAGGTTGGTATAATTGACACACATGCTAATAGGGGTCGGGAATTTAGCCTTCAAGTGGATAGACGAAGTGATAACCCCAAATGCGTTTAAGCTTGGTCGTCCCAAGAGAGTATTGTAAGGGGACGGGCAGTCGATCATGACAAACTCCATTGGTCATCGTCTAGTTCCATGTCGAGAGTGATGATTCTCTTAGCTTAGATAGTGCTCCCATTGAAGCCAATGAAATTATGGTAGTAAGGCTTTATCTTGATAGATAACTTGCTCCTCATCCTTTCATATCTATAGAGGAAGAGGATGTTGATGGAGCTGCCATTATCTACCATAATCTTGAGGAACTTGAAATTCACAATCTTCGTCCCTATAATAAGGGCATCTTGATGAGAGGTGTCTATCCCCCTTAAGATCCTTATCTAAGAAAGAGATAGAAGTATCAATCTTCTATCTCTTCTCTCTAATAGCTAATACCTTGAATGGGGTATTTGCCAAGCTATTGGTGCTTGGCTAACTCCTTAGGTATGGCCCTCGAACAATTATATTGATAACGTCATTAGGGTCTTGGACATTGTGGTGGTTTTCATTTTGCTTAGCTCAGGTGCCCTCGATTCACCACCTCTGAGGTGCCCTATCTTCATCATCATCGGAATGATTGTCGTTCCTTTGTTAGGCCACATATTTACTAAAGAAGCCCTTTTGAGTAACTTACTCAATTGTGCTCTTCAACTGGAAGCATTTATCGGTGATGTGGCTATGGTTGTTGTGAAACTGGTAGTTTTTGTTCGAGTTTTGATGGCTAGGGTTTCCCTTCCTCTTGGGGGGCTTCTATAGTAAGCCTTTGTTTTGCACCTCAATGAAAACTTGTGTGATGGGTTGGTTTAAAGGGGTATGCTAGGTGTAGATGAGAAGGGGAAGTGGGTTTTGCTTGGTTGGCCGCTTCTTACTGCTTGAGCCTTCCCCCTTATCTCTACTTAGTGCCTTACCATTGAGGTGGTCTTTTATGGACAATCTCTATTTATCCTTCTTTTCACCCGACCTCTCACAGTTAACGTCATGCTTGGTGTGAATATTGTTCTTTTGGGCTATGTACTTTTGGGCCTTATTTTAGAATTTGGCTAGGCTCTTTGGCTTACTCTTTGCAAGCGATCGAAAGAAATCTCCCGAAGGTCATATGTTGAGCTATGCGGCATAAACCATTACTCTCTCATCTAGCTGAGGGATCTTAACCATGACATTATTGTACCAGACTACATATTCATGTAAAGTCTCACCCTCGCTTTGCCTTATTCGATACAAGGATGACATGTGCTTGGACGGGGGCTTACTAATCCTAAAGTGGAGGTAAATCTCTATGCCAGCTCCTCAAAGGAGCCGATGAAGTTCTTTAGCAAGTAGTTAAACAACATCCAAGCTGCTTTCCTTAACATACCTTAGAAAGCCTTGCACATAATAGCATCCCCTAGTGAAGGTCATATGTTGAGCTATGTGGCATAAACCATTACTCTCTCATTTAGTTGAGGGATCTTAACCATGACATTATTGTACCAGACTACATATTCATGTAAAGTCTCGCCTTCGCTCTGCCTTTTTCGATACAAGGATGACATGTGCTTGGACAGAGGCTTACTAATCCTAAAGTGGAGGATAAATCTCTATGCTAGCTCCTTAAAGGAGCCAATGGAGTTCTTTAGCAAGTAGTTAAACGACATCCAAGCTGCTTTCCTTAGCATACCTCGGAAAGCCTTGCACATAATAGCATCCCTTAGTGAAGGTCATATGTTGAGCTATGTAGCATAAACCGTTACTCTCTCATTTAGTTAAGGGATCTTAACCATGACATTATTGTACTAGACTACATATTCATGTAAAGTTTCGCCCTTACTTTACCTTATTCGATATAAGGACGACATGTGCTTGGACAGAGGATTATTAATCCTAAAGTGGAGGATAAATCTTTATGTTAGCTCCTCAAAGGAGCCGATGGAGTTCTTTATCAAGTAGTTAAACAACATCTAAGCTGCTTTCCTCAGCATACCTTGGAATTGCACATAATAGCATCCCCTAGTGAAGGGGGTTTTGTTGCTGGCGACCAGCCTAACATTGTCAGCTGCTTTCCTTAGGTTCATGAGGATATGGAAGTAGAGGAGGTGATCATTGGGATCACTAGTGCAGTCGTACTGGTCTAGGATATGAAGCTTGCTGTTAAGAGGTAATACTTCATCCTAGATACCCCTTGGTGAAGGGGGTTTTGTTACTAGTGACCAGCCTGGCATTGTTAGTTGTTTGCTCCCCTACTGCTCAAAGAGGCTCCTAATGATCATGTAGAGCTCATTGAGGTCGACATTGTTTTTTAGATGAGCTTGGTGCACTATAGAGTGTGCTAGTAATCGATGGGAGTTAGTTATCTACTCATTGACAATAAGGGTACAGTCGTAGGTGGTTGCAGATTACGCTGGCTCTTCTTACGTTGAGGGATCAGGTTGTTGATCCTTGCCATTCTCCTGTTGCTATTGTTGGTTATTTTGCCCAGTATGGGCATCGGAAGCATCATGCAGATGGGTTTGAGCGCTATGCCTTTCAACCTTTTTAAGGTGAGTACGGAGTAGCCTATTTTAGGCAACAAATTCCTTAACCAGGCACTCCGAATGCTGCTTAAATGTTTCCTTAGGTAGGGACTAGTTTTCAATAGTTTGGTTCACTAACTAATGGTTTTTTGGGTTGTCAATACGAGACATGTTGTTGATCAAGGGTGGTGTTTAGGTGAGTGTTTGGTGTGTTTTGATAGGAAATTAGATTAGTTTCTTACAGAAGGTGACAAATATCGTCTTAAGATTTTTGTCGGTACAGATTTATGAAAGAATGGGGCTTTGCAGAAGTAAGTAAACCTACAAAAGACAACTATTAAGGGGTATTAGGATGTTGTCTAGCGTAATTACTCCGATGCTTAAGTCAGGCGTGTATGTGAAGAGTATAAGTACTTAAAAGTAGAATTAAGGCTTAAGTATGTGTAGACACCTCATTTTTACTCCTTATAATTTTTAGAGTTTCTTTTAAAATAGGGGAAAAGGGTCTTAATTCAAAAAATAAAAAAATGGAAAATTTAGAAAAATACATTAAAAAAGAAGAAAAAATTTGAAAGAAAAAAAAAGGTTAAAAAAAAGGGGTCATTAGATGGCATTTAAGGTTTCAGGATCTAAGTGCATTTAAAAGTCAATTATACATATGTGATTTGATCGATTTTCAAGCTATATTTGAAAAATATTATATATTTTTTAAATCCAAATATTTTGACCAAACGTTTGAGTTAACTATGTTCTTGTCATTAAAATATAGTCAATTTAAGCTAATTATTGTTTTGAATGGAGCTTCAATTAGATTTAAATTGATTATTTTTTTATTTTATAAAGCAATCAATTTTGAATTAACCACATAAAATATGAATCGAGACTACGAAATTTATCAAATCATACTCGTTTTGAAAACATTTTTCATTATATGCATAATAAGCTCTTGGGTCTTAATATTGGTGCTTTCAATTCGTTAGGAACCAATCGATAGGGGTTTTGATATGGCCAGGATTGGATTTGTTGCTCTAAATTTGATCTAACCCATATAATTTGACAAGAACTATTTATGTGCAATAAAGTTAGGAAATGATGGCCAGTGTAGCTGGCATTGACTCAAACGATTGTACAAGTGATTTAAGTTCGAATTGCGCTTAAAAAAGTACAAAAAGGGGTTGGGGAATTGATGTTGACCATCACTTAGAACTCAAACACATCAAAGTACACATTTTTGCAACTCTCTCTCTTAAATCCGCAGGTTCAACTTTCTCTCTCTAGAAACCTTGTATTTTGCAAGCTTTCGAGAAGAACCACCCATTTGAGCTCCACCTCAATTTTTCACTCTTTAACCAACTCCGGCTACCACCCACCACCCCTTAAATGGCCATGAAACATCGTGACCTCACTACCAAACTTAGTTTCACTAATACAAATCTCATGAAAAACAAATTACCCGCTTGAAATGATAAACAGAAGCGGCTACGGATTGTCATCGGAGTTGCTGCTTTTCTTTCTTCTTCTTGCTACCCATATTTCATGGTAGACCCAACTTGCACCCTAATCTGAACTTGGAAATCCAATCCGCATGCATCCTATGATCTAGGTCTAGCATTTATTTATTTATTTTTGGACTTTAACTTCTTCTCTCCCCTTTCTTTTTCCTTTTCTCCTTTTTCCTTTTATTACTCTTCTGAAAATAGAAAATAAAATAAAAAAATTAAAAATAATAATAAAAAGTGAAAAGTCTTTTTATCCTTATCTTATCTCCCTTTCATAATTTTTTTCTTCCTTCATATAATGATAAAAGAAAAAGAAAAAAGGTATTTTATTACTTAGAAAAACTTGCTTTTAAAAAATAATTTTTTTTAAATTAGGACTTTTTAGAATTTTTCCAAATAAATACTTAAAAGAAGATTATGATCCTTTTTAGAAATTTTTCTTGACATCAAAGAATAAAATGGTTAAGATATGTAAACTTGACTAATTTTTCAAAATTAAAATGAATCCTCAAATTAATGTTTTCTTAAATGAACTATGGAAAGTCTGATTCTTATTAGAGGGTATATAAATATATATGGGGTGACTTAAAATAAGAAAAATTTTTATTTTTTCCTTTTTGTGAATAAATTTTATTTTTTTTCTAAGATTTTATTTATAAAGTTAGAGTTATTATTTTGTTCTAGAATTGGTATTTTAAGAGATAAATTTAAATTCGAAAAGTTAAAATTGGTACTTACTAGAATTTAATAAATTAGTCCTTGGACTCAAATCTTTAGTTTTTAAAAAACCATTTTTAAATCGATTATTACGCAATTTAATGTCTAAGTTGAACTTAATCTATCCAATTAGTTTTAACCTAACTTAGTTTTTTTTTAACCTTAGTCGGGTGGCGACTTTAAGTATTTTTTAAAAAACATGGTTAAAAACCCTAGATTTTCATTAATTTTTAGTCGATGGTTAATATTAAATTGGTAGGGTTTAATATTAATTGGATTAAGGAAAATAAGAAAAAAATCCGCAAGTATTGGATAGTGGAGTCATAATGTCTGACGTGGTTTGCAAATGTAAGAGGCAGTTGTTTGACTTAATTGTTGGCTTTATCTGTATTCTTCTAATTATTGGTGATTATAATTGTTGGGCATGCCACTTCATGGGCTTAGATTGAGATCAGCTATGAGGAGGGAAGGCTAAGTTTTCAAAGGGTACATTTTAGATCGTGAGCCTTATCAAATTGGCATAGCCCTAAAGCACCACTGTTCAAAAGGCCTTATCAATGGTTGGTATTTTATGTAACAATATACCTAGTTTTTATGTCCTTCATTGTGTTTTCTTAAGACTTTTTGCTTTGTTGGAAGACAAACAAATTATAAAGTTTGGGGTAGTTGAGATATGTGAAAATTACATATTTTTGTTCTAACTTGATACTACACTTATGATTATATTTTTGTACTTCTAATAACAAAAATGATCAGACTCCAAAAGCATACATAAAAGTTATTTTAATTGCAAATTACATGGAAGAAGGAAGCCCTGTAATAAAACCAAAAAAATAAAAAGAAAAAGGAAAAGAAAGAGAAAGCTACGTCCAACCAAAAGCATGATACAGAAGGCAAATCAATCAAGTGTCCAAATCATCATCGCAAATGAAGGCCACATCCCGAGGCTTCATTTCATTAAAGTAAATTCAAAGATTAGAAAAATCAAAGTCTTCTATCTTAAAATTAATTCGTCAAGTTGATCGATGAAATACCATGTGCAAAATAGAAATAGACAGCAAATCATGGCCGAAAGCAATTCAAAGCCCCAAAAAAATCAATAGTCAAGGCTATGTCCAAAAGTAAGCAGTTCACGGTCATGCTAGCTAAAAAAATTGGAAGCTCATGAATTAATTGTAAGCCATCCAAGCAATTGGGAAAAGCCCTCGACTTTGATGGGAGAGGCATCCAGAAAGACAATTTAAAGAAAGGAATAGTAGGTTCTAAGTAAGAGGGGGAAAGAAAAATACACACAGACCTGGGTAGCGGTTCGGCTCGACCTAGAATTGCCGGTTCATGGGTTAAGGTCACGTTGAGTTGTGATCGGCCCGTAAGCAGGTGGTTTAGGATCGATTCATGTGGTCTGCCGGTTTAAGGGTCATGTTGAACCTTTTTTTTTTTTCGTATCTCATCTCTTAAGCGTTTACATTATTTTTTTTTTCTTCTCATCTTATCGATCCTTTAACCATTTTTTTCTTCAATCTATTCATAAAATATGCATTAAAAATGGAAAGAAAATAAAATACAAAAAAAGTTTCTTACAGTATAAATATGTAATATCCTAATTTGATCGAATAAAATGAAGTGGTTAGAGGGAAAATATTTTTTATAGTATTTTACGACTGCCTATAAGGTGCCTATGTATCCGCTAATTGGAATCAGACCACCGTAGTTCAGTTTGGATTTTTAGAAAACCTTTAGTTTATTGATCAAATTTATGTTTTCAAAAAAGCATTAAAGTGTACATAACTATCCAAGTTAAAATTTTTGAATGAAAATAATTTCAGTCGATCATAATTTGGAAAAACTTAATGCTATATTAGCATTTTTAGAAAAACCATACCATTTAGTTTTTTTGGATAATTAGATAAAAAAAATTTCTATGTGATAAAATTTTTTTGGTAAAAGATGAAAAGAAAACTTACTATATATCATCTTGAGGTAACTATTCATGTTCATGAGTAGGAGTAGAACCTACTGGTGAGCTTAAGCTTCCATCAGATTGGTTTCAGTCATTAAAGTAATTATCCTCCTCGCTTGATGTTCCGTATGTTTCTTGTCATCTACAGCTCACCTTGTACCAATTTTTTGTATAAACATTTGCCTTAACATTGACAACAGATAGGGAGGCTTAGTGTTCATTGACAATCAGGCCTGTTGTACTAAACGCTTACTCAATAGTGACCGTTAAAGCCGGAGTAGTGAGTACTTTATGGGCGATGCGAAATAGTAGTGGGTAGTCCCTTTTTGCCTTTGTCACCACTCTAAAATATTGAAGTCTTTGATGGAGATATTTTTTGAAAACTCAAAATTTGTATTGGTATAGTGCTGCATCTTAGACATCGGATTACCAGACCTTCGTTACTTCAATTTTTTCGCGAGTAACTGCTCACCCATAAAAGAGTAATACTACTCTTTGGTGGGTGGCGAAGGAGAGACTGATGATTGGCTACTGTATTGACTTTGATAGCAGTTAAGCATCCTTCTATGCCGGCTGTTGCTGCTGATACTTTTTGCTGTACTTCCAAGCTGTGCACATCTTGAGAATCTGTTAGATCTTAAATGTAACTATAATAAGTTTTCAAATATGTTAGTAATAATTTTGTTTTACAACGAAGGTCTAGAATAGTTGCTACGAGATAAATATGAGCAATTTCTTTATAATAAGTTAACCACTTCAACTTCATATCATATATGCATAGTGTAGGTTTGGGCCCTCACGGGCTTGAACTAATACGCTAAGTATATTGATAGTTGACATAACAAATAAGTGAACATTGGGCTTGTAAACTTATGAAAAAGTTTTAGTAGTAATATAAAAAACTTTCAAAACTTTAAGTAATTGGATGCAATTATCTTAGTTATTAGGGAAAATGTCAACTCCCTGCATGTTGTACATTATGAAGTCACATAGCAGTTCGCTGTAAAGAACCGTACTATGCAATAACTGGTAAGTCGAGTTCCAATGATGTTGTACATCTATCTTAAATTTCCGAGGTCTCTTCCTATGCTTCATGCAGAAGTTCCTCCACTTTTTGTGAAGGGATGGCTTGTTTGTTATTATCTTGACAATTTTTTTGATCGGAGCTACCCTTGTGCAAAGCTGCAATACCATCCTTGATACACAAGTTAAGAATATGACATGCACAACGTATGTGGAAAAAAATCTCCCTCTCCCCTCCCTCCAATGTTGGTTGATAGTAATTTTGCAAATAAGATATTGATGCAGTATTAGTAGTTGCATTATAAAAACCAATAGAAAAAATTTTCCTCACTAATCCATATTCATTTATGATTTCTTTAATAATTTTATAAATGTTTTGTGTAGTACGTCGATTTTTAAATACTTTTAATGCCAATAGTCGTTTATTAAGTTGCCAATTATCGTCTGCCCAATGAACAACGACACCCATATAAGAGTTATTATGAAAATGATCCTTTCATATATTTGCACCTATAGACACTTGCATATCGAGGAAAGCAAACTTACCTGCGAGCTTCCTCTTACCTTTATGGTAGAGCTCTTGCGTGGCTTGAGTTATTGTTTTGTGGCTAAGCTGTTGTAAGCTGAGGTTAAATGTATCTTACTCATATCGACTTTGCTACTCTAATGCACCCATGTTGAATGAGAGGTGCACGTTCGCCAGGTACTGTGCCAGGTTATATTTATGCCCCTTTTCATCATACCTCATTAGTATTTGTCCGAATGAACTATCGCCTCAGGTAATCTGTTGTTGTGTTCTATCTATTCTTACCTCTTCGAGAAGCTTTGGCCTTAAGTGCTTGTTAAGGGTACCATATCCCTCTCCCGTTTTCTATGAATAACTCGCATTGCAGTAGTTACAGAATGCCCTTTAGTTCCCCCTTTCGTCTGTACCTTTAGGAAAATGAGTAATAAAAATATTAGAATTACCGGGTTTAGGGGGCTTACCCGAGTCGGATGGTCTCGAATTGCTGAGCTCACATTTTCTCATATGTTGCTCTTTTATTTCGGGAATAATTTCTATGTTGTCTTCCTCATCCTCGAACATGCTTGCGGGGAAACTCATTCATGGAGGTTTAAATCCAATGAATCATGTAGGAATGCTTATACAAGGAGGTTCAAATCTGACATGACGTTCAAGGACACTCATGTGTAGCGGTTCGAAATCGGGAGGTGGCGTACCCTAGTAACTCATAAGTTGATGTTTAACATTAAAGCCAAGAGGCGGTGTGCCCCAATTACTAATGCGAGGAGGGTTTACATTGAATCCCGGAGGTGGTGTAAATTCTTTTTCCACATTCTTAACCATATCGTGTGTCCTTTGCTCATTCAGGTTGTACTCGTTATGTGGGTATTCTTGAACGTCCTCAAACTATAGTGGTGCAAACGACGTATTGGAAGTTCCAATGCCTTTACCTTTACTTTTACAACTAGATGATGAACTGTGTTTTTTACTACAAAAGGTACGGTGCAAAAATCTTTCCATTGGTGCAAATATTTATGAGTGAAAGATATAAATAATATATAAGAGAAAATAAAGCTGAAATTATATGGTGGGTATGTGTATATTAGCGTTATTTGCTAATGAAATTGTTTTGTACAGTGGAATGGAGAATTACGTACAGAAATTTGTAATAAATAAAAGGAAATATTTCTAACAACGTTTCGTAACTGAAAAAAATTTGAAGGCAAAATGGTTGGAGTTGGAGAGATTTAATTAATTTGTAGAGTAAGTGTTGCTACTAGACTTGAAGTTACTATTTATAAAGATTGAGGAATGTGTGAATGAATTATTTAAATTTTAAAATTTTAAACTGTTCGACACTTCAAATTTTAAACTTTGAATTGTAAATTTAAATTTTTTGGTACATGCACTGAAAGTATGAATTTGCAGTTGTAGACAGAAGACAGAGGACAGAGGTAGGGGGTCTACGGGGGGTTAGGGTAACGTAGTGGTCCTTGAATCGTTGGGTAGTGCAGTTCTGCCCAGGCAAAAGCCCAACGATTTGCCTAGGTGGTTCAGCTTGATCATTAACATATTGAATCGATTTATGGTTTGGAATCGATCCTTATCTAGATCTACACACATAAATGTTTTAAAAAATTCCTCTAGTTTTTGAAATAAATAGTAAACCTATCAATTTTTCTTTTATAAGCAATCATGGGCTACACAAACTTAAGAAATATTCAGGCTTTAGGAGTAAACGGAACCAAAGATGGAATAGGGCTTCACAAACCTATTAAGCGCCTTCTTTTCCTCGTCTTCTATCATAATGTTATTTCTTGATGCCTTGTGCGTTATTCTTATATTCAGTATGGAATAAATATATTTGTGAGATTAGACTTGATTGATGTACCATTCGCATTTTGGGTCTTATATGTTTTATGTTAACTGCATGAATGTTTCATTGGCCGATTTTCATGGTTGTAAGATCACTACATGGACAATAATCTAATTGAACTCTAAAAAACTCGAAAAGTAATAATGATTAGTATGAAAATTGGACTAGATTTTTCAATCTTGATACGAATAAACCAAAGGTTCGCATCGTCAACCCTACTAGCATTAGAATAGATAATAACACTTTAAGCCTTTAATAGTAAATATCTAAATACCTACAGTTAAATAAAATTGGTTTTCTTAATTAATAAAAGACAACTTGAAAAAATGAATGTAACCAAATTATAGGAAATTAGACATTTCCCTAAATAGTTTCGTAAATAGACATCTTAATTTGAAATTAACCTATGATTAAAGTGTTCAAGACAAAACAGATGGTTATAGAAGAATAATGATAATAGTGGTGGTCAGATGGAAGAGTAGTAATAATTTTATAGATAAAAAATATCTCCCAAAAATAATGATATAAATTACATAAAGTATGATAAAACATTACCTAATTAAATATGCCTTGGACCATGTTTATAAAGGAGTTACTTAGGGAGGAGCTTATACATCAACATCTTAAATAACTTTTTTTTCTAAACAACTCTCTACTTTATAAAAGAGTACTTTATCATAATTATTTACCATTGTTTAAAATCTTTTGTGGGTTTCTTACTAGTATTACTTTTCAAACAATACATAAAATATGATTAAGATATTTTCAAGTGTGAAAAAAGTTATATTACTAATACTAGATATTATAGTAGTAATTTATTTTTTACTATGAAAAAAAATAAAAAGGTACATCAATAATAAAAAAATAACCGTCAAGACAAACACATTGAGTATTCCTCAACATTGAAACAACCCACATTGGTTAATTAAAAAAAAAAAGGAGATTCACTTTTCAAATGGCCTAATGGCCGCACATGTAGGACAAATTGCGCCAACTAGACCTGAGTCAAACTAGCTTAGAACCATTGATTGACCGGTCAATGCAGGTTAAACACGGCTCGGTTTAGTTTGACATAACTAGTTGTTCTTTTTTTTTTTCTTTATTTAATTTTTCTTTAATTTTATTCCCACATTTTCGTAAATTATTGTAAATAATTTTTTACCTGCTTTCATTTTCTATTTTTTACTCTAATTGATTGTAACACTTTATATTATATAATGTAAAGCAAGAGAAGCTGCAAGTTTTATTCTATTATGAAATAATTATTTTAGATAGCATTATCATGGTGTTACTTTAATATTAAAATATTAAGTAAGATTAAGTTAAGTGAGAGAACTTGCGATTTGCAAAGGATGAAAATTTATCACTTGAATCTTGGAATAAATTGTTAACACGGGACTAACAAAATTCCAATGTAACTATTAGTTGTAATTTGTGATGGTACTTAGTGTCTATTTGGAAAGGGAAATGTAGTAGAAGAAGATATGTAAACTGTAGGGTATGGTTGGTTGAATTGTTTGGGCCAAATGCCTGGCAGTTTGTAAGTTAGTTTAGGCCTGGCTAACCTTGGGTTGGGCCTGTTTGGTGGCCCTTAAGGCCAATTTTTGATTGATTCATGATTTGAAACTAATTCTTGCACAGATTTAGTACCAACTATTAAGTGCTTTTGCAAGTAACTTGGGGAATTTAAATACTAATGGGTGCTTCAAATTTATAAGATATATGGGGTGCTATATACATGCTCTTAATGCAACAAGGTCTTCCCTAAAATAGCCCTAATTTACAAAGGTAATTGTCAAGTTAATTAAAATATGTTAGCAAAAAGGTATGAGTATTGAAAAATTAATATATTATCAGAAACTATGAAAAAATTTTAGGAAAAATAGTTGATCATCAATAATTCACCAAAAATTGGATATTTGTCCCAAAAAAAAAAAGAAAAAGTTAATTAAAAAATAGGCTATTTATAATCCAAATGGAGAATTGAATTCGAGGTCCAAGGAGAGTTCTACGTTAGGTTCAATTGGTGGGTCTTCATCTTAGGACGAGGTGAAAATTTTGTTGGTAGTGGACGGGCAGATGATCTTGGTTTTGAAGGGGATGACCGTCGTCTTTTAATTTTAGGGTTAGGGTTACTTTCGGATAGATTTGGGGGAAAAGGAAAAAAAAAATTGCAAAAAAATATATAAAAAATTATAGAAATGTGGGTTCTAAAAAAATATTCCTAGAAATCTAGCATTAGAAGAGACAATTTTAGTCAATCTAAGATGAAATTATTTCTTCAAGATGTGATTTCGATTCATTTTGAAATTCATCTTGGATCAAACTAAAATTGCTTTTTTAAGATACAATTTTTGGTTCAATTCAAAATTGCAATTAAAATAATTTTTTTAAGAGATGATTTTGAGTAGCGTATTTTTGGAAATATTTTTCTAGAAATAGGACTTTCAGAATTTTTTTTTGCCATTTTTTCCCTTTTCCCTAGATTTGGGATTTGTTTCCTTTTTTTTTTTCCCTTAATTTCAATTTGTTTCATTTATGCTCTTTTGTAATTATTTTAATTCATTTGAGCTTGATAAAAATATATCATAGTCATGCCATGTAACAATTCAATGATATGCCGTATTTCCTTCATGTGGCATTATAGTCGTCCAAATTTTTACATTTAGCTTTGGTGCAAGCGAGTTGTCATTTTGGAGTTTTTTTCAAGATAAAATTACTTGTATCACCATTTATTGGTCAAAGTTCTACCTCATCTAGACTTCAGGAACATAGTAATGGTGACAGCTAAGAGTTCAATATGTGACATCCTAAAAGTTTATGTGATTGATTGAATAATGATTTAAAGTTTATATATCAAATATGAGACCCATCGTATGTAATAATTAGCATAAAATCATATGTAAAACAAGTTGTAAGTTTTTCTCATTGACAACTCTACGAGATAATAATATTTTTTATTGTCAACTTATACTTTACAAACTCAAAAAAAAAAAAAAAAAAAAAAAAACAAACTTTCTAATTTTTTTCACTAGTGTAGTTATTTACTCATGGTAATTGTAATTAATTAAAAACTATATGGTTGGTATTTAGAACTTGCGAGCTACTTGAGTTTGGTTTGGTTCGAGCTTGATTGTAAAAAGGTCAAGTTAAGGATCCAAATAAAGCTCGTTTAGTTAAATGAGTTAAACTTGAACTTCTATTTAAGTTTGTGAGTCATGATCTTTATGTATATTATATGTATATTATATATGTAATTACACAATCAACTTTTTCAATATTTCATTTTTAGTTTGAATTGTAGCTTAGGCTAGTTTAGGCTTGATAATGTAGATGTATTAAACTTGAGGTTAAGCTTATAATTTTCAGGTTTACTAAATGCTTGGCTCAATTTGAGTTCAATAATTTTTCCAATAACTTGAGCTTATAACTTCAAAAGTTTGGTTTAGCTTGACTTAACTGATTTATGACCCTAACTAGAAATATGGATTTCGATATGTGGTTTAAATAAACAAAAATCACTTGAAAACAATTTTTCAAGAGTTTTGTTTGCAAGGATGTCATAAGTGTTGATAAAGATTTTCACTCCTAAGCTTATTAAGGCTCTTATCGACCTAAAGAACGTATATTTTGATTTGTTGGTGCCAACTCCAACTTAGTTTACAAAGTTTGCCTTATGAAGGGTGGAGTCTTCACAACTGATAGAGTTTAAATTATACCTATTTTATAGGTTATATTTATAATACTTTCATAGAATTTTAGAGTATTTCGAGTGTAGTTTAGTGCTTAATCTGTTAATATTTTATCTTGAATTTATATTACACTTATATGTATATTTTTTTTTATTTTTGATAGAAAAAGTGTATGGATTTGGATAAACATACATAAATACTAATCTAACTTTTTATGAATTTCAAGTACGCTCATCTGTCCTTGATGCATGGAATGAAGAAATTGGTTATGTTGAAATTGGAAACAAATCTTACAAACCTGGAGTGATTTTCTTTTAGTCATATGGGAAAATCAAGTCCATGCCGTATCCTTGCTTTATGGAGATTCTAGCTGCAGATGAAAATTGTAATTGGAAAATAATAAAGATACGTTGTGTCATCCAAATATTCTAGACATACCTCTTTTAATTGCATAGACTATTGGAATATTTATTTTATAAAGACACGTAGAAGATATTTCTATAATATATAAATAAATAAGAAAAACCTTATAAATATTAGCATTCATTCATTCATATTTTAGGATTTTAGAAACTCATCTTTCTTTCTTTATTTACCTTTATTTTCTCAATGTTATAGATTAGTTCTTTTTAATATTCAATTATTACGAACCTTAGTTTTCTATGTAATTAGTTTATTTTTCTTTTATCAATCTATGATTTCTAATTTTTGTGATTTAATTACATGCTCTTTCATTGTTTTGGGTCAATATATCCATAGTATTGATTTAATATTAGATAATATATAAAATTTGAGATATCTCTTTATATAATTAGATCATAGCATAATTAGAGAAGTTACATGCAATCTTAAAGATATGATAACATGACTTTCTGTATTAATGTGATTTAATAGGAGAATTTATAGATTGTTAATATAATTTTAGGGTTTTTAATTAAAAAGAGATTTCACTTAATTATTCTAGGGTTCGGCACTAGAGCTTCGGGAGGGATATAAATATAATTTAGGAATTTTCACAGTCTAAGAAATTAGAATAAGGTTGATATGTGCTTCATTCTTTTAGGATTATTAATAATTGAATATTAAAGTCATGCATTATCAATATCTTTAGTTTTTATTTATTTTGTATATTAGCTTAATTAGTTTTACTTTAGATTTAATTTTCTTAAATTTATTTCTTGAATAAAATTATTAAATTAGATATTAGAAAAGAGGGTAAAGTACTAGTAATCACTTTAGTCTATAAGGGATCAATACTTAGACTTGTATCTGCTATACTATTAAAGTTGATAGGTGTGCTTGCTTATATTAACAACCTTGAGTAGGACAATAAGGAACACATAAGAATAGGTAAGAAGAGTCTTGGATAAGTCGAGAAAACTAATTCTCCACTTAAAGATAGCATTAGCTCAAAAATCTAACTAAGAGAACTTAATTGCAAGGTATTTGAACTTGGACATGAGCATGAGCGGTTGGGAAGTTACTATATGGATGATTACCTACTTCCCTTACTTTCCTAGAGAATCTATAAGGTGTATAGCCAAAGATTTTACCATGTGTAGAATAATTCAACTATTTAAGGGAGTAGTTATTTTATTAATTGTTGACTATAAATAACATTAGGGCCGATCATAGAAAGCTCTTTCCTCACCTTGATTACACGAACTTTCTATTTTATTCTTTTTCTTTCCTTTTTATGCATAAACTTACTTTAGTAGTAGAGTAACTATGTTGGAGTCGTCTCGGCAACACCATAGCCTAACCTTTTTTCTTCTTGTAGGCTTGTAAACACCCCTTATATGGCACAATCCTAAATTGGACTATTGAAAGATTGGTACCTTCCATTCCTATTACCTATGACATAACCACAAAGAACACCGAGGATGATCATATTGGTTGGGGGCAATAATAACCCTCGTACAGCTCAAGGTGAACAATAAATGCAATAGTAAGAAGTGCTTCATTCATAGTTGAGAAAACCCTTACCCCAATAGCAATCCCAACAAATTAAGTTTTTGCGCATTTCTCAATTGGAATCATTATGTGCATAATTTACAAAAGAATTGAGAGAAGTTAAGGCATACAATGTGGGGTTAAGAAAAAGGCTTGATGAAAGTGATGTTACATCTTTAATGACATTATCTCTAAAAGAAGCCAATGAAAATGTTTAGTTCATTTCAAAAGATGAAAGCCATTGTTGTGTACATGGAAAAGCCCCTATAAGGGGTTAATGGTAATCAACAAGCGCCTATTAGTGCTCGTATTGAATGAGTCCCCTCGACGATGTTAGGAGATAGATCAAAGGATCCTTAACATGTGCCATCACAT
This sequence comes from Lumnitzera racemosa, assembly GCA_024138005.1. NCBI lineage: Eukaryota > Viridiplantae > Streptophyta > Magnoliopsida > Myrtales > Combretaceae > Lumnitzera > Lumnitzera racemosa. The sequence continues at coordinate 71,022,439 of JAMXBC010000007.1, read as the reverse complement.
GCTCTTATTTGTGATTGCATCCTTACTCTACTAGGAGAATTCTGCATGTAGTTGCTCAAATGCCACAGAAAGCCTCTTGTATAAGTGATTGTGGAAGAAGTTCTTCCTTTGAGTATCATATTACCTTAATGTGACACTTATGATGGAAAGAAGGATCTAAATTATCTTCTTAATACTTTTTGAACACTTCAAGAGTTGTAAGAGCTTTTTGATGTGATAGCATGTAAAGTATTCCTTCTACTTTAAGGAAGTCCATGAGCAATTAGTTTAACTTGTTGAAGGCGGCCATAATGTCTTTTTTTTTCTTAGCAGCTTGTTGATTAGTTTCAACATTATTTCTGAATGAGCAAGCCTGCTATGAAAGATTCGTTTCTCATGACTTCTATACAGTAGAAAGTCAGTGAAAGCATAAGAGATTATGTTCATCATTTGAACCAATTGATGATATAGATTATGAATTGTGATAGTTGCACTTCATGAGATATGTTGAGGAGTCAGAGAGGACTCAAATTTCTTCAAGTATGTGGCTAAACATTTGCCAACCTTGCTTAGATGAGTTTACTATGAGGTTGGAGAAGTTTATTTGCAAGAAGATCAGATATAATCTTGGAGGGAGTTAGAAAAAGAGAAGCATGATCACAGATAAGAGAAAGTAAGGTTTTTAGTGAAAGATTGTTTAAGAGGAAGGTTTGACATGCGTCTTCTAGGGAGAACTTGAATAAATATTTTGATTTTCATCGTGATTGTGGACACAACATTGATGAGTGCATTCAACTGAAGAATGAACTTGAAGATACTATCTAAAGAGGTTATTTGAGGAAGTTTATTGTGAATAAGGAGGAGAGGATAGAATGTCTTACCTGAAGAAGAAGGTTGAATGATTAGCAACCTTAAAATGAGGAAAGAAAAGATGGTAATAGGAACCAAGTAGCTCGGGATAATAACTAAGATAATGACCAAGCATGTAGGGGAGCAACTAATGTTATTTTTGAGGACGTTAAGGAGGGAGCAGGCTTAGTACCTAAGGCTTGGCAAAATGCCTTTGGAGATGGATTACTTAATGATCGAGGAAAGAAGCATAGAGTTGATGACGTTTTTTATTTTATTTTATTTTTTCTAATAAGGATATGTAAGGGATATAGTTCCCTTATGATGATGCACTTGTTATTAGTGTTACAACAGTTGACTTTGATGTTAGGAAGGTCATGGTGGACGTTAGGAGCTCTACAAATATAACTTTTAAATATGCTTTTGATTAGAAGTAGCCAAAGTTAGAGGATTATATGATGTAGCCTAATAAGTATAACTTGCATGGTTTCATTAACTAGTTGATGAAGGTTTAAGGAGTTGCTATGTTATCTTTATAGATTAGGGATGATGAGAATGTTGCTAAGAAGGAAGTGAATTTTGTTATTGTAGACTCTCCATCACTGTATAATGGAATTATGGTACGCTTGTTTATAAATATCTTCAAGATGGTAGTATCTATTACATAATCGGAAGCGAAGTTCTCAACCTCAACTGGAATTGGAACTTGTTATGATGACCAATAGTTGGTGATGTCTCTATACTTGAAAGGATTAAAGATGGATTAGATTTACCATATTGGGCAGAGCTTAGATTATGGACCAACAATTAGGGGAGAATCGATTGAAGAAACTTTAACTATCCAATAGGGTAATGAGCTTGAGTGGACTATAAAGATAGGAACAACTATGGATCTCGACCTAAGGGACCATGTTGTGAGCTTTCTTCGAGCTAATATAGATCTATTTGCATAGTCTCCATTTGACATGTTGGTTATCCTTGAGGATTTGATAACTCGTGAACTAAACATTGACCCGAATGCAAAGTAATTCAGCAAAAGAAGATGTATTTTACCCTATAGAGGCAAGCAAAAGAAGAGGATGTTCAAAAATTACTTAGGGAAAATTTCATTAGAGAAGAGCTATGCCCAACTTGGCTTGCCAATTGTATATTGGTCAAGAAGGTGAATAGGAAATGGTGAATGTATATTGATTTTACCAATCTCAATAAAGCTTGCCCAAAGGATTGTTTTCCCCTACTTGGAATTGATTAGTTGGTTGATTCTACTTTCGGGCATGCATTATTATATTTTTTGGATGCCTTTTTTGGTTTTAACTCAATCATAATCTACCCTCACACTTCCTATATTACAAATTTTAGAATGTATTGCTATAAGGTGATGCTTTTTAGCTTGAAGAATGCTAGTGTTACATACTAGAGGCTAGTTATTAAGATGTTTAAACCTCAAATTCATAGGAACATTAAGGTTTATGTGGATGATATGATAGTGAAGAGTAAGGAGCAAGTCGACCATCTCTCAGACTTGGAAGAAAAGTTTGACACTCTTTAGTGGCATAATATGAAGCTATATCCCTATAAATGTTTGTTTAAGACATCGTTACGTAAGTTTTTTGGATTCATGGTGACTTAATGAGGAACAAAGGCTAACCTTAAAAAGATGTTGGACATAAAATGTATAAAAGAGGTGTAGAGGTTGACAGGTTGGGTAGTAGCTTTGAATTATTTTGTGTCAAAAAGTACTAAAAGATGTTTGGAATCTTTTTGATGTTACAAAATCCTTGCGAATTCACATAGATTGAGTAATGTGAAAGGGCGTTCAAAGTTTTGAAGTGATTCCTTACTAGGCTACCATTTCTCTCCAAACAAATCATGGGAGAAACTTGTATTTGTATCCATCAATTAGTAACTAAGCTCTTTCATCAGTACTAGTAACAGCAAAGGGAAGGATACATTGACTAGTGTACTTTGTAAGCCATGTTTTGTAGGGCCTAGAGCTTCGATATAGCAGACTTGAGATGTTATAAGGGCTTTTCGCCTTCATTTGGTCGTACTGCTATGATGTAACGTACAGTCATCTTGAGGCAGTAGGATATATGGTATAAGGGCCCTTTTTCTCTCCTTCATTAGGTTCAGAAACAATATGTTTCTCTGGATCATCATAGTATACTTCCTCATATTTACTCAGAGGAAGGTCTTTTCGTAATGGATGTCCCTTGAAACCCTAATTTGTTGATATGGCACATAGATCTTAGTGGTCATTGTCGTAGTATGCAAGCTTTGACCATATTTTGAGGCTCATCAAGTGATTGTTTTGACTAATCAACCTCTAAAATAGGCATACCCAAAGCCAGATTCCTCTCGTTAGATGGTGAAGTATGCCTTAGAGTTAAGTGCCTTTGATGTCTAATATTGGCTATGAGAAGCCTATAAGGCTCAAATTCTAGCTGGTTTTATTATAAATTTTATTAGAAATGAATATACTATTGTCTGTCATGAAGAGCCAACCTAGGCATTATATATTGATGGCTTATTTAGTTGTGAAGGAAGTGCAGTTAGATTAGTGTTGAAAGGGCTAATGGGAGTAAGGATTTTGTATGCATTAAAGTTTAGCTTTCCTGTTAGCAATAATGAGTTTGAATATAAAGCTTTAATAGCTAGAATGAAGCTGAGAGGGAGGTTGGAGCTAAGAGGTTAGATAGATATCTAGATTCATAGTTTTTTGTTAACCAAGTGAAGGAAGAGAGTATAGCAAAGGACGAGAATATGGAAAAATATTTGCAGATAGTCAAAGAGCTTAAAATGCCCTTTGAGTAGTAGAACGATGTGAAAATACCGTAATCACAAAACTATTTAGTAGATAAGCTATCTAAATTGGCCTTTATAGGCCTTTTGAGGTAGGAAGAGAAGATCTTCATAGAATATGTGCCTAAAAAGAGCATAGAGAAGAAACTTGTAGAGTACCTAGAGGTGTAAGGGAAGGTATTAGAGCTATGTTAAGTGGACCCTATTCTTGCTTATTAGAAGGAAGGAACAGTGTTCGACGATAGGAAGGAAGCTTGCAGACCGATTTACTAAGTTGCAAATTTCACCATTATTAATGGGTAGGTCTATAAAAGATGATTGATGCCATACTTAAGATGCTTGTAGCCTAATGAAGCTAAATAAGTATTGTCCGACCTGTATGCCAGAGTTTGTAGTAACCACATTAAAGCAATTGCCTTGTATGTGAAAGCCATAAGCCTAGTTATTGGTGGCCAATGATGAACAAGGATGCGCTAAGGCTGGTATAGATGTGCGAGTAGTGTTAGAAGAATTTACCTCTCAAGTAAGTTCTAAGCACATACCTCATATCACTCACTAGCCCCTAACCATTTGCTTAGTAGGGCCTAGATATACTAGGTTTGTTTCCTAAGATGACCAAGCACAGGCAATTCATTATCATGCTAGTAGATTACTTTACCATATGGGTCGAGGTTGAGGCAATAGCAAGCATCATAGAAAGGAGCATTGAAACTTTTGTTATTAGCAATATCTTTACTAGATTTGGAATCTTATATGCTTAATCATAGACAACGGACTATGATTCAATATGATCAGTTCAAAGAATTATATGAAGAGTGTCATATCAACTATGTTATACTTTAGTTGTACACTCCTATAGTAATGGATAGGTGGAAGTGGTGAATATGGTCATTTTGCACAATTTTAGGAAGAGAGTAGCTTGGGTAGGAAACAAATGGGTGGATGAGCTAACAAATGTATTGTCAGGATACCAGACTACCCATAAGACTTCAAATGGGGAGACACCCATCAAGCTAGCATTTGGATTCGAGTTGGTCCTTCCTATCAAGCTTAAAATAACATAAGGCATAATACGAGCTTACGATCCTCAAAGTAATGATATTGATCTCTGAGCTAACCTGGGCATTATTCATGGAATGAGGGCACCGACTAAGGATCATTTTACTGTGTACCAACAATGTATAACGTGGTATTGTGACAAATGTGTGAAGCATAAGTATGTTTAGCAAGGAGACCTTATCTATAGTAAGCTTGAAGCTTTAGGAATTAAGAAGAGTCAGCGAAAATTAACTCTAACATGGGAAGATTCACTTTGAGTTAGAGTAGTAATTAGAAATGGAAGAGCTTACAAACTTGAGAGGCTAGGCAGTTAAACCATACCTTAAGCTTAGAGTACAACCAATATGAGGCATTACTTTGAGTAAATGAATTGGATAGCTTAATGGATGTATTTTCATAGCTGTCATTTCTATTTCTTACTAGTGATTGTCTTTAGTGATTAATGTTTTATACTTTAGCCATAATGCTAAGTTGATGTGTTTTTGCTAAAGTTAATCTTTCACTTACGTTGTATAATATTCTGTTTTAACTATGTACTCTTATAGGTATGGAAATGAATAGTACGTATTGTATTGCATATATATATAACATGTTTGGTTGCCTTCCTCTTTGTTTGAAGTGACAATGTTTGACCATCGAAGAATCCTAATATTTTAAGAATGATATGAATTATAGATAAGACAAGGCTTGATGATTGCCTTCGAATAACCTTAAACCTACTATCAAGCTTGTTTTTTTTTTTTTTCATTTTTTATAAATTTTCCTTAATCGAATCAATATTAAACTTTACCCATTTAATATTGATTATTGACTAAGAAGTAAGGAAAACTAAAGCTTTTAAATGCGTTTTGAAAATTCTTAAAGTCGTCACTCAATCGGAGTCGAGAAAAAGGGTAGGTTAGGTTAAATTGATTTAACTTAAACACTAGTTTACTTGAAAATTTGATTTTAAGAAAAAAGGTTTTGAAAATAAAAGATTTTGGATTCGGAGGTTATCTTATTAAACACTTAATGAATACTACTTTTTAATTTTTCAAAATTAGATTTAATTTTTGAAATTACCATTTTTAGAATGAAAGAAGGATCCCAAATTTATAAATAAAATCCTATTTACTCACAAGATAAGAAAAGAAATAAGATTTATTCACAAAAGGGAAAAAACTTTAAATTGTTGGGAAAAAACTTTAACTTGTTGGGTCATTTTAATCTCAAAAGGTAGCCGAGTTTACGTCTTTTAGTTAATCCATTTTATTTTGAATATTTTTTTTGAAAAGGGTCATAAATCGGGGTTTTTTATTTTTCAAAATTTCTAAAAATGTCTTAATTTTGAAAAAGGGGTGATTTATTTTTATTTATTTGGAAAATTAATTTTTCTAACTGATAAAATAATTTTTCTAATTTTTATTATTTTTCTTTATTTTATTTTACTTTGTCTTTATTTGTGCATTAACTAAGGAAAAAAATAAAAAACTAACCTTTCTCTTTTTATTTTTCTTTTTTTTTTCAGATTTTTTTTATATTTATAGTTACAATTACAATATTAATAAAAAATAAATTAAACAAAAGAGAAACATGATACAGATATAAGTAGGCTGGACCAGTTGGAGATGCTTCATGGGTTAGGATGTAGCTTAGATCACTAACTTAAGTTCAGTTCAATTAGAGCTCTACGAGTCATAGGTTGGGTCGCTAAGAAGAGTTGAAGCAATCGATCAATAGAGGTGGTTCGACGTATTCTACCTAGTTTTCCAAGGGGGCAAGGGTGGTTTTATGAAATTTTTATTAGGGAATGTAGGTTTAGAGAAGTGCCATGGCCTAACTTGGCCATTTAGTGGTAGTTGAGTTTGGTAGCGACAATTGGGTGTTAAATGGCTATGATGGAGGTTGTTAGAGATGAATGGATGGTTGGGTTAGGTGTTGTCTGTGGTGGAGAACTTAGTTGTATGGTTGGTTTAGAGTGGGATGCGGTGGTTGATGGTGGTGCATAAGTGGTGGCCGTAGTTGGGGTTTCGAGTTGAAGCTTTAAGTGTTGGAATTTGTATTATGGGGCATAGCGTCGCTTGTGGGTAGTTGGGTCCGATAGCTATTAGAGTGGGAAAGCTTCTTATATAAATGGTTTTGATTAATAAGAGTGAGCTTAGCCAATTTTGTAAAGAGAGAGAGAACGGCAACCTAGAGAGAGAAAGAGCATGAGGAGGTGTTTTTATGTGATTGAAAAGTGAATTCATACTTGAAAAAGGCTCTAGAACCTCTCATTTATACTACACCAACAAGGATTAAGTTCGGAAAGTTTGGAAATTAAATTAATTCAAAGATTTGTATTAATGAACTTTTGACCCAAAAAATGATTTTTTCAAACTTGAAGCTTGATTTTGGCCATGTAGTCAACTAAATTTGGATAGGTTTTAGGTTTAATTCAAAACTAGGATGTGCCTAGTGCATGATTTCATTAAGAAATTTGATGTTAATGTAGGGAAAATGCTTGCAAATCAGCCTGGAGTGTAAGCTTCCACACCGAGAAAAGAAAAAGAAGGAAACAACATGAATCGAGGAGAGAGAAGAAAGAAATGGGGGAAAGGGATTGTGCAAGGGGCTTGCATGTATGGACGTACAAACACACTCCCTTTTGCACATGAATCATAAGTATGTATTTAAAAAATAAAGCAAGCCTTATGTGCTTGCTTGGTCTTAGGGTCGTGTATTAAGGCTTTTAGCCTTGTTTAGTTTTCAAATGGGCAAGGCGCAAACTTGGTCCAACATAATGCCCCCTTTTTTTTGTTTTATATAGATAGAAACGAAATAAATAAATAAAAATACTACACTAAAACTGGCTTCAATTCAAAATTAAACCCTAATTAAAATGTGATAATAATTTTCAAATGAAGTCCAATTTTAGTGATTGTGTGTACTTATTTAACTCTAAAAATGAATTACTTGGTCTATGTAATCCAATAATCCTATGACCTAAAAAGTTTTTTTTTTCCTTTTTCAATTCTTGTATTTTTCAATATTATCTAATTTTTCGGTACTTTTATATACTACATATATTTTTGTAATTCTTCTAAATTTTCTATTTTTTTTTAAATTAGGAATCCTTTTTCGTATTCTAAAAATAAATAAATAAATAAATAAATAAATTATAAAATTATATTGGAAAAAATGGGGTGTCTATAGCTACCTCTCTTTGTAGTGAAGTTTGAGTAAAACTTTAAGTAAAACTTTGCCACAACAACAAAAGAGATATCATTTTTACCCTTAGGATGAATTTGTCCTAAGAAGTGTTATAACCAAGTAGCTATCACTAAGTAGCTATCATAGGTTCGATCCGTTAGGGATTTGCAAAGATTGGGAAAAGAGATAGCACTCTATGAGTAGGCTATCTTTGAAATGGGAGTATGACAACTACTCTTTAGGAAGGATTGGCTATACCTTAAAAGGCGGGTTTATACCTTAAGGCTAAAATAAGATCAGAAGACTTAGTGGACTTTAAGAGTAGGCTTACACTAGGTGGGCATGCTTTAAGTGCAATGAGAATTTAAAGAGGGGAAAAGAATTAGGATAGCGCTTTAAGAGTATGTGATCCAAAGGTTTCAAGTTAATTTAAGATAGCACTCTAAGAGTATATGATTCGAAGGTTTTAACTTGGGTCAAGATAGCGCTCCGAGAGCATGCGATCTAAGAGTTTTAACTTAGGTTAAGATAGTAGTTCGAGAGCATGCAATTCGAGGGTTTTGACTTGGGTTAGGATAGTGCCCCGAGAGCATGCATTTTGAGGTTTAAAAGTCAGGATAATGCTCTTAGAGCAAGCGATCACTTAATATTTTTACTACATGGATAGTGCTCTACAGTACAAACGATCTACGGGGACTAAAACAAAAGAGCTTATGCAAACAGTTTTGTTAATTAAGAGCCATCTAGGATGGAGTAGATGTTAAGGAAAAACTTCTTCGATATAAGGGAATTGGATGATATTAACCGTGAGGGTAACCATGTTAAAGATGATGATTTTAGCCTCTACGTGCAAGAGTAGATCTCTAAACTTGGACAATAGGAAGTGAACCCCTTTGAAAACAATAGTTACTTGGTTGACCACATTTGAATGATAGAAGCTTACCATTAGGGTTAACTTTGGAGAAGATGACTTTAAAAAGGAATGAGGACTCTTGTCTTGAATTATTGAAAACTTGGACCACTAGGGTGACATGAAAAAAGAATCTTACTAATAGGTTTGGATTCTTTATAGGTTCCAAGAGTATGCTTTTCAACAACTTGATCTTCTAGGCAATTGTTGTCTGAGAGAGCCCTTTTCTTTCTTGAGGATCATTGCATTTCTTCAAGGGAAAATGACTTTCCATGTTATTAGGCATGGCTTCTTCAAATTTCTTCTTAATTAGAAGATATCTCATTAAAGATAAGTTTAGCCTAAAAGGACTTCCTTGCATTGTCAGTTTAAATTTCTCTCTTTTGATTTTGATTCAAAAAATTATGGTCCATCTTGTAAGTGATACACTTTTAATGAATCCATTAGGTCTTTTTGGACGGTAATATAATAAAGGCTTTTGGTCTTCGATTTCAAAATGGATATTAATGAAATGGATTTTAATGAAAGAATCATTGTTTAACTTGGGTTTACAAGTTAAAAACCTTATAAGTAAAACTAAAATTGAGCTTGCCCCAGTTTCAAATGTAGCTTTACCATGAATAAGTTATTTCCTTTAATCAAGAGGGCCTTTGTAAGGAGTGAAATCGTAGATGGGCCTTAGTTTACCCAAGGAGTAGATTTACCCTTACTCTTTTAGGTTTTTATTTTAAGGGATGGGGCTTACTTTAGAAAAGGCTTTATGAGGTACATGCCCTTAATCATTTTCAAGTTTCAGGGCTTTGGATTTGATCATCTTGATTTTGTAGATTTATCTCTTTTTCATTTCCTCATTTTTCCTCATGCCCCCTTTTCTCTCTATTTTTCTCTTTTCTTTTTTTTTTTCATTTTGACTCAAGATAAAGGTGATCATTCCTTCTTTTGGCTTACAACTTAAAGTGTATAGTGTTTATGATATAAACACTTTTTCATTTCAAAAGAAATAAGTTATTAATAATGAAAATTACAGTTGAATAGATTTAACTAGAGCAAGCATAGGTTAGTTTTAACCTTTTCTCCTGATTAATACTTCTAACCTCTTATTTGACCCATTATGGGGTGGTTCTTAATGGGGTTTAATTTTGAAACTACCTCATTGAAAAGGCTTAATGGGGTTGACGATAGATTTTGTGTTTAACATTTTGAAAATAAATGCCTAACTTTATTTTGATTCACGTATTGAATTAAAAATGGACCTCATTTAAGAAATAAGTCCAATAGCCTCTTAGCTCTCAAAGTGTCTCAAGGTTAGCGTTTAGAATTTAGCTTGCCTCTCTTCATTCTAAACCTTTTAACTAATGGGATATCTTGATTGTCATTTCGATTGCCCTTAGAAATAAGAGAAGAGCAAACAAAACACATTATTTGAATCTCTTTAACTTACAAACTTTGTAAAGGTTATTGCAAAATTTGCCCCTATACTTGAATTGAATCCAATTGGATCACCCTTGTATCTATTAGGTCTTGAACTCTGTTTTTCAATTCCTAATAGTTGTTAGTAAAATGCTTATGCTAACCTATATGGTACTTACATTGTGCATTTAGGTCGTATTTCCTTAGCTTGTATCCTATCATTAGTTTTTTTTTTTTTTTTTTGTTGTAATAGGCTTTCTTTTCTTAGTTGGTCTAAGACTTGAGATAACAAGGTAGAGATTTGAGTAAACTTTCTTCTAGGTATTTTGGGGCCATTTTTGCTTGTTGCACGTTTAACATTGTAGTATTTATATATGCCCTTGAATTTGGTGGGGCTAGTTCTATTCCTATAGCTTCTTCAATTTGGCTCCTAGCAAGTACAAAATCTGCAAAATTGTCTGTTATATTTCCTAACAAGAGCCCATAATATGGTTCCTTTAATGAGTTAACAAAGATAGATATTAATTCCTTTTTCAGATAGAAGAGGATTAATTATAGCTGCCATGCCCCTCCATCCTTGGATGTCTTCCCTAAGGACTCATTTTTCTTCTTACTTATTGTGAGCAAGTCCTAAATTGAAGAAGCTATCTCAATGTTGAACTTGTAGTGCTCATAGAATGACCAAGCCAATTTTTCCCAAGTATTAATCTAGCTAAGATCAAGCTGGGCATACTAGGTTAATATAGGTCCCATTAGACTATCTTGGAGAGTTTTTACCATAAGTTGATTATTTTGAACATATCTGCCCATCTTTTAGATGTATAATCTAGTGTGTAGCTTTAGGCATTCGGTCATATTATACTTCTCAAACTCTAGTACTTTGAATTTTTCTAAGTAGGCCCTAACATCAAGTACGAAAAGTCAGTGATCCAAACCTATTGGAATCCATCATTATTATAGACTTTGTAAATTTAATCTTCTAACATGGTGTTGGACTCAAGTATTGCAAGTATTTCCCTAAGTCAACAAAACCACATAAAATGAAAATCGACTAAAATTTTAAACTCGGAACTTAAAACAAACTTGAATGACACTATTATACGATTTGGAAACCCCAATCCCTACATGTGCATACTTTTAAAAATGTAAACTTAAACTTAGCAGAAACCATAAATATCAAATCATAAAATTTTTTAAAAAACTCTATAAAATTATCTTAATCCTTGAAAAGTGATAAATCAATAAAATTATCAATAATTTTGTGAGATCATATACAACTGATAACAAACGAATCAAGGATTATTTCAAGTAATAGTAAACAACAAAACTAAGCTAGTTAAAGGAATAAATTAATAAATTTACAAAAATTATTTTACTTGTGTACATAAGTAGCCCCACAATAGATATATATAGATAAATATATTATTAAGTAATTTCCTTCTCTTTTCTTAATCTATCATATGATATATATATATATATATATGTTGCATAATAAAGCGGTATTCCTAAATAATTAAGCTAATTAATCCTTAAGCTTCTAAGTGTAAGTAAGTTATTCCTGAGTTGGTGAAAAACCCTAAAACATACATAATTTCACTCGAACTCTAAAACATACATAAACTCACTCGAACCCTAAACCTTAGGATAATTAGGGACTTATAACCCTAAATAAATAATTAAAAATATAATTTGAATAAATTTTATTCAACTTTAGAAAACTCTAAAATTTCTTAAGAGGCAAATCATAACCTACAAATTAATTTGAGAACCAAACCCTAAAAGAACTTTATCTAAGACAATTCCCTTATTTTCACTTATAAGCCATGTTACGTATGGATAAATTGTAAACCCTACTTTTTAGCAGACTTGTGATTCAACTAAGAGTACTTCCTAAATGTTCCCAAGGATAAACTAAGCTAAGAATTCAAGTTTACATTTAAAAATGAATTTAATTTTCCAATTCGAAACATTATTATCGATAAAACTTGAATACAAGACCATAAACTCTAAACCTAAAATACTAAAACAATTAAGGACTTGTTGTCACGAACTGAGGACGACCTAGTCGTGGCAGACGCCATATATTGTATGAAGAACCCCTGATTGGTTACCCTTCCAACCAAGAACTTTTCACACAATTTACAAGGCTCTACAACCACTAGTTTCCAAAGAATATCCAGATTCACATGATATCATCAGACAAACATATTTATATAAAAGTTGAGTTATAAAATTTACAATACACAGTGTTTAAGTACGTCTAAGTCTATAATAATAAGATAAACAAAAGTACATGGGTAAGAGTCTACATAAGCTATTCTCTCTCAATACACAGGACAGCTCGCTCTTGCCCAAGTCCCCAAGCTAACCTGTGGCATCCCTCGTCGTGCCTCTACGAATAGGCTATCCTGTAACAAAAGTCTAAAGGGGTGTAAGCCTAAGCTTAAGCTTAGTGAGCAAAATCCTCAGCCACACCACAAGCAAGTTATAAGTACATTATATTCACGCATATGAATGAATGATCAAACAGAATGCCAAACAATACGTATAATTAACTAGTTCATATACGTAACTCAGATTTAACGCCTTCTGAAGTTAGGGTTGGAGTTTACACGGCACTAATCAGATTCGAGTATTATACTAGAACTTACTTTACTACGCAACTCCATGTTCCGCTCTTATATCAAATAATTCTTTTATTTTCAGAAAAACCTAAGTTCTAGTATAATTGTGAGTGGGCCCCCACAGTCCACACTCACCCTTAAACGGAGGCCTCTAGACTCGACCCTTAGCCAGGCGGTTGGCGCCTCCAACACCTAGTATTCCCACGGGCCAGGGTAAGGTTATTTTGTACGAGTGCACCGTACAGAACCAAATAAATCAATAATATCAACCCTCGATGTGACGGCCGAATAGTATCCATGCTATGCATGTTAATGCACGTCCCAGTTTCTTTTTATAGGCCGAGTATAATTTAGTTCAAATTATGTTGTGACCATCCAATAATACACACAATCATTTTCTATACTACCATGCAATAAACAACGCATTTTCTGTATTTAAGGTAAATTCATTACTCAACATACAATTACATATACAAGCATTTCCCGAACCCCACACAATAATCAATTAACAATAATATTTAAGTCCACTATCTACAATCACAAACAAGCATGGAATCATAGGGTAAATACTCACTCGGCCATAGCAATTCGCCCTAATCGTAGTAATCGATCGGGAGGTCCTCGCTCACCTTAAGGTCACCTGATCATTATGTGATAATAACGCTAGTAAGTACTTGAATTAACTACTAATTCTAAACATCTAATTACCTAATTCTATTTAAATTACTATCAACTTTTACCCAGTGAGACTTTATTATCAATTGCATGTAACTTTTTTGTTTTATTTATGATATTTATGAATTTAGAGTCATTTTTCATTGTTTTCGAACGTATATTCACACGATAATATTTGTTTTGGGTGTTAAGACCTCTATTTTACGTTATGAACTAAATTTATAGAAATTTTTAGCTATGAACACTTAAGTACTCTTATTACTTATATTTATATCTTTTATTCCTTAAATTCTTATAATTAAAGGATTTTACTTTGCTATTACTAATTCATGTACTGAATTAGGTATAATCTAATTTAGAAGGTGTATTAGGATTTACTAATTTAAGTACCTAATTACCTACACTTTTCTTATTTTTCTTATTTTCCAAACCTATGCTTATGTCATCGCTTACATTATCTTTTGCTTATGTCATCGCTTATGTCATCACTTACTTATGTCATAGGTTATGTCATCATGTGCTTATCTCATCACTTACCTCATCATATGATTACATAAGCCTTCCCTCATGCTTATGTCATATGTACATGTTACCTCTCCTCTTATACTTATGTACATATACCTTATACATACATATACTAATACCTATACTTAGACTTATATCGTATTTATACGTGTATACATACTCATATACCTATACGGTTGGATATGTGTTTTTATACTAAAATTCGTATGCCTAATCTTTTCCTTAAGAAAAGCTTCCTAATTCCATGCTTTTATGTTTTTATGTATATATTTAGTGTAATATAGGTATGTATAGTTAGATATGATCTTAAGTTAGGTTATGTACATGATAAATACTCATGTACAAAGGTTCACATACTTGTACTCTTTTAGTATTCCCTTATGTGCACATACTTATAAGCATATACTCATGTCTTCCTTTCTTCTTCTTCTTCAAAATTTCTAATTCCTACACTTAAAGATAGAAAGTTTGTTCCCTCTTCTTCAAGACAACACTAAACACATAACTACTTATCTAATCTATCTAATTAACTAACTAATGAATAATATAAAGCAGTATAAAATAACTTAAAGACATACCTTTAATTGTGTTGGAGTTATGGAGACAAAAGTGAAGTAATGAAAGTGAAAGAGGAAGAAGGAGCTCACGGCATGGAAAGAGAAGCTTTGGTTTGTTTCTTTTGTTTCATTTTCATAATGGAAGACAACAAATGGTGGGGTCTAGAAGGGAGAGATGTGGATGGCAACAATTGCAGGAAAGGGAAAAAGAAAAATCAAAAGAAAAGAAAAAGAAAGCCATCATTAAGGAAGAGATATTTTCTTTATCTCTTAGTCTTTTGTTGACTTTTCAAAATGTTGACTTGGTCAACCCTTTGACTTTAGTCAACATGTGTTATCTTAGTCAACTTTCCTTAAGTATGTGTAATTTTATGCATATAATGTAGTAATTAAAGGAAATTAAGGAAAAAATGAAGGAAATGAGGTATTTGATGAATTGATTAGTAAACGTAGTTGATGAGGTCTTACTTTAGGTCTTTATAGCTTATATATCTCATTTGATAAACTACTTTGGATAACAAGTGCAAAAAGTTCTAATTTGAGTATTAAAGTTCACTATATATAACCTAATCATCAACTATACCCCTAACACTAAGTAAGACTATCTTAATTATATACTTAAGAAATAAATATAATCTATGACTCATTATCTTAGTTTCTAATGGATTACTTGAGAATTCGAATTATATAAGCATGAATGAGGGTCATCTCTAACCTTTTACTCATGATTTGGCAAAATATAAGCATTATATTATCAAGTAGGGTTTTAGGGTATATCATATTGGATTAGTGCACATATGTCTTTAAGGTAATCATTTTTGGGGTTTTATCACTTTTGAATGAAAATCTTTAGCATTTAGAAACATTTAGGGTAGAAAAGTTCTTTACGCGATTGATTAAGTCTTTTAGGGTTTTTACTTTCATTAGCTTTATCAACTCCTAAATTGTCTAATATAGTTGAGTCTATTTCAAAAGCTAGGTTGCTAATTTTAGGGGTTTACATCCTTCCCCCTTCAAATAAGTTTTGTTCTCAAAACTTGAAATACGTACCTAGTTTATCAAATAAATGCGGATATCGACATTTCACCTCATCTTCCGCTTCCCAGATAGCAGATTCTTGCTTATGATTCCTCCAAATGACTTTAACATATCGAATCTCCTTATTCCTCAACTTTTGCACTTTCCTATCTATAATTTCAACTGGATGTTCTTCATAAGTCAAATTTTCCTTCAATCTTACTGGTTCTAATTCAATGACTTGATCAAGATCAGGAATATGTTTTCTTAGAACCGACATAGGAAAGACATTATGGATTCTAGACAGATTAGGTGGTAAAGCTAACCGATAAGCTAACTTCCCAACTCGTTCTAGAACTTCAAATGGTCTAATATATCTTGGACTTAATTTACCTCGTGTCCTCATATAATGAATACTCTTAATTGGTTTTACTTTGAGGTATACATGATCTCCTACTTGAAACTTCAACTCTCTTCTTTTTAAGTCTGCCCAACTTTTCTATCTGTCTTGTGCTTCCCTCATTTTCTGTTTGATGACAGTAATTTTCTCAACCGTTTCTTGTACTAAATCCGGTCCCAACACTGCTTATAGTGGGCCCATAATTCAATTAAAAGTACTGTTTGTACATTCTCAAGGATCAACAAAATTGAGAACTTAAGTTTACATTTAGAAACAAATTAAAATTTTCCAATTCAAAAACCAATTATTGAGAAAACCTAAGCTTGAAGAACTATGAGCTTTAAACATACCCAAGACCCTAAACCCTAAAAAAATTAGGGAATTTTAACCCTAAGTGATTAATTGATAATTTAATTTGAATAATTTCATTCAACTTTAGAAATTTCACAATTTTATAGGAATCGAATCAAAAAGTACAAAACAATATAAGATGAAAATCCTAAAACAATTTCCTATAAGACCATATCGTTATCTTTACATCCAAGATTTATATATAAATAAGTAGACCAACCAATCATCTTAGATGATTTATCAATTGAAATTTGGAATCATTTATTAATTGATAACTTATTAAAATCAAGTGATATGACACTTTCCTTATCAACCCTTCACTTATACTATATATGGATAATTTTTCACATGATTTCACATGCTTAACTTCATTAAATGAGACAAGATAATTCCACGACCCCAAAGGATACTAAATGGTAGATTTGAACAAGGAGAAGAGGGGGGCCATACTCTTATCTTTCAACCATCAATCATTTTCTCTCATACACCACTATTCACTCCTTAATACTTACATCATCAATAGTTGCAATTATTGACTTTTGTGTAAGTTACAAGACAATTAATTAAAGCTTCTTGCACGTACTTTTTCTCTCATTAAAAAATTTGCCACTCTCTCCCTCTTTCACTCTCATTTTCACTTCCTTTTCTCTTACTTTAAACACAAATCAAAAGAAGAAATTCAATCCTACAAAAATCCTCCATTTGGCTACCACTTCTAAGTCCTACTCACGACACTCCCATTTCTTTTTCTATGTCATTTTCTTCAAAAATCTAAGCTCTTTTAGAATCATTAGAACCTTCTATAAACCCTACTTCAAAGGATCAAACAACTCGAGTTTCCAAAAGGTTGCAAAAGGAGGAAGCAAAGTTAAGAGCTTAAGTGGAACCTTTGTGCACAACCACCATATTTCGCTTTAAGGACGAGTAAGTATTTCTTGTGATTAGTGGGTTAGTGTTTATGTTAGGAGACTTTGATTTCTTGAAGGTATAAGTATGATTTAAGTTGTTATAACACCAAAGACCATCCTAAGAAACAAACTCATGAAACCCTTACATGAAGTTGAAACATGAGTATGTAAAGTTGGTGTTTTGTAAAGACACTTGTTTAACACTTTGAATGGAAGATTTTAAGTTGAGAAAATCATGAAACAAGAACTTGAATGGAAGATGAGCATGCTAGATGTGAGGATTCAAAAGTCATTTGGATGTTGATTTTATTTCCATTAAGTTAACCATGCTCAAATCTAGACTTAAGTTAAGGAAAAATTCATTACATGAAGTTTTATAAAGAAACCAACTTTGTATGACATGAGTTATGGTATGGAAGTTGTAATAAGTGTAAGATCTTCTATTTCTTTGTGTGAAGAATGAGTTAAAGAATCATCTTACGGAAGAAAAGTTAAGTTAAGATTTGGATACAAGTAGTTTAAGTGCATGATCTAATACTTAAACTTAAGGAAATGATGAAACAAGTTGAAAAACTAAGTGAGAACCCCTTGGAATCATCATGACTAGATCTGGAACATGAGTAAAAGACACTTAAAAATATGATAAAGTTAAGTGAACGAAGTGAAAAGATCAACTAAAGCAAGTATACAAAGCCTAAAACTTAAAACCGAGCCTAAAACACTCAAAATAAGCCTAGAACTCTAAGTTAGGCCTTCATTAAAATTCTAACCAGTACTTTAAAATATTAAGAGAGGTTATTTTGAAGTCCACAAGAAATCCACTTAAGACTTCATAAGCCCACCAAAGTCATTAACTTTAGTTTGAATAAAAAACAATCCCATTTGACAACTTAAGCCCAATAAAGAGCCCATGAAGTGGTTGTTAGCCTTAAGAGTATAAATCAAAGTTGTAAATCTAATCTCAAGGAGTATTTTGTGCTTAGGATAAAATCTTAAGACCAAGCTTAAAGGATTTCTCAAGTTATCAAAAAGCCTATTTACCAAATAAGGCCCAAAAGTACTCCAAAACATGAGGATCACTACTGTTCTGGCTCATGGGCAGTTTTTCGTGCCTCATCACGAAAATATAACCTCATCACGTTAAAGTACACTCGAAAATGATGAAGATTGACTATAAGATCATAAAAATTGGATTTAAAACGAGAAAGTTATATGCGATTGAACTTTTAAGTAAAACTGGGAAAAAATTATAAAACCAAGTCAAAAGTATAACTTAAAGGGTTTTAGCTTAGTTTTCTAGGTTTTATTTCAAATCCTTATAGTATCGTATTTGCGATGTCCAGGGGACTCGGCTTTGGGGAGACGACCTATCCCGGATTATTTTGATTGATCTGCATGGCTGAGTGAGTGAATTCTCGATGACTCTTTATTTGATTTTGCTTGTAGATTAGATGTACCTAAACATATATATATATATATATTTGAATGCTTGTGGGATAAGGGAAATTCATGTGTATGAATTTGTGGATGAATACGATGACTTGTTAATTATATATAATAATAGGAATTGTTTGTACTAATATATACATATGAATTATATGGAATGAAATTGTCTAATCACCTTGAAAATCGAGTTAATCACTTATATGATTAAGAAATCAAAATGAATCATGCATTCCCTATATTGCATACAGATAATACCAATTGCCGCTTCACACAGAAGATGGGAAGGAACTCACAGGAAGACGTGCCTCTTGCAAGATTAGGTATTAACTATGTCATCATATATATTGAGTCTCTGTCCTAAGCTAATGGGTTTACGAGGCACTGGGAGATGCCAACCGTTAAGGAGGGGCCGAGTCTTGTGGCTCCTGTTTAGGGTGTGCATTTGTGGATTGTGGAGGCCACTACATCGCTAGACTTGGGATTTTAAAAATATGATTTGTTATTCGGTAAAAAAAGTACACATACACACACACACACACATATATATAGTTTTATTTTGGCTTAAGCACAATAGTGCAAATGAAATAAAACCCAAGGTCTAGAACTCAGATTTTGGTTTAGATCAGTTAATTATCTCCAAACCTTGACTACAAGGGGTATAATTTTGAGTCGTATGTAGTTCCTAGGCCACTGCATGCGTTGTTTGGCATACTGATTGTTCATGCATTCATATTATTGTGCATCTAATAAATTTCTATCATACGGTATTGATGAAGGTAATTATCTTACTAAGCGTAAGCTTATACCCCAATAGTTCTTTTCCTTACAGGTTGATCAATAGTTGGGAACGGGATAGGAATCGAGTGCAGAGTGCTACCATTGAATCAGTATGATGAAAAGCTTGTGTAGTTAATTTGGAATGCTCCAAAAAACAACTAATGTCTCAATTAAGTTTAATATCTTTAGTAAGTTTGGAATTTTTTGGAATTATCTATCTTATTTCACTATTTTGGTAGAGGATATCGATTCTCTACGGTTTTGAGGGATTGTGGAAAAATGGATATCCATAATTACTTATATTATATAATGAGTCAATGAACTAAAATTGAAGACTTTAGCAAATAACTATTTAGAGTCTTGCAATCTCTAATTTGCAAGGCGATTTTCTTATCATGGATACACACGTGATATGAAAATTCTAGGCAATATTACTAGGCCCCTCCTAAGGTGGCTACAATCATTCTTAAGTGCTCTCATCTTTTCAATTATCTGTTGAGTTAACTTCCTTTCTAGCTCTTTGATACTTTCTTGACTTGGCTTTAGGTCAATTGGCAAAGAATAAGTCTTAGGTTAGAAGCTAGATTGATCTTCTCTTCCATTTCAAGAAGAGGTGCTTCAATAGACTTTTCTTGTCAGGATTTTGAGTGCTCTTCATTTGATGACATTGTAGCTCTAAGTAGAATGATGTTGTCAATTAAAAAATTCGTTTATTCAGTTATTTTCCCCATCGTTGCTCTAATGAAAGAAATCTCACTTCTATAGGGTTGGTGCCATTAAGTTTTTCATTATTTCCACTGTTGGCCATCACTCCTAATAAGAATCCTCACCTATTAGCAACTCCTTGATTTTATTTTCCTTTTTGAAAAAAAAAAACACTTTTCTTTTTAAGAGAGAGAAAAGGACTTATTTAAAAAATGGAATACAAAGTAAGGCTTATTTATAAGTCATGAGAAAGGACTAGAAAAACATTTCTAAGGGATTAGGTGCCTAAATATTTACAATTAATCATTGATAACTTGTGGGTATTTAAAAGGTAACCCACAAGAAATATAATCCTAAGGATGTATAAGTGAGAAAAGATTGGAAAGAGTTAGAGTGGAAGGCCCTAAGAAAAGTACTTGTAAAGAAATAAAATATTTGCAATTAAAAGCTTAAGGACACGACTCTCATGAGTTTACTAAAAAAGAAAAATTTCCTTTTAATATTTTTATATATATATATATATATTTTTCTTCAAAAGTTATCTAATGAATATTTACAAGTAAAGACAACTAAGAAATTCAATATAAAGGTATGCGGATGTAGAGAGGGGAGTTGGTAAACTGACTATGATGTCATAAGAAAGAGATTTTTATTGCATCTTTTAAGTTTCCATTACATTATTTAAAAATTTATTACAAATAATCCCTAAATTCTACATCCTCTTTTTCTTGTGGTATCTTGACTCTGCTTCCATCTTCTTTCTGTTCTTTGGCTTAGCTACTTTGATCCATTTGGCAATTCAGGAGATAACTTTAGTGTGAAACTTTTGGAAAGCTTTAACCTAGTAATAGGTAGCAACATCTTTAAGGAGTTCATTGATAGCAGCAAACGCATCAATAAAATTCATCTTCTAGATGTCTTTCCTATGAAGGAAGTCAAGTTTATGGCTTTGAGCATGGTTAATAAACCAAACCATTAGTAAGGCCATATTGGTCTTTAATTCTCCATTCTTCTCTTCTTGGAGACAACTGAGCGATTGGCTTGTGCTATGAGCAGCATTAGGATGTAAGACTTCCCTTCTAAGAATTGGGTTGTTAGTTTTGCAATCTCATAATGTATGTGAAATGCCTATTAGGAAATAAAACATTCCCAAATGCTGCCAAGATATAAGCGTTGATCCTATGTTGCTACTAATCTTTAAAGCTATTAAAAAAGAGTTTCTGATTGTAGCTAGACGGGGTCACAAACCAAGTGAAGAAATCGTCTATCCTAACAATTCTCATGTAGGGGTTTGCCCATATTTCATATTCATGAAGGCTTAGGAGTCTATTGAAAATCTTTGCAAGGCTAGTTGCGATATCTAGAATATACCCTCTACTTCTAACAAAGGGGATTACTAATAGATAGGAGTATTCTTCAATAGTTGGGCTCAGTTGACATGAGCCAAAACAAAAAGATTAACTTTGAGGGTCTTAAAAGTGGTTCAAAGCTCGTACCATGGTAATATTAGTTTGAACCTTGAGTGGTGAGAGGATGGGAGTAATCTTGTCTTCAATGACTTTCTACTGGTCTGGATTAAAAAAATTGAAACCATATTTCGAGTATTCCCTTAAGCTTTAGAGGCTCGTGAATATGGACTTCTTTGAAAACGGCCAGTGTGAAAGAGGACTTAATCATTTTCTACAAAAAAGATGAAAAGAAAATTACATCAAAACTCTCTTATATATGGGGGAATTACATTGATATTCTAAAGAAAAGAAAACATTTATAGGGAAAAGATTAGGAAACTTCATAGTTTATTTATTTATTTATTTATTAGTCTTACCACATTGTGTTAATTTGCTAAGTTTGGGAAAAGGGTTTGTGAATGCAATTAAGGTAAGTTTTAAAGGTCTTCAAACTCTGTGACCTTATACACTTCCAAAGAAACAGTTCATTAGTCATAGCAAAGCTTAAGTACGGTGGCCTAATCAAGCTTGGACAGTGATTATACCTACAAAATGGGCCCCCTCCTAGGTTCCTAAGATGGTTTGGGTCTTATCATATTTACCCTGCATCCTTGATGTAATAAATGACCCCCCTATGTCCAAAGTATGATGCATGAGACAAGTGTATGTAGCAAACGACATATATTTACATGAAATGAATTAAATAAATAAATAAATAACGTAGGTGTTTTGAAAGAAAAATTTAATTTCAAAAAGTTTTTAAGTGGCTAGCCTTTTTAACATTCCCAGTTGAGTCGCTAAGTTGTTGAACTTAATTTTTTTCCGGTTTTTATAAATTTTCCTTAATCTAATCAATATGAAACCTTACTCATTTACTATTGATTCTTAACTAAGAATTAAGGGAAAACAAAGTTTTTAAATGTGTTTTGAAGATTCATGGATTCGTCTTGTAACTAAAGTCAAGAAAAAAAGGTCGGTTTAGTTAAATTAGTTAGCTGGATTAATTTAATCTAAACACTAGTTTACTTGAAAATTTGATTTTAAGAAAAAAGGTTGAAAAATCAAAGATTTTGAATTCAGGGGTTATCCTATTAAACCTTTAACGGGTATCACTTTTTAACTTTTTAAAATTAGATTTAATTTTTGAAATTACCATTTTTAGAATGGAAGAAGGCTCCAAATTTACAAATAAAACCTATTTACTCACAAAATAAGAAAAGAAATAAGATTTATAAACAAAAGGGAAAAAAATAAAAAGTTTCCCAATTTTAAGTTATCTCGTACGTATTTATATACCCTCTATTAGGGATCAGGTTGAAGCTCCAAGTGTTGGAGTTTACGTTATGGGGCATAGCGTCGCTTGTAGGTGGTTAGGTCCGGTAGCTATTGGAGTGGGGAAGCTTCTTAAATAGTTGGTTTTGATTGATAAGAATCGAGCTTGGCTAATTTTGTAGAGAGAGAAAGAGTATGCGAATGTTTTTCGAGTGCTTGAAAAAGGATTTAGAACCTCTCATTTATACTACTTTAACAAGGATTAAGCTCAGAAAGTCTGAAAATTAAATTAATTTGAAGATTTGTATTAATGAACTTTTGACGTGAAAAATGAATTTTTCAAATTTGAAGCTCGATTTTGGTCGTATAGTCAATCGAAATTGGTTAGGTTTTGGGTTTAAGTTCAAAACTAAGCCATGCTTAGTGCATGATTCCATTAAGATGTTGTGTGTTAATGTATGGAAAATGCTTGCAAATTAGCATGAAACACAGGCTCCTATACTAAGAAAAGAAAAAGAAGGAAGTAGCATGAATTGAGGAGAGAGAAGAAAGAAATAGGGGAGGGGGATTATGTAGGGGGCTCATACATATGGTACGTGCAATCACTCTCCCTATCATGTGTAAATCACACGCATGTGATTCGAAAATGAAGTTGGCGCTATGCACCTACTTTGTCTTGGGGTTGTGTATTAGGGCTTTTAGCCCTATTCAATTTTGAGCCTAGTTTGACATTATCGCCCCCCTCCCTTTTGTTTTTTATAGATAGAAACGAAATAAATAAATAAAATATTGCCCTAAAACTAGCTTTAATTCAAAATAAACCCCTAATTAAAAAGCAGTAATAATTTTCAAAAGAAGCCCAATTTTAGTGGTTGTGTATACTTTTTCAACTCTAAAAATGAATTACTTAGTCTATGTAACCCAACGAGCCTTTGACCAAAGATTTTTTTTTCTTTTTTCAAATTTTTTTATATTTCAATATTTTTTAATTTTTTGTACTTTTCTAAATTCTATATATTTATTTATTTATTGCTTCTAAATTTTCCATTTTTTTTTTAAATTAGGACCCCTTTTTCCTATTCTAAAAATAAATAAATAAATAAACTCTAAAGTTATAGAGGGAAAAAATGGGATGTCTACACCTATACAAATATAATTTGATAATGGGCTTTTCTCAACCTCTATGAGTTGAGAAGTACATGTAGCTCTAAGCTCTAGTTATATATAGGTGACAAGCAATTCAGATATTATATAATCCCTAGTCATAACAAAAGACAAATGAAGGGAATGAAGCATGTCTTAGATCCGAATGAGATTATCATAAAAATACTTTAAGTCCTATAGTGTGTATGGACAATGAGTTAATATGCCTTAAGCCCCAAATCATTAACAGACTACGAGTTGACCTGCTAAATATAGAAACTATTAGCAGTAAACTTTAGAAATATTATATCAAATCCTTGAGAAAATATTGGACAGAAGTAATGTTATGACAAGAAAAAAAGTTAAATTTATGTCAGAAAGGTTAGCATTTTGATCTAGAAAGAGTAAAATAGTAACATCTTTCTAACAAAATGCTAAAAATGAAATTTAGTTGTTCTCGATAAGGATAGGGTCATTAGGAATAGGAAGAAGCTCTATTATTAAAGGTTGATGGGTATCATTCTGGTCATCCCTAAGGGAATTAGCTTGAGTAATATCCTCCATTACAAGTTTATCATTTTGCTTAGTTGCATCTTGATCCATAAACTCCTCCTGAGGTGCAAGGTTTCCCTTTACAAGCTCTACCCTACGAAGTTTTGGCAGCTTAGATTGTACTCAAGGTGATGGATTAAGATCTCTTGTCATGTCATATTGATCTTATCTAACATTTTTTTCTGGCAACATATTCATGTACTCTTCATTGTCTTAGATTTCCTAAAAGACTTGTTCATAACTAGCCCCTTAAGTTGCCCTTTGTTTCAAATTGGACATCATAGTCTTTTGTGCACCACAAGGAGTCTGCAACTACTATATCTCATTAGCATATTTAATTTTAAGGTTCTTAATCTCTTTTTGAGATCCTTGCAAGATGTTGATGAGCTAACATTTTTCTTGTGCTCCTTTTCAAGGGATGACTCTTTCTCCTTACACAGCCCAATCTCTTTATTCAAAATTTTTTTTAAGCTGTAGATCTCTCCTTTGAGCTTCTACTTCTTCTCTTCTCACGATTTGACGTGAGTAGAAAATTGGGTCTTTGCTTGCACCAAATCATCTTTAGACAATTTATCAATTTGGGAACTAAGTAAGGAGAGTTAAAATTAGCTTGGATGGAACCCATTCAAGGGATATAAAGAAGGTCATAATTACATCACCTTTCCTTTCTCAATTTTTTGAGTATCAATGATCATGAGCAAATGTTGGGATGTTTGCATGGGAAAAGAGAAACCATAAACAAAGTGCTGACCAAAGAGCTACAATAAAGATTGAAGGTTGGACATACATCATACAACTTGGTAGCATCTAATTGTTTCTCCCCCATACCATTGTTAGGCCTTATATAGTGATAATTGATATTTCTCTCTAGTGTGCTAATGTCGATAAGGAGCTAAATCCCCTTTAAGAGCTACTATGCAATCTTACTATTGGTTAAAGCAAAGTCACCTGTATTTACCTCCCATAAAGGAACAGATTGAAAGATAAGCTCATTTTATTTTTGCAAAGGGGCCATAGGTTTAAGAATGGTCACAAGACTTTTCTGTCTAACTTGGGGTGACCTACTATTATTGGCTTTGGTTGTGTCCTTCTTAGGGGCTTTCATTATGGCCTTTCCCTTCAAAAGAACACAACCTTGACAATCTTGCTTCTATTTTAGGCATTTTTGGCCTTAACAACTCGAGTTTGCCCCTACGCCTTCTCAATAGTTGTTTTTGCTTTGGAGGAAGTAATTTTCTTCCCACTACCATCCTTTTTTAAGACTTTCTTAACCTTCAAGATGGCAAGTAAATTTTTGGAAACTAAGTTTTTTAGTGACATCCCTATAAAACCGAAAATAAATTAGTTTAGAAATAAATAAAAGGGAGAATAACAACTTACAAATGCCATACCAAGTACAGGTAAGTACAACCACCCATCATTTAGAGTAATTGGTTAAGATCCCTTCACAATAAGTCCAACTAAGTACAACAAATTTCTATAGTCAATATCTTCAAGATCTATGACCAAACCATCATTCACATCTTTAATGGTATTTTCATTGTCACAAATGACACTCGCACATTTCGGAGTCCTTACATTGTCACTAGAGAAGATTGGAGCTCCATCGTTAAACCAATCTATGATAGTATTGGCATCTTACACAAACTAGTGGGTATTATATTTCTCCATGATTTTGTTATAGGTAGCCATGTTGTTTGGTAGAAATGACTTAATATCATTTTGCCTAATAGGCTGGGACTAGATTGTTGGGAAATAGAGGTCTTTCATTGACCTAGTAACAATTCATTTCTTTTTCCAATTGTGGATTGAAGACTATAGCTCGATCAAAATTTTCCTTCTAGGTTAGGCACAAATGTAAAACCAACACTTGCCATGTTTGACAATGAAAAAAATTACCTAAATAAGGTTGGGATAGCCTTAACATCTAGATCTTCACAAATACAATAATAGGCTAGCATCAACTTATAAGAGTCTAGAGCTAACATGCTTGGGCATTTATAGTGGCAAGCAAAGAAAGGCCTTTTCAAAAAGAGTAAAAGGAATGCAAAGACCTACCTTAAAATACTTCTTAAAGAGGGTAAACTCTTAATCACCTAGTGATATAACTCATTTGTGAACTTAAGGCCCTTGATCGTCCATTGATGAGGGATGAAACAAAAATAGAATAGCATATCATCAAATTCTTTATTTGTCAATATTTTGAAATGCCATTTGGACTGAGGTTATCCTCAATTCTAAAGTAAAAAGGCTTTGAGTATTCTTATCCTCGCTATTGTTAGGATAGTCATCAAGTGAAATTTTTTGAATTCTCTAAATCTTAAGGGTGCACATTCTCTCAAATTCAGTATTGTTGTTGGTCGAAATTAGTGTAAACTTGTTAGTTCTTACAAGAGGAAAAAGAAGTAAGGCGATGCGGGGTTCTGAAGCTAGTCTAGTATTGCTACTTTGATGCTTAAGTTAATGAAAGATTCAAGTGTTTTGAGAATAAGTATGCAAATGAATAGTGAAGTGCTTAGAGAGTTCTTACAAAAGGTTCATACCTTATATTTATAAGTACTTGTTTTATAATTGCAAATCAAGAAGGCTGAATTGTTCGAAACATATGGCAACTTCAAAATTTCATTATGTGTAGAATGTAAAGAAGAGTGGGTAGTTATGCAGTTGCTAGTTTGCAATTTCTAAACTACTTGTGCCTTTTCTTTCAAATTCAAATGCTTTAGTAAAGTGGGCTAGGCCTTCTAACCTATTGGTCGGTCAACCTAAATAGTCACCTAAGTCACTGAAATAAGTTAGTAGCAAGGATGTTGACCTAGCTGTGTCGACTTGATTGAAGACTTCCTTTGGTCCAAGTCTTAAGTGAAGCAATTGCGCTAAATGTAACTTCAAATTTGAGATAGATCAGTAGAATGTCAAGTAGTTGTAAATGAGGATGAAAATTGACTATCAACATTTGCCTTCCAACTCCAATGGTAAAAAATTTGAGTATGGGAGTGATGTTAATGTAGTCATGGTGCGTTCAACAAAGTAGGCAAGCATTTGAGCTTGTGGTCTTGCAAGATTATATGATTGCTGGACTATTTACAAATGCTTCCTCTATGTTTTTCTTTTCATTTCTTGACGGTTGATTGTTGCGTAGTGTGCAAGCTTTTTATCCAATAGTCATGGCTCTTTATGATCTCGCCTATTTGTTTGCTATATACGTATGTATGAAAATTGACACATCAGTTAGCTTGGCTTCCTGCATGCTTTGCAATTGCCGGGGATTTTACATTTGCTAGATTAGAACAACATATACATGTCCTCCATCAACATTCCTTATAATCAAATCGAATTTCAATCCCAAGAATCGCTCTTTTAGCCCCAAGAAACCAAATCGCGCTTATTCTTTCTTCATAAAATCATTGTGAGTGAAGATAAAAATTTTGCTTTTAGTCATTTGCAACAAATCATGCTTCATTGTGTTCTCCTTCTTCTTTCTTTATTAATTATATAACAAGATGTTGAGATAGCTTTAGCCTAAAAATATCGTGCAATCCTACTTTCATTTAGAAGAGATCTTATCATTTCTTGTATGGTTCTATTTTTACGTTCTACGAGGCCATTCTATTGTAGAGTGTTGAGCTTAGTTTTTTCCTCTCGATTTTATAAATTAGTATTTTTTAAACTGATTAATATTAAACCTTACACATTTAATATTAACCCTCGACTAAGGTTTAAAGAAAACTGGTTCTTTTATATTTGGAAAACATTTTGGAGTCATCATTTGACCGGAGTCGAGAAAAAAAGGGTTAAGTTATAATCAATTAGGTAGCTACTAATCTTTTGATAAAACCGATTTTTTGTTAAAATGATTTTTGAAAAACAAAGATCTAGATCTAAGGGCTAATTTTTTATACCCTAAACGGGTACCACTTTTAATCTTTTCGAATTTAAAATTACCTTTCAATATATCCTTACAATAACATTTATTTACAAGCTATAATTGAAATTATACCTATTTATAAAAAAATGAGGATTTAAAGAATTAACAACTAAAATGGTAAAAATAAAATTTTTCATTTTTTTAAGTTGCTTCGTATGTGTGGGTGTCTATGTACCCGCTATTCAGAATCAGACTTCTATAGTTCAATTTTTTTTTTTGTAAAATTTTTAGTGGGTTAGGTTTCTTTTAATTTGAATATACACTAGATTTACATTTTTAACTCAATTTTGTTTATTTAAGAAAATTTCTAAAAAAAAGTCCTAAATTAGAACTTTTATTTTTTGAAAAATCCTAAAATGCTCTAATTTTGAACATATGTTGATTTATTTTGCTTATTTTAATTTTTTTTCTAAGTGATAAGACAATTTGTTTATTCACTAACCTATTTATTTATTTTTATTATTTTTTATATTATCTTATTTATCTTTTTTTTTTATCTATTTCTGCCAAACTAAAAAAATAAACTATTCTTTTTGTTTTTTCTTTTTTTCCCTTTTTTCTTCTTTTCCTTTTTTCTTTCACTTTCCTTTTTTTTCCTTATTCGGATTTTTTTGGTACAGGTACAATACTTAAGAAATAGATAAATAATAGTAAAAAAAAATGAAATAACAAAGCAACACAACAACAAAACCAAAGCTCGAATATTAAGGATTTAGACTAGATTGGAGTAACATATATAAGTTAGATCTGGAGCTTGTAGATCAAGTCAGTTGGGTTGGAGGAGGGTCGGGTTGTGGACTTAGAGTGGGTTATGATAGCAGTTGTGGTAGGGTAGTGGTTCTGGTTGTTTCAATCACCCAAACGATTGGGGAAGAGGTGTTTTGTGAGTTTTTTTATTGACTTTAGGGGAGGCTAGGCTAAGTGCCATTGCCTAACTTAGCTGTTGGTGGCAATTGTCAGAGTGGAGGGTGGAAGTAAAGGTTTTAATGGCGGAAGGGCTTCGGGTTATGGTAGGAGGTGGGGGTGGTTACATTTGGAAGCTAGTGGTTCGAAGAGCTTAACTAGAGTAATGGTACACTTCGAGGGAGGCTAGAGAGAGAGGGAGTCGAAGAGTGATTGAAAATGAGAGAGAGAATATTTGTGAGTGAATCTAATGTTTGTTTGTATCTGGGAGAGTCCAATTTATAGCCATTCGTGTTTGCACAAGCTTAGAAAGTACATTAATAGCAAATTGGGCATGGATGTGTAATTATGATTTTTGAGTTTTTTTTTTCTTTTGATTTTTGAAACTTGATTTAGGCTTGAAATTGATTGAAACTGGTCTTGTTTTTGGTTTGGATTTGAAGAAGGCTATGCTTAGAATAAGATAAGACCAAGAAATCATGCATATATGTGTTGAATTTGTGCTAAAAATAGATCCAAAGTGAGGGGTATGAGTTGTTTTTATGCCAAGAAAGTAGAGGAAATTAAGGGAAAAAGCAAGGAAAGGGAGAGAAAGTCAACTGATGTGGTGCTACGTTAGTTGCATTGTATAGTGTTAGGATACCATGTGTCCAATAGTGATACTTATCATCCCACATAGTATGCTACGTAGTACTACATCAGCGTCGGCCAATTCAAAGTTGCTACATGTCAAGATATGTGGTATAGTTAAACCTTGACATGTGGCGATACAGTGTATCCATTGAAAAAAGAAAAGAAAAGAAAAGAAACTTTTTATATCTTTGCCAAGATTTGAACCCTTAACCTCATGCTTAAACACAATGCTATACCCATATGCTTATTCATTAGGCCATTGACCTATGCCTTGTCTATACGTATAATTAAATTAAACATATAGACTAGGTCAACTTAAGCTAGACTCAAATCTAAGCCTAGAGTTAATGGTCCCCTTTTTGCTTTTATTAAAAATTCTATTCTAAATAAGACATTTATTATTTTCTATATTTCCTAAGTTCTCTATTTTTGCTATTTTTTGTGACTTTTCAATTTTCTATGTATTTTTCTAAAATTTTTCATTTTTTGTATATTTTATAAATTTCTTATTTTTTGTGCCTTTTCCTATTTTTTTATTTTTCTAAATTTTGTATTTTTGGTTTTCCTTAATTTAATTTTATTTTTTTTGTATTTTTCCTAATTTAGGACCCTTTATCTTATAAAAATAAAATAAAATAAAAGGATGGAAAAAATTGGGTGTTTACATAGAGTTTATAGAGTCGAGAAATTGTGAGTGATTCCTTAGTCTTCATAAAATCTAATGAAATCTTCATTCTCAAACTCCATCCCATGATCTGTCCTAAGGCTGATAATAATATATCCATTTTTATTTTGAACCTGTCTAGCAAACTTTTCAAATGCATTAAAAGCATTACTTTTATTCCTCAAAATAATACCAAAAAATATTGAGAATAATCGTCAACAATTACCATACCATTACAATTACCATACCATATCTATTACCTCCCGAACTTAATGTTCGAGTGGCTCCAAATAAATCGATATGAAGTAATTCTAAAGGTCTTTTTGATGTGATTACTTATTTTGATTTGTGAGTAGTTGATGTTAACTTATTCTTAAGGAAACTTATGCAATATATATCTTCTTTTATACTTATCTTGGGTAGTTCATAAATTAAGTTATTTTTGGATAAATTTTCCAATTGATTGAAATGTACATGTCCTAACTTCTTATGCCATAGAAATGTATTATCCATAATACTAAGAAAGCATTTTTAAATCTTTACTTTAGTTGGTTCAATTAAGTATATATTCTTTTTCCTGAATCCTTCAAATAACTTTAGGCCATTTTGGTCAAAGGCTTCTACCTTATTTTGATAAAATGTTATCTTATAACCTTTATTGCATAGTTAACTTATACTTAGGAGATTATGTTTAAGTCCTTTTTTTAGATAGACACTTTCAATGGTGTATGGAGGAGTTCTGATGTTACCAAAAGTAATTATCTATCTTTTATTGTTATCTCCAAATTTGATAAAACCACCTTCCTTCCATTTGATGTTTATGAAGAGTGAAGCGTCTCCAGTTATGTGACGAGAAAACCTACTATCTAAATACCATGTTTCTTTGAGTTTAACTTCATGCTTTTGTAATCATAGAAAAACAGATTAATTTTTCTTGGAAACCTAGACAAGCTTGGGTCTATCAAAATTCAAGCTTGTTATTTTTAATGTTTTTGCTTGGTAATTACTGAGCTTGTGTTTTTGGAAGTAAAAGTATCTTTCAATTTGTCCTAATCTTTGACAAAAGGAACATCCATATGACTTGTTATACTTATCTTTTACTTGTGCCTTTTGATTTAAGTGTCTTTTATCATATCTTTAGATGGAACCTCCGATAGGTCCTCTAATTGTTCTGTTTTAGGTAAAATGATTTTGCTGTGTTTCTTCAGATTTATTTATTGGACTATTATTGTTGTTTTGTTTAATTATGAATTATCTCCATATTTAAATCTTAGTCCTATATTAGTTTTATCCAATCATTGTAAGGCAATAAGCATTTATAGCTTTTTATCACTTTCACAAAATTTATTAAATGTTGAGTTTATTGTTGCACCCTATAACAGTAAAGTTGTACCATTCCCGCCATATAAATTAACTTAGGACAAAGGCTAGCTGCTAAGTAGCTATCTTAGATGGGTTTACATAAGGTGTACATGACCAAATGGTTTAGAATAGTCTAGCTCATTACAATTTAGACAACATATGTAAATTTTAAGGGAAGTCGTTAAGTCATTTCTATAAAAAATATTTACATAAGTAGCTTACATCAAGAGTAGCATAGTTAATTATTTATAGAAAGTTATTTACTTCATATGTATATAAGCAGTCCAAAATAGATAATTACAACCTATGTTAGGATCCTCTTTGGGTCACTTAAGTAGCCTAATAGATTCAACCCAAAAGAAAAATACACAAAAATTTTAAGAAGATCCAGATCGTTCTTCATTTCTTTACGCTCCCAAAACGTAACTAACCTAAAGATAAAAATAGTATTGCATATCTATGGGGTACCTGTAAAATAATCTATGGGGATGTGAGCAAATAACCACTTGTAAGATGCGACAGAGAAAAAAGTGTACATGACAAAACATCAAGTAAGGTTATCAATTAGTTAGTTATATGCAATGCAATCAAATATATGCCATTTTGACAACGTTGTCTTATTCATTGTGAAGTTAGAGAAATTGATGCTCACTCTAACATGGGTTGAGGAGTTTTAACATGATGGAGGCTTGCCTTAGAGTAGATCTCAACCAAACTTAGGCTTATGTAATGGAGCTTGCTCTTCTCGAGAAGTCTTTGAACCAACATACCCAACCTCCTCTCCTATCAGTTAGTTAGGTCTTAAGGGTAGGGAAAGGCCAATTTCCACTACCTCATAGAAGGGTTGGTGTTTGGTTGGGTAATCCTAATCGTTTCCTTAGTGGGTTGCAAAGTATGTCATATTAAGATTTATCTTGAGTTTAGGTTAGTCCATTTATAAGGTGATCAAACATTTTTAGAATTCAGATATGAGATAAAACACTACAAGACAACCAACAAAAGTAGTAGAATTAGCATATTAGCACAATAGATTCCAATCACATACACTGCACATGCATAAACAACTACTCTACAAACACAAACATCATACACTGTAGCTTTTGAGTACTTATGACACAATACTCCAACATGCTATTAAGCATCAATCCCACTTGGATTTACTGTTGCTCTTACGGTTTTGAGACGTTCGCTCCTCCTTCTTTAGTAACCCTTATATTACAAATCATATTTCGATATTATACCATTTAGTATAAAGGTGGCTTACACATTATACTTGGAATTAGTTTTGATAATCTTTAGTGTTAATTAGATGTTTGTTATGAGTATTAAGTATTTTTATTTCTTCTTATAGGTTAGAGAAACCTTCTACTTAACTTTTTACAAGAATATTTTAGAGTCCTAGTACCTTCTACTCAACCTTTTACAAGGGAATCCTAAGGTCTTGGTACCTTCTATGGAAATTTCTACTAAGGTTTTTGGTATAGCTTTTCTTTAAGGAACCTTCTATTGAAGTTTCTTGCATGATGGTCTAAGGTTGGCTTAGTTAAGAAAGCTTCTACATAACCTTATGCAATTGCTAGATTTACATCGAATCACTAAAACTCCATAATTCACACTTCCATTCACTTCAATTAAATTTAATGAAATTACCAAATCTAGTTTTGAAAAGGCCATCTTTCTAATATGTTCAACATTTCTCTTTAAAATCAAGAACAACATGTTGTATGTAATAATTTTTCACTTCAATAATGTTTACTAGTTAGATTTAAACAAAATATATTGAAAAATAATAAATTTCTTTAAATTTCTTACTTATTAGTTTTTTGTAAGTGGAAAATTAACCCAAATAAAACAATAAGTTTTAGTGAAAAATTTTTAATAGAAATTTTATACAAGATATAGGGTGTTTACAGAAAAAATTTGGTAGAGAAATTATATTGTTTAGGTTTCTAAAAACCAAAGCCAAATTCAGGTTCAAAAGTCCCATTTCTTAAGAGCGATATAGAAGATGAATGAATTTTACAAAAAAAAAAAAACAAATTTACAGGAAAGTAAACTCAAAATAATGCTAGAATAATTTTTTTTCAAAATTTTTCGACAAAAATTAACAATTTTTAGGAATTTTAAAAAATCGAGCTAGAAATTGGACTCACCAATGATAAAAAGCTTTGACTATCGGTGGCTGGAGGGTGATTGTTGGCTAAAGATGGCACTACTTGGGGGTTTAGGTAGTGGCAGCGATTTGTCATTAGGTGGCTTCTAGGTTGGTGAACCTTGATCTCATAGATTATTGCCTAATTTTCGTAGTTTTCAAGAAAATCACCAAAAATCCAAAAAAATCTTATGGATTTTTGCTCACTTTTCCAAGTGTCTAAAGAGTCTAAAATGCATACAGGACAAGTATTGGGTAAATTAGGCTTTTGTTGTCAAGTGGCATTATTGTCCCCTAAAACTAGGTGGTTGATGGTTTTCTACTCAAAACAAGCAGCAAGAAGCCTCTTGCTTTACAATAAACTAGATTCATTAGCTTACTAAGGAAGTTATCCATTTTATTTTATTATGTTTAATTACATAGGTTAGTTTTCTTTACAAGTAAGAGCTTTTACAGCAACTTCTATATATTATTATTTTATTATTATATAAAATATATATTTAATATTTTTCATTTTATTTATTACTCTTCTTGTTTATTTAATTTAATTCTAAGCTCTTCTAGCATTTTTAGGTCATTCTTCTAAATCTTCGGAAATTTCACTAATGAGTAAGTTAATTATTATTTTAACCTTTGGTAACGTTTTAGTATTTCGTTTCAAAATTAAATTTCTAAAGTCACTTTAACCAACTTTTAGGTAGTTATGGCTAAATTCGAACCTATGCAAATTGATTTCGTAGATGTCCTAAGTTTCTAAGTATTATGTCCAAGTTATTGACTTGTAGGACCCATATCTACTGAATTAGACAAATTATCAATCCTTGATCTCAAGTTGCTTATCTCATCTTTTATTTCTCTATTTTTTTTTTCTAAATTCTCATTTTCAATGTGAAGATTATCGTTACCAATTTCTAATGCTTCTTTATTAGTCTTAAATACATTTATTTCTTCTTTCAAGTGTTCATTTTCTTGAATTACTTGATCTCTTTCTATTTTTAAGTCTTCTATCTCTCTATTGGTTTTAATTAGTCATAGATTAACCTTTTCTAAGCCTTTTAGTAGCTCTTTTATTTTTTTGCATACACTTTCTAACATATCATCTTCAAAATCAGAACTTACCTCAGAAAGTGCCATTAGGCATAGATTAGTTTCTTCTTAATCATCTGTTTTATCTCTTGATTCATTTTCTGATTCATCTAAGTCACTTCAACTAGCTAGCAATGACTTGTGCTTTTTCTTGTATTTTTCCAGTTTCTTTACCAGTACAGGACATTTATATTTAATATGTCTAGGATTTTTGTACACATAGCACATTGCTTCTTTCTTCTCCTTTTTCTAGTCTCTCTCCTTATACCTCTTACTTGCATCATTTTTGTTAGATAAGGTATGTTTAGAAAATCTTTTCTTACCTTGTCTTTTGCTCATCTTATTTATTCTTCCTGCAATAAGGTTAACATCATCTTCGTCGTCACTTTCATTTTTGTGATTTTGAATTAATATCAATCTTTTGAGCTTTAAAGGCTATCCTCTTTTTTTTTTTTTTCTTCCAATACAACTTCTGATTTAAGAAAATCTACCTCATATGCCATCAAGTTGCTCCTCAATTGGCTAAGTATCAATCTTTTCATATCACACGCTTCTTAGATAGTAGTTTTCTTTGCATTCCATGCTTTAAGAAGTACTCTTAACATCTTTCATACAAGATTCAAATCATCAATTTTCTTTTCGAGAGATGATAATTCATTTGTGATGGTAGGAAATATGCTGAATGACTCTTTTATTTCTTCTCTAAGTAGTATATGGGATATGAAGGTACAGACACTATCAAAGATACAACGATTAATTCTCTAATGTAATAGTATGAAAAGTCTTGCATCTCCATTTTCAATAATTCACCATGCTGGATAATCATATGCCTTGATGTATGTCTCTATCCTAAATTTCCAATAAAAAAATTAATGCAGTAAAAAAATGGAGCTTTTCCAAGTTATGTGGTAGAAATTGGCACTAAAGTTAAGCTTTGATACCAAATGTAGGTCCCAATTATGTAAGTAAGAGGTAGGGGTGAATTGGTTATATATCAAATTTTAAACAAATGTGATACTTGAATAAAGCTTATTCCCTTGATTGCTTAAGTTATTAGCTAAAACATAAATAAATAAGCAAATATAAATAAAGTATACAAAATTAAGAGATGGAGTTTAGAGAAGTAGGCAAATGAATTATAGTACTTTAGCCTTATGCCTACTGTACTCTTCCAACCCTATTGTCGGGAACTTGGTTTACTTTTCAGAATCATTCCATTATCCACAATATTTAAACACTTAGAGTGATTACAAACAATATTCTTTGTTCTAACTCATTTGGCTAACACTTAGAACTATAGAGATTAAAAATCTCTTTAAAACAAAACTTATATTAGGAATACAAAAGACAAAGATGAAAATAAAATAAATGGTTCCTTGACAAATAAGAACTTGTATGAGGAAGAGTATGTAAGCTTCTAATCAATCTTTTGTTCTTAGAATTGGATTGTTTGCAACACTTTAGAATAAAAGCAGAAATTCTTTCATCTCTTTCTCTTTCGTTTTTTGTTTTTCTTTGTCTTTGCTTTGTGAAGACCTTGCCTCCTTTATATACTCAAAATTGCAATGGTTAGAAACTTGTTTTAAGGTAACTCCTTAAAGAATTCATTTTGAACTTTTTCTTTGACAAAAATATCTTGTGAATTGTCTCTTTGTTGACCTTCTATATCTGTGAGATCCTTTTCAAAGTACTCATGTTGAAAAAATGGTGAGATTTCCTTTTCTTATTCTGAGTACTTCAAATGTATATATATAAGGTAAATTTTGCTATCAATATATGAGTCTTTTTATTTCGGATGGCTTGATCAAAATCCTCTTTTAAAACAAAAATTTCTAACCTTACACTGATTTGTAATTAGAAAAAAATTTGGTCTTATCCTCATGGATTTTAATCTTACTTAGTGAAATGTACTGAACATATTTCCCAAATATATTCAGTATAAGAAGTTAGGTCTTCTTAAGGTCTTTAATTGATGATTCTTATATCTTAAGTGTATGCCCTGATTCCAATTCTCTTACCTCTTGATTATTCCTCTAATTGAACTTTTGATAGATCTTAGAAGACATTATTTAATATACCTGAGAAATAGATAAACACATAGTAATATTTGATTAAGGAAAACATGTATGTAAATATCTCAAAAAATTCCTTTTTTGTTATCATCTTTTGTTACCATCAAAACATAATGAAGAGATTAACATATAGCTTAAGATTCTTGACATTCCAAGCTTGAGGAATAGCTTATCCATCTAACCTCTCCAACCCTTAAGCTTCGTTCCCCACAATCTCTTGAATCTGTGCTAGTTCTTCTTAATTTGGTGCAAGTTTCCCTTAAGTGTCTCATACACCTATTGCTCCCATTTTCCCATAAACTAAGTCTCAGGTTGAAAAACTTTGTGCTTGATCTTCTAGTTGTAATATTGTGTCGCCTTACGTTGATAAGAGACAATTCTCACTTTTGTGTTGTCCTTGATTTCTTCAATGGTGTCTAAATTAGTTGTTAAGTTAACTTATACATTACATCAAATCCTTGTGTTTGCAAATTAAGTAATTTTAATTCAACAGGTAGGATAGCCTCCAACCCAATTTCCAATACGAATAAAGTCTCCCCTATTGATGTCATATATCCCCATAAAATATATGGGAGTTCATGAGCAATTGAGGTGAAATTTAATCGTATGCCATGCTTCTCACAGAAAGCTCGAACTTATTATTATTGAATTGTGGACTGTTATTTGTTATAATCATGTAGGGGACCCTTGAATCTTCCCAAGATGAAATTTAATACAAACAACTTAACCTTTTACTTGGTTATCCTTGGTACTATCTGGTTTCTACCTACTTGATAAAATAGTCTACTGGAATTAATATGAACTACTGTTATTCGTTGGCCTTAGGGAAAGGCCTATTGATGTATAATCCCTACTGAAAAGGCTAAGAACTAGATAGGTTGTGCATCTCACTAGATGAGGCATGACTCAAAGCCTTGTGCTTTTGAAATTACGAGCCTTAATGTGTGAACATACAATTTCTAAGTCTTAACATGGTTGCTACATACACCTACATATAGTTTGGAGTTAATTTGTTGCGCTTCCTTTGGTATGATGTAGCAAAGATATGGTTGACTGAAGCTGTGCTTATAGATTTAGTATCAATCATGGTGTAATTTGTGGCTTGATATATGAGCTTTTGAGCCCTTTTTTGTTTGAAGGGAATACCTCATCCCTTAGGTACTTGATAATTGGATCTATCTAAGACCCTTCTTATGGATAGGATTGCACTTCACAATATTACTCCAATGCCCCCAAGCTTTTGTTTAATAAATACTCAATAAAAAGCCTATTGTTTAAGTCTAGAAGTGAGGTGGAAGTCAGCTTTAATAGTTTATTAGCAGCAATATTTTGTGCCATTGGGATCTTTACAATGGTAAAAGATTAAAATTCTTTTGTAAGCGCTTATATTATGGCTAGTAAAAGATTAAAATTCTTTTGTAAGCGCTTATATTATGGCTAAGTACTTGCTCATTAGCTCCTCTATGGCTACATAATCTCCTCTAACTTAATTGACGATCAATTGGAATTTGAAAACACTTCTACCTTTTCGACTTAGATCTCCTTCCCTAATCTTAATCTAATAATCAAGGCTTCATATTTAGCCTCATTATTGTTGGTTGGAAATCTAAAATTTAGTGCATATCGAATCCTTAAATTGTGCAGCCTTTGCAAAATAAAGCTTGCTCTATTACCCTCTCAAGTCAATGAACTATTGACATATAAATTCCATACAAGCTTTTTAACTAACTTAACATTATCTTCTATGCTTATAAACCTCGTGACAAAATTTGCCAATACTTAAGGGCATATTTCATCATTCTTCTTGAAGAGTCAGGTTGTAGCAAATCTAGTTGTAGTGGCTGATCTGTAAAGACTATAATTTGATGAGCCTCAAAATATGGTTTTAGCTTTCTAGTTGATATTATCATGACAAAGACAAACTTTTCAATTTTCATGTATTGTTTTTCTATGCCTTGTAATACATGACTCACGTAATAGATTGTCTGGTGCTCTTTTCCCTCTACATGAACTAACATAGAGGAAAGAGCCCTATTGCTTACAAACAAATAAAGGAATAGATCTTCTCCAGGGATAGGTTTTGAGAGTACTAGAGAAGATGATAGAAATTTTTTCAACTCTTGAAATGTAGCCTAATATTCATTAGTCCATTTGAATTCCTTAGGGTTTTTCGAGATTTTGAAAAACTTAGCACATTTGCTTGCACTTCTTAAGAAGAATCTGTTAAGGGCTACGATTTGATTGGTCAACTTTTGGACTTCTTTGATGGTACTCAGGGATTTCATGTCTTTTATAGCATTTATCTTCCTTAGATTTGCCTTAATACGTTGTTGAGTTACCATATAACATAAAAACTTGCCTAATGTGGCTTTGAAGAAACATTTTTGTTGATTTAGCTTCATGTTGTACCTTCTCAGTGTGTCAAAGGTTTCCTAAAGGTCAGCAAGATGTTGGCTTTCTTCCTTGCTCTTAATATCATATTGTCGACATACACTTTGATGTTACTATGAATTTGCGATTTAAACATCTTTGTCAACAGTCTTTGATAAGTCATACCAGCATTTTTCAACTTGGATGGCATAAGGTAATAGCAATATCTTCTAAAATTAGTCACAAATGAAGTTTGGACCTCATCGTCCTTCTCCATTCTAATTTGATTGTATCTAGAAAATGCATCCATGAAGCTAAGTAAAGTATGTTTGGCAGTTGAATCCATCATTTGATTGATCCTTGATAGTGGGAAGCGATCCTTAGGGCAAGCTTTATTTAAATCAGTGAAGTTTTTATACATGTGCGATTTGCTGTTTTACTTTTTGACCAGTACATAGTTTGCTAAGTAAGTCAGTTATGGCTTTTCTCGTCTTGCCTTCAATAATTTTTATACTTCCTCTTTGATTATAGCTTGCCGGTCAGGGGTAAAATGTCTTTTCTTCTATTGAATGACCTTAGCATTAGGATCTATCTTTAATTTATGCGTCATGACTTCTCTTGGGAAGCTAGTCATGTCTGAAGTAGTCTATGCAAACACATCGGCATTATCTTAGAGGAATTTGATAAGATCCTGTCTGAGTTTCATTAGCAAGGATTTGCCAATCTTAGTAGTTTTCTTCGACTCACTTCGGACCTATACTTCCTTGACTTCTTCTTTGGTGCTTTCTATATTACTTTACCTTTAGGGTTTGCTTCAATGTGGAAAACTTCCTCTTGCTTGAGTGCTTTTAGATATAAAGACTTTGCGAGTTGTTGGTCCCCTTTACAAACTTTGACTTTGATAGGAGTTAGGAACTTGGCCTTTAAATGTGTAGTTGAGGGAACCATGCTGAACATATTTTGACATGGTTGACCCATGATCATATTATAAGGTGACCAACATTTGACTACAAGGAAGTTCACCTTATCTTCCACCATATTATCATCATCTCCAATTTGGATTAAAAGTGTAACTACTCCAGTAATATGTATAGGTTAATTGTTGAAAGTGTATATGTTGTTGTCATACAACCTCAATTGTGCTTCATTTGGTCAATGGTATGCTAAAATATGAAATCTATTGAGCTTCCCATTTTAATTAGGATCTTTTGGACTTTAAAGTTTGTGATCCTTGCGTTAAAAATTGGTGTGTTGTCATAGGGTCTTTGTGTACCCTCAAAATCTATTTTTGTGAAGGTTATAGAATTTTGACCTTCGTTAGGTGACCAAAATCTTTTTCTTGCTGTAAAAATTACAAAGATAACTTATGGCACTAGTCGACATCGAAGAGTAGGATCGACATAAATTGGAGGGACTGCTGACTATGGTGTTTATAACATCATTTGGGGCCTTATTGTTGTTGTTATCTCCTCTTATCACCTCCCTTTTGGCTCGAGGAGGCCAATCTTCTTGATCTTGTTCATCCCTTTTCTTTTAGGTTGGTCACTCAATATTCTTTGCATCACAAGCTAGGAACTTTCTCAAATAACGTCTTAGTACTGCATCTTTGATAGCATTCTTGAGTTGTATACATTTGTTGGTATTATGTCCTTTGTTACGATGAAAGTCACAATATTTATTTGAGTTTCTCCTTAAAGGATTTCCTCTTGCAATATCCTTTGGTTCCATACTTCCATCAGTATATTTACGATTGAGGGGAATATAAATAGAACTGGTTAGGATTCATAGCCTTTTGATCACTACTCAAAATATACAATTTTCCTAACTTTAAAGCACTCATTTGTATTTGAACTAGCAAAAACTTGTTAATTTCACATGAATTTAGAGTTCGTACACAAAATGGACTAACTTGTGTGAAAATTATAAAAAAAATACATGAAAACGGGTTAATTTTAGAAAAAGTTGATTGGTTTTATATCCTATGTGCAAGTGCATTGGGGCTACCATGGTCTTAGTAGCCCCCATTATTTGATTAAGGAGGCTAAAATCAATGCAGTTAAGGAATTTTGCTTATCGAATCGGTAGCCCTACTATTGACCTATCGGTATGGCTTAAAGCATTGGGGATACAATGATTTCTTAAACAATTGATCACTGGAGAGGT
The DNA here is from genome assembly GCA_024138005.1 of Lumnitzera racemosa. Classification (NCBI taxonomy): domain Eukaryota; kingdom Viridiplantae; phylum Streptophyta; class Magnoliopsida; order Myrtales; family Combretaceae; genus Lumnitzera; species Lumnitzera racemosa. The sequence goes on along the minus strand of JAMXBC010000007.1, from coordinate 70,980,529 downwards.
TGGCTTGGTGAACATATTGTACATTAATGGATTCATACATACTGACTGATTGATACTAGAAGCACCAATCGATTGGTAGAAAAAACCAGGGTTAAGGTTTCTTTGACTAAACCTTGATCCTCCTTAAATGTTGTGTTTCATAAAACATGGAGGCAACCTAGAGCTTACACATGTCTACTAATTTATCGATACCCTAAAACTATATATAGTTGCATTTGCAGCTAGAAATGCAAGCTACAATTAGGATTTTAGCATTGTTAGGTTTAGTTTTGCTACCTTATTGCCTGTTTTCATGTTTTAGTAACTAGTTCATGATATTTGGCAAATATTTTTGTGATTTTGATGCACATTTAAGTTTGTTTATTGAGTATTTACTACATTCTCTTTGTTTAATCTCTTGTTCACTTGTTCTTACCTTGTTTACTTGTTCATTAATAGAGTTTGTTGCTATATTCTTCTCATTTACTATTGTTATTGTTGATATAATGAGTGGCTAAGTAATTTTTAGTGGGTTTGTGATAATGTAGATGTTGTAGATGATGAAACTTTGTAGTTATGATATGGGTATGTATATTTAATAGGGATTTTGATGATTGATATTTCATTTAAATTTTTTGAGGTACTTTTAATGAAATTTTCATTAGGTTTCCTTGTAATTGTGAGATTGAGAAGAGATTAGTCTTATGAAGTATCCCTCAAGAATTATCGAGTTTACATAATTATGAGATCAAGAGGAGATTAGGTGTTCCCCATTGAATTTACATTACGTTATGCAATTTAAGTGGATTAGGATAGGTTATGAGAATGAGAAGAGATTGACCCCCTAATCTTTAGGACTAAAATACTTAATTTGTGATTAGATTTGAGTATTTAGCTAATTGTGTCGAGAAATGAGAAAGAGAGGAGATTTTCCACTACATAGTCGAGTGAGATGCCTTACCCAAGATCTAATTCAAGTGAATTTCGTTAAAAACCAGTTAAAAACTATTCTCGATATCTTAATGACATACATTCACCTCTACTTAAGAAACATGTCACAAGCCTAAGTTGTTAGCATTGATGTTATTTGTTACTTTTTGTTTGTATTTTAAAATTAATTACAATTCCAAACTCTCTCTTCCATTTGCCTAGATTAGAATAGCAGGTTAGGATTTGGTACATAATTGAACCCTTTTCTTGTGAAAATTAACCTAGTAGATACTTGTCGGTATTATTATTATAGATGATTTGGTATACTAGTCGGTAAAGAGATACACATAGTTTTGAAAATTTTTATTTATAAAGTGATGTGTCCTTAGTTTCAAACACATGGAAAAGTACCACAACATAAATAAACTAAAAGTAAAATGAGAAAGCTAGCAAAAGCTCGGGTAGCTACCAACTGGATATGATACACTAATCAATCCTACTTGGCTTACAATTCGTCAGATATGACTCATCAGTTTGAACTCTAAGGTTACTCACCACTACTCCTTGCTAAAGGGAATAGATTAGAGTTAGTAGGGATAGTGAGAGCATTAGGGTTACTTAAAAGGGAGACGTGTATATTTTGATAATAAAAAAGGTATCGTTTTTGTATAACAAATGGGGTTTACATACTAGCCTTACTAGGGTTACAAACATACATGGAAAAGACAAAAGAGTAATTTACAATTAAGGTACATGAATTATACTAAAAAGGGTAAAAGAGATAAAGAATAACTTTTATGGAAAAAATGAAGAATCCTTTTACAATGTTGTGCTATAAAACACATGTTACATGAGGAAAAGGAGGGTATGTGGTAAGAGCTAACCCGATTTAGATCAAGTTGATCCTTAGCCATTCAATTACTAATGAATATTTGCCTTAGATTGGGGTTAGATGCTAGTCGGTTCAGATTGGGGTTAGATGCTAGTCGGTTCAATAGCTCAACTTTGGACAGTTATTGACGCTGGTATGCTTGAATGTTGTTAAGATTATGGTACGACTGTTTAATAAGTAGGCATGCCTGCCTGGAGGGTCAACATGTCTACTCAACAGTTCCAGAGACAATATTGGTGTACGAGAGAGCTCAATATTGAGGTCAATAGTAGAGTAAATTGTGGAGGTCAAAATAGGAATTTTAATCCTAGATAGGGCTATGAGCCATTATCCTCCTCATGAGTCTGTGGAGTCTTTTGGCTTAACTTCACGTAATCGGTTAGTAGGATTGATTATTATCATAAAGTATCTTTAAAAATATCATTTTTATCAGTGTTTCGTGTTGTTCTCATTAGTTTTTGGCGCTGTTGCTGTAGAAAAGGCAATTGTGTTGATATTAGATAAATCGAGGTCGCTCAACTTAGACATTATTGTAGCTTTAGTATTTGTAGTTTAGTCTGTAGGCTAGTTTAACTTCTATTGTTTTGAGTAATTTAGTTATTAAAGTTTCCAACTTTAATTCTTTTCTTGTTTAAATAGGTTGATTTTGGTAGTTTGCTATTAATTTAAGTTGAATTGAGGATAAAGTTTGAAACTTTACTTTAGAATTTATTGAAAAGTGCTAAAATTGTCCTTAGTCGATTTCTGCTAACCTAGGAAGAGTACTATTTATATTCTTGCGTTAAAACTTATAGGTTGTAGTTTTGGCAGTTCAGTTGGACTAGAAAGAAGTAGAATTTACGATTATTGGCCAATATGCGAATAGGAGTAAGGGAACTATAGAAGGAATTTGAACCTGAAATAGACTGTACTTTTCATAGTAGAATTAGGGAAAGAAGGAGAGAAGAATTGAAAGAAATGGAGAATCAACAATGACCCCTTAATGGAGATGATGGAAATGGGATTAATGGGAATGGAAATAATGGACATGGAGGAAATGGAAATGGGAATGGTAATAACCAAGCTTTGTGGGAATATTATGTCCAAAATTTGAGTGAAGTTGCACTACCAATTACTTAACCACCTATTTACAAACAATTTTGAACTTAAACCCACCTTGATTCAAATGGTATAACTCAATCAATTTGGTGGAACATTATCTGAGGATCCCTATGAACACCTTCAAACTTTTTTTCAACTATGTGCTACAATGAAAACTAAAGGGGTATCCAATGATGGATTTTGCTTAAGGTTATTTCCATTTTCATTAAGGGATAAGGTTAGAAGTTGGTTGAATTTCCAACCACCCATTTCTATCACTCCATAGGATAACTTAGTTTAAAAGTTCTTATTTCTTTACTTGCGGTAAAACAATGAATATGAGGAATGATATTACCATGTTTAGACAATTAGAAGGGCATTCGTTATTTGAGAGTTGGAAAAGATTTAAAGAGCTATTGAGAAAGTGTCCCCATCATGGTTTACTTGTGTGGGGTATAGTGAATACTTTCTACAATGGTCTTATGAGTTAGTTAAGGATGATGGTTGAAACTGCCGCATGGGGAGCCATAATGAACAAAAGTGTTGAAAATGCATATGATATGTCTGAAAAAATGGCTTCACATGCTCATGGTTGGTATTTTGAGAGAGCTCAATTAAGGAGGGTAGTGAATGTAAGTGAAGAGGAGGAAATATGATGGGGATCATGGGCTAATCACTCGCTCCCGAGCTTAAGCACTTGCCGACATGGTTTGTCAAGCTATCGTAGGGGAGTTGAACCCTAAAGAGCAATGCTTTATCTACCTTAACCTACCGAGCTATCCTATTTTGAACCTTCTTTGTCTCATTGTAGGAACCCTTATAGTATCTAAATTGTTGTTGAGTTGATCCCTCTATGCTGCATTTGTCCAAAGCCAAGCAATGAATCAACTTACTGTTGAGATGACAAACAATCGAGGCCAAATTACCCTACTTCTAAGCCAACTAGCTGAGGCCAATCAGAAGAATGGCAACCCACTGAACCAACCTTTCCCAACCCTTGAATAGTCGGTTCGCTAAGCTATTAAGTTGCTAACTTGACTTACTCTACTTAGAACAAGCTTTGCCCAGCAAAGGAGTATCTTCAAGACCATAAAATGGACAATTGTCATGTGCCCCATTTTCCCCATTTTCTAACATTCATACTATCCCCTTTCATACCCAAATATTCTTTTTGTCTGTTTATGAATTTACCCTTGTAATTTATGATTCTATCCTTTACTAGTAGGAACCTATTTTGTAATTTATGTAAATCGAGGACTTACCTTAATTAGGCCATATAAATACTAATAACATGTAATAGTTACAAGGAAGTAACACTGAATTTTAGACATGTTTTCTTGTTGGGAAGTAAGTCCTTGAAGAGCTCTTATTTAGGCCATTGAGCTTGGATTAGTGGCGAGTAACCTTGTGTTATACTTGTGCATCAGATTAAGTATAGCTCAAGTTCGTGTGAGGCATTGGTATGTCATATTTACCATCGGTGCATGAGAACTCTTGCCAAACCCTTAACTTCCATTTACTTTTTGAGCCATCTTGCGGTCCAAACCTACCCTCTTGGTAATGTGTGATACTAGTAGCTATATGTTGACCTCCTGGCGAACCATATCATCTTGGTATCAAAGTTGGCTACATTCAAGTAAGCTTCTAGTTATTTATGTTTGTGTGTAATTCCTGTAGTGTACTGTGTATGAAGTTAGCAAGTTAAGACTAGTGTCGTATTGAAGGAGCTATGCATGGTTATAGTAAGTGTTGGAGTAGTGTGCTAAGTTAAGGGAGTTCATTGCTTTGTTTCCCCTATTTTATATTCATAAAAGGAGAGTATGTGTGATTAGAGCTTTTGTTGCTGAGTAGCATAATATTACTATTATTGTGGTAATTGTTGGTGTCTTAGTGTTGTTCTCTTATTTGAAGGATGACTTTTCAAAGTGTGTTTCAATTGTTAACATATTAAAGCAACACAACAATGTCTAGCTCTAGTATTCAATGAACCCTAAGTAACCAACAAAGTGGTGCTTGTAATGGCTAAGGTCAACAAGGGAGTTTAATACCCTAATCTACAGATGAGCAATTGGAGAGGCTAGCTTGGTGACTAACATAAATGAGGATAGGTAGTGAGCTAGAAATGACCCCTACGTAGGTTGGCAATGGCCAATAAGGACGAGCTAATTTCCTAGTTTGACCACCTTGAGGTGGAGGAATAGATAGAGCCACTTGACATAGACTTGCACTGGAAGAGATTAAAGAGGAAGACGAGGAGATGAGTGAGGAAGAAGAAGAGTATTATGAGCTTGAGGAAAGAAATATTTGAGCTCCTAAAGTGGAAGGACTAAGGATGCAAAATCCTTGTATTTTCGGAAGTGGTGACATTGAGCATTACCTGGATTGGGTAAATAAGATAGAGAAGCAATTTGAGTGTCATGAAGTGCTTGAGAATGATAAGGTTAGGCTTGCCATACTAGAGCTTATCGGTTATGCTGCTTTTTGGTGTAAGAATTTGCAAGCCACTGGAAGAAGAGAAGGAGAGCATGAGATCTGGAATTAGGATTAAATGAAGAGAGTAATGAGGAGCAGATTCATTATGAGCTACTACCTACAAGGCGCATTTAAGAGATTGCAAGAGTTGAGGCAAGGAGGATCCAGTGTTGATGCATAATTGAAGGAATTCCAGTTGCTAAAGAGTCGTTGTGAAGTTGTTGAGCCTAAAGATCAAATTGTATCTCGATTCATTAGAGGGTCGAAGTATGGGATTGAGGATATTATGGAAACTATGGATATTTGTTCACTTGATGAAGCTATCTGAGCTACTTAGAGGATTGAATGTTGTCAGATGAGCTGATTTTGAACCTTCATTAGCCGAGCTCCTATTAGTCGACCTATTTTGAGTAAACTTGTGTGATCAGAACCAAATGCCAAGGATTTAGCTACATGGCTATGTAATGTTTGAATAGATAAGCAATGGTGATCAAGGGAGAGGTACCGACCGTTGAGGTCGACAGTATTGATGAAGAGATTCAAGAGCTAAAAGAATCTAGACATACTGAATAGTTTAAGGAGGAGGAGATCATCTTTAGTGAAGAGGGAAACTTTATGCTAGCAACCATGGTGCTAAGAAGAGTCATCAGTATGAGTTGTGTACTAGAGGACAAGTAGTGTGAGAACCTGATCCATATTAGTTGTAAGGTCAATGGGTCCTTATGTGCACTTATTGTTGATAGTGGTAGCTATGCCAATGCAGCATTTGCATTCATGGTTTAGCAATTGAATTTACCAACTAAGTCCCATCCTGAGCCTTATAAGTTGCATTAGCTTAGTGACAAAAGGAGCCCTACAAGTGAACAAGCAAGTGTCCATGCCGATTAGCATTGGAAACTATTGAGATGAATTACTTTGTAATGTGTTACCCACGAGTGCATCCCATATTCTTCTTAGATGATTGTGGATGTTTGATTGGAATGCGATTTATGATGAAGGAAGAACACATGTTCATTAGAGAATAAGGGTAGTAGGATTAAACTTAGCCCTATGTTTATTGAGCGAGTTAAAAATATGCAAGCTTAATAGAGTTGAGCCTTAAAGAAAAAGGCTTTTGTGATGACCTAAGTAAAGTTAAAGATAGAGATGAAGGTAGGAGAGCTAACTTATGTACTAGTCAAAAGGTCACTTGAGATGAGAAAATTAAGTGAGGAATTGCTACTTGTCAAAGTGAAGTCACTACTAAAGGAGTTCGCTAACCTATTCCTCGAAGAATTGTTGGAAGGTTTGCTTCTGGTCAAAAGAATCAAACATGCAATAAACTTGTAGGTAGGAGCTACACTGCTGAATAAGCTTGCATATAGGCTGAATTTGGAACAAGCTATCAAGTTGTAGAGGTAAGTAGATGAATTGGTGAAGAGAGGGTATATTTAAATCCCTAAGCCTATGTGTTGTACCAGCTCTGTTGGTACTAAAGAAGGATGGCACGTAAAGGATTTACATAAATAGTTGAGTTGTTAATCGAATCACCATCAAGTACAAGTACCCCATACCTAAGCTTGATGACATGCTTGACGAGTTGCATGGGAAGAGAATCTTTTCAAAGATTGATCTTAAGTCCGGATATCATCAAATTAGGATGCGGTAAGGAGATGAATGGAAGAACATTCCATGGATTGTATGAATGGCTTGTAATGCCCTTTAGGTTATCAAATGCATCGAGTATGTTCATGAGACTAATGAACCATGTATTTTAAGAACTCATTGGAAAGTTTGTTGTTATGTATTTCAATGATATTCTTGTCTATAGTCATAACTTGGAGACTTACAGTGAGAATCTCCGAGATGAGAAGCTTTATGCCAATATGAAGAAATGTGACTTCTACTGTTTTGAAGTAATCTTTCTAAGATTTATTATGAGTGGTAGTGGCATACAAGTTGATGATGTAAAGGTGAGGGTAATTATGAATGGCCTATGCTAACTTTTTTTGTTGATGTATGAAGCTTCCACAGCTTGGCATTATTCTATTGCTGATTCATAAGAAATTTTAGCACTATGATGGCCTTACTCACTGAGCTGTTGAAGAAAAATTTTGACTTTAATTAATAAGAGAAAGAGTAGAGGAGTTTTGAGGAGGAGAAAGAGAAACTGACTAATGCCCCTGTCTTAGCTCTTCTTAGCTTTGACAAAGTGTTTGAAGTAGAATGTGACACATCCTGACTAGGTGTAGGAGTTATGCTAATGCTGGAAGACCAACTTATCACCTACTTTAGCGAAAAGCTCAAAGGAGCCACACTCAACTACTATGTGTATGATAAGAAGTTCTACACCTTAATTCGTATTTTGATAGTTTGGTAACATTATTTGTTGCCTAGAGAATTTGTAATCTACACAGACTACGAATCATTGAGATACTTGTACAGCCAACCTAAGTTGTTTAGGAGACAACTAAAGTGGGTAGAGTTCACGGAGGGATTTTCCTATGTTATTAAGTACGAGAATAGTAAGAACAATATAGTGGTTGATGCCTTATCCAGACGACATTCCCTCTTAACTAAACTATAAGCCAAATTACTCAATTTCTTTATGATCAAGGACTTATGTATTGAGATTCACACTTTGGCCTGATTTATGCTAAGTACAAAGATGGTTGAACATTTGATGAACATCATAGGGAGGACAAATACTTATTTACAAAGAGGAGATTATATAATCTAACCTATTCTATACGAGAGCTACTAGTGTACGAAGTACATGGCGGAGGGTTGTTTGGACATTTTGGCAAGCATAGAACTCATGAGGTATTAGCTTCTAGATTCTTTTAGTCGAGAATGATGAAGGATGTCTAAGCTATGATGGAAAGGTGTGCTACTTGTATAAGAGCTAAGAGCCAAGCTAAATTGGGACAATATCTACCCTCACCAATTTCGAACAAACTATGTTTTGAGTTGAGTATGGACTTTATGTTATGGTGTGCTTAGGGGCTTAGTTATCACTAGGGTTTAACATGGCAAATTTGACTAGAATGGGTCCTTTGAAATATTGAAAAAAATTGAAGGGAAATGCTCCACAAATGAGCAAGAGTAGTTGACGTGAAGTTGTTTAGAGGATGTGACTCACTAAAAAATACAACACGACTTGACACCTCACTTGATATGACGCACAAGTTGATGTCAAGGTCCACTCGCCACTAATCTTAGCTATTCAACAAGATTGGATAAGAGTGTATGAAATATGGACTTAGAGAAAGTTGTCTTACAAGAATAGAATAGTCAATATTAAAATATAAGTTATCTTCGGCTTATAAGAGAAATGGACTATTTATAGTAGGTCCCTAGGACAACATTACAAATAAAGAAATTACAAGAAAGTACATACAAAAAGGGAATTCTTAGTATATACGAAAAAGGATAAAAAGGATAAAAGACAAAAATGGAAAAGTGGTATGATGTTAGACGAGGTGGACAGGTGGTAGTGTAACATTGGTCCCATATGAATATTCTCTAAGCACAGCAGGTGAGAGGAATCAAGATTTTACGGCAATAAAGGGGCCAAGATGAGAGAGATGGTAGCATGCTAGGAGAAAACTATTCGGTCGATAAGTGAGTCTCTCATCGCTTGGCATGAACCTCTCAGCAACAACTAGTCAGATTACTCGGTATAAAGTCCTCAGCCAAGGAATGGTTGCCATCATCACTACTGAAAGCATAGATCATAGTATGACAATGTGGAGAGCTTAAGGATGCCTTCCTTCGGTGTAAATTTTTGCATTATTAGCAGGTTACCGAGAGAGCATTCTTCGAGTGAGAGATTATAGTCCTCAGAGTCGTGCACAAGTAATGGGACTGCTGATTGGTAGTTCATTAGTTCCCTTGGTATTGGTCATCATTAGGCACATAGGGAGATAAATTGGCATTGTTGAAGGACGTAGACACATCGAAACCTTGGGTAGGTTAATCTCATAGGCATTATCAATAATGTACCTTAAGATCCTGTAAGGTCCATTCGTTTTGGGAGATAGTTTGTTAGTCCTTCTGCTAAGGAAACATTCCTTGCTAAGATGGACCTAGACAAGGTCCTCAGGGATATAAATGACTCACCTCCTTTTATGGTTTTCCACTTCCTTCTATTGGACTACATTTTTAGGCAATTGCTTGGCAATCTTTCGATGTAACTTTTGGAACTTCTTGGCACGTTATAAGCCAGATTGACTTTCCCTTTGTGTAGTCGGGATGTTAATTAAATCTAGGGGTAGGTTCAGGTTAAGTTCATAAACAACTTCAAATGGTGATGTTTCGATTGAGCTATGAGTTAAGCGATTATAGGAAAATTCAATGATGGGCAAGCATAAATCCCAGTCACGAGAGTTCTTTCTAAAAGTGGTGCGTAGGAGATTATCGACAGTTCCATTAACTACTTCAGTTTGGTGATCTAGCTAGGGGTGGCAAGAGGTACTGAACAGGAGCTTAGTGTCGAGCTTCCTCCATAGGGTCTTCCAAAAGAAGCTTATGATTTTGAATTACAATTGGACACAATACTTCTTACCATTCCATGTAGTCATATAATTTCTTGCAAAAAGAGATTAGTGACGAATAAAGCATCATTAGTTCTATGTCAGGGAATGAAGTGACCCATCTTGCTGAACCAATCGACCACCACCATGATCGAATCGTATCTTCTCAATGTGTAGGGAAGGCCGAGTATGAAATCCATGCTTCGATCAGTCTACGATTGCTTAGGAATTGGTAAGGGTATATATTTTCTATAGGGCTCTTTTCTCTCTTTTGCATACTTACACACTTTACACCTCTCAAGTATTTGGTGTACATCCTTCATCATTCCAAACCAGTAAAAGTGCTCCTTCAATATCTCAATCGTACTATTTTCTCCAAAATGGTCGACCAGACCCCCAGTATGAGCCTCTCGAACTAGTAGCTCCCTTACAGAACTACTTGATACACAAATCTACTTGCCCTTCATCAAAAACCCCTCACTTAAGTAGAACCCTTCTGCAGCTCCACTAGCATTACACCTGGTTACTAAGGGTCTAAAATGTGGGTCATGCTCATATTAATTAGGTAAAGTGTAGAATCCAAGCACCTTAACTTATAACATTGTGGTGAGGGTATGACGGTAAGAAAGTACATTAGCTACTGTGTTTGTACTTCTTTTCTTATATTTGATGACATAACAAAAGCTTTCCAAGAATTCAACCCTTTTGACGTGATGTTGAGAAAGCTTCTTTTGCCCACAAAGATGCTTAAGATATTCATGATCTAAATAGATGATGCATTCTCTCAGTAATATATAATGCTGTCAGTTCTAGAGTATACGAACAAAGGGCATAGAATTCCTTGTTGTAGGTTAAGTAATTCAGGGTAGCACTTCGGAGTTTTTTGTTGAAGTAAGCAATGGGTTGGCGCTTTTACATAAGGATAGCACCAATGTCGACACCAAATGCATCACATTCAACCTTAAAAACCTTCTCGAAATCTAGTAGGGTGAGTACTGGAGCAGATGTCAACTTAGACTTCACATCTTCAAAACTCCTCTAAGCCTTTTCTATTCATCTAAACTCAATGTACTTCGTGGTTAATTCAGTCAATGGTGTAGTTATGGAGCTAAATTTCCGAATAAATCTCTGATAGAACAAGGCTAAGCTATGGAAGCTCCTGACTTCGATAATATTAGTTGGCGTAGGCCATAGTTGTCAAAATCAAAATTTTATCCATGCGATTACACACGTTTATGATTTTAGGTGGCTCTTTCGAGTTAACTCTGGTATAGAGTCTTTATTTTTATATAAAAACTTAAGTTTTTAACTGAGTTTATATATAAACTTGGTAGAAACTTACGTTTTTGACTGAGTTTACCGATTCTACATATCTGAGTTGAATGGACTAAAAATTAAAGGGAAAAAAAAATACAATTAGCCTTTTATAAGATATCTATCCTATCATATTCCAATTTTTTTACCTTTTTCTTTCTCTCTCTCTCAATCTCTTATTTTATGTTCATAGTTTTCATCTAAGTTTCAGCTCCAATAACAAAGTTTACAAGGAAAATTATATATTTTATTTTAGATTGTGAATAACTTAAAATAAGTTGAAATGTTTGACTCTTCTTAATTTACATTATTTTAAGAAAAAAAGGACAAAAGTTTAGTTTCAACTCTATTTGTCCTTTTTTTTTTGCACATGTTAGATTATATATTAAGAATTTTTATGGAAATAAAAACTTAATTTCTTCATTCTTTTTATTTCCATCATATATTTTAATTTTGTAATAACTACTATAAGTATATCAATAATTTTTAAGCTATTTTACATAAATTGTAAAAACTTACATTTTTATATTTTGATGTTATGTTCTGATTTCACAAACCCTCTAATGATTTTAAGTAGAATTGTTAGTTTGACAACCTTGGCATAAGCTACTCATTAATAGCTTTGACTTCTTCTTAATCCACTAGGACTCCACTCCTTGAAAAGACATATCCGAGGAATATAACTTCACTTTGACACAACGCGCATTTCTTCAGGTTATCGAATAGCTTCTCAATGTGGAGTATGTTAAACACCAATCTCAAATGTTCAAGGAGGTCGGCACTGTAGACTAGAATATCATCAAAATAAACTACAACGCATTTGCCGATTAACGATCTTTGTGAGTGATTCATCAATCGCATAAATGTACTTGATGCATTAGTTAGTCTGAATGGCATCACCAACCATTCAAATCGACCATCCCTTATCTTGAAGGCCATCTTCCATTCATCCCTAGGTCTGATCCGTATCTGATGGTAGCCGCTCTTTAGGTCAATCTTAGAAGAGATGCAGGTATCGTATAACTCATTAAGCATATCGTTAAGCATGTCATCAAGCCGTAGGATTCGGTATCGGTATTTGATAGTGATCTTATTGATAGCAATCTTATTGATATCTCGACTGTCAATGTACATTCACTATGTTCCATCCTTTTTCAGCATGAGTATAGCGAGTACAACACAAGGACTCATGCTCTCATGGACATATTCATGATTTACTAACTCATCCACCTGCTTCTTTAGTTTAACTGCCTACTTTAGATTAAGCCTATAAGTGAATTAGTTTAATAAGGCAGCCCCTAGTTGGAGGATGATGTAATGCTTAATTCCTCTCAAGGGAGGTTAACCTATCAGCATCTTGTTAGGGAAGAGTTCAGCAAATTCTTGAAGTAGCTATTGCACTTTAGCTGGTAAGTTCAAGGCCTTTCTAACCTTTAAGAATCTCCTAATTAAAAGGAGTACATAGTCCTCGGCCTTGACTTCTCGTGCAAATTGAGCATTGGACATTGACTAGCTATGTATCTCCCTTTATGGTTACGACTTCAAACTGGGGCTTATCTCCCTTTATGGTTATGACTTGGTGGTTTAGACATTGACTAGCTACGTATTCATAGCTAAGGTATTTAAAATATTTGATTTCTTAAGTTTTCCTCCCTAAACTCTGACCTTGGTCTCTTCGGATCTCAGGCTGCTCAGTCTTGCTCTTACCTTGACCCTCGTCTGCTCAGCTTAGCATGTAACTTCGACATTCCACCTCAGAATTGTTTGAAACTTTATCATTCATTAGTCGGCTCGGTAAGCCGCTTCTATTTGGTATCAATGTTCGACTACTCGGCATTCAGCTAATCTGGTTCGATCGATGCCTTTCAACTCTTTGGGCGACACAGATGGTTTCATTTAGAGTTGTGAGGCTTTGTAGCTCTATAGTGTTACCAAACAAGAACATAATATTCAATATTAAAATGTAAGTTATCTCCAGCTTATAAGAGAAATGAACTATTTATAGTAAGTCCTTAAGGTAACATTGCAAATAAAGAAATTATAAGAAAGTATATACAAAAAGGAGATTCCTAGTACATACGAAAAAGGATAAAAAGGAAAAAAGACAAAAATGGAAAAGTGGTATATTGTTAGACGAGGTGGACAGGTGGCGGTATGACATTGGTCCTGTATGAATATTCTCTGAGCACAATAGGTGAGAGGGATCAAGATGTTGTGGTAATAAAGGGGTTAAGATGAGAGAGATGGTAGCATGCTAAGAAAAAACTACTTGGTCGATAAGTGAGTTTCTCATCACTCAACAAGAACCTCTCAACAGTAGCTGGTCGGATTACTTGGCATAGGGCCCTTAGCTGGGGAATGGTTTGCATCATCACTACCAAGAGCATAGATCATAGTATAAGATCAACTACCTTCCTTCGGTGTAAATTTTTTGATGATCAATAGGTTGCCAAAGGAGAATTCTTCGGATGAGGGATTGCAGTCCTTGAAGTTGTATGTAAGTAATTGGATCATTGGTTGGCAATTCTATATGTTAGGTTTGCTAAAGACATCCCAAAGGAAGGACTCCATCATAGTATTTGTGGACCATTTTTGTAAGATGGTACACTTCGTACCTTGTTCTAAAACTAACGATACTTCAACTATCACTTTTCTTTTCTTTTCTTGCAGGGGGTAGTCAGGCTCCATGGAGTACCCAAAACAATTGTGTTTGGTCCGGATCCAAAACTCATGAGCTACTTATGGAAAACCTTGTGAAAGTGACTAAGAGCTAAGTTTCTATTCAATACGTCCTACTACCCTCAAACTGATGGACAAATCAAGGTTGTCAATAGAACATTGTGAGCCCTACTTATAGTCATTATTGGTTGGAATCTAACTAATAGGGATGTGTGCCTACCCATAATATCGTTCACTTATAGTAGGACTATACATAGCATCACATGTAAATCCCCATTTTAAGTTGCTTATGGAGTCAACCCTAAGCTTCTACTAGAGTAAATGCTACTACCAAGTTAGCAAGAAGACCATTTAGCTATTAATGAGTTAGAGGCCATCAAGGCAATGCACCAGAAGGTTGTAAAGTAACTAAGTCGAGCTACTAAAAAGCTTGAGAGGTAAGGCCAAGTATGGAAGGTTAGAGAATTTTAACCTAGTGACTTGGTTTAGATCCATCTAAGTAAAGATTGATTCCTAAGTTTGAGGAAGAGAATGCTATCTCCATAGGTTGATGGACCATTTAACGTGCTAAAAAAGCTTAACCCTAATGCCTACTAAATTGAATTGCTAAAAGATTATGGAGTCTTAAATTCCTTTGACATTGTTAACCTTCATTAATATGTTCCCGAAGACGATAAAAAAGAAGTCGAATTAGATTTCATTTTAAATCTCAAACAACCTAAAGGGGGATGATAGTGATCATTGTTGAGCTTGATTTTTGGTTTTTCATTTAATTTAATTTCTCATTTTCTGATTAATACTAAACCCTAACCCATTCAGTATTAATCATTGATTAGAGAAAATGGAAAATTTTAGTTCTTAAAAAAAAAAAACCTTTTACAGTTTCCACCCGACTAAAGTCGGAAAAAAGAGAAATCATAATCAATTAGATAGATTGATTATGATTAAGCTACCGGTCTTTGATTTTAATTTGATAAAAATCATAGAGTTCCAAATTTAGGGGTTAACCTATTAAATCCTAACGAGTACCACTATCTATTCTCAAAATTAGGTTTATTCATCAAAATTGTTCTTTTTAAAATATTTTTAAGAAAATATAAACCAAAAGAAAAAAAAACCTAAGTCTCTATAAATTTTAACAATGCTCTAAAGGTGCCCTTGTACCCATTAGTTGGGATTAGATAATCATAGTTATTTTTGAAAACTTTAGTATGTTGGGTTATTTTAAGTATAAAAACCGACCAAGTTTATATTTTATCAATTTAATTGATTGAAAAAAATTCTAAAAGGGCCCTAATTCTTGAGTGCTTTTATTTTATAAAAAAAGAAAAACTCTCTAAGGCATCCTATTTTTGTTTAAATGGTTTTTTTACTAATTTTTATTTCTAAAAAATTATTTCCTAAATGAGAAATCTTAAAAAACTCACTTAATGATAAACAAATCTCCTAAGCTAATGTATTTATATCTATTTATATACTATGTTATCAACATAAATAAATAACTAATAAATAAAATAATAATTAAAAAAAAGTTGAAGAATCAAACCTGAATTGATTGATGTGTAGTGAAGTGTTGTTCATATTCAATTGTGTCTAAAGCTTAAAGGTATGGTATTGCAGCTTAATGTGTTCATGTGTCGCCAGTATGTTGAGTTAACGTCTACGACGTTAAAGTGGTGGTCAACAATGCAAGGTATGGACAATAATTGTGTATGACTACAGTGTTTGTTGGTGCGGTAGCATGAAGCTTGGACTTACTACGTTGCAGACAGTAGTGAAGTGATCGATGAGTGATAGTGGCATATATACGGATCGTATAATGCGGCTTTATGTTTTGTTGTAGATTATTTAGTCGTATACATTAGGTGCTGTCTTGAGTTGGTGTGGAGTGCAGTATATATGCATTGTAGTTGATAAGTTGGTAGGACATAGACGTGGATGTGAGCAGTGTAAGTTTTGCAGTATATGAGTTACTGTTGGATGATTATTCGAGTATCAATGTAAGTGGGTAATGAAGTGATTGGTATGTGCCTGTGTAAATGTGCTATCAGTACAAGCCGTACTTATGTCAAGATTTATGCTGCTATTGGATGTACGGTACTGCATCGAGTAGACAATGAACGACATGGCATTGGAGTTGATGTGGTACTGGTTAAAGTGTTCATTGCAGGCATATCAGCTTACAACAATCGACTATTCGTGAAGTGGATGCTCAAAGTGAAGATGATGAAGGTGGATGGTATGTACTACTCGTTGTAGTATGATGTGCTCATATCCATGAATTGTGTTTGTGATTAGTGAAGTAGTGTAGGTGTAGACAGGGTGATGCATCTCTAGGGTTGAACATACAGAGAGACATCACAATGAAGCAAACCAAAACAAATAGGGAAAAAGGGTAGCAAAGTTCGAGTAGCTACCAAATAGATGTGACGTACTATTTAATCTTACTTAGCCTATGATCCGCTGGATATAATACACCAGTCCGAATTGAAGGGGTCACTTGCCATTATTCCTTACTAAAGGGAATAGATAAGAGTTAAGAGATAACAAGAACACTAGGGTTGCTCAACTGAATAAATCTGTATTAAAAGTTGGATCCTTGGATACAACGAAGTAGGGGGATTATATACCTGTCCACTAAGGTTACTTTACATTTATGAATAAACAAAAAAGGGTATTTTACACTTAGGTTACATGAAACATACTAAAAGGGGTAAAAGGGACAAAGAATATTCAGTATGGAAAGAAAGAATCATTCTGGAATATTATGTTAGAAGACATGTGTCACTTGGTGGCTGGTTGTTAGGAATATGTTACAAAGTAGACAGAAATAAGAGGGCATTGCAGTTAGAGGCCAACCTATTATGGTTTAGGTTAGGGACCAATTAGTTTTAACAACAAGTTAGCTTACTTCAGGGTCAGATGCTTATGGTCTGATTGAGAACTCGCCTTGGCTATTCTTAAGCTATCTCTTGGGGTAAAGCATTGTTGCTGAATAGGGGTAGATCTAATGCATATGAGTATCTAATAGTTAGGTTAGTTGGAGATTAGCTTGGGGTAAGAATCCCTATCTTGGCTATGGCTTAAAGTTAAAATCCTCTAAGCGAGTCCTTAAAGTCCTTTAGCTTGGTTGTACGTAGTTGGTCTGAGAGATTGATTCCTATCATTTGCCCAGGGGTCAGAAAGATTTGTCTTCAAATCTTGAGCGATCTCTACTCTTTCTTTTGGGGTGATTGCTGAGTCTTCTTCTCTTGGTTGGTGAGGGATCTAATCAAACACATTAAAGGTGGAAAAAACTCTATAGTGATTAGGTAACTCAATTTGATAAGCATTGTGGTTGATTTTCCTTAGGATCTTGAATGGGCCATCAGTACGAGGAGATAGTTTATTCTATCTCAATTATAGGAATTGCTTTTGGCTGAGGTGAATCCATATTAGGTTTGTGAGTTGGAAAGAAATAGTTTGGCGGCATCGGCTGCTAATCTGTCATTGTCTCAATTAAACTTGGTTATCATCCCTATTACAAACTGGTGTAGCTCATGAAATTCTTGGACTTAGTCCACTCCAGATTGACTTTCTTTAGTAGCTATTAAGGTATCGATTATATATAGGGGAACGGTAGGGTTAAGGCCATAGATGACCTCGAATAGGGTCTTCCTAATAGTACTATGGATAGTTTGATTGTATGCAAACTCCATAACCTGTAAGCATAGATCCTAAAAATTTTGTGTCCTGATCTAAAACAATAGTCCTTGGTACTCCATATAGGTAGACAATCTTCTAAAAAAACAAATCGGTGATATATAGGGCATTGTTAGTCCGATGGCATGGAATGAAGTGTGCCATCTTGTTGAAGTGGTCTACTACAACAAAAATAGAGTCCTTCCCTTTGGATGTTCGGAGCAACCCTAGGATAAAGTCCATGTTGAGATCGGCCTAAGGTAAAGTGGGTGTTAGTAGTGGAATGTACTCTTTATAAGGTTCTCTCTTCCCCTTAGCACAATTGTACCCTTTACAACTACTAACTATCTTATGCACATCTTTAGCTAGACTAGGCTAATAAAAGTTTTCTTTCAACATATTGGTTGTCTTGGTTTCCCTAAAATGACTTGATAATCCTCCACTATGAGCTTCCCTAATCAACAGCTCACGTATTGAACAGTTTGGTATGCACAGCCTTCGGTCCTTCAGCAAGTAGTTGTCATTGAGATAATATCCTTTAATAGTAGTTCCATCCTTACATTATTCTATGATAGGGCCGAAATGAGAATCATGAGCATAATGCTCAATAATTAGTGAGAATCCCAATAATTTTGTTTGCAAAGAGGTCAATAAAGTATATCATCATGATAGAGCATCAGCGACTACATTTGCGTTTCCCTTCTTATGCCGAATGACGTATAAGAACCCCTCCATAAACTCTAATCACTTGGCCTGTCTCTTTGAGAGTTTGTTTGGACTCCCAAGATGCTTCAATGATTTATAGTCAATGTAAATAACAAACTATTGTGGTAGCAGGTAGTGTTGCTACACAGTGAGGTCTTAGAAAAGGGGATACAACTCCTTTTCGTACATAGAATAGTTCAGGGTAGGACTACTAAGTTTCTCACTGTAGAAGGCGACAGGTTATAGCTCTTGCATTAGGATAGCACCAATTCTAACCCCAATGCATCACATTCTAGCTCGAAGGGCTTATAAAAATCTAGCAATGCATGATAGCTACCGAGGTGAGTTTTTCCTTGATCTCTCTAAAGCTCTATTAAGCTTGGTTGTTTCACCTGAATCCTTCACTCTTCTTAGTTAACTCGATCAATAGGGTAACTATTGCATTGAAGTCCTTAATAAATCATCTATAGAAAGAAGCTAGGCTATGGAAACTTTGAACCTCAATGACATTCTTTGGTATCGGCCATTCTAGAATAACTTGGATTTTCTCCTCATTTGCTCAAATTCCTTCCCTTGATACTATAAACCCTAACAATATCACTACCCTTTAGCAAAATATGCATTTCTTTACATTCCCATACAACTTCTTGATTCGTAAAATGTCAAATACTTCATGAAGATGTCAAACATGGTCGTTCAGGTCAGCATTGTATACTAATATATCATTAAAGTACACGACCAACCTCCTAATTAGAGAGCGCATTACATGGTTCATCAACTTCATGAAAGTTCTTGGCGTGTTAGTAAGCCCAAATGGCATAAGTAACCATTCATAGAGTTTATGCTTAGTCTTGAAGATAGTCTTCCATTCATCACCCGGCTTCATGTGGTGGTAGTTGCTTTGTAAATCATTCTTTAAAAATATTTTGGCTCCATGAAGCTTATCTAACATATCATTGAGACTCAATATCGAGTATCTTACTTGATAGTAATTCTATTGATTGCTTGGTTATCGATGCACAAACGTCATGAACCATCCTTCTTCAGAACGAGTAAAGTGGGTATAGCATAAAGGCTCATGTTCCCCCTCACATACCTTTGTTTTATAAGCTTATCCACCTGCCTCTTTAGCTCGACAGCCTGCTTAAGGTTCATCCTATATGTGGGTCAGTTTGGGAGGGTAGCGCCTAGCTATAGGTCAATTAAGTACTCTATGCCTTGGACTGGAGGCAGTCCTCTAGGTGGTTCTTCTAGAAACAGGTCAGAAAACTCATTTAGTAATCTTTAAATCTTTTCTAAAACATCTTGTAATTCCCTCATTCCAACAATCTCCTAACCAATAGGAATATGGGTTCAACAACCTTCTCAATTAATTAAAGCTCTCTTTGGCTCATCACTAGGACTTTCTTCTTGCTAGCTTAGGTGAGCTAATTATGGGCTTTAGTTACTTAGGATGTGGTTAACGGTTGCAACACAATCTTCTTTCCATCTTTGAGAAAGGCATAGGTGTTCTTATACCGATCGTAAGTAATACGTCGATTGAACCACCAAGGTTGTTCAAGTACTAGATACAAAGCTCCCATAGGGATGACATTGCATACCACTTCATCCCTGTATACATTTTCAGCACTAAACAGTACGATCAATTGTTCAGTTATGTGTAATCACCCTTATCATGAAGCCAATGTAGCTTGTAAAGTCCAGGATGTTTTAGTTTGGTAAACCCGACCTTTGCACAATGGATTGTGTAACCACATTTGTACAACTTTGTCCATCCACTATGATCGTGCATAATTGGCCCTTGATGGTATACTTGGTATGGAACAAATTCTCTCTCTAGTCCTTTGTAGAGTTTAACAAGGGACTTAAGACTTGTCTTAACTAGGGTTGTTACTTCTCTCTAGACTGCATAGACATAAGTCTCCTTTTCCTCTTTAGATTCGGGTTTTCTAATAGCTTCTTCCTTTTTAGGCCCACTCTCGTTGATGCTATCTACTACATCTCGTCAAAGTATCATGATGCGTCAGTTCAGATACTCAGCAGCCATATGTCCGAAGCCCAAGCATTTAAAGCACTTTACCTTGCTGGTCTTCCATCCAGAAGTCTATCCTTTCTCATATGTCTTCGGGGTCAACCTATTCTCTGTTCGGCTTTACTATCTAGCTTGGCTTTATTGGTTTCGTCGGCTATTTTTAGGTTGGTCATTCCTATCCTCGGTCCTATATGGTCACTTTGGCTCGGTTTGAACAGATCAGTGTAATATTAGTACTCGCGATAATTTTGGCCTAGGATGACTCGGAACACTTCTCTTTTACCTTTTGACCTTCTATACTATCTTGATGGCCTCTTCTAGTATATAAAATCTCTGTATTTCTTCGATATTTCAAATCTCATACTTAAGCCTAAAAACAAACCTTGAATTGTACGGGCCTCTGGTTCTTCCACGTCGACTTAGATCATTAGCATTTGCAACTCCTTAAAATAGTTATCAACAGATTGGCTTCCTTGGCGAAGCTCTTGCAATTTTGTAAATCTATCTTATAGGTAACTTTCGGGCACAAATTTACCTCTTAACAATCTTTTCATCTCATCTTAAGTTCTAACACCTTGTCTTCTATCTTTTGCTCGGGTACATTTAGATTCTTCCACCACGTAGTAGCATACGCAGTAAACTCCATTGTAGCAAGTTGGACTTTGACCACATCATCATATCCATAACATTTAAATACTTTCTTAACCTTCTCTTCCCATTCTAAGTATTAAATTATGTGTCCACTTCTACTTGAGGGTAGGATTTACACCTTAACGCAGTCTAGCCCTCGAGGAACCCGATGTCTTCGTCCCTACACTTAGTAATAGTCTACTTCTTCTTCACTAAATTCTTCAACATCTAGCTCCTCATCATCTTCCCTAATCTCCCCCAACTCTAATCTTTGTTTAGCAACTCAATCTGCTACTCCTCCAGCTTGTAGTGGTTGAATTGGGTGATTGGTTCGATTGCCTTAGCCATAGTGTCTCTTAAGGATGTCTTCTTATAGGTTTTGTTGTTGTCTGTTAACTTGCATTGCGGTGACTAGACTCTTAACAAGATTTGTGAGTTTATCAAGTGTATCGTCAACTGATACTAGGGTGCTACTACCATTATGACCATGACTAGGTTGAGACCACTGTCCTAGTCACTAATAACTCCCTGAATGCTTGAATTGGACATGGTATAGTACTTGTCAAATGAATTATCAACTCGCTAAAAACTATAATACCTGATGGCTATTCAAATAAAATAGAAACAAACTTACTTTGTTTTTGTAATGGGAAATAGAATAGAAACTGAGAAACAATGAAACCACACTTGTTGTCACACAAACACACTGTAGAAGCTATGGAAGGAACACATCAGCTACTAACAGTAAAACGAACCAAAACTTCATTGCCACTTCACACACTCCCTCGTGGAACCATGCTTTGATAGCAACGAAGTTGATGTATCTTTGAAGTTGAACATACGGAGAGACACTACAGCAAAGCAAACAAAAACAAATAGGGAAAAAGGTTAGAAAAGTTTGGGTAGCTACCTAATGGATGTGACGCACCACTCGATCCTACTCAGCCTACGATTGGTCGAATATGACATATTAGTCGAAACTAAAGGGGTTACTCGCTACTACTCCTTGTTAAAGAGAATAGATAAGAGTTACGAGATAATGGGAACACTAAGGTTGCTAAATTGAATAAATCTACATAAAAGTTGGATCCCTATGTACAAGGAAGTGGAGGCTTATATACCTATCCACTAGGATTACTTTACATGTATGAAAAGACAAAAAAGAGTATTTTACACTTAAGTTACATGAAACATACTAAAAGGGGTAAAGGAAACAAAATATTCAGTTAAAAAAGAAAGAATCATTCTAGAATATTGTGTTAGAAGATACGTGTTGCTTGGTGGTTGGTCTTTAGGAATATGTTACAAAGTAGGCGGAAGTAGGAGGGCGTTGTAGTCAGAGGCTGACTTGATCTAGTTCAGGTCGGGGCCCAATTAGTTCTAAAAAGAACTTAGCTTGCTTTAAGGACAGATACTTGTGGTTTGATCAGGAGCTCACTTTGACTATTCTTAAGCTGTCTCCTAGGGTAAAGCATTGCTATTGAACAAGAGCGGATCTAATGTATGTGAGGATTTGATCGTCAAGTCGGTTTGAGATTAGCTCGGGGTAAGAATCCTTGTCTCGACTATAGCCTAGAGCTAGAATCCTTCAAGTGAGTCCTTAGAGTCTTCTAGCTTGGCTCCACGTGATTGGTCTGAAAGATTGATTCCTATCGTAGGGGCTTATCATGCTCAAAGTGTGGATGTGAGGCTACTGTGTTTATGAAGTAGATTATGTCCAGTAACGTATGGAGTAAGGATTTGTATGTGTATGAATTGGATAAGTGTCATAAGCTATTGGGCGAGATTAGAACTTAGGGTCTACTTTTGTGTTCACACATGGGAGGTCGTGTGTAATTCTTTTCTATGTCGTACGAATGATATATAAAATTTGAAAAACAAATCTATAGATTTGAATCTTTTATATTGATTGATATTGATGAAAATCAAATTAAATTTGAATCTTTTATATCGATTCATATCTGATTTGATAAAAATTATATTGAATCTCATAAATCTTTATCGCATTAGATTCAAAAGATTTGATAAGATTCAAAATTAGATTTGAACCCTGTATGTTCAATCGATTTTTACAAAATGAAAGAAAGAAAAATAAAAGGCATATATCTGCCTTAATGAGATTCAAACTTCTGACCTCAAGGGATCCCGATGCCAAGTTCAAATGTTTATTCGTTAGTCTGTTGGTCTATATCTTAATATTTAGTACAATTAAATTATACTTAAGCTACTTGAACTGAGCTAAAACTAAATTTATCACCATAAACCATTTTTCTTTCTAAAAATCTATTTTCCTAAAAAAAATTATAATTTTTCTTTTCTTTTTTTTGTATTTTTATCATTTTTAAATTTTTATTTATTTTTTATTTTTGGATTATGACCCTTTTTAGAAAAACAAAAATGAGGGGAAAATTGGGTATCTACAGTTACCCTTCTTTATGGTGAAGTTTGAGTAAAACTTTGCTATAAAGACAAAAAGGACACCATTTTTGCCTTGGATTGACTCTATCTTAAGAAGCTAACTATCCTAAGGCTAGTTTATTGGGGATTTGGTGACAAAAAACTCAAAAAGAAAAGTGGTGAGGAGGGTAGCGCCTTATGAGTTGGCTATCCTAAATGAAAAGTACTCCTTAAGCTAGCTAAAACCTTAAAGTGATATTGATGACTTGGTCATATCCCCAATGGGTTGACTAATCAAGATGGGCAAAGCACTCTTTGAGCTAGCTAAGATCATAAAAAGATATTGATGACTTAGTCGTATCCCTTATGGGCTGACTAACTAAGATGGGTGAAGTGTTCCTTGAGTTGGTTAAGACCCTAAAGAGATACTAAAGACTTAGTCATGCCCCTTGTAGGTAGACTAACCAAGATAGGCGAAGCGTTCCTTGAGTTGGCTAAGGCTCAAAAAAGATATTAAGGACTTGGTCATGCACCTTGTAGGTTGACTAACCAAGACGGATGAAGCGTTCCTTAAGTTGGTTAAGACCTTAAAGAGATATTGAAGACTTGGTTATGCCCCTTATGGGTAGACTAACTAAAGCGAGCTTGAGTTGGCTAAGACCCTAGAGAGATATAAAAAACTTGGTCATGCCCCCTATATGTTGACTAACCCAGGCGGGTGAAGTACTCCTTGAGTTGGCTAAAACCTTAAAGTGATATTGATGACTTAGTTATGCTCCTTATGGACTGACTAATTAAGATGAGTAAAGCGCTTATTGAGTTGGCTAAGACTCTAAAAAGATATTAAAGACTTAGTCGTGCCCCATATAGGCCGACTAATCAAGACAAGTGAAGCACTCCATGACTTGGCTAAGACTCTAAATGGATATTAAAGACTTGGTCATGCCCCTTACGGGCTAACAAACCAAGGTGAGCAAAGCGCCCCTTGAGTTAGCTAAGACCCTAAAGCGATATTGAAGACTTGGTTGTACCCTTTATAGGCTAACTAACCAAGATAGGTGAAGCACTCCTTGAGTTGGGCAAGACCCTAAAGAGATATTGAAGACTTGGCCGTACCCCCTATGGGCTGACTAACCAAGGCAATCAAAGTACTCCTTGAGCTGGCTAAGACCTTAAAGAGATATTGAAGACTTGGTCATGCCCCTTATGGCCCGATAGTACTCTTTGAGTTGGCTAAGACCCTAAAGAGATATTGAGAATTTGGTTGTGCCCCCTATGGGCTGATTAACTAAAGCGGGCAAAGCGTTCCTTAAGTTAGCTAAGTTCCTAAAGAGATATTGTTGACTTGGTCGTACCCCTTATGGGTTGACTAACTAAGGCACTTAAAGTGCTCTTTAAGTTAGCTAAGATCCTAAAGAGATATTAATGACTTAGTCATGCCACCTATGGGCTGACTAACCAAGGTGGGCAAAGTACCCCTTGAGCTGGTTAAGACCATAAAGAGATATTGAAGACTTGGTTATATCCCCTAAGGGTTGACTAACAAAGGCAGTCAAAGTGCTCCTTAAGTTGGCTAAGACTCTAAAGAGAAATTGAGAACTTAGTTTTGCCTCTTATAGGCTAACTAACCAAGCAGCCAAAGTGTTCCTTGAGTCAGCTAAAATCTTAAAGAGATATTGATGGCTTAGTCGTGTGCCCTATGGGTTGACTAACCAAGGTAGGTGAAGCACTACTTAAGTAAGCTAAGACCTTAAAGAGATATTAAGAACTTGTTTGTGCTCCCTATGGGCTAATTAACTAACTAAGTAGGTGAAGTGCCCCCTGAGTCGGCTAAAACCCTAAAGAGATATTATTGCTTAGTCATGTCCACTATGGGCTAACTAACCAAGGTAGGTGAAGCGTTACTTAAGCAGGTTAAGACCCTAAAGAGATATTAAGAACTTGGTCATGGCCCCTATATGCTGACTAACCAAGGCGGGCGAAGTGGTTTTTGAGCTGGCTAAGACCCTAAAAAGATATTAAAGACTTGGTTGTGCCTCCTATAGGTTGACTAACTAGGACGGGTGAAGCACTCCTTAAGTTGGCTAAGTCCCTAAAGAGAATGGGCAAAGGGTAAGTGCCCTGCAAGATGACTAAGAACCCTAAGAATCAAAATAGGGGGATGTAATCTTTTGTAAAACTTCTTGACTTAAGAAATTTACAAATGAGGAATTTAGTGAAAACCATTTATGATATCAACTAAAGATTTATCCATTAGGGCCGACATGGATTTGAAAATCAATGGAAAAAACTTATAATAAGCCTTTACTTTCTATCCTTCTTTTCCTTTCTTTTATCTCTCTTCTTTTTTCCTTGAAAATCTATCAACGGATACAAATTTTTATTTAAGAAACAAATGCTTTAAGCAACCCCTTCCTTGGTAACTATGTGGGGTATCTCGTATCGGTTCTAGTTTCTAGGCTTAATATTGAGCTTCTGGGATAAGCCTTATGATTTTAAACATTCATTTTCTAAGAAAAAGGTAACTCATGATTAGTTTAGTCAAAGAGGATTTTCTTATGTACTTTCGGTCTAGATTTGCTCTTGATTACTATTCCAAAGATTATAGTCTAATTTGTAAGTGATACACTTCGATCAATCTTTTAGGTCTTTTTAGGTTCATTATTGTGAATTGGATTATTAGTCGAACAGATTCAAAAGGGATTAATGAGAGGGCCTATTTTGAAAGAAATACTTTATCCAATCCAAATGTACAAGTTAAGAACCCTTAGGAAAAAACTAGATGTGTGCTTACCCTAGTTTCAAGAGTAATTTTTATTAAAGTTAAATTAAAATGGATTCAAAAGGGATTAATGAGAGGGCCTATTTTGAAAGAAATACTTTATCCAATCCGAATGTACAAGTTAAGAACCCTTAGGAAAAAACCAAATGTGTGCTTTCCCTAGTTTCATGAGTAATTTTTATTAAAGTTAAATTACCCCTCAAGATTAGAAGGGCTTTGAGTAGAAAAGTATTGTGAGTGGAGAGGTCTTGTGTTTGAGATTCAGGTGGATAGAAAGGTTTTGTGTTCGTGATTAATAGTGTGGTTCCGAAATAGATATGGGGTTTTGTGTTGGGAATGCAATTCTAAAATGAATATGAGGTTTTATGTTTATGGTTGAGAATGTGATTCAAGACCTTGTGTTTTTTAAAGCAACTTAGGCTTTTAGGCTTTCTTTGGTTCTTCTAGGCCTTCTTTGGGTAGGACTTTTCTCAAGCTCAATGTTTGGGCCTTTCTTGCTTTTTCTTTCTTTTGGTTCTTTTATTTCTCTCTTTTTTTTTTATTCTTCTTTTTTTTTTTCTCACTTTGCCCCATTATTTCTTGCTTTTTCATCCCCAAAAGTAATTATCTCTTTTGTCAAGTTTTTATCTTTAGATGAATCAAGACCCTAAATCTATGGGTTTCAAATATATGGGTGACTCGCTTAAAATATATATATCTAAATAAATCGCGAATAATCTAGTAAGTATATTGGGTCAGAATCAAGTAATATAGAGAAAGTAAGGTTGTTGATTCCTCGAGGACTAAGAAATTACTAATCTTATGTTAGTTCTTATTAATCTTTAGGCAAAAAAAAATTAAATTAATTAATCTAACAATTACTTTATAAGTATTGAAAAGAAAATAACTATGAAAAATCTAAAATCTAAGCAATCAATTGAAAATTGTAGGAAAACAGAATCTAGCCTAGATTATGCCAATCAAATTGTTATTTTGTTATATAGATTAATAGCTATATGGTCATTCAAGTGAAATTATTATATCTTAAAACCTAAGGATTTAAACTCCTAATTAATTAGTGAACTCCTGCATCTTTCATTTAATAGTAGACTCTAAATTACAATCATATATCTCTCGATACTACAATTGTCTAATGTCCTAAATCAATTATCCCTAATGTCTTAGTGAATAATTAATTGCCGAACATCGCATTAATTTCTAGATAATTTCTAATTAATTCAATTAACTTTATTTCCACATTAATTAATCAAATCAACTAATAATTTCTAACAAACCCTATATCAACTCATGTATCATTAGGGTTTCTAACAATTGTAATCAATTGAATAATTATAATCAAAACCATAGAAGTTGCAATTATGAATCATCCATATATCTCTTTATCCTATAACATGAACACAATCATCATCTTAGCTATCTAAGGTTTCATTAATTCCCATAAATAAATTTAACTAACCATGGATTTGGAAACAAAAGCACAAATACAAATTGAAATTCCAAAGAAATTCATAAACGAAAGTATAAGTAATTCACAAAATTGCATAAGAATAATTGAAATAGATGTCACCAATTCTATATTGGAGAAGATAATCTTTCAACTTGGTCTCCGTAGCAAAAGCAAATTCTTCTCAATGATCGAAGCAATTCTCTCGAAGAATTGTTCAAGAACCAACTAAAGACTATTCTACGACTTTCTAAGTCTAAGGAAAGTATGTTTTTAAAAATCTCTCAAACGATGAAACATAAGCTATTTATAAGAAAAATTAGGGTTAACTCATGTGACACTCTTTTTTCATGAAGGCTAGTGGTGTTAGTGTAAGGTTGGTTATGTAGACATCAAGGGCCGTCAGTGTAAGTTATAAGCCGGCTGCCTTCATTTCCAACTTGCATGTGTTGATTCGGACTTCGTTCCTTTGCTTAAAATTCCTCTAAATAGTCTATAATTCAACTCTTGAATCCTCTAATTCCTGAAATGTCCAAATTAAAATAATTAAGTACCATTTTTAATGATTTCTATAAAATCAATAATAATTCTATCTTAATTTGCACTTTAAAACATGAAAAATATGCCTTTATCAATGGGTTTCGATATGATACGTGTCATCTTGAGGTGTTTTGGCTCTTCTTTAGATGAAACAATTTATCAAAAATGAAAGTTATCCTTGAATTACTATTATTAAGGTAACTACAAACCAGTTTTATCCTTCTCTCTCAATTAATGACCTTAACCTTTGAATTACCATATTTTAAGGTGGTTCTTAATACGATTTACATTTGAAAGGACTCCAAATCAATTCAATGGGGTTAACAAAGGCTAATTGTATATGGGATTGGAAAATGAATGGCTAACTTCATTTCAGTCTGTGTATCAAATTCAAAATGGACTTTCTTTAAGGAATGACTCTAAAAATCCCTCACCCTTATGTCACTCAACTCTCAATGTGTTTAGTGGCTACTGTCTATTCTAAACTTTTTTAAAGGTGAGTTACTTATTCCTTATGTAAAGATTGATTGACATTAAGGTAATGACTCACCTTACTCCCCAATTCCTTGAAACATGCCCCAAGTTATGAAATAATAATTTTCACTCAATTTGAGTTCAAAATGGAATTTCAAATACTAAATACCCCATGCCTTTTGTGTTCTTGCTTAAATTGCCTTAGACATATAAGTCTTAATACCCCTTAGCTCCCATGTGTAATTTTAGGCTTGGTTCTCTAAAGTTCGAGTGGGTCGGCATTAATGACTTTTGAAGTGGAAGGGATTATGAATTGCCCCTCTTCTTTTTTGTACTAGGGAGCAATCTGGGGATGGTGTTTCATGGCTTCATATTTTGACTTGGTTTGTTGTTAGACTTGATGGACTAAGAGTTTTGAGTTGGTTCAGTTATATGGGTTTGCATTTGTTTGGCTGCCTCAATGACTTATACAGTTCATGTTTGGGTTGGTTACCTTAATAAGCCATACAGTTCATGTTTGTCTTGAGTCCCATAAGGATTTGTAACTATTAGCAAATTTCTTTTTTTTTTTTCCTTTTCTTTTTGAAAGAGAAAGAGAGAGAAAAAAAAAGTTAGGGATTTTATGTTACAAAGACAAAGTGATCAAATTTATAAATGAGGAATTGCTTTCTTAGGATCCTATACATAGGCCTATAAGATTTGTTTGCCTATAGAATAACACTACTGAGGGTCTATTTACAAAAGAGGAGTTAAAAGACTAAAGAGAGACAATGTCTAAATCCTATTTATTCTAAATAAGAAAGACTATTTACAAAGTGCTAATCTATCCAAAAGAATAAGTATTCTTAGCTGGTAGAATACTTGACAAAATGGCAACTACCTAAAATTATTTTATAGGTTTAATTCTTTTTGTTTTGTTTTTTTTTTTTTTTTTTTTTTTTTTTACTCTATGAGGGTTGGGCTTAGCTGATTTAGGCCAAAACAAAAAGCTACAAATTCGAGCTGTATTAAGGTAATATTTACAACGATCTTCTATAGGGATAAGATGAGCTCAATCTTGCTCCTAATAAATTCTTGCTTATCTGGACTAAAAAATTAGAACCACATTTGCAGTAATTTTTTAAGCCAATGAGGTAGATGGATACGGACTTGTTTCAAAGCCCCTTAACCTGATCTATCTACTCCTATCTAAAAAATTAAATCACAATCAAAGCGTATCCTAAACTTTATATGGAATTATTACAGGATATTTACATGGAAACAGTACAACGGATAACTGTCCTTATTCGTCTAGGTTTGCTACATTATGAGTTCTCACAATTTTTTTGAAAAAGGTTTTCATGTATGTAAAGGGTAGGTTCTAAAGGTCTTCAAGTTCTGTGACCACCGCATTTTTCAAAGTAATGATTCTATGGTCACATTTGAATTTGAGTGGGGTAACCTAATCGACCTTAGAAGGTGATTGCCCCATAACGTTTGAAGCTTACGTCATGGCCCCTTTCCTAAAGTCCTAAGATAGCTTGGTTCTAATCATATTTACCATATATTTATGATGCAAAAGATAAAATAAAAAATAAGAATCCCTAAATGACTACCCTAAATGAGCTACATTAAACATATTAATATAAAAAAATCAACTAAATAAAAAATAATCAACTCAAGTGTTTTCTTATATTTTTGAAAAATAATCCTAATTTTGATAAATTCTAGTGGTAAGCCCTCTTGATGGCATCCCCAATGGAGTCGCCAAACTGTTGATCTTGATTTTTGGTTTTTACTTTATTTTATTTTATTTTATATTTTCTAATTAATACTAAATCTTAACCCATTTAGTAATAATTCTTAACTAAAGAAAATGAAAAATAATCAACTCAAGTGCTTATGTACCTGCTAGTTGAGATTATACGACCGTAGTTCTTTTCGAAAAATTTAATATGTTGGTTTATATTAATTTTAAAATCAATCGAGTTTATGTTTTTATCAATGTAATTTATTCAAATAAAATTCTAAAAGGACCCTAATTCTCAAGTGCTTTTGTTTTATAAAAAACACTCTCAAAGATGTCCTATTAATTTTTTAAAAAAGTTTTTTTTTTATTAATTTTTATTTCTAAAAAAATTATTTCCTAAATAAGAAATCCTAAAAAAACTAACTCAATTATAAACAAATCTCCTAAGATAATGTATCTATATCTTTTTATATACTATGTTATCAACATAAGTAAATAAGTAACTAATAAATAAAACAATAATATAATAATAATTAAAAAAAAAGTTGAAGAACCGAACTTAAACTAATTGATGTATGGTGCTGTGTTGTTATTGTTCAATTATGTGCGAAGCTTGAGGGTCCAATGTCGCGGCGTGACATGTTCATATGTCAAGAGCATGTTGAGTCAGCGTCCGCAGTGTTGGAGTGGTGGTCGACGATGTAAGGCGTAGACAGGAATTGTGTGTAATTGCTATGCTTATTGGTATAGTGGCGTAAAGCTTGGACGTGCGGTGTTGTAGACAACATTGAAGTGATCATTGAGTGGTAGTGGCATGTGTGCTGATCATACAACACGGCTTATGTATTTTGCTGTGGATTGTTCTACCGTAGATATTGGGTGCAATCCTAAATTGGCATGGAGTGCAGTGCATATAGATTGCAGTTGATTAGTAGGTAGGATGTAGATGTAGAAGTACGTGGTGTGAGTAATTGTTGGATGATGATTCAAGTATTAACATATGTGGTTAGTGAAGTGATCGATGTGTGCTTATGTGAATGTGTTGTTAGTATAGGTCGTACTTGTGTCAGGATTTATGTTATGGTTGGATGTGTGATTTTTCATTAAGTGGATAGTAAATGGTATGGCAGTGGAGTTGATGTGGTGTTAGTTAGAGTGTTCATCGTAGGCATGTCAGTCTGCAGTAGTGAGCTGTTTATGAAGTGGATTGGCGGAGTGAAGATGAGGATGATGAAGGTGGATGGTATGTGCTAATCTTTATAGTATGATGTGCTCGTGTTCATGAATTGTGTTTGTGATTAGTGAAGTGGCATGGGTGTAGATAGGAGCTCATCATGCTTGAAGTGTGGACGTAAGGTTGTTGTGTTCACGAAGTAGATTATGTCCAATAACGTGCAGAGTAAGGACTCATTTGTATATGAACTATACAAGTGTCACAAGTTATTGGGCAAGAACGGAACTTGGGGTCTACTATTGTGTTCATGCATTGGAGGTCTTATGTAATTCTTTTTTATGCTGTGCAAATGATATCTAATATTTAGAAAACAAATCTATAGATTTGAATATTTTATATCGATTGATATCTAATTTGATAAAAATCAAATTAAATTTCAATCTTTTATATCAATTCATATCTGATTTGATAAAAATCAAATTAGATTTGAATCCTTTTTATTGATTCAAATCTGATTTGATAAAAATTAGATTTGAATCTCACAATTCTTTATCCCATTAGATTCAAAAGATTTGATAAGGTTTAAAATTAGATTTAAATCGCATATGCTTAATTGATTTTCACAAAATGAAAGAAAGAAAAATAAAAGGCACATATGTGCCTAGTGAAATTCAAACTTTTGACCTCAAGTTAACTCAATGCCAAGTTCAAATGCTTATCCGTTAGGTCATTAGCCTGTGCCTTAATATTTAGTACAATTAAAGTATATTTAAGCTACGTGACCTTCTAAAATAAAGCTATTTGAACGGAGCTAAAACTAAATCCATCACCTTAAACCGTTTTTCTTTCTAAAGATCTATTTTCCTAAAACACTTTTATAATTTTTATTTTTTTTTTTTGTATTTTCATCATTTTTCAATCATTTATTTATTTGTTATTTTTGAATTAGGACCTTTTTCTAAAAAAAAAAATGAGGGTGCGAAAATCGAGTATCTGCAATCATGGGTCGATCACTCGCTCCCAAGCTCGAGAACTTGCCTATATGGTTTGTTGAACTATCTTGGGGGAGTTGAACACTAGAAAGCAATGCTTTATCTACCCTGATTTGTTGAGCTATCCCATTCCAACTCCTCTTTGTCTCATTACAGGAACCTTTAAGGTGTTAAATTGTTGCTAAGCCAACCCCTCTATGTTGCATTGGTCTAAAGCCAAGTAATGAATTTGCCTGTTGCCCAGCTGACAAACAATTTAAGCCAAACTACCCCACTTTTGAGCCGAATTGATGAGGCCCATCAGAAGAATAGTTGACCATTAGACCAACCCTTCCTAAGCCTTAAACAGCCGATCTACTAAGTTTCCTAGTGTCTAGCCTGACTTACTTTGCTCAAAATTAGCTTTACTTAGTAAAGTAGTATCATCAGGACCATAGAATGGAAAATTGCCATACGCCCCATTTTTTTACATCCATACAATCCACTTTTGTACCCAAATATTTTTTTTTCCTGTTTATGATTTTACCATTGTAATCTATTCTTCTTTCTTATTTAAGTAAGAATCCTTTTTGTAATTTTTATAAAACTAGGACTTCCTTAATTAAGCCACAGAAATACCGATAGCAAGTAATAGTTGCAAGCAAGAAACACTAAATTTCAGACATATTCCCCTCTTTTACTTCCTTCTTGAGCTTGTGTTTTCTTGTTAGGAACTAAGTCCTTAAAGAGCTTTTATTTAGGCCATTGAGTGTGGACTAGTAGCGAGTAACCTCACGTCATGCTTGTATGTCATATCAAGTATAACTCGAGTTTGTATGAGGCATTGGTGTGTTATATCAATCATTGGTGCATGAGAACCCTTGCTAAACCCTTGACTTCCAGTTACTTTTCGAGCCATCTTGCAGTTTGGACCTACCCTTTTAGTTACATATGATACTGATAGCCATATGTTAACCTTCTCGGTAAACCGTATCAAAATAAGTCGACTAAGAGTATAACTTATCTCACTTACTGCTCAGCTTACTCTAGTAAAAAAAACCAACCAAGTTAATACCCCTAGTAAAAGAAAGTAACCTTATGAGTATTATTGTGTTTATGGCAGAATAGGGCATTTAAACACAAAGTATCAAATTGGAAACCCCTTTGCCCCATTAAGAGATAGTTAGGAAGAACAAGTTAATGCATTAGGGAATTTTAATCAAGGATAAAGAAACTATAACCCTTACTCAAACACCAATAACCCAAGTTAGAGAGACCATCTAAACTTATAATAAGGAGGTAACTAAGGAAGAGGATTTAATAAATATTTTCAAGAACTTAAGATACAAGTTGGTCTACGCCAGTTTTAACCTCTACCTCTACCCATATAAGGTCTAATGGAAGAATCCATAGAGTAGTCATTGAGGAATTTCATTCAAAAATGTGATTCTAAAATGAATGTCTAAGAGGCTACCTTGCAAGAGATGAATAAATGGATGGTTCAATACCATTTAAACAATCCCATAGGATAACTACTTAGCAATTCTAAACTACCTGAAAGACCAGGCTAGAACATCTAGTGGAAATTGTAAGGATTGTAGTGTAGGAGAAAAGGAGTTTTGTTTTAGTGGAAAACAAGTGTTTAGAGGTAAGTATTTGAGATTAGAAGACCTTATTGAGGAATAAGATGAACCGAGTAGAGGAGGAATATTTGTAAAGGAAGAGTTAATGGCTATGGTTGGTGAAGGAATATTTATAGAGGAGGAGCTAATGGCTATGGTTGGGAGGAGTCCTAATAATGAAATTGAGGAGGATCCAAGTGAACAAAAGAATGAAGAAGAAGCACCTAGTGATGATGATGCGTATCATTTGGAGACAATTACAATGAGGGAAGTTATCAAGGAAGAGGAACCAAGAGAAGTGGAAGTTGAAGAGGATGCTAGTAAATGTGAAGGTATGGAAATTAATGAATCTAAGGAGAAGGGTGCTAATAGTTTCCAGTTTCCCTACAAAATTAACAGTCTAGGGAGATTAACCATGACATGTATCATACTTGAAAAGTTTTTCCTGAAAGTAATTTTGGATACTAGAGCATCAGATAATTATATGCAGGGGAAACTTATGCGGGAATTAGGATTGTAGAATTTTATGAAGACAAGCCTATATTATATCTAAACCATTAAAAGAGTTTAGACTACACCTTTAGAAGAACTCCACTTTATTTTTGTTATTGTTGGACAGTATGACTTCCAAATTGACTTCATAGTAATAGATATGAAAGATGAGGAGCAACCTTCAGTTTTTGGAAGAATGCTTTTAGCTACCTCAATAGCTATACTAGAAAATGGTGCTCCAAGATAAAGAACGACTTTAGTAGTTAAAGGAGAATGGATGATGGATTAAGAAAAAGAATTTAAGAAGGGCAGTTATATGAGGAAGAGGAGGATCTATGAAAAAGGAGGGTCAAGCTTGAGCTAGGGAATTGATGGATTTGAACCCTAGAGGAAAGATGATGATCCACTATGAATTAGCACCAAAAAGTCAGGCTGAAGACTTAAAAACAAGCACTTGGTAGGAGGCAACCCAACTTACCATTTTTTCCTATTTTTATTTAGTCTATGATTGAGTCTTTTCAATTTTTGGAGTCTTTTAGTTATGTTTCTTTTATGTTACACAAACATGTATAAATAAATAAAGTGATGAATCCATTAATCTTACGATGTCGTCATCAAATCTAAAAGGAAATCGAGAATTTAGAACACATCAAGAAATTAGGAGAGTTTTGTTGAGATATATAGATCAAATTGTGAGATATATGCATGTAAATTAAAGTTGGGGATAGGAAAGTCAGACATAAGTAGTGAAGTTGTGTGATTCTAAATGGGCTTAGATGATTTGGTTAAATTAATCCCTTTTGTATAATGACAAGATAGTTTCTTTTGAAAAGTTGGATCCATTTTCCTTTATTCTCCGTACCTCAATCTTTGAGTATGTTATGATCAATAAAGTTTGCATGGATGGAAGTAGAAGGAAGTGATTAGCACCTAATTTTGAAAGAAGTCCCTTGTGAATAAATCATGAACATTTCTCAAAACTTTGTAATCAATACATGGTATCTTTGCTTTGTCTAGTTATACTTGATTTAGGTATGGTTTAGAGGTTAGGAGTGAGGGAAATGTTTTGATTAGGTGTTAGATTTTAGTGTTTTTGGAATTTGACTTTTATGTATGCACTATTCTTTTGAGGAATCGAGAGATTTGTTAATGTTATATGAATCGAAGTGGGTATTAGATTTTACTTGAATGTTCCCTGATTAATGCATGAAAAATGCCTAAATAGAAAGAAAAGAAAAATAATGAGGTTAAACAAAAGTCATTAAATATCAAAGGTTTGATCCCATTACTTGAGAAAAAGAAAGAAAGAAAAAGAAGGAAATAGAGAAAGAAAATGAAGTAAATAGAAAAAGAGAATAATAGGTAAGGTATGAAGGTTACTAGAAAAGTTGAGGAGGCAAGTAAGGTACGATTCAGTGGTCACTCTTTGTTTGCATGGTATTAACATACTTAAGAGATCGATAAGGAAGAAGTATAAATGCGGGCCAACCAATTAAACACCAAGACCTCTCACTCAGTCTAAAGTGTTTGACTTGACTTTAAATCTCATAAGCCTAACCTAAATGAGAAATTAACTTTTCTAGGCATTGAATTCTAAATTAATTATATGGATTTTGATTTTTGAGCATTTGATTTAGGATAAGTGGAACTAGTTCAACATTATTTCTAAGGATTTTGCATCATATTGAGTGCATGCAAACTTTGTGCTTTCAGTAGCATATCATACTTTCAATCAATGAAGTTGAGGATGGTTGTTAAAGTGTTGCTTGCTATATTAAATTGATCCTACAATTGTAACTTGAAAGAAAAGTGAGTGAATTAGTTAAATTTTAAAACATTAGTTAAAGGTAAATGATAGCTCAAAGGTTATGTGAATAAATTTAGCACTATAATGATTCTAAATGGGCCATTAACTCGGTGTGACAACTTGTTGACCCTACATCTAGGAAATTTATCTTTGCTAAGGTGCACCTATGCCAAATCCCGTAGTTAAAAGTTCGCAACCATTCTTCCTTAGCTATCATTCTCTTCTTGCTTGGACACTGTTCATGCAAGTTACTCCATGACCTGCTAGTGCAACCTCTTATACTCTTCTACTTTGTGGACTCCTTCTAAACTCTATACTTTGGTAGCTAGACCTAATACTAGTCCCATGGGTAAGGTCAGGTTCAAGCTATACATGATCTTGAATGTCGATTGAGAGGTAGAGCTATAGGTAGACCTAGTGTATGCAAACTTTATAATGGGTAGGCAAAGATCCCAAACATGTAAGTTCTTTTCTATTGTAGCTTGGAATAGTGATCCTAAGGTTAGGTTTGCTACTTCGATCTATTAGTCTATTTAGGGATGATAGGAAGTACTAAACATTAACTTCATCCTAAGACTCCACCATAGTGTCCTCTAAGAAAAACTAGTGAACTTTGTATCCTAATCTAAGACAAGACTATAGGGAACTCCATTTAATTAATGATTTCCTACAAGAAAAGGTTAGCAATATGAAAAGCATTAGTAGTCTTTTGGTAGGAATTGAAACGGGCCATGT
Source organism: Lumnitzera racemosa (assembly GCA_024138005.1). Taxonomy (NCBI): domain Eukaryota; kingdom Viridiplantae; phylum Streptophyta; class Magnoliopsida; order Myrtales; family Combretaceae; genus Lumnitzera; species Lumnitzera racemosa. The sequence continues at coordinate 70,943,454 of JAMXBC010000007.1, read as the reverse complement.
TGCTAAATTGATCCATCATGACCATGATGGTGTCATGATGTTGAGTAATTCATAGTAATTTGAGTATGAAGTCTATGCTCAGGTTGGCTTGGTATTGACAAAAGGTAAGTACTCCCCATGGGGTTCCCTCTTTCCTTTAGATTTCTTGTAATCCGAGTACCTCTCTAACACAACATGGACATCCTTCATTATCTTAAGCTAAAATAAATGCTCCTTCAATAGGTCGTAAGCCCTTTTCTCCATAAAATAGCTTACTAATCCTTCGACGTCTACTTCTTGAACTAAAAGTTCATGTATCGACCTCTTCAGAATACATAGTCGTCCTTTCTTATAGAAGTTCCTATTAGATCGCTACTACCCCATATGTGACCTTCCCATCCTTATACTCTTACCACAACAGTACTTGTCTTGTTTAGAGAACTTAGCTAAAAATCTAAAACCAAGTACCTTAGTTTACATCTAGGTCATTAGTATATGTCGTCTAAATAAGGCATCTGCTATCGAGTTAGCACTATGCTTCTTATACTTGATCACTTATTAAAAGGTTTTCAAAAACTTGATCCATTTAGATTATCATCAAGAAAACTTCTACTATCCATAGAGGTACTTCAGGGACTTACGCTCCATAAAAATTACAAATTCTTGAGGTAACAGATAATGTTACATACATCCTCCATGAGTCTTTTTTATTTGGTGCAAGGAGAGCAGGGATAGCAAATGGACTAGGGTGTTCATCAAATTGAATCGAGAACTGACCTGAACCGCATCAAATTGTAAAATATGCTTCTTTTATATTTCAACTCAGTTCGTGGTTCAGTTTGGAGAAGTTCCAAAAGGTTCATGGTTCGGTTTGAAAGTCGAGTCGAATCAAGCCACTTAAACTTGAGCCAAACTATTTCTCATTAAAAAATAAAAAATGTTCAACATTCTTTTTATTTTTAAATATCATAAAGATTTGAGTTTAATCATGTTTACCTTTTTCTTTTTGTCATTAATAATTTCATTTTTAACCTTTATAATTCACTCATTTTCCTTCACCATTGTCTCTCATCTCTATGCCTTCACTTCATTTAAGATGCAATATTATTGTGAAATAATATTGTGTGGCTTTTATTTTAGCATAGTGTACCTTAATTTAGAATTAATGTTGGTTGCAGACTTCAATAACTATTAATAATATTTAAAAGAAAATGGTGCTTTTAAAAAATGGTTCGAAATGAGTCGAACCAAACTAAAACAACATTTGAATGCTTTAGTTCATTAAATGTTTCAACTAAACCTTTTCAAATGTTGTTCGATTTAGTTTAATCTAATTTGATCCTTAATGCAAATTAAGCTGAACCATGAACACCCCTAACATAGGCTCATACTTTCCCTTACAAATCCCTTCTCAATCAACTCATCTACTTGCTACTTTTAATTCTTTAGCTTCATTAAGATTCATGTGATAAGTAGGTCGGTTTGGTAGAATTATACTAGGCAATAGATCTAATGTGTGCTCTATACTACATAAGGAAGGTAATCCTTTTGGTAGTTCATCTAGGAATACATCAGCATATTGGTTCAATAATGCTTAGACCTCTATTGGAATTAAGTATAGGTCAGTAACTTTCAATAATTGCTTAAATATTAGCAAGTATGTTGGGCCAGCCTTCTTTATCACTTGCTTCAACTCACTTTAGCTTACATACAATGTCTTCTTCTTCTTGGCTCAACTAAGGTTGGCTTGAGCCTTACGCACTTCGTGAGGAGTCATTAGATAGAGTACCACCCTGTTCTTATCCTTCTAAAATAGGTAAGTATTCTTATATCCATCATGTAATACTCTCCAATCAAACATCTAAGATTGACTAAGTAGCATATGGGATACACACATTAACCCTACATTACAAATGACCTCATCTTTATACCTGTCTTTATTGGAGATCAACACATGGCTTAATAGGTCACATGAAGGTACTTTTCATTCAACTAGTGGAGCTTCTAAATTCGAGGGTAAGGACAGGTTAGCAACCTAAGTTGGGTGACCAAGCTAGTTGTAACCACATTTTTATAATACCCTCCATTGATGATCAACACACATAAATTCCCTTTCACTTTATACTTGATATGGGAAATGTTCTCACTTTGTACTTCTTCTTTGATTATAACTATGTTTAAGGCTTTGTGTATAATCATGTTCATGACCAATAGAACTCATTAAGAAATCCTCTAATAGTGTCTTTGTCCTTAACCTTTTTACCCTTTAACTCTTCCTCGTCTACACTCTCTAGCTCATCTCCCTTCATAACCATTACTCGCTTGTTCAAACATTGTGATGCAAAGTGTCAAAAACCATGACATTTAAAGAACTTTATTTCTCAAGTTTTCCTCTTGAAGCTTCGTTCAACATCTGTTTTTACCTCGGTCTCTAGAGTCTTAGCCTTACCTTTATTGTCTTTAAGTCAATCAAAGGTCAAAATGCATCAATCCACATCTTGGTTGTACCTAAGTTAACTAGAATGATGTTAGTTCTAAGGTATAGGTCGGCTAACAAGAGCTCAATTAGGAGGTGTATACCTTTGCCAATTGACCTTTATTGCAAGTTAGACTGCTTCATTTAAAGACCCTATCCGCTAGACCTCAACAATGCTCTTAATGTGAATCCTTTGGCCATAAACGAATCGACAAATGGTTCTTACCTTGAGTTCATCTACATCACATTTAATCATTAGCATTTGGGATTCTTAAAGAAAAGCATCTATACTCTTAGTCCCTTGCTTCAATTCTTGGAGTCTCTTGAATGTATCATGTTCATAATGTTTTGGGAATGTAGCGACCTTGGATTACCTGCTTCATCTCATTCCAAATTCTCACTTCATGTCAGTTATCTTGCCTCCTTACGGTTTGGAACTTCTTCTACTACATAACTTCATACCTTATGAATTTCAAGGTAGCCAATCTAACTCAGTTCATGTCTTCATAATCATAGCAATGAAACATATCCTCAATCTTCTCAACCTTCTCTTACACATTGGCATTCCTAGTTCCATTGAAGCTCGATTTCTGTACCATAACACTATAAATGCCTCTAGGAGCTCAGCTACGAGGCTCTTCAAATTTGTAAAAGTTGTTGTCCTCCTCTTCTTCAACAACATCTTCTACCTCAATCCTCCTCCTCGCTCGATATCCATTCCTACTTGCTCCTTATCCATATCTCATTGTCTATAGACTCCTACTTACTTACCTAGAACAGGTTAGGCATTAATTGTAGTAGGTTACCGACCCACTTGATTAAAATCAATTAGCTAGACATCACCCTACGCATTATAATGTAGACCGAAGCCAAGAGCAAACAAGGTTAGTCACTAGAATAGGTCTAAGCTTATCGAAAGCTTGAAATGAGTAATGGAAAATGCATAAGAGAATAGAGCAGAAAGATAACAATCAAAACCTAGGAATAGCTCTAAAGGTTATGACGCACCAGTGGAACCTCCAATAACTTATGACACAACTCGATATGACATACGAGTTGGTTCGATAAGGTTACCCACCACCTAACCATGTTTAAGGGTTAGGATAAGAGTGAGGAAAGAGTAAATAAGCTAAATGAGCGCAATGTTCACAAAGGGAAATATTCAATGTATTAGTGATGATTAGATGACATGCAACTACATGTGCAATGGGTATTTATACTTGAGTAATTAGGGTAACTTACTTAAAAATGGAAAAGACAAAATGGGTGCTATCCTAAATCGATAATATACAAGGATTACAAAAAAGTAAAAATGAATATTTATAAAAAAAAGTAATGATTAAATGCCACAGATTCTCCTAATGAGCTTAAATACATGGTAGCAATGTATTAGTGAAGCCTTTAAAAGATGTAGACAAAACAATATGGTTAGAATAGGTTGCTGAGTAGGGGTATTGGGCAATAATAGACTCCTCTAAGAAGGAGTGGTAAGGACTCTCATCGAGGCTAAGGACTCACGTCCGGTCTCTTGTCCTCTCAACATCAATGTTGTCGAGCTATAGGTCTACTTTGATAAGTTGGGCAAGAGTGAGTAAGAAGGTCAATCTGTTGGTAGAGCTTTCATCTAGTCGACAAATAATTTTCGAGAGATGTGTAGTCACTCAACACTACATTAGGAGTTAGTCAGTAGCAAAGAGCAATGCGACCTGCAGGGGTAGATTAGAATAAGAAGATTCGCTTTGTTATTCCTTTTAGTCCTTCGGCTCTTCTATGGGTCAAAGACCTAGTAGTCTGATTCCTATCATTCCCTCTTGGTTGATTTAGATTTGGGATAAATCCGACTAGTTCTCATTCAGTGTTCCTTTAAGATGATAGGGACTAAGGTTAGTAATATTGAAAGTTTTAGAGACCCCATAATCATCGAGTAGTTCCAATCTATAGGAATTGTTGTTGACCTTCTAAAGGATTCTAAAGGGACCTTCAACCCATGTAAACAGTTTGTTCCTCCTCTTGTTCGGAAACCTTTCTTTGCTCAAATGCAACCATAAAAGATCTCTAGGCTAAAACTCTACCAACTTCCTTCCTTTGGCCTTTTCTCGCATTTTTCTAGTAGCTTTCTCAATTTGTCGAGTAACTTTCTCGTAGATGTATTGTAGGGACTAGGTTCGGGCTCTTAGGTCAAAATTCTCTTGCTTGGATACGGGTAAGAAGTTTATAGCAGCAGTTCTTACCTTCTCTTGGTCTTCATATTGGTAATAATCAAAGACTCATTTAACTTTCTCCTCTCAATCCAAGTAATCATCTGTACTTCTAAAACTACTGAAGCTCAAAATCTAGAGCATCACATGGTCAGTAGCTCAAGGCACTCTAACTCGTTCTTCTTCTTCTTCATAATCTCCTTCTTCAACATCATCCAATTCTCCTAAATCAATCCTTCATCGAACTTAACTACCTACTCTTCCACGATAACCTTATCAAACTAGGCTCTATCCTCTAATAGGTTGAGTAGCTTATGGGGTGTATTGCATAGCCTTAGTAAGTCAATGGGCCAAAGGATGAACTATAATGGTTAAATCAACTAAGAGGTTAGCTACCTCGTTAAGTTTCTTTTCTGTACTCCTAGGAGTGCCTTAGGATTATCGATCATGGTGGACAATACCATTGTTGTCATCCCTAATTCCAGCATTAACACTCAGGTTTGTCATTTTCCTTAGGAAATTTTTATTCCAATCTTCAAGTTTGAGTTACAATTGATACTATTTCTCTAAATCTAACAATATAATATACTCTTCACACTATCGATTAGCTAAGTCATAGTACAGTACTAATATTGATGATTAAACTGCTAACACAAAACTTGCTCTATTTTTAGATGTTTGAAATAGAGCAAGATAGAGTAAACATGGGAACAACCATCTCCATTCTCTTACTAGAACACTTCTACGAAACCTTTGAACAACTTGAACACACCACTACAAGAAGTACTACTTCACAAATAACAAACACAACTTAACTAAATAGAACCTCTACTTTGTTACTAAGATGGTGCGGACTGAAGCTAAGAGTAGACAATACTGGTCATGTGGATAGGTCTAAACTTGTTGAAAGCTTGAACTAAGTGATGGGAAATGTGTGAAAGAACATAATAGAAAGAAAATAAGCAAAATCCATGAACATCTCCAAAGCATATAACGCACCAGTAGAACTTTTGAGGACTTATGGCATAGCTTAATATGATGCATGAGTTGGTTCGATGAGATAACTCGCCACTTAGCCTTGCTTAAAGGGTAGGATAAGAGTGAGGAAAGAGCAAATAAGGTAACAAGAGCAATGTTCACAAAGGAAAATATTCAGTGTATTAATGATGATCAGATGATGTGCGGTTACATATATAGTGGGTATTTATACTTAAGAAATTAGGGCAACTTACCTAAAATGGAAAAGACAAAAGGGTGCTTTCCTAAAGAGGTAATGTACAAGGAATACAAAAGAGTAAAACTGAATATTCAAGGAAAAAGCAATAATTAAATGTAATGGATTCTCTTGATGGGCCTAAATATGTGGCAGAAATGTATTGGCGATGCCCTTGGAAGATATAGACAAAACAATATGATCAGGATGGGTAGCCGAGTAGGGGTGCCGAGCAATAATGGACTCATCCGAGAAGGAGTGGATGAGGACTCGCATTAGGTCTCTCATCCTCTTAGCATCAAAGTTATCGAGTTGTAGGTCAACTCGGATAAGCTAGGCAAAAGTGAGTGAAAGGATTGGTTTGTTGGCAAAGCTTTCATCTAATCAACAAATAATTTTCAAGAGATGTACACTCACTTGGCACGTGTTGGTTAGCAGTAAAGAGCAACTCAACTTTGGCAAAGGTTGGGTAGAGCAAGAGGATTTGCCTCATTAATCCTTCTAGTCCTTGAGCTCAGCTGCGAGTCAAAGGCCTAATAGTCTGATTCCTATCACTTCCTCGGCATGATAGTTGCCAACTATTTGGCATATGGAGGTCGTCATTCTTACAATCATTAAAGCTAAGTCATCTATTTTCTCATTTGTAGTACGAGAGTTTAGTCCCCTACATAGCGATGGCTTAGAACATCACTCTAAGCTTCTATTATGCCACTATGTACACTTAACTTAACACCTCACCTCTTTATCACTTAGCTACTTACTACAAACCATACTTTAATGTCAACAACTTAGAACAAATAAAGGTTATAGAATATGATGTAGAATCTCACAACACAACCTGCTCTATTTTGAAGTGTGAAAATAAAGTACAATAAAACATTGCCTAATACCCATAATGAACATACTTAATACTCGTAATACTACTTATAGTAGTGTAACCGTACATCTGAGATCATAAAACAACACACTTCACTACTCCTCAATTCCCTAATCAGTGAGAACATAGCTTACATTACCTCTAGTCAAAACCTTAAGCTCTTATACCAAAATAAAAGTTGATGTGCCAAAAGTGATCCTCAACCCTTAAAGATAAACATGAGCTTGGAAAACAGTCCCTTCTTGTAGAGAACAAATATGAGGTTGAACTTTCTAGCTTGCCTGCATACTAAACTTAGGATATGACTTTCTGAGGTTTGTATGATGAGCTTGCACCATACACTCAATATTACTCTCAAATGTTAGTAATGATGGTACTTACCACTAATCCTTAATTGGAACAGTAACTAGATAAGAGTAAATGGAAACCAAAGCAAACAAGCTTAGCAAGGAGAAGATGATCAATAGTATTTATGATAAGAGATGATGATGATGATGATGATGATGATTGTGGTTGTTGCCTCTTATAAGGGTTTAAATACCTATAATTAGGGCTACATGCTATACAAGGAAAAGATTAAAAGGGTGCATTCCAAAATGAGCAAAATATTAAGAATTTTGAAGGGTAAAAAAGGAATTATGGAAAAGGAAGCTTTAATTGGTAGATATCGTTACATTCTTAGCAGGAAATGCAGTGGTCTAGCAATGGATGGGTACCTAGTAAAGGAGATAAACTAATATAGATGGAGCTAATGGATGCCAAGTTGTTCTGATCTTTGTTCCTTATGAAGGTTAGTAACTAGAGACCTTAGCTCTAATTTTTGGATGGAAGGTAGATTAGTAACCTTGATTACAAACTAGAGGTGTCTTGATATGGCTTATAGCTCAATTAGAGGTTTGAAAGTTCGGATGTCGTCATAATAGCTCGACACATTGTGAGCTTAACTTCCTTAGATATATGTGAGCTCATCCTCATCTAGCGATCCTTTAAGTGCTTGGATGACTAAGTTCTGAAGCCCTTTTTCATAGGAATCAAACTATTGGGTCTTTAACCTATAGCTAAGCTTGAGGACTAGAAGGACTAATGAGGTGAATCCTCCTACTCCGGCTAACACCTACTGACGCCGAGTTGCTCTTTGTTGCCAACCAACTGCCAACGATGGCCAAGTGACTGCACATCTCTCGAAAATTATTTGCTAACTAGATTAAAGCTCTATTAGCAAATTGGACCTCTCACTCACTCCTGTCTAGCTTGTCTAAGTTGACCTATAGCTTGGTAACATTGATGCTAAGAAGACGAGAGACCTAATGTGAGTCCTCAGCCACTTCTTTTCAGACGAGTCCATTACTGCTCGGTACCCCTACTCGGCACTGCTGCTCGACTACCTATGCTGATCATACTATTTTGTCAGCATCTTTCAAGGGCATCACCAATACATTGCTACCACTTATTTAAGCTTGTTAGGAGAATCTGATGCACTTAGTCATTACTTTTTTCATGAATATTCATTTTTACCCTTTTGTAATCCTCATACATTACCTCTTTAAGACAATACCCATTTTGTCTTCTCCATTTTTAGGTAAGTTGCCCTAATTTATCAAGTATAAATACCTACTATACATATAGCTGCACATCATTTGATCATCATTAATACACTTAATATTTTCCTTTGTGAACATTGCTCTTGTTAGCTTATTTACTCTTTCCTCATTCTTCTCCTAATCTTTAAGCAATGTTAGGTGATTAGTAACCTTACCAAACTAACTCATGCATCATATCAAGTTGTGCCGTAATACCTTGGAAGTTCCATTGGTGTATCATATCCTTTAGAGCTATTTGTGGATTTTGCTTGTTATCATTCTATCTGTTCTCTTGCGTGTTTCTGATAAAGGCATATTTTTCATGTTTTAAAGTGTCAATTTAGATAGAATTACTATTAATTTTATAGAAATCATTAAGAAATGGTACTTAATTATTTTCATTTGGACATTACAAGAATTAGAGGATTCAAGAGTGGAATTACGAACAATTTAGAGGAGTTTTACACAAATTAACAAAGTTTGGATAAAAGACATGCAAATTGGAATTAAAGGCAGCTGGCTTATAACTTACAACTTGCACTAGTAGCCTTTGATGCCTATGCCACTAGCTTTTGATGGCTACACCACCAGCATAAATGCCAACCTTGCACTTACACCATTAACCTTCATGAAGAAGAAACTTCATTCAAGCTAACCCTAATTTTTCTTATAAATAGATTATGTTTCACAGTTGAGAGGATTGGGAAGTTTTTTTCTTAGAAACTTTTAGTCACTTTTTCTTTAGACGTAGAGAATCGTAGAAGAATCTTTAGTTAGTTCTTGATGAATTCTTCTAGAGAATCACTTTGATCATTAAGGGGATTTTGCTGTTACTGTGGAGACTAAATTGAAGTTGCAATTAAAGATTATCTTTTCCAATACAGAATTGGTGACATCTATTTCAATTATTCTTATGTAATTCTATGAATTTCTTATGCTTTTAATTATGGATTTCCTTACAATTTCAATTAGCATTTGTGTTTTTGTTTCCAAATCCATGGCTGGTTAATTTTATTTGTGGGAATTGATGAAACTTTAGATAGTTAAGATGATAATTGTATTCATGTTATAGGATTAAGAGATATGGGGATGATTAATGATTGCAATTTTTATGATTTCAATTATAATTATTCAATTAATTATAATTGTTAGAAACCCTAACGATACAAGAGTTACTATAGGGTTTGTTAGAAATTCTTAGTTGATTTGATTAATAAGCAGAGTTAATTGAATTAATTATAAATTATCTAGAGATTAATGTAATGTTTGGTGATTGACTATTCACTAAGACATTAAGGATAATTGATTTAGGATATTAAATAATCATAGTATCGAGAGATATATGATTATAATTCTAGTCCACTATTAATTGGAAGATGCAAAAGCTGACTAATTAATAAGAGGTTTAAATCTTTAAGTTTTAAGGTATAATAATTTCACCTGAATGACCATACAACTATTAATCTATATAACGTGACAATAATTTGATTTGCATAATCTAGGGTGGATTCTATTTTCTTACAATTCTCAATTGATTGCTTAATTTCAGATTTATCATAGTTATTTTCTTTTCAATAGTTTTAGAGTAACTATTAGATTAATTAATTAAATTTTAATTGCCTAAATATTGATAAGAACTAGTTTAGGATTAGTAATTTTTTAGTCATCGAGGAATCAACAACTTTACTTTCTCTATATTACTTGGTTCTGATCAAATATACTTGTTGGAGTATTCGCGATTTATTTATATATATATATATATATATATATAGTTTAAGCGAATCAAGTTTTGGTGCCTTTGCTGGGGACTAGAAATATTTAACCTTTTATTTCTATTGGTAATTTAAGCTCACTTGATGGTATGTGTCATTTTTTCGTTCTCTTTGCAAGTGTTCTATGCACAAGAGTAGGAGTGCTGAAATTCTACCACTAGATTCAGAAATAGAATGTACTTTGCATTAGTTGAGGTAAGAGAACAAAAAAAGAATAGATGAGAAGGTAAGTAATGAGGATAATAATCAAGTACAAGGAGTTTTGTGAGCATTACAAGATTATTGATAACTCTTATTTTAAATACATTTCACATGGTGATTTTATAGTATTTCCCTTACATCTTTGGTATTTTTTTAAAGGAAATTGATACTTAATTGACTAAAATTTTGATTTCAAGGTTTAAACACATTCTTGAATTGAAAACGAGGAAAAGGAATCAAGTTTCACTTAATTTGGAGTTCAAATGAACAAGTTATGAAGTTTTGAAGTTATATAAACAATAGGAGAAAGTAGCAATTTTTGATCAAAAAGTTTTACAGTCTGGGACACAACTGTGTCCCCAAGCTATGTTAATGCAGGAAAATTTTTTGTGCTAAGGTCAATAAGTTACATAACGTTGAGATACAACTGTGTCTCAAGCTGTGTCTGGTGACGAAAAAAGAAACTTCACAATACATTATGAAATGACTTATAAGGGTCTTGCACATAACTTTGGACATTCAAAAAGAGAAGAGACTTGAAGAGAAGGAAAAGAAATAGGTGGAAGCAACACCTAACTTCAAGATTGAAGAGATTTTTCATCAAAAAAAGGGTTTTTTCATGTTTTATTTTTTTATTTTGTTGTAATTCGTTTTTAATTTCATCAAGATAGCTCAAGATTCTTATATTTATGATTGTGAAACCTAGGGTTTCATGTGACTATTAGATTTATTGATAATTTTTAATAAAGTTTCTATCTTTCTTGATTCAATTTTGTGTTTTTATTGTTAATTGATATTTCTATGATATTTCTAGGATATCAATCTATGATATTGTGCATGATGATTGAGAAATCACATGTATAATAAGATCTTGACATAATTGGAGAGAATTACATGTCTACTTAGAGATAAGATACATGATTCTTTCGGAAAGTTATTCTTTTGTGTGGGAATTCATTATACATTAATGTAATTCTAAATTATACTACTAAGTGAAGAGATTCCGGTAAATAATTTAGAATTAAGGTTAATATGCTTGAGAAAGGTGTTAACTTTAATTGTAAATCCCTCCGATCAAGAATAATAGAGATTGAATTAGATACATTTTAAGTGGTTACATGTTAAACACTAGGGGAAACAATTCCTAAATACGTTATTTACCTTCTTGAAGTCGTTCTTAATTTTATTGCTTTCTAAATTGCTTAATCAAGTCTCATAATTAGGTTAGTTTGTTAATTTTAGTATTTTTAATTCATTTAACCCATCACAATTTTCCGGTTAGATAATAGAGCTAAGGTTAATATTAATACTCGAGGTCTTTAAGGGATCGACTTGGACTCACATTCGCTATATTAAAACTAATAAATGCACTTACCTTATATCAAGTTTTTGGCGTCGTTGTTGGGGACTTTGATATTAAGAACACTAGTTGCTTTATTACTTTGACTATTTTTTTTTCTTTCTCTTTTATTTTCATTGTTTATTTTCTTTTTACATTGAGCTACAATTGATTCTATATTTCTTACCCTTGTAGTGCATGACTCGAAGCAACCTAGAAGATTTGGTAGAACTTAATCCTGAAATTGAGAGAATCATCCTTTAAAATTTGAGATTACGACCTAGACAAACTGTGGCTACCATAGAAGACAGGTCAATCATTGAGATCAAAGAAAAGGGTAAAGAGGCCAACACTCAATTCATCAATCAAGAAGATCCACCACACATGGCTAACAACGGTAATGAAGCAAATTGGACTATGTCCGACTATTCAAGGCTTACACTTATAGGAGCTGACTCTATTATCACAAGGCCAATCCTCGCTGCTAATAACTTCCAAATTGCACCTAACATCATACAAATGGTGCAACAATATGTTCAGTTTGATGGTCTCCAAGATGAAGATCCTAATGCTCTCATCTCTAGCTTTCTAGAGATTTGTGATATATTTAAAGTCAATGGAGCTATGAATGATACCATCCGACTGTGGCTATTTCCTTTTTTCCTTAAGGGGTAGAGTAAAGCAGTGGTTGAACTCCCTACCATGAAATTCAATCACAACTTGGAATAAATTGGTAGAGAAATTTTTAATTAAGTATTTCCCACCTGTGAAGACCGCTAAACTTTGAAACGACATTTCTTGTTTTGCCCAATCGGAAGTAGAGACTCTATGTGATACTTGGGAGCTGTTCAAGGACTTACTTAGGAGTTGCCCGCATCATGGCCTCCTATTATGGATGCAAATTCAGACCTTCTATAATGGTCTCAATTTATCTATGAGACAGATGATTGATGCATCCGCAGGAGGTACTTTGAACACAAAGACACCCGAGCATGCACAAAACCTGATTAAAGGAATAGTGATGAACAATTATCAGTAGGAAAGCACTAGAGCTAGGCAAAAGGTTACGGGAATTTATGATGTAGACTTAACCACTACTTTGACAGCTAAGGTGGATCTATTGAGTAAGAAGATTGACGCACTTTCTGTTGGCCTTCAACGAGTACAATCAGATGTAAGTGACTTTGGCATACAGTGTTATGGAGCACAAGAATAACTAGAACAAGTGGATTATGAAGAAAATCTACCCATGCAACAAAATAACCCTCACAGCAACACTTATAATTCCGGGTGGAGGAATTATCCTAATTTCTCATGGGGAAACCAAAACCAAGGCCAATAGAATACTAACTTTAGTCCACCTGGATTTGAAAAACCATTACTACCTCTCCCTTCTCAAGAGAAGAAGTCTAGTTTAGAAGAACTTCATACGAGATATATTCAAGGTAATGATGCTCGACTATCTAACATTGAATCATCGTTGAGAAATCAAGAGGCTTTCAATCGTAATCTTGAGAAGCAAATTGGTCAACTTGCAAAAATGATCTCTAAGAGGCAACAAAGGAGACTCCCAAGGAATACCGAGGTCAATCTTAAGGAACATGTTAATGTTGTGACCTTGAGAAGTGATAGAAAACTACAAGTAAAGAAGAAGGATGGTGGGAAAGTAGTTGAGAAAGAAGTGGAAGTTAACCGTAAGGAAGATGTAAAGCCAGTAAAATAAAAAGAAAGTATGGAATCACCAAAAGGAAGGAATACAAGTCTCCCATCCCTTACCCGCAACACCTTAAGTAAAGTTACATTGATCAAAATAAGGAATTTAGTAAATTGCTTGATGTCTTCAAACAGTTACACATTATTACCTCTTGTTGATGTCATCTTGCAGATGGCAAATATGCGAAATTTCTAAAGGATCTTCTATTAAACAGGAGGATGTTGGAGGAGCTTATAACTGTTACATTGAACGAGGAATGCTTGGCACTTCTCCAGAAAAAGCTAACACAAAAATTAAAAGATCTAGGGAGTTTCACTCTTCCTTATGTGCTTGGCAATTTGTTAGTAGATAATGCTTTGGCAAACTTAGGAGCTAGTATAAATTTGATGCCATATAAATTGTTTAAAAAATTAGGATTGGGAGAACCTAAACTAACATGGATGAGTCTTCAATTAGCTGATAGGTCTATTACATACCCTTGAGGCATCATAGAGGATGTTTTAGTACAAGTAGACAAATTCATCTTTCTCGCGGATTTTGTTATGCTTGATATAGGTGAGGATATTGAGGTGTCAATCATTTTAGGTCGACCAATCCTAGCCGCTACTAAGGCTGTTTTTAATGTTAGTAAGCATAAGTTGATATTACGGGTCAGGGATGATGAAATAGTTTTTAAAACTCTAAAGGCAATGAACAAATTTCTTGACTTAGAGGACACATGTCATAATGTTAGTGCCACTAATGTCGTTATATCTACATGTATGTAGGAAACGCTTGCCAAAGATTCCTCAAGCAATTGCCTGCAAAAGGGAGATGAAAATCTGGTGACCAACCCCAATTGTGTAGAAGTGGTAGGTCAAATAGAAGTTCATGAATCCATTGTGCATAAGAAGGGGGTTGATCCACTCCACAAGCTAAAGGATCTTAAGTTAAAATCTTCCAAAGAGAAGCCACTAATGTTGGAACCAAAACTATCAAGAAATCATTTGGAACATGTCTTTGTGGTGAAAAGTTCAAAACTCCCAATGAGAACCGCATCTAAGCTAAAAGTAGACAAAATGAAGAAATTTAGGCTACATGATTTGATAAGTGGCATGATAAGGAGAGAAATGATAGAAGTCATGCACCAATGAAATGGAATTGGCAAGGTCGATGGCATAAGGGTACATTTACACTTGTATGGAGAGTTCGAAAGCGAGATACAGGAGGAGTCCTATCTTCACCTAAATGAAGAATCATGAATGACAAGACATATCTCATTGAGCTATCGACGTTAACTATAGCACTTCTTAGGAGACAACCCATGTTTAACTTGCTCACAATTTAGTTCTTTAAGTTTATTCCATTTTATTTTTCTTTTATCTACCTTTGCTTTGCTCCTTTTATTTGTTTCAATTTTAGTCATAGGCTTTTCTTTTTAGTTAATTTTTTTTTCTTTAGTTTTCTTTGTCTTGTTTTTCTAGTTTAAGTATTTTTATTTTTTAAGTTTCTTTTATCTTTAAATTCATGAATTTAGGTTAAGAAAAAAAAAAAGAGAATAGAAAGTTACACAGGAATGGGATATGGTTGTATCCCAGCCCGTATTTACCCAGCACCTGCACGATGTATCTACGCATTACACGACGCTTTTAAAACACAAACACGCATGGTCATAAACATGAAATCACTCTTTTCTCCATCTTCTTCTCACATTCTACTTTTCATTAACTACTTTTTCATCAAATCCAACACAGCCCAAGTGACCATGGCAAATCGTGAAAAGTAGATCATTTGGAGGAGGTCCAAATCTGTTACATCATATTCTACTCATGAGGGCACTATTGTCGAGCTATTAGCCACCCTTTCTCCACTAGAGTATCTTATGCTTCGAGGTAGGGAAGTATTAGTTTCTTTTTTCAATACATGTATTTCCTTTTTGCCTGTGATATATTTTTTAATTATTTGATATCTTGCTATTGTGCTTTCTTAGTTGTACATTGAGGACAATGTATGTTATTAAGCATGGGGAAAGGATATATATGAATTTGTTACTATTTAGGAGACCAATTATTCACATTTGACCCAATTAATTTTTAAGTTAACTTACAACAGGAGATTAACAAGTGTTGGAATTTGAAGTGTTGGGCCAAATCAACTATTTCATCTTGATTATTATTGATCTTAGTATACTTTACTAAAATTGATTAGTCAAATCTTTGGAGGGCAAAGTTATGAGTTATTTAGCTCGGGATTATAGAACTTGAGATTAGAACATCACTAGTTGAGAGTTAGTCAGGGTTATTTTTAAATTTACTTTTACGTATACCTTTCTCTTGGAAATTTTTAAAGCTTTATAATTCTTAGCAAACAAGCAAATGAAATTCTTCTTTTGAGAAACCCTTGAAAAATCACAATGATTAGAGGTAAAAAGTAATAACAAGTGTATGAATAGTTAAAAAAAAATTGGTAAGGATTCATCTTGGTCTGTCAAAAGAGTGAGATTGAGTCTTAATGCTAATCTAATGAAAAAAAAATCAGTATGGATCGGCCTTGGTCCGTCAGAAGAAAAAGGTTTTTTCTTGCTATCAATATGAGAAATAAGTTGGTATGGATCGGTCTTGGTTTGTCAGAAGAGTGAGATTCTTTCCCTTTACCAACACAATTGTCCATTAAAGGTAATTGTGCTTAAATAAAGTAAATTTAAAAACCTCCCAACAAAAGCATGAACTAAGGGGATAATCAGAGGATGTAAAATGTGTTTGTTTTAGATTATGGTGCTTGGTGAGATTGAAGAGAGCATCGTATACACTTTAGTCAAATAGACAAAATTTTTATAACTCTTTCCCGGTTAGTGAGATGTTAAATCTAATTTTTAGTTTAAGAATCCTTGGTTAAATGACTTGGGTAAACTTTGACTTCCATAAATTACTAGTGAACTCTAGTATTAAGTATTGTTGGAGCACTCAAATATGGTTAGGTGAAATTATGACATTGTTAAGGATAAAATTAATTGACTTTATTATTGCAAGTTAATTGAAAATGATTTTCTTACTTTTCTTTAGGTTAAGTGTATTTGATTATTGGTTTCCCAAGTAGTGAGAAATTTTGTTTAGCGTTTCTTGTCCCGAAATTTTTGTTTTGATTTATTTGCTTGAGGACAAGCAAATGATCAAGTGTGGGGAAGTTTGATAATACTTATTTTAAATATATTTCACATGGTGATTTTATAGTATATCCCTTACATCTTTGGTTTTTTTTTTTTAAGGAAATTGATGCTTAATTAAGTAAAATTTTGACTTCAAGGTTTAAACGTATTCTTGAATTGAACACGAGGAAAAGGAATCAAGTTTCACTCAATTTGGAGTTCAAATGAACGATTTATGAAGTTTTAAAGTTATATAAACAATAAGAGAAAGTGGTAATTTTTGGTTAAAAGGTTTCACAGCCTGGGACATAATTGTGTCCCCAGCCTGTGTTCATGCAGGAATATTTTTTGTGCTAAGGTCAATAAGTTACACAACTTTGGGACATAACTGTGTCTCAAGCTGTGTCTGGTGACAAAAAAAGAAACTTCACAATACATTATAAAAGGACTTATGAAGGTTTTGCACATAACTTTGGACATTTAAAAAGAGAAGAGACTTGAAGAGAAGGAGAAGAAAAAGGTGGAACTAATACCTAACTTCATGATTGAAGAGATTTTTCATCAACAAAGGGGGTTTTTCATGTTTTATTTTTTTATTTTATTGCAGTTCGTTTTTAATTTCATCATGATAGCTTAAGATTCTTATATTTATGATTGTGGAACCTAGGGTTTCATATGACTATTAGATTTATTGATAATTTTTAATAAAGTTTATATCTTTCTTGATTCAATTTTGTGTTTTTATTATTAATTGATATTTCTAGGATATTTCTAGGATATCAATTTATGATATTGTGCATGATGATTGAAATCACATGTGTAATAAGATCTTGACATAATTGGAGAGAATTACATGTATACTTAGAGATAAGATACATGATTTTTTTAGAAAGTTATTCTTTTGTGTGGGAATTCATTATACATTAATGTAATTCTAAATTATATTACTAAGTGAAAAGATTCCGGTAAATAATTTAGAATTAAGTTTAATATGCTTAAGAAAGGTATTAACTTTAATTGTAAATCCCTCCGGTCAAGAATAATAGAGATTGAATTGGATACATTTTAAGTAGTTACATGTTAAACACTAGGGGAAATAATTTCTAAATACGTTATTTACCTTCTTGAAGTTGTTCTTAATTTTATCGCTTTCTAAATTTCTTAATCAAGTCTCATAATTAGGTTAGTTTGTTAATTTTAGTATTTTTAATTCATCCAACCATCACAATTTTCCGTTTAGATAATAGAGCTAAGGTTAATATTAATACTCGAGGTCTTTAAGGGATCGACTCAAACTCACATTCGTTATATTAAAACTAATAGGTGCACTTGCCTTGTATCAACTATATCGTACTTACGATGATGGGTTTGGCTATGAGGAGGCCTATCATTCAAGCTAACAACTTTGAGTTGAAACCGCCCCTTATTCAGATGGTTCGAATGAATCAGTTTGGAGGATATCCCAATGAAAGTCTCAATGAGTATAATGTAGGATTTCTTCAATACTGCAATAAAGTGAAGATGAATAATGTGATAGACGAAGTTATCAGATTATAGCTTTTTCCCTTTTCATTGAAAGATAAAGTTAGAGCTTAGTTTCATTCATTGCCATAAGAGTCTATCACCATCAAGGTTGATCTTTCATTGAAGTTCTTAAGGAGATTTTTCCCACCAGCTAAGACTGCAAAATTAAGGAAAGACATCACTAAATTTACTAAGTTTAGTAGTGAGTCACTTTATGTAGCATGGAAGAGATTTAAGGAGACGATCATAAAATGCCCACATCATAGATTACCAGACAATCTCCTAATTGAGATCTTCTATCTTTGTCTAGACGAGACATTGAGGTCCTTAGTTGATGCTATAGCTGGAGGTGCTCTGATGGGTAAGACATATACTAAGGCAAGTGCACTAATAGAAGAAATGGCCTCTAGTGCACATAATTGGCAAAATAAGCGAAGCAAGTTAGGAGTGGCAACAATCAATGACAATAGCACTATATCTCAATTAACAGCTCAAATTGCAACTCTCACTACTCAGGGAAGTAAACTCACCTCAATATAGTTTTTAATGCTAACCCTATTGTTTTTTGTAAGTTATGTTTAGGACCACATTCGACTCTTGAGTACTTAACTGAGAATCACTTAGCTCTAACCAATAGAGAATAGGTGAATTTTGTCAACAATTTTCAATATGGCAATTAAGGACCATATTTGAATACATATAATCTTGGGTGGCTTAATCATCCAAATTTTTCATAAAGAAATGAAAACAATGCATTCCAACTACTACCTAGATTCTAGAAGTAAGGTCTTGCTCAGAATGCTCCACCTTAGCAAAATTAGTCTAGAATGGAAGAGCTTATGTTGAGCTATATGCAAAAGACTAACACCTTGCTATAGAATCAACAGGCGACTATTCGAAACTTAGAGAATCAAATAAGTCAGATTTCTCAATAGTTGAGTAACAAACTATTAGGGTCTTTACCCAATAATACTAAAGAGAATCCTAAAGGTGTCAGTGTTATTATGTTGAGGAGTGGAAAAGCATTGGAAACAGTTAACAAAAGAGTTAAAGAAAAGGTGGAGAGTCCAAAGGTAGAAAAAGGGAAGGAGGTGGAAGGGGAACCAACGTAAAAGTCACTAGAAGTGAAACCGTATGTTCCTCCATTCCCCTTTCTAAGAAGATTAAAGCAACAGCAGCTAAATGCTTAATTCACCAAATTTCTAGATGTATTCAAGAAGCTGCAAATCAACATTCCTTTTATAGAAGCACTTTAGCAGATGCCTTTGTATGCCAAATTCATCAAGAATTTGCACACCAAGAAGAGAAAGATTGATTGGAACGAACCGATAATGCTTACAAGGGAGTGCTCCATGATCCTTTAGAAAAATTTATCTACCTTGACTAGAAAACAAAGAGATCGGGGGAGTTTTACTATTCCTTGCATTATAGGAAAATTCCATTTTGATAAGATTCTTATTGATTCAGGTGCAAGTATAAATTTAATACCCTTGTCTATTTTCAGGAAGTTGGGACTTGGAGATTGTAAGGAGACTCATGTCACCTTACAACTTGCTGATAGGAGTATCAAATACCCAAGGGGTATTGTTGAGAATGTCCTGGTGAAGGTAGACAAATTTATCTTCCCAGTCAACTTTATAGTCCTGAAGATGGAAGAAGACAGAGAGGTACCTATGATCTTAGGCAGGCCATTTCTTGCAACAGGTAAGGCATTGATAGACGTGGAATAGGGTAAGCTAACTTTAAGAGTTATAGATGATTAGGTAACATTTAATGTTTATGAAGCCATAAAGCATTTTGATGTTTGCAAATCGTATTACACTATTCACATTTTTATGAGATTACTTGTGAGTCTATAGAAGAGAAAGCAGGATTAGATACCATGGAGTTAGTTCTTAAGAATTTGGATGATTGGAGCGATGACAACGAGGTTGAAGAAGAAGGTAAGGAATAGATGTTAGAAATTAAAGCTGGATATTATGAAGAACTAGGCACCAGTAAGCAGAAGCTAATTCCATCATTGACACAACCTCCAGTACTTGAACTTAAACCTTTACCTGGTCATTTAAAATATGCTTATCTTGGAACAAATGATACTTTACCAATAATTATCTCCTCCTCTTTAACAGGTGACCAAGAGAAACAACTTCTAGGAGTTCTAAGAGAGCATCAAGAAGCCATCGGGTGGACTATTGCTAATATAAAGGGGAATAGTCTCTTAATTTGTACTTACAAGATATTTCTTGAGGCTGAGTGTAAACTCACAATACAACCACAGAGATGACTCAAACTAACTCTCAAGGAGGTAGTGAAGAAAGAGGTACTTACAATAGTGGATGCAGATATTATCTACCTTATCTCAGATAGTAAGTAGGTTAGTCTTGTTTAGGTAATGCTAAATGACTATGGTTAAAAATGAGATTAATGAGTTAATTCTTACTTGCACTGTGACCGGGTGGAGAGTTTGTATAGATTATAGAAAACTGAATGATGCCACCTGTAAAGACCACTTCCCTCTCCCTTTCATAGATCAAATGTTAGAAAAACTTTCAAGGCATGATTATTATCGTTTTTTAGATGGATATTCTGGTTACGATCAAATTTATATCACACCCGAGGACCAGGAGAAAACCACTTTTACATGTCCTTATGGCACTTTTGCCTTCAAGAGAATCCCTTTTGGTCTTTATAATGCACCCGTGACTTTTCAAAGATGCATGATGTCTATATTTTCTAACAGGTTAGAAGATTTCATTGAAATATTTATGGATGACTTCTTTGTCTTTGGGAAGTCATTTGATTCATTTTAGACTAATTTAGGTTGTGTGTGTAAAAGGTGTAAAGAGACTAATCTACTTCTGAATTGGCAAAAATGCCATTTTATGATAAGAGAGGAAATAGTCTTAGGTTACAAGGTATTGAAAAAGGGAATTGAAGTTAATAGAGCTAAAGTGGAGATAATAGATAAGTTTCTACTACTCACTTTAATTAAAGGAGTTAGAAGCTTCCTAGGGCACGATGGCTTTTATAGGAGATTTATCAAGGACTTCTTTAAAATCTATAGACCTCTTTATAATTTACTTGAAAAAGAATCTACCTTTGTTTTTTTATGATAGTTGTTTACAAGCATTCAATCTATTAAAGGAGAAGTTTACTTTGGCACCAGTAATTGTTGCACCAGATTAGGAGCTTCCTTTTGAGATGATGTGTGATGCTAGAAATTATGCTGTAGGAGTAGTACTTGGGCAGAGGAGAGGTAAGTTATTTCATGTTATATACTATGTTAGTAGAATATTAAATGAGGTGCAAAGAAATTATGCCATGACAGAGAAAGAACTTTTAGTAGTTATATTCGCTTGTGACAAGTTTAGGCCTTATCTCATAGGTTCTAAGATCATAGTATACACAGACCATGTTGCTTTGAAATATTTGTTTGCTAAAGCTAATGCTAAACTTAGTTTAATTTGATAAATCTTATTACAGCAAGAATTTGACCTTAAAATTAGAGATAAAAAGGGAACTAAAAACGTAATTACTAATCATTTATCTTGTTTATAATCTAAGTGTTTAAAGCCACCCATTAATGAAAAGTTCCTTAATGAAATTACCATGGTATGTTGATGTAGTTAATTACTTAGTTAGTAAAATCATACCATATGGTTTCTCATTTCAAAAGAAAACGAAGTTTTTACATGATGTGAAATTTTATATCTAGGATGAACCATATCTTTTTAAAATTTGTACTGACTAAGTAATTAGACGTTGTATGCCTGAAACAGAATAGCTTAGCATAATTTAAAATTGTCATTCTAAAGAAGTAAGGGGTTACTTTGGTGTAGAAAGAACTGTAGTTAAAATTTTATCTTATGGATTTTACTAGCCTAGTTTGTTTAGTGATTGTTAGAATTATGTTATGTTTTATGCTCAATGCCAAAGGATCGAGAACGTTTCTAGGAGACATGAATTGCTACAAAAGAGTATTTTGGTAATTAAGCTTTTTGATGTATGGGGAATAGACTTCATGGGTCCTTTCCCTTTATCTTTTTCAAATAAATATATACTTTTAGCAGTAGATTATGTATCGAAATGGGTAGAAGTCATAGCTCTACAAACTAACAATGTTAGACTGGTACTTAAATTTTTGAAAAAGAATATTTTTTCAAGTGTAGGGTACCCATGGCTATTATAAGTGATTGGGGGAGGGGGGTCGCATTTTTACAATAGGCAATTTCAAAAATTGTTAACAAAATGTGGAGTCACTCATAAACTTACCATCTCGTATCATCCACAAACTTGTGGAGAAGTTGAGGTGCCCAATAGGGAAATAAAGCGTATATGAGAAAAGATTGTCAATGCATCTAAGAAAGACTGGTCTCTAAAACTGGATGATGCATTGTGGGCTTATAGGACAGCTTTTAAAACCCCTATAGGAATGTTTTCATACAAAATTATTTATAGTAAATCATGTCACGTACCTGTAGAGCTCAAGCACAAAGCCTATTAGGCCACAAAATACCTTGATTTTGATTTACAAGCTGCAGTTGAAAAGTGATTGCTCTAATTGAACTAATTGGATGAGATCAAAGAAGAAGCTTATGAAAACGCTAAGATCTACAAGGAGAGAGCCAAGTGATGGCATGACAAGAACATTCAACAGCGGGAGCTTATGCCTAGTCAAAAAGTGTTATTATACAACTCTCAATTGAAATTGTTTCCAAGTAAGTTAAAATCTCGATGGTCTAGACCATTTGAAATAACTAATGTTTTTCCTTATGACATAGTTCAGTTAAAAATAAGGAGACAATCGTACTTTCAAGGTAAATGGTCATCTCCTCAAATATTATTTTGAAAGAGAAAACATAGACAGTGACACCACTATGGTGGTAAGTAAAGACCCACAATAAGATTGGAAAAGTCGGGCTACTGACTAAAAACTAAGTGCTTTATAAGAGGCAACCCATGTCTAATTGAACTAATTTTTTTATTATTTCTTATTTTATTTTATTTATTTTAATTTTTTTATTCATTATTAGTTAATTTTTATTTATTTATTAACAAAAATTGTAGGTCGGTCATTGGCACGAAGGTTGCTAGCCTAAGAAAAAAAAGAGAAAAGTGTAAAATTTGAATTCAAGGTTGGCACTCCAAACTGTCGGCCTATCAACCAGCTTACCCATATATGGCGGCAATATACACCGCCGGCATACAAAGTACCGACGTACAGTGCTTTTAAAAGTACATCCATCGGTTTTCTCTCTCTCCTCACTCATTTTTCTTTTCCGAATTCTCTCTCTCTAGATTTCTCTCAAACTCTCTCTCTCTCCCATATACCCATAACCTCATATACTTACTCTCTTCACTTTTTCTATACACATTTTCATTTTTCTTTATAGATCTATGTTTTTTTACATTCACCATGCTACCCAAAAAGATGTAACCAAGAAAGAAACAAAAAAAGACAGCAATCGCTTCATCTTTCAGAAGTTTATGTAGCGATCTACTCTCACAGTAGGATTATGTTAGGGAGAGGAGGAGGAAGCTCCAATGGATAACATTCATGAATCAACAATATTTGGATTAGACTATTTTGCGAGTATCGAATAGATGATAGAATCCAATAGATAGTTCCTGATAAAACATGGTTTCGGTTATTTGAGGTAAAAGAACCCACTTATATAAATGTAACCATTAATTTCTTGTCCACTTTGCATCTGGAGAGAAGTGGGCATATGTCTAATTTTACATTTCAAGTTTATAAAGAAATTCATGCCATTGAATTAAGTCAAATTGGCTATTTTCCGGGTTTATATGAGGAGAGGAAGTCAGTTTACTCGACTCTTGGCCTAGTGATATGTTTATTGAGAGATTTTGGTTCCAGTTGATTCATCCCAAGCGGGACAATTTTGTACCTTCAAGGTTACTCTCTATGACTTTCTTAATAGTAAAGTACAGGCTACTCTACCATATCCTTGCTCATACTCTCAACTATAAGAAGACTAGCCATAGCAAGGTAACTAGTTTTGACATGCTTTATCTATACAGTATGATTTCTGGATATCAAATAGATTTGGGAATAAAGCTAACAAAATTTATCTATAGACAAATGAATGATACCAGGATACAGTTTATCTTTTGTGGTGGGTATATTATTGCATTATTGAAGGGTATGGGGCTTTTTTAAGAGGTGGAAGGGGACGATGATATCCCATGTAAACCTATTTCTACTACACCATTTAAGGATTGGGGATTGGTCAAGATAAATAATAGGCCTTATCCTATTGATGAGGAAGATATTCCTAAAAATCCTCCTCCTATTGCTAGAGCGTCTACTTCATCTCATTCTCTAGATAACAATTATAAGCAATTAAGTGATGAAATTAGAGAAGTCCAAAATGAAATCAAGAAAGAAAGGAAGAAGAATAAGAAGTTTCAAACTACTATCTTCAATATGTTAAAGTTTGTTATCTCCTGTTTTCAGCCAAAAGTTGCAAAGTAGTTCCATTATAAGACTTCCAGTATAGAGAGTAGCAGTACCGATAAAGACTGATAGATATTTGCATGCTTTTTTTATGTTTTTATTTTTTTAATTTTTATTTTTATTTCTTTTCTCTTTCTTTTATTTAGTTGTTTGGTTATTTCTATTTAGTACACATCTATTTGGGTAACTCAAGAATCATTAGCTCTACTATGTACTCTTCGATACACTCTTATGCTATCTTTGCTATTTCATGTTTCTTAGCGTTTGATGAGACAGGTCAAATATGAATTCTATGATAGCAATGATCTTGTGCTTTGAATTTTCATTGTTGCTATAAATTTGAATCTAGAGGAGTATTGATTTTTCATTTCTTATTGTTGCAATTTTTTTTTATTATTTCCTTTTGAATATTGAGTAGAAGACAATGTGGACATTGTCTATCCTACAGTGGGGGGAAGGAATTATAGGAAATGAAAATATCAATTTTGATACAGGTTCTTGAACTTTACTTGTTCTTAAATTTCTTGTTTTGAATCCAAAGATTATACAAAGAAATTATTGATAGCATCTGATTGTGATTTGAATAATTGACTTGCTAAGGTACCTTACTCACCAATGTTACGATTTTTGTACTTAGTTAAAATTAATTAGTCAATTCTTTAGGAACCTAATTTATCCAGTTTTTAGCCTTAGAATTTGAAGTTTAGAATTCGATCGAGTCCTTAAGTGAAAAGAAAACATGTTCACTTTTATGCAAAGTTAGTTAGTATATTGCTTTTTTTTAGTTATTCTAATGGCAATTTAACACTTAATGAAAGAGGTATGTAAAGCTTTGAACTTAGTGATTCCTATAACAGAAGTCTCAAAAATTTTAGTGAGCACTCAAAAAATGATGAAATGAGGACCTTTATTCCAATAACTTAAGAAATTGAGTTAAGAGTATCATAACTTGAATGTTAAAGTGAGGAAGTATTTATAGGAGACCCTTTAAAACCTAGTCACTTGGGTGATGAGCTCAAGATGAGTCGACTCAATGCACTTACTATAACGAGAAGGGCGGAAAGGCAAAAGTTTAGTGTTTGAACTAGAAAAAAAAATGGGTGGGGGGGAATGGAAAATGGAAATTTGAATGCAATTTAAGAAATGAATTAAGGCTTGTAATAAAAAAGAAGAAAATCTAGGGATAAAGCAAATTCCATATGCTTTCATTACTTTGTTAATTTGTTTGTCGGAATAATTAGAGGGATAATGTACTTACTAACAGCTGTGAAGTTTAAATGGGTGTTTTTCCTTCTAATATTAAGTATCTATTTTTGAAATAGAAATCTTAAGGTAAACACTTAGATTAAAATTTGTTTTCTATAAAATAGCTGAATAATTTCATTTGTAGTACTCTAATAACATATTTCTATTTGGTTAGAGCAATAGGCATTATAAATTAGTGAGTCTGAAATTATAAACTATCAAATGTCTTGGATTAACAATTGGAAAATTTGTATTTTCAATGATAGATTTCTTTAGTTCTATTCATTTTGCTTGAGGATAAGCAAAAGTTTAAGTGTGGGAGAGTTGATAAAGGTATATTTCTCATGTTTTAAAGTGCCAATTTAGATAGAATTATTATTGATTTTATAGAAATCATTAAGAAATGGTACTTAAATATTTTCATTTGGACATTGCAGGAATTAGAGGATTCAAGAGTAGAATTACAAACAATTTAGAGGAGTTTTATACAAATTAACAAAGTTTGGATAAAAAACATGCAAATTAGAATCAAAGCAGCCAGCTTATGGCTTACGGCTTACAACTTGCATCGGCAATATTTGATGTCTATGCTGCTGGCTTTTGATGGCTATGTTGCCAGCTTAAACACTAGCCTTGTACTTATATCATCGGCTTTCATGAAAAATAAACTTCATGCGAGCCAACCATATTTTTCTTATAAATATCTTATATTTCACAATGAAGAGGACTTAGGAGGTTTTTTTCTTAGAGACTTTTAGACACTTTTTCTTTAGATGTAGAGAGTCGTAGAATAATCTTTAGTTAGTTCTTGATGAATTCTTCTAGAGAATCACTTTGATCATTGAGGGGATTTTGCTCTTACTGTAGAGACCAAGTTGAAGTTGCAATTAAAGATTATCTTTTCCAATACAGAATTGGTAACATCTATTTCAATTATTCTTATGCAATTCTATGAATTACTTATGCTTTCAATTGTGAATTCTTTGCAATTTCAATTAGTATTTGTGTTTTTATTTCCAAATCCATGGCTGGTTAATTTTATTTGTAGGAATTGATGAAATTCTAGATAATTAAGATGATAATTGTTTTTATGTTATAAGATTAAGAGAAATATGGATAATTCATGATTGTAACTTCTATGATGTCAATTATAATTATTTAATTAATTATAATTGTTACAAACCCTAATGTTACCTGAGTTGATATAGGGTTTGTTAGAAATTCTTAGTCGATTTAATTAATTAATGTGGAAGTAGAGTTAATTGATTTAATTAGAAATTATCTAAACATTAATGCAATATTTAGCGATCGATTATTCACTAAGACATTAAGGATAATTGATTTAGGACATTAAACAATCATAGTATCGATAGATATATGATTGTAATTCTAACCCACTGTTAATTGAAAGATGTAGAAGCTGACTAATTAATAAGGGCTTTAAGTCCTTATGTTTTAAGGTATAATAATTTCACTTGAATGACCATACAGCTATTAATCTATATGACATAATAATAATTTGATTTGCATAATCTAGGGTAAGTTCTGTTTTCCCACAATTCTCAATTAATTGCTTAATTTCATATTTATCATAGTTATTTTCTTTTCGATAGTTTTAAAGTAATTATTATATTAATTAATTAAATTTTGATTGCTTAAATATTGATAAGAACTAATTTAGGATTAATAATTTTTTAGTTCTCAAGGGATCAACAACCTTACTTTCTCTATGTTACTTGATTTTGACCTAATATACTTACTGGAGTATTCGCAATTTATTTTTATATATGTAGTTTAAGTGAATCAGTTTCCCATCACTCACTTTAAGCTTTTGATAAGTTTAAACCCATCCCTATGACTAGCCTTGTCTACTCTTAGCTTCGGTCTACACTACCTTTAGCCAACCTTAGGTTAGTGGACTCGACATACCTATTCTCAATTTTTGAGACAATAGAGCTTCGAGAGAGGTTGACACATTAGGTGAATAGGTTAGGATGGTTGACTCAGACCTTGAATTCCCATCACTAGGGTTGGTTATCTAGCTTGATTTTTTTTTGTTTTTATATTTTTCTTAACTCGATTAGTATTAAACCTTATCTTGTTTAATACTAACCTTCGACTAAGAGTAGATCAATTTAACCTAGCCATTAGTAAATTTAGAGAATCAATTTTAGAAAACTAAAGAAATGAGTTTAAAGGTTAAGTTTTTTAAACCCTTACGGGTATCATAAACTTTTTTAATTTAGATTTAATTTTTTGAAATCACCTTTGAAAATTACCCTATAAAATGAAATTAAATCACTAGTTAACGAATTAGATTAAATTGAATAATTTAAATTAAAATGGAAAAAATAAGTATTTTCGTTTTTTATATCACCCTAGAGGTGCATAAGTACTTATTATTCGAGATCAGATATATGTAATTCTTTCATAAAAATTTTAGTGTGTTGATTTGTTTTAGACTTGAAACGTAGCCGAATGTATGCCTTTAACCATTTCTTTTACTTTGAAAATCTCTAAAGGATCTTAAGTTAGGTTTATTCTTGGAAAATTCTAAAAGTGTCCTAATTTTGAAAAGGGATTGATTTACTTTATTTGAAAAATAAACATTTCTAACTAATAAACTTCTTTTTATTATTTACTTGTTATTGTCATTATTTATTTTTTTGTTTGTTTTTTATTTTATTTTAGGTCAAAGAAAAAAAAATAGAACTTTTCTTCTTTTATTTTTTCTTTTTTAATTACACTTTACAATACATGGGTAAACTAAATAAATAAAAAGATGAAACCAAAAGAAACCGAACCAAGGGAGCTAGGACGTATGGGTCGAGCTTGGAGCAGTCTTTAGGGTCGGTTTGATTTGGACTTAGGGCTCTAATAGGTCATGGATCAGGTTGTAGCTAGAAAGAGGAGCAATAACGGTAGTGGTAGGGTGATTTCGCGCAATACAAGCACTAAAATGATGGGGTAATGGGACTTTTGTAGGGCATTTGTTGGAGTTTGGTAGGGTAGGACGGATGGCCAATAGAGGTGGTTTAGGTAACTGTTGGAATTGGTGATCGACTGTAGTGTTAAGTTATGCACGATGGAGGCATGCTAAAGTTTAAGAAATGGTTGGGTACTAGGTTTTAAGGTATGGTGAGGTATGTAATGGGCTTGGTTTGGGTCGGGTAGTGGTGAAAGTAGTGGTTTAAGTAAGAGGTCATGGTAGTGGTAAGGGTTTCGAATGGTGGAGGGGTTACAAACTATTGTAATAGTTGTAGGTGGCTGCCATAGATAGTTTAAGGACTAGGGATAATTGCCATAGGTAGGAACCAAAGCTTGTCTTATAGAGGGAATCATAGCTAGAGAGAGAAAGAGAGAGCTTAAGAGTAAAAGAAGATTCAAAAGAGAGAGAGCGATTACTTATCCCTAAGAAAGCTTCCTCGATTCCCTTTTTATATTGGGGAGGGTCAAATTAAGCCTAGTAAGTTAAAAAATTTAGAAAATTAACTTGAATAGAATTGAAGAACTTTTGACCCTAAATCAAGTTTTTTCAATTTTCAAGCTTAATTTTTTCCATGCAATCAATCGAATTTAGATAGGAAAATGGTTAGATGCAAAACTAAGCGATGTTTAGCTTATAATTTTGCCATTAATTTAGTGAAATTGCAACAAAAAAGGATTCGAAATCAATGCTGAAGTTAGTTGACCAAAGAGGAACGTGTAGAATTTTTGGGGAAAAAGAAGGAAAAATAGAGGAAAGAATGTTGACGTGACGCTATGTCAACTACATCATCTAACGATATCAAGCCATATGTTTTAACATGACATGTGGTAGCTAACATGGCATAAACAGGTGACGTATTGGGGACACGTATCATGCCACATGCAATGTTACGTTAGCTTGTAGTCCAATCACCGAGTGCTACGTATCCTGATACGTAGCACAATAAATTGCTAACATGTAATGATGTATATTGTAAAAGAGAAAAAACAAAAGGCATTTTTATGTCTTTAACAAGATTTGAATTCTAGATTTTCAAGTCATATGTAATCTTAAGTTAGAGAGTTGAACCATTAAGTCGTTGGTCTGTATCTTATCCTTATGTGCAATTTAATTACACATATGAATAAGGTTTACCTGTACTAAATTTAAATCTAAGTCTAGACCCAATACCAGTCTCCTATTTATAAACTTACTATCAAATCACTAAAACTTATTATTTAAATACTTATTTAAATTTCCTAAATTTTTTACTTTTGTGATTTTTTGTAAGATTTCAATTTTTTTTTTGTATTTTCAAAATTTTATTTTTTTGGGTCATTTTTTTTAAATTAGGACCCTTTTACCCCACTCTAAAAAATTTAAAATAAAAGTAAAAAGAGAGTAAAAATAGGATGTCTATATCAATTACAGTAAGCTTTCTAGTGACTATGATTATATGAACTTTCTAGTTTATTCTTTCCTATAACCTAACCTTTTTTCTACTTTTAAGCTTACAAATAACTCTTGTATTGCATAATCCCCAATTAGGTTATCAACAATAAGTAATGGAAATAGAGATACTAAATTGCTAATGATTCATTAATAGCTTAGATACACATTCACATATATGTAAAACTTGGAGTAACCTACTCTTTATTTTTTAATAACATGGATAGTTAAATAGTTAATAATAGAGTAAAATTTATAAATTAAAATTTTTTATTGGTAGGTGATTATTCAAAGGATAAATTTTAATATTACTTATTATTATTAGTAATTAATTAATTGATATAAATAGCATTCTCTTTAACAATAGAAATGATTGCTAAGCATTAACCTTCACATGAATTATTGCTAATTAATTTTAGAATTAATTAACTTATTGACTAATATACTGTAGAAATGTTTTCCTATCGAACATATTATTAATCATAACTTATATATTCCATAATTAATTAGTAAAATAATAAAAAAAACAATTAATTACTATTAGTTATATTTCAATATTCATCATTGTGTATGGTTAGACTTTACTAGTCATTAGTTATCGTTATTAATTTAAATACTTTGTATACTTAACATAATATTATTAATATTTAGTAAAGGTGGAGGCTTTATTTTAAGAATTTGTTAAAAGATATTTTTCAATAAAATGTAAAAGAGTCATTTTTAGTAGAGTGGGAATAGCTACTCCTATAAGGGTAAGAGGATGGTTATTTCCTCTATAGATGAAATGGATACTCCTAAGTATATCTACTACTTCTAATTAAAGAAAGTAATAGCTAGTCCAAGGAATATATATTGTTGGCAAAAACCTACTCCCCAAACTAAATATACTAGCTTGGGTAAGCTTATATTATGTGGTGGGTTTAAATGTTGAATTCTCATCCATATTGTATTTACTATTATAATATATTTGGTTTAAAAAAAATAAAATAAAATAAAAATAAAATTGCAATTCTTAAAACTAGGATTGCGAAGTAATAGTTATTTCTTATAATATGTTGAAGGTTTTATGAATAGATATTGGTACATGTTCCATAAGAATAAAAAAAAAATATTTCTCATTTTACTGAAATAACAACTTTATGGAATAGCAATTTCGCTAAGGTAATGCCTACCCATTTCACTCCCGGGTGACTCTAGTAAAGTTTGAATTTCCGTCTTCGGATGCTTGCTGAGGCCCATCTCCATATGTGCCCTTGTGCACGAAGTATTGAGGAAAACAAAATGAACCTAGGTACAAAAGTCCAATTCAGATCCGATAAAATAATTAAAAAGCCAATCTCTACAGAATCATGCTAGGGATAAAGAACTTATAACCATACGCTAAATCCTTAGAGAGTAACTAGAGGGTACATCGAGTTGGACGTTGTTAGGGAAAGGGAAAGACAAACTGGTCTGTTTAATCAAATAGAGGAGCGCCCTTACAGTAGTTGTCGGGCATGTGTGCTGGGAGATAAAGATAGTGAAGTCCTGACAAAACAACATGCATTTCCATGAGCTTGTCCCCAATCACATACACGCTTATATGCGATACAGTTGACTAAAATCGTCTCTGTACCAAACTTGGGCTTTTGAAAATTTCTAGGGATGTACCTTCTATATGGGGTTTGGACGACCAAAATTCTCGATTCTAGGTCACAATTTTTATTTGCCGTTGACCCTAAATGGTACAAGGGAAAAAAAAAGGGTGAAGGGAAGCTTCTTTTTTATTACTGTTCTCGATCATCCGGCCATGAAAAGAAATATTGCTGTCTTCGTACATTCTGATGAGTAATTAATCCACTGGCTAGGTAATAGTACTTATGTTTATTAATTTCAGAAAAAAATACACTTGAGTCTGTTAATTTCAGGAAAAAAGAAAAGAAAAAACACTTTTTGCCTTTGGGCCCTTGAAACTCTCAAAATTTATGTTATTACCTTCCCAAAAACCTCCACGGGGTGTATATTATTCTACATAAATGCACTTATGCCGACACTACTCTTAAAATTCTACATGAACAATATATATCGCCTGGTTCATAAAAATTTTTCTGCAAAAGATAATGCAATCCTCAATGGCAATAATTAATTATTTATAAAAATGAGCATTGTATACTTTTTTATATCGAAATATTTTGATATGATATAATAATACGAGCAAAATCTTCACATTGTTTAGAATTAGAACATAGAGATAAGAAAAAAGGAAACAACATGACAAATAATATGAAAGACACTATTATATTATTATGTATAATGTAATGTAAACTAATTTGTTGTGAAGATTGTTTGATATTTTATATTTTGGCTATATTCAGAATTGGATAAGAAATGAAACACATTTTTCTGATCCAACAACATAAATTGCCATCCCAACATTTGTTTATAAGCTGATATAAAGTTTTTATGCTATCTTATTGTAGCGCAAACAGAGAAATAAGCATAAAACTAACATGACAAACACAATCGTATCAAGTACGATTATAAAGTAAATTGATTATTCAATTTTATGTATTTTTAGTTACATTACGAATTCAATATAAACTAAAATATACCTAATCCACAGCATAAATGACCACCACAAACTTTCGTTTGCTAGGTGATGTAAGTATTAGTGCTGTCTTACAGCATCCCGTTTAAAAATAGGATGCTGAGTTTGCTTCTTGGGAGTTACAACTATTGTTGGACATCTCTATATTTGCTTTAACCTCAACTTCTATGCCCATTTTATCGATCTCGATGGCTTCAAACTTGGAGCAATCACACACATCCTCCAAGCGGATCTCTTGGACTTTCGTTATGTTTTGCCTCGAACACTCGTGTATACACACACATCAAGGTGCATTTCATGAACGACAACATAGAGGAGCTTGGGAAATGTAATGGCAGAGCTTCATAAAAGTGATCTAGGACAATTTTCACGAGAAATAAATATACTAAGACAACTATATTTTCGTAATATTAACCTTTTCCCGAGAATACCCTCGGAGATTCAAGGTAAAATATCTTTAATGATGGAAAATGAGGAAAAAAATGCGTCTGAACTTGAAATCTTAAGAAAGGAAATTTTCACTTCTTTTTTATTCCTTTTGGAGTTTCCAACATAGATTAACACGGCATAATGGTTAGCCACCTATAAGCCGTAATTTTATTAGGATATGTTTATAAAAGGTGCTTAGCACGTATTCTTATACCAAGCATTTTATGTACACTAATAAATATAGGTATTTATAAGTATTTGGGTACTTAATTAAGTACCCTTTCTCACCTTTTTTTTATTTTCCCTGTCAAATTGTCAAGCTTTTTGGATATTTGGCCGTTGCAAAAGCAATGGCCCTTCGACCCTTCCTCTATTTTTATTTTTCTAATTTTTTCTATAGTGATAAAAAAAATTATTATTATAATATATAAAAATAATAGAATAATACTTTAAGCTTTAAAAATATTTAAAATATATTTAGTTATTACATGAAAAGTAGTAAAAATATGAAAATCCATAAAAGATTTAGAAAATTAGCAAGTAATTTTGGTTAAACATCCTTTTATAAAGTGAAGAGATATTTAGGATGCTGATATGATATCTAAACATCTCATTTAATTATTTATTAACATATTCTTATATCTATTCTAGCCGAGTGGTTATTTCATTCCTCCTCAATCCACATAGTATATCTATTATTATATTCATTTATATTTTAAGCACATAATAACTATTGCATGTTAATTAATAACTCTAATTACTAAAAGTATAGGATAGAGATCCATGTCCATACGTTCCAAAATTGCCTCTGGGATGACATAACCACACCAACAACTACTGCCCCTGTTGCCACCACCATGTGAAGCACCAATCCCACCACATATTAACATAAGTGTTAATGAACATAAATATTTTTAGCTGAAGTACTAATATTACGTAAAAATATATAAAACAATATCATAACAGTTGTAAGTAACTATTGAAGATATAATAAATAAAAATAAGATATTTTTTGATATTTAAATAATTTTACATATATTAATAAATATGAATATTCTTATGCTAAATCGCTATGCAAGTCGATAAATATAAATACTATACACTAAAATAAAATATTAATAAATTTAATTTAATTGTATTTTTAATATTATAATGTATATGTTATTATAAAAAAATTTACTTAAATGTTAAATATATATATATAAAAGTATGTTTAGTATATATATTATAATATAACAGAATAATAATATATAGAATACAACATATTTTATTAGTTTACAAATTTATAATTACTATATATATAATTCATGATAAAGTTTAGGACTTTATTACTATATTGCATCTTTGAAACTATAATAACATTCAATAAATATTGTTAAAAATATAATAATATGATAACTTAATTATATAATATTTAGTACTATAAATGCATAACATGTTATACTAATAAAAAGTTAATAATAATTATGCATGTAATATACTACATATGCACTAATTTAATTATAGACATAAAAAATTTGAGATTATATTATAAATCATCTACAAAAACTTTGATGCCCTACTTTCTAGGTGTCCTTTTAACATGCTCGTCATTCTATATTACTTAAATTTGGTACTTGAACGAAGGAGCACTGTGTTACCCTTGAGGAAAGGATAAGGCTTACTTAAAATTATAACAAAAACTTGGTTTTCTTGACCATAATCAATTCATAACTCATAGAAACACCATTAGCACCTCAACACATGATAATAATTAACTAAGCTTTACAACTTTAGAATAACATTTTAAATACTTTCATTAACACCAATCTAAGGTAAATCTATTCTCTCTTATTTTGCCATTATAATTCTCTTATCAACTAATGGGAAAGTCTATCTATTCTTATGTGTAAATCACAAGGAGGAAGTTTGGTAAAAGTGAAAAGAGATAAATCATTAGAGAATGGTAAGACTTTGGAATCCTTATGTTAATTAAGATTGAGGCTATTAATATTTTTCTAATGAAAAAAGATTCATTAGATATGACATATAATGAATATTACCTATTAACTCTTTTCTCTTTCTAATGGGGTTTATATATCATAGAATGAGATATTTTAAAATGAGTATACTAAAAAGAAACCTGCAACATTATCCAATTTCCTTCCTCTTAACTCTAAGGTAAGGGTTTGTTTGTTGAATTCATTTTAGATCCATCTATTACATCACCTTTAGGCTCGAATCACAAATTTAGGATTATAAAATAACTTAGAGTTTTCTTTTAAATAATCACAAAAATTCATTCAATATAATGAATGAAGTTTTACATAAGAGATTATCTAATATGAAATTTGAGATACAACAAGCAATAAAAAATGTTAATCGGGAAATTATTGCACAAAATTGTCAAATGAAAAACTTAATGAGGATCTAAGGTTGAAATTACAAGAGTTAAAGAAAAAACTTTAAAAAAAGGGGGGTTTGCTAGTGCAGAATTTACCTCGAACATACCTAAGTCACTAAGTCAGTTAATCATCGTACCCTACCCTCACCTCCCAATCTGATTGATTGCATCTATTGCCTCTAAATGGTTCATTACTAGGGTCGTTGCACAACCTCAATTGATTATTTACACACACATGTGGTTAGGTAAGTGCCAAAAGAGGTTGAGATATTTGATTTTGATATTTAAACAAGTAATTAGATGTTTTATCGATTAATAGAATAGAATTACGATCCTTACAATATAAGATTTGTTCTTGATATGCTATATAATTTAGTAATATAATGGAGTATAAAAATGATTTTAGTGAAATTTAGGAATGTGAGTTAGTTTTGTTTGTTGTTTATGCATTTGGGTTTAGAATACTAAATACAATATTTTGTAGAATAAGACTGTTACGATCTAGTAATAATGTTATATGATAAATGTTTGTTATGAGATCTGGAACTTTTCATAAGTTATATAATTTCTTAGAATCTTGAGGTATAAATCTTTATTTAATCGATATGAGTTCTTAGAACCTTGCGTTCAATGCTATCAACTCTTGAAATCTTCTGATTTAGTGATATATGGTCATGGAGTCTTTTAATTCAATAATATAACGTCTTGGAGTCTTTAGCTTTAATGATATGATGTAATGGAATCTTCGGA
This sequence comes from Lumnitzera racemosa, assembly GCA_024138005.1. NCBI lineage: Eukaryota > Viridiplantae > Streptophyta > Magnoliopsida > Myrtales > Combretaceae > Lumnitzera > Lumnitzera racemosa. Next base: position 70,907,168 of record JAMXBC010000007.1, on the reverse strand, counting down.
TTAACATATGTGGTCTTGGTATCCGCATATTTAATTTGGTAATGAATTTAGCCTTTAAAAGTAAAATAAAATAATTTTACAGATCAAGGTTTTATATGAAAAGTTGAAACTTTTATGTGCGATTGCTATCTGTTCATTGGTACGATCAATGCATCAGTAGATCCCTTTAGAAATTCTAAGAATTTTTGGATTTTTTTCCTTATTATTTTTATTTACTGTTTTTTAAAGTTAATTTTTAAGTGTTCTACCTCTTTTGGTTATGATGTTTACACATTACCGAACTATTTTGCTCCGGTATATAGTTAGATAAACAGGTTAAATGGACGGACCAGCTGATTCTATGACGGGCCGGAATTAATTGACCCAACTTGTTTTTCTTGTCTAATAAACTAGTCGAGATATTTTCAGAACAAGCCGACAATGAAAGATGACCAATCGGCTGATATATAATCGGTAGTTAAATATTTATTTTTCATATCAATAACTCTAAATTTATTTTTCTAATGGCGACAGGAAGAGTTGTGATTTAGTGAGTTAATTGAATTTGATTCGTTTAGACATATTTATGGATTTTGAAAAAAAAATTATATAATTATAAATTATATAAAAAATTTTATAAAAATACTGTTACTATATAATACGAGGTTAATATTTTACTATTATCACATTTTGAAGTTATAACATTAATACAAATAATTATGTCTCATTTTCAAGAGACGATATAACAACGGTATTTTAATAATATTTTTTATTTAATTTATATTTTTATAATATTTATTAATTTTTATGATAAACATACAAAATTTTCAAGTTCAATAAATTAAATAATTTGATGTACAGTTAGTGAGCAATCTGATTCATAAACTAAATAAGCCAATTTGCTGTACATAATGAATTAAAATAAATGGATATAGAGTTGGCTATCAAGCCAACTCGTTTTAGTTGCTTTATTTCTAAAGATATCTTGAAGCATAGACATTTTCTCTCTTCTAAGGAAGCTTATTTATCTAGGTAGTTTTACCATTTTCAAATATTTTTTCCTACCAAGAAATTTAAAAACGCTACAATCTGCTAAAACCTATTAGAGTCTCGTGCTCATTTATCAAAACGCTACAAAGTTTATTCAATAAGGAAACATACAAATTCCAAAATACTTGCAATATATTTTACAAGAAAAATGTGTATGTCAAAAGGTAAAAGGCGTGATATTTTAAGCCATTGCGAATACTCTAAAGCATTATTAGCATTTTTCGTACATAACATATTAAATAGTCGCTTTGGAATGGCACAGCACGATATTGAAGCCAATGGCAAGTTCCCCGACAACGACTCAACAACTCTCAGTTTAGATTTGTGTTGGCTTCACCAAAATTCTGTGCACTCATAGTCGTATAGGTACTAGCTATTGTATATTACATTAAAAATTGGTAAAAGGAAAAGGCAAACACACAACAAAAGGCAAAAAGTAAGCCTGTTACATTGTTGACAAAGGCTTGCAATAATTAAGGGTTAAATTAAAGGAGGACGGAGCTAAAAAACAAAGTGATTGCCAGCTAACCTGAGCAAGGCACCACACCTCCAACCGGACAGCATCGAATATGTAGTGTTGTATACATTATGTACTGTTGCGTTGTAATATATAACATAGTTTAATCAACAAAGGGCTGGCTTTAGATATAATTAACCGATAACTATTAAGTTCCGGCGATGATAAACAATTTATGTGGGGGAAATACGTACGAGTCCATCGGTGGGACCGTCAAATTGATTATATGCCCATTAAGACGTTGGAGGAATCAATGTCATGAGAATTTTAATGGTTAGATCATAACTTGAATGGTCCTACTAGAATTGAAAATCCTTATTTTTTGACGGTGTCTCATATTTGCATTTAAGCAAATTCGTATCAGTGCCATCCCATCATTAAGTATTATTTCATATGAATTGGTGGAGGTGATATTGATTTATAAAACCATACTAATAAATGTCTTGTTAATATAAGGTTACAATTTTTAGGTTAAGTAGTAAAAATTGGCTCATTGTTAACTCGATTATTCGTTACTTTTTGTACCGGACCTTATAAATAGTATCAAAATCAGCCTCTTACCAATAGGAGGAAGGTAGAGAAAATCAACGAGGTAATAACTCTTGATATACTTTTAAGATGATCTATAAATAGTAAGTGACTTAAATTTTACATCGTAAAAGGGGAAGATTTGGGCTAATTACAAGGTTTGGCAATAAGGATTTCATGTATTTAGAGAGAAAGATTGTGATATGAATAAGTGTCTTACATGAATTATAAGAGACTATAATACTACTTTCTAAGGTTATAATAGTAGTTAACTTTTCAACATATGGTTGCAAATTTTGAGCTAAGTGATTGAAATCGACCCATTAATATTTATTGCTTAAAGGTATTATAGTGTCTTGAGAATTTTAATTCATAAATCAATCCGTTTATTAATCATATATGAAAACATAAATCCATAACCTAATTTACTTAATAAATGTGTTCTATGTAGAGTTGAACCCATTTATCAATTAAAAAGTTGTAATAAAATTTATAAAATAGATATAATTCACAAGGAAAATGGCGATTATAACATTAACTTTTTACAAATAAAAATAACATAATATTAACACTTGTACATGAAACTACAATCCAACAAAAGTTTAACAAAGTAAAGTCCGACCAAATATGGCAAATCCAAACATTGATTAGCTATATTATATCTTGATATTAAGTTGAACCATGTTTGAATGGTATATTACCATTAGTGGTAATTTCCCTAGAGAGATAATAAAAAAACTTATATATAAAAGAATGGTATTAATAAAGAATAAATGATATTGAAATATTTATAAAAAGAATTTAGTTTACTACATTTTTAATAAAACCAATCCTTTATTCATAAAAGAATTTCCAATGTTTCTAACATCAATGAGTATATGTGTTGATTAAGAATTTGAAAGCATATTGAATGTTGATTCTAAAAACAATTTGTACATAAAAGAATTATATTAATAAAAATAAATGATATCGAAATATTTATAAAAATAATTTAGTTTACTATATTTTTAGTAAAACTAATCCTTTTGACAGAAAATAATTTCTACAGTTTTGGACTTCAATGAGCAACTGTGTTGATCAAGAATTTGAATGCATACTAAATGCAAATTCTAAACCTATTGTAGATATCCATTTGCTTAACATATCATATACCATTTTTGTTACTTGAAGATATTGAGAGTGATTTATATTCCAATGGCTTAAAATACCTTATTCAACTACCATATGTCGCTCATATAAATATAGCTCTAATTCAAATGTATTGTCACTTCTAACGTTTGCATGTTTTTAAAGGGATAGAAATTCCTAGATTGGTAAAGATTATTAGCATCATAACTAATGAAATAAATTTTAATCTAGAATAGGTATTTTTAAAATGTAAAATTGCTTAAATCCTGTATATCCATTCACAATTATGGAAACTTGAGTTCTTGACACTACTACCAATATTTAGATTTACATATATGCCATCCTTCTTCACATATTTATGAAAAAGAAGAAAATAGTGTTTTTTTAACTTTCAAAATATTGGTAATTTTTAAATTAATGGGTTCATGGATCGAACCCAAACATCTTTACAAGACTTGTATTATAAATAGGTTCATGAATAGGTTTACAAGTTAAACCCGAACCTGGACATAAATTTTGCCATGTTTATATGGGCTCGACCCATTTGTGATTCATGTTGACCTTTTTTTGCATATAAACTTGTTTATAAACATATTTAGTCATGTTTGGATTCATAGACTGTATCCTAAATTGCCTACTCTAAGTCTAGTTGGCAAAATTATTGAAAATACCTAAAAGTTAAAATTTTATCAATTAACTTATTCAATTTAAGTAAGGAAAGTGGCAGCATTGTATTGTCTCAAGTTTCGTATATTTTAACGATAACCTTTTGTATATGAGTGAACCTACCAACTATTGATGGAATTAGACTTGGTTTTCCCTCTCAATCTAGTAGGCTTTTAATTTTAATTAAGAAAAAAAGGGAAAAATGTTTTTTTCTTTCTTTGGTTTAGTTTAATACTAGTTTTTAAGGGGTTTGGGGGAGGTGAAAAAAGGTAAATGAAGATCATAGCCAAAAATAAGGGATTCACGAGGCGTAAGCGATAGCAAAGACTAGTAGGCAGGTATTTATTACTTTTCTTATAAAATTTTATCTTGCCTCTCTTATTTGGAAGTTAGGTTCCATTTCCACTATAAGCACAGCCTAAAAGAAAAATTCTGTTAATGAAAAGCATAACATTATAGTTGTGATTGCAAGGAATCCTTGATGCAATTGATACGTTAGCTAGAGTGAAAAGTCAAAGAAATTGAAATGCAATAGTTTGATAATATCTTATCTTTGAAGCAATAGGTGCTTGAATGTAGGATACTTCAATCTTTAATCTAAAGTTATTTGAGAAAAGAGAATTATGTGATATTTGTAATGTTTTGATCAATAACTACCATATGTATTGCTTTAGATTCTTAACTGGTAGAGTTTGACGGTTGGTAAACTCCTTAAGCCTAATGGGCCAAGCTCATATGCCTCTTGATTACCTAGGCCAACATGCAAAACAGATAACGGTTAGGAAAGTAGTTAAGGGATTGCTTACAAGGGTACTCTGATGCTTAAATCAGTAAAGCCCATTGCTCAAGAGAGAAATGAAAGCAATAAATGAGTAAAAGTCTCTAGGCCCTATGTTTCGTAGGGCTTTAAGTTAGTAGCAATAGGAATGGTTGCCCTTAGGCTACGTACCCACCTTTTCCTCATAAATATTTAGTGCTGTTATATAATCAAGGTCATGTGTATCTTAGGTTCTTCCTAAGGCAAGCCACCAAGGGTCATATTGCTTTTGTTGCAATAAGTGATGTGTAGCTAATTCTCGTGAAGTTTCCATAAGTTCTAAGATTGCTTGAATGGGGTCACCAAAAGTTTGTCAAAGGTTGACTAAGGTTAACCTAGCTAGTAAGAAAGAGAGAGTTAGGTGCTTTCATTTTACTTAAGTCTAAGGATGGTTAACCTAAGACCTATGAAAGTTATCTATCGATAGTTGGCATTTGGCTATGGACTCAATACTATTGGTGTGGAGCCCCTTTAACATTGTGATGGTAAGGAGTGATCAGACCTAAGCCTAAGAAAATTAACCCGCTTCCAATAGCTTCCTTCAATAATATGATCATTCTAATGATCAATGAACAAGATGAGTAAGGCTTTCCACAATTAATTGACCTTTGTAAAATATTTGTAAATGACTAGATATATTTAGAAGAACTAGACAAGTATAAGAACCTACTAAAAAATGTTAACATTGGATAAGTAAGTCTTAATGAACCTTATTTTAACCTCGTATGTATAGCTGTATATAACCTCGACCACTTATATCTTCTCATTAACAACTAACCAAGGAAGATTTGCATGCAAGGTATTCACCCTAGATTTAAGATTAACAAAAATTTATACCAAGTAGTTTTAAAATTTACAATGAAACTCTCAAAAATTTAAATAAAGTATTAAATGACATTTAGTTTCAAAAGTAAGAAATTGTATAAGATTTTGCACATAAACCTATGTTTTTATGGTTAAATTTTAATCATCTCAAATAGCTTTGATCTAGGATATAACTAATACCAAAATATAAGAGCATACTTCAAATTAATTATAAAACCCTAAAATTAAGAACATAACTAAAATTTCACATGAAGCATTAGTTAACTATATAGGATTTCACACATAAACCTACATTTATATGGTTAAACTTTAATTATCATAAATGTCTCTTAACTAAGACATAATTAATATTGAAAAACTAGAATATTTGAAATTGATTATAGAACTCTAAAATTATGAAAATATGTAAAATTGCACATAAGGAGTCACATAAGTCCAGATCAAAATGGCTTAGTTTCCCTTAATTAAGTCAACCCCAAAAAAACATACATATGCATCTAACTACCACATAACTAAATTTCTCATTTGCTTGATTCACTATACTCAAATTTCAATAAAAATGATCAAATAATTTTTCTAATACTAATGAGCACTTTTCTTCTTCCTTGATTCTAATGTAACGTAAGATTGTCGGGGAGTGAAAAATATTTTCTTCAAAAATGAATTAGTTAACAATCAAGATGACCACCTAAATACACCAAATTTTACAAGTATAACTAATAGTTAATTTTATAATTGTGGGCACAACTTTGTATTTTGACCATTGAATTTGCATAATTTTATAAATCCCCAATGTTTGTTGAAAATTTAACTACATATATTATGTTTCTATAAATCAACTAACTTAAACTTGTTACTTTGACTCCAAAATTTTTATATAGCTCATTTCCATCTTAGTATATGATTACCAAGATATATTTTGAAAAACTAATTTTTGGATTTATGCTATGTAAATGGTAGAAATTTGGAAAAAAATTGTATTCATGTAAAATTAAAGTAAATTTCATGTTCAAGATCTTAGGACAATTATGATAATTTACCATCTTGGAAAATTTTATCTTTGTCTTATTTTTTTTGGATTTTTTCATAATATTTAGGGTAAAAATGCAAATTCTAAAATTATAGACTAAAATGCTAAAATCGTTAAGCTTAGTAGATTTTATGTTTTTATTTTTGTATGGATTTAAAAATCTTTCTAATTAATTATGAACGACGTTAGGTAATCTTTTCATAAGAAGCCAAAAATATAAGGGCAATTTAGTTATTTTCTAGATTTTGTATGTATATTTCAAACTTGTATTTGGTTTTAATGTAGTTTTAGGAGTATAACACCATTAGCTTCGTGATTTTAAATTGCTAACGTAATATGTACATTGATTTTCGAGGTTAGGGGCGTTTATCTCTTTTGACATATAACTAAAGCTTTATTTTTAACTTACAAGCAAAATGCTTGTTTTATTACAAGTCAAATGACATATTTTACGTAATTTTTTTATACTTCATTGGCATTGTAACAAGCACGAAACTTGGTTCTTTATGCAACGTTTAAACAAATCACTTATTAAATAAGTTACTAACTTCTCATAACTTACAATAAAAATAGCACTTAAAATATTGATACATATTAAAAGAGTAATTTCTTATATATATATATATGATTATGTAATTGTGAACTTAAAACAACGATACATATTAAAATAGTAATTTCTCTTATGTATATGACTATGCAGTTGTGTACACACAGGTTTATGTATATATTTTGATAATATTTATTTATATATGTTGTGCTATATAATATGTAGGTATTGTAGTATTATAAGCAATATGCATATGAAGAGATAAACATAATCAATAAGTATACACATAATATGATGATATATATAGTTAATATATTAATATTTTAATAAATTAAGTTACAATAATATGTTCAATATTATTAACTGTATAAAAGTTAAACATAAAAATTATGTAAATATTATAATAATGACCTAAGGTGATAGATTAATGATTCAAATATCCTTAAATTTTTATGACTTAAATCTTGAGTAGTAGGCTTAAGAACCTCAATAAGATGGACAACTAAGTTAAACTAAATTTAATCTAGAAAATAATTACATCCTAGCACATATAACATCTTAAAGGAGAATACAACACATTGGCATTTAACTATCAACAAAATGAAAGAATAAGTAAGAGAGGCAAAATAAGTTGGTTTATTAAGTGCAGATGCACATTGTGATAATATAATTATTGAAATCTTGAAAATGACTATAATATTGCTCATTAATCATACTTTATTAACAAATAGTTGGGCTAAAATCTCAAATGAGACATACATAATATGAACTTAGTCATTAGGTGTGTTATCACTTAACTTAACTGAGATAAGACCTATAAATAGCTGCCTTCTCTTGTCAATAAGCCTAAGTAATAAGGGAAAAGTTCTTGGTCTAATTGAAGCATAACTTGGATAGGCCCTTTTGTAAAGTGAATATGGACCCATTACATTACTTAGTTTGGTATAGAAGGTGTATATTTGACATCTCCTTTGAAACTACACTAAAAAGGGTTAATTACTTAGTCTCACATTGGATCTAGAAATAATGTACAAATGGCATAAGATTTAATATACTGTATTTTAAATTGTGTATCAGCCTTATTTTGTCATGCCCCTAATTAGATCCTAATGGTAGCATCCTTGAAGCTATTGTTCAACATGTGCACCTGCTACCAAACAATCATCTCATGGTTAAAGTGCACGAGATTCTATTTATGATACCTATATAACTATTTTTGATTAAATATAGCACTTGCATATTTATGTATTAGGTAACATATTTAAGTCGTAGTATTTAAAGAAGATATACATATGTATGTGTTCATATTAAATCATATTGGCCATACAAGATCATAGAGTCAATATCTCCTATGAAATAATGGGATTGGGAACCTTTGAAAACTTGAATGTATAATGGACTTAATGAATTGAGATTCAAAACTACACCTTTACTACCATCTCAATCTATACTACAAAATCTTATTACTCACTTTGATTTATAACAACTATTGGACGTTGTTACAATGATTACTCTTTTCATAAAGGACACTTGAAAGAAAAGAAGAAGAGAAATCAACAATTGGAATCCTAACTTGTCCTACTTTCATGTAACTTGGAAGAGAAATATGAATGAGTGAATAAACCATTGCTTAGTGAGTCCATTCTTTACACTATTGTTCAAGCAAGTTATTAACCATTAATTAACAAATAAGTAACTTTATCTTCATATGTAATGAATATGCATGTGTGAATGCAAGTAATATATCTAAGGGGGCCAAAACCATGGAAGGTATAAATTTACATCATTAACACTTTGATTGTTCAATCGTCTTAACCAAATGGTGGCACCCTTACCTTAACATGAGGGTAGCCTATGGATAAAAGTCTTGTAAATGCACTCGGTGCTTAATCATTATTGAGAAAAATAGCTCAATAATGCTGCTTAAGGGCTACTCAACTATTGACATCAATAACATCAACTCGATGCTTACCTTCGCATAGGGACACCTCCATTAACCTACCACTTGACAATGGCATAAGGGTAACCTAAGTAGGCCTCAACTTAAGATATCTACCAATATCCATAAATTTATATATTTATTGGGTCACAGACATGCCATAAATATAACCTACTCTTTAATTCTGGAATTTGAAGTTTCAAGTAATTTAGGTATCCACATGGATGATTATACACAAATCAATAAGCCATTCAATAAACAATTAATAATAATTAATAAGTAGCATAGAACATCAAGAAGAGATAGTAGACCATGAGAACTTATTCACCTAGGCATCTTGTAAAGTAAGAACTAACCTTCTTATGTAGGGACCGATGAGAGTGACAATCCTTCTAGTAGGAATTAATAGGAGTAGGAAGATTGCCTATGATATGATACATAAAGTCAATGACTGTGAGAATTGAAGCGATGTTGTCTATGCTATATGAAGCTTCCTTATTCTATATGAAATTTGTTCGGCTTTGGACTCTTAATTTATTTCTAATAGGTGTTAAGTTCCTCTTAATGGCTTTCTTACACTATGATCGGGTGGGTTGGCTTATAGAAGTCTTCCTTCTTTTTTTTTTTAATTCACATTTATTTTACGAGTGCCAAGAAGATTTCTTAAGGTTTAGTTATCTTTAGCTCTAAATTTTCAAGATTTAATCCTTATTTTTATTTCAAATGATTGGATTATCATTTAAAAACTCAAGGTCTAGGTCATGTGACCTTCATTTTATATCATACTAAGAGGGATGATTTTCACTAAAGTGTCATGATTCTTACTTTGCATACTAATATTTATCTTTTTACTTATAATTCCATTGGTATATTACACCTACATAAATTTTTCTTATGTTTTAGTTCAAGGGTCCACTTAAGTGTTATCTTCTATTTAAATGTCTTTTTACATAGGGTACATGTACAAAATATATAAAACTTACATGTGAAATAGGATGGCTTTTAGCTTAAAGGAAGTTTAAATTTTCATATAGAATTTAGTTTCATTGATCTGAATTGAATCAACCATATTTAGATCAATTTATGTTGGGATCAACCATAGGCTTTATATGTCTATTTTCAATTCCTAATATTTAATTTTAGGTTAATGCAGTTCTAAGTGTGGGAATACACAAATCAATCTTTGTGTGCACTAGATCAAACTTTGAGTCATTTCCATTTTCGAAACCTTTTCCATTAAATCTTATAAAAGGGGGTTCATTTAAAATTTTGGCAAGATAAATTACAAACAAAATTTTAGGTTTTGTTTATATGAGTAGACAAAAGAGTAGTAAGGTTCCAAAGATAAGGGTTGTGCCCTTTATACTCTTACTTCTTTATGGGAGCTTAAATAGCTTGTGTTCGAATCAAATATGAGGTCTTACCCCTATGATTTAACCAAATAGGTCCGAATTCATTGCTTACCAAATGGAAACAAAAGTTAGGGTCTTAAGGGACATTGAGATTTAGTTTCACCAAATTTTGATGTTAGATGTGAGAATGTTGTTAGTATAGGAGCATCATAGTTTATTGACTAGTTTGAGGCCTTATTAGCCAAGTTATAAGATGAGAATTTACAAAAATAAACTTTGAAGTGCTAGAAAAAAATTGATGGTGGCTCCTTATGGCTTAGCTAATTCTAAGTTTCTTAAATCCTTTTGTTATTACTAAGGGCTGCCTAATCTACTTGCTAAGGTCTAATTACCCCTTTATAACATTATGATTCATAATTCTAAGTATAAAACAATTCCATATAATCAACAATTAGATTCAAATCTCTTAAAGTTTTAGCTCCAACCCTTTGTATGTATGGCTTGTTTTGGCTATAAATTGATTGTTTATAATTGAAATCATGCAAATAAGTAGTCGTACGAAACTCTCTAAGTCTAATTTCAATAATTATGACCCATTTATTGTTTAGAATTCATTTAGAGCACTAAAACTTTTCATTAACCTAGGGATGCCACAATTTTCACTTCAAATTAGGCATAGTTTATTTACCTATTTCCTTTTAGTCTTATGTTGGAAACCTACATATTATTCATGCAACATTTAACCTAAACATTTATAAACATTCCATATCAACTTGTTACCATTACATAGATGTGCTCAATATCATACAATACAAACTTAGGTATACATATCCTTACTTATGTATGGTAAATAGTTGATATATAGTCACAATAAGGTCTTAGGATTTTTCCAAGCTAAATCTAACTTATAATTACTTTAGAATCTTACTAATCTACTTGAATTAAAATGGGGGTTAGATTTGGATAGCCTTCTAATTCTAATTCTATAGGCATTTCTTTTACAAGTAGTTGACTATAGAGTGAAACTGTGATGTATGAAGTATTCTTTATGTTATTATATTCCCTCCTAAGCTGTTATTGAACCCTAAGTTATATTTGAGTAATCTTTTACTCTTCCTAATCATCATTATAAGACTGAGTTTAATTCAATTAAAATGATAGTCAACTTAAGTTTTTAAAGAAAAATCCCTCAAACTTTGTATAAACTTATTCTACATGTTTGAGATTCAAGAGCATAGAGATGATTAAATATCAATCAAGTATCCATAATTAAGAATAATCAACAACATGAAAGCTTCATTGACTCACTATATCTAAGAAACACACATGAAAAGTAGATAATCTATAATCCTTTCTTACCATACTCTTTCATTAACTAAGAACTCATTACTATGATGTAAAGATAACAAATATCACTAGAATCTTCAAAGAAATTGCTATAAATGGAAGGAATTTTATGTCTCTTACCTTTAATCCACTAAGATGACATAACAAAAGAAGGAAACTAGATTTCCATGAGTTTTCAATAAGAAAATGACTAAGCACTAAGATTTGAAGTAGGAATACTATCTTACCTACGTTTAAGAATTTCAAAACCATCCTAAACCTTAAGATAGTAGCATAGTTAACCTTCTTCTCAACAGTTTTCAATTTTTGTTGCAAAATGTAGAAGAACTTTAGAGGGATTTTGCTTAAAATGAAAAGGAAGTAGAGAGAGTAAGAGGGTAGTATTGTGTGATGAAGAGACAAAGAGAATGAGAGTAGTAGCTTTGTTGTTTTATTCTATTTATTTGAGAGGGATTTAGGGAGTATAGGATAGATTTTTAAAAATATTTTTCCAAGAAGACTCATAAAGATTTATTGTAAGAAATGTTAGGAGCATGGGGACTTATTCCCTTCATGGAGCATCAAAATTCTATTAGTTCTAGATACCTAGATTGGGGTAATTAATGATTAGTAAGATATTTTGAATTAAAAAATCTAAACAATGGAGAAGATAAGTAATTGTGCATGTGAGTGATTCTTTTCCCCTATGGTATGATGAATATGTAATACTTAAGGAAATTATTTTTCTTGCTAGCTAAATTATTTCTAACAGATATATATTGTTGAATGATTTTGGGATAAGACTTTATTCTTGTAAAGATACAAGGAGCTAAATAGTATCGGTGCTAGTTTGATATGACCACTTTGATGTCTATGTCACTAAATATTTTAAAGAGAAGTAAAATGACTTAATATTAAATTAATGGTCTTAAGAGGGTTCTTACAATGCTTTCTCTTCATATTTTTAAGGGAAAATCAGATGTTTGAATTGGCAATTAATCATTGCTAGTAAGCTATGTAGAGATCTTATAATCAAGCAAATGTCCAAAATATAGAAATAATAAGTGGTTATATAACAAGATTATACTAAATTAAAATCATTTATGCTACTTTGCTAAGTTCAAATTGAATGTATTAATAGGCCGAGCTCCAAGGCCCATCAAGTGAGTTGAGCCTTAATTGGACTCAGTTAAGAATATAGTTACTCAAGTTTTTGTCAATCAAATTATCAAACAATATTTTAAGATGAAAACCAACTATCAACAATGTAGTTGCATGATTTTTATGTTATGTTTATATTGGGTAGCTAATTTTTGTATTAGGGAATACTTTTTTTAATTTTTATTTTATTATTATCATTTATTTTTCGAAAATACTTAATCAAGTAAAATTGGATCTATAATTGATTAGGAGCTCATAAGCAAACTGTGAACTACAAACACACCCATATAGGTGATTGTACACTATAAATTGTGAAATAGTTTAATATTATCAATTTAGGAAAATGACCTAAATTTTATGATTTCCAAGCCATTCATTTTATATTTTCATTGGTTTCAAACTTTAGAGCTTCACACTATATTATAATTCTTAAACTATTAAGAATTTCTTATCATTAGACTTATAGTTTGAAACTAAATTATGATCAATTAAGCACTTGTCAAAATGTTTTGAACCAAACCCATAAAAGAATACAAGGTCCTAAACTATAAGGCTATCATTTGATTATACTTGTTTTTCCACATTTTTACTCACCAAGAGCTTAAGTCCACTAATCTTTTAATGGTGTCAATAACATTCCCTCTTGATATGAACATGTCAAATTTTAGAGGTTTCACATATTTGATTATGTATTATAACATTCAAATCTTTTTTAACTTTCAAATCCAACTTCTTAACACTTGCCTTTCAAGTAAATTTTCCTTTTCCAAGCTCAAATGTAGATGAAACAATAGATTTTTCAACTTTTTTTGTAATCCTGACTTTTTGATAAAGAAGTACTCACCCTTAATGCTAGGATTCAAGATCATCAAAATAAAACTAGAAGATTCATTTACATTATAATAGTTATCTAAGTCTATTATATACTAATATTTAGTAAACATATAAATCTTGTTAGTATTTGACAATATTAATCTACATTCCATTTATGATAACCTTGTTGGCGTTGAATTGCGCTTCTACTCAAAGAAATCCCCCTCTAATTTGATTTAAATCTTCCAACTCTTACACCTTGCCTAATATGATATGAGCATTTCATTAACAACATACGAAGGGGAAGATTATAAATTTGAATCTAACTAAACTATTAAATTTTAAGTTTTATTATTCCTAACATGATCCCATTCCCTTAAGAAGCACATAATTAATCATAATTTCATTTTTAGAATTTTTGTAGTCGCCACTTTATCGTTTGATTTAGCCAATAACAAATCTTCACATATATCTCAGATTTGTATTTTGCTAAATCTCTCGCATGCTTAATTCATGATATTCACAACGATAGCTTTTGGAATAATCTTTTTTTATAATGAAGTTGCTTATTACATATTTTTTTTATGAATGAACCCTTATTCTATGGTCTTTAATGTTCACAAACTATTCATCATTGGATGCTATTGACTTTATCCCAAAAAAAATTATTCAAAAATCTATACAACATATACGAATTTATTAGAAAAAACTATAGTATAACTATAGGAAAACCATGAAATAAATAATAGAAAAGAGAATGGAACCTTAGACAAAAAGGAAGAAAAGAAGAAAAAAAAAATCTAATAATGAGATGGAAAAAAGAAATAGAGAAGAAAAAAGAGACAAAGAGTGGTAGGAAACGTTAAAAATAAAATAAAATCAACTTATGAACTAACAAAAGAGCAAAATTGTTTAGATATTGCCAAAACTACATTCAATACTAATGTAAAGTTATATTATGCTATATAGGCCTTAAATTTAAGTATGCACATAATCTCATATAAACTAAAATTATATAACTAAGTTTATCTATTAAAGTACAAATAATAAGAAAATATAACATATTTTCATATAAAGTTCTAACTTGGTTAGGTCATTTTTCTGAAGAGCTACCTTATGTTATTGAACATGAACTAGAGGTACTTACTTAAGAAATTAACCTAATTATATGTTACTTATTCAGCAATTGTTTTGTTTTTAAATGAAAATTTCACAATATGACTATATTATTTTATGACACCTACATACAAAGTGCTATTCCTTGACATCTATATTGGAATAAATTTAATCTCCTACTCTCATTAAGTTGAATGACTAGTGAAATTTATCACAATCAAATAGTTAGCTCACAAGCACAAGTGATCTTATGGTAGTTTGCTTGCTATAGATAGATGGACGAATCTCACCAATTTTTAGATTCACACAAGTGTATTTTTATTAGATGTGATAACCAAGAGAAGCATGGGAAATAGATGAGACACAATAAGTATGTCTTTTGGAAGGCCAATACAATTGAATGATTTTATCTTCTCTAGAAGAGTTAGTTAAGGATGAAATTTGTAGTAAAAACTTGAATTTCAAGCTCAAGAATGTGCGAGTAATTGTCATATCATTTTGTGATCCTTAGACACAAAGTGCCATTCCTTGATATCAATATTAGAATATGTTGAATCTATAACTCTCTTTGAGTTTAATGACTATTGAAAGTCTATCATAGTCATAATAGATGGCTCATAATAAGCATTAGTATTGTTATGGTAGCTTGCTTACTATAGGTGGATGAATGAATATCATTAGTTTTTAGATTCACACTAGTATATATCTACTAGATATGGTTACGAAGAGAAGCATGAGAAATATAGGGGACATAATAAGTATGCCTTTTATGAGGTTAACATGATTGAATGATTTCATCTTTTTAAGAAAAGTGGGTTGAGAGTTAAATTGGTACGAGAACTTGAATTTTAAACTCGTAAATTTGCGAGTGAATTTATGAGATTTACATAGTATTAACTTACTAGTTAGTATCAACATTAATGTAGTCTCCTAATTTAAAAATGGTCAATAGTCAAGCCAATAGGTGATTAATGAGAATTTTCAACCACCAAGCCTAAAAGTTCCTAGTGTGTTGGCTTGGTTCTTGGCCTTATAGTTCTTTCACTACATGAGATATCACAATCAATCTCACTTAAGTATGAAACTTTACAATTGGGTGCAATTATTCCTCCTATAATACCTTGGCAGTACGCTTACCAAGTATCAAGGAAAAAGCTAACTTAAAGTTGTTATTAGAAGATAATATATATAAGGCACCAATAATAAACTACTTCAGGTATGCATCTAAGTGAAAGCTAAGACATTATAAGTATATTATTCTCATTTACTTTATTAATAGCTTACAAAACAAGTTGCAATATTTTTACTTATCTTAATCCTCCTAAGAGGACCTAGCAAAATTTAATGTCACATTAAAATTTACTAGATATTCTTTTGCTACTCTTAATCTCTACCTATTGTACTAGAAGGGGAAAGTGGTGTTGCTCTTAGAATCCTTACCAACTTCCCAGCAAAATATTCTTTAGGATAACAAACAAAGATCATAGGCTTTGTGGGTGGGTGACATATATTATTTTTAGCATTACGACATATAAGGTTATTTATTGAAAAGTGATGCAATAAGCAAGTGTTATCTATACGCCATGTTTGATCTCATGTGAAAATAAAAAACAAAAAAATTAAACCTACTCTAATTTAGGTTTTGAGGAGTTAGGTTGCCAAATGAAATTTGCATTATCCCTTAGCCAAACCTAGGCTTATACATGGAGTATAAATTGACTCCTCAATTTCTAGCCTTCACAAATAAGGTAGGATGAGGAAAATTTGAAAGGAAAAAATGTGTTCTCACTTTCTAAGGCTTGAAAAGTAGAGAACAATATTCATGTCGAGCATAATAAACAAGAACACATAGGCTATTTAAGCTAACATTACGAGAGATGTTCACACAACATAAAATTATATGTAAGTATCAAAATGAATAAGCCTAGTTTCTAAACAAAAAAGACAAAGATTTCAAGTATAGCATGAAGAGAGCAAAGGGTAAGTAAATAGAACATTATATTTGCTTTAAGCATCCTCCAAGCTAAATGAGCTTTACTGTAAAGTAAGATCATGGAGCAAGGATATTAAAGTTGGATATGGAGGGATAGAGAAAATGCTTCCTAATTAGTCTCTTAAAGAGAGACAACTCTTGTGTAGGGAAGTTACGTACACATTTTCAAATTGAAAGTGAGAACTTATAACTCACTACAACTAAAGGAGTATGGAAGAATTTTATTGGCTTTCCTGTTGAAGTATGCCGTAAAGAATTGAAGGGATAAGACCCAATTCAACTCTATGATTAAAGAAGTTTATCTGTTCATTACTTTATCAATAGTAGCTTACATACTGACATTTTTGTGCATTAAACCTAACACCAACACAAGCCCCTCTCATATCATTTAGTTAAAACAAGGTCGAGCTTCTTATTAGCTCTTTTAAAGGTTGGTATTTAGTAAAGGACTTAGTACTTTTAGGGATACAATGCATATCTACTTAGATTATAGGTGACATTTCTATTATGGCCATTTTTTAAGGGTGAGTAAGTAATTGTCAAACACTCAACAAACATTTTGTAATCTACCATTACAACAACTAACCATATAGGCTTAGCTACTACAAATCAAAATCTATAAATAATATAATAACTTACAATCTTCTCATTCTTATAGTAGTGACGTTTGCCAACTTACTTGAATATAGGTTTAGGACAAACGATCTATTGCAACTCAAAATTAATGATCAAAGAGTTTCTTTAAATGTTTATCAATTAGTACATATGATAAATAGTTATGAATATGATGTCACACACACACGCGCACACACACACACACACATATACATACATATATATATTTAGCACTTAATAGCATGCAATATAGTTCTTATAGTAGTTGCCAATCAAAAAGAAAAGAATCTACAATAGTCTTTAAGTTTATATTTTCTTACATAGTAGTATTTAAGAGTTGTTGAAAATGATATCATATACATCTCTTATAAAAGGGCATAGGTTTATATTCCATAGACATAAAAAATGACATTATGACCAGTATTATTGATTTATCCATTGTCGTATCATAGAAACCATAGCATCGATATAGTTACAATAAAAGTAATCTCTATGGTATAGAAAATGATGTTCCTTGTTGTACATTTAAAAACTTAGTCTTATTGAAAATGTAACATATATCATGAATTACCATAATTAATGGTTTCCCATTGAAGAAAAAAATTCTTTCAAATTCTTTTAGAATACCAACATTATTGAATCATGTATACTACTTCAATCATAACAAACATTTCAAAAATCAAGATCTAATGAAATTAATGGTTATGGGTTTCTAAATTTGAAGTAATTTTAGTGTTCAATATTATTTTCCTTAAGTGAAAAACGCTCTTACACTTAAGAGAGTAACAGCTTTATAAAGAAAACAAGTATTTTTGTAGCTATCTCATAATAAAAAAGGGCTTATTTTTTATGAGTGTTGTGGTTCCAAAGGCATCATTAAAGTGTGGGATAGATCAAGTATGACTATCCATGTATGAATAGTGAACTAATAACTCATTGATTTTTTACCCTATATTTCAGAACTTCCAATTTGGCCTTTGTTCCTAATATATGCAACCATATTCTCAAGAGTAATTAATTAGAAGTACTACAATTAAAATTCTAACTATTTATACTAATAATTATTTTTGCCCTTGCTAGTATTTCCTTCTTTCCTTCGGAAGATTTAATGGAACGACAATATGTATACTTATAAAACCAATTCATTATAGTTGATCATTTTCGCCCCAAAGCATTAACAAATCTCATATTTATCTTTAGTATTAATATATTGAAGCCCTAAATATGCAAAAGTGTAGGATATGCATTTTCTTTCAATTCAAAATCCTAATTTCTCATTCTGTATTATTGATAATGTTATTCTTATTTGCAACAAATTTTAGTTTTAGCTTAAGTTGAGACCAATTTGTTTAATTATAATTTACAAGTAAAATAACACCTTATAATAAAATTTAGGAATAGAAATCATAATATTTATATTTTCTATTTTTAGGGTAGAACTTTCACAAAATGGACACTATTTGTAGTGAAAATCATTAAAATTGAAATCATGAGAAATTTGTAACAACAAAATTATAGCAAGTAATGGAATAGTTGAGCTATGTACAAACCAAAATTTGTAGTAAAGCAACATAGGTGAGTATATTTTAGCAATGCTACAATTTAGACAATACTATCCATGTGAAACCACCTCATTTGGAACTTTCCCTACTACAATAAGATTTTGGCAGCTCTTCTAAGGGGGATGATTACTTTCAAACTAAGCTTGGTGATTTTGTGGAGAGTTTATGTAAGTGAAATAGTTTTCCTTTAGGATGGTGGTATTTACATTTAAGAGTAAGTGGATAATCTATCATGTAGCATATTACTTGTACACTATTCGATCGAATAGGTATCAAGTAGATATTAAAGATCATTAGGTAAATTTCAAATATAATATATTTGGAACTTACTCTTATAGGGTAGCAAATGGGTATAAGATCTTCCTATTATGTACTTATTCAAGAACTTGTACTTTAAAGTAGAAAATGTACAAGTTTAGGGTATCTTGTATCAACCATGTTAAATGTTATAAAATAATATGAATAATGAATGATAATATTGTTTATTTTTTTAGAATAATAAATGTCTTAGTGAAAAGAGAAAAAAAAAAAGAAAAAAGAAAAAGAAAAGGACCTTAAGATTATAAGATAATAGTCTTATGTAATACCTTAGGTTCTGAGCCCTAAAATTTAGGGCATCAGATAATATTATCTGTTTTAATTTAAACTTTACAGGCAAGTCAAGAAAGCTAGAAAGAGTAACTTAGTAAAGTAAATTTCTCAAAATAAAATATATAAGAGGTTTAATTTGATAAAATCGTAAGTTTATCGATGAAAACTTGAGATTCAAGTTTCGAGATATAATAAGATCCTAAAGATAAGTTATTTAACTTATAAAAACAATAAATGAATTGAAATAATAGATAATATAGGTGTACTTATATAGAATATACATCATATGTATTAAATATGCATATATATTAGTATAAATATATAAAATATAAGTAAAATGATACCAAAATGGTTGTAATTATCTAAAAATGTCTTGATGAGTCATCAAACTCTTCCAACATGATGTGATAGCATGGAATAAGCTTAAAAGCTTGAGTCATCACTAAATTAATGGGAAATTATCACCTAGCCTAGTTGGACAACAAAGATAGGAAAATAACACTTTCGCAAGATGATTGAGGAACCCATCCCTAGGAAATTTCTATAAATAGTAGGACAACATGAAGATGTAACATTGGAAACTTAGAAACCAGAAGAAACAAATTATAGAATTGAATTTTGGATTAAATAAAAAAATAGGGGAAAAACAATGGCGTTATTGGTTACATGCAATTCAAATAGCAACCCACAACATGACACTTAGCTACTTTGGGGTTCCAAGGGTTGTGGTCAAACAAGCTTTTCTAACAAGGATATGTTGTCCAAGGGTGGTTGGAGGTCGTTGGTTTAGGCTATGCTGTCAAGTAGTATTATTTCAACCTGAATATTTGTATATAATATACTTAATATATATATATATATATATTTAATTATGGTAATAAGAATTTTTGAAAATTGATTTGTTTACTATTTATTATAATTATTTTCAATAAAACTAGTAGTTTTACTTATTAGTTGAAATAATTAAATTTTGAATGAATTAATCGATGAACCTAATATATTTTTACTTCTAGAAGTTTATAGTAACTTATTTTTTATTTTACACATAAATTTGTCTATTTGGCTAATTTTCCGTAATTTCAATCTAGAATTTTTTTTAAAAAAAAAATAGGAGATAGTCTAGATAGGTATTATTGAGGGTTAATATTTAAACTATATATTTTTGTAATTTCATGGCATTTTATGGAATTAATCAAGCTTGTACACCATTTCTTATGTATTTTCCTATTATAAACCTATATATTAGCCTAATTTAGGAAATAGGGTTTAATGTTAGTAAGATATTTGTTAAATTCATGTAGGATTAGCATTTTTGGGTGCATAATAAGTATTGGTTTAGTTTGGAAAATGTAATTTTTAGGGTTTTTAGTTTAAAATTAAAGCTCATTCGGGTGAATTATGTATTTACAATAGCATATGATTGAGTCGGTAGTAAAAAAGAATTTTTTAAACTTTATAATCACGTTGATTAGTTTTATTTCTTAAGATATTTTTAATAATACCTGAAATAATGATCGTGACAATACAAAGTTTAATAAAATCAAATAAAAAATAAAGAAGATACGGCCAATCGAAATTCAAAAACATAATATTGAAAGTATAAACAAACACAAGCTTATTAGGGTTTAGTTTCAATTCGTAGTTAACTCAAGGATTGTGTGTATTTTCTTAATTATGGTAGGTGAGGAAGGACAATGTTGTGAAGCATAGGATTTGCATTACTATCAATCCCTAGTAAGTGCATATTTTTATTTTTGAGTTAGTAGACTTATGTTTACTTGACTTAAAGTTAGTTGTGTCATAGATTGCAATTGTGTCAATGGTTAATTGTATATGTGATTTCGTTGAATGTACATTGACTGAGTGAAATGTTTATTCATGTATGAATGATTTGCTAAAACTTCTTTTTGATTAGAAAACATGGAAAAAGACCTATCCTTTTGGGTGTTCACCTAAGTAAACCCTATATGAAGGATTGAACCATAAAGCTTGGAAATAAAGTTAGAACTAGGCTAATTGAGTTGTTCCTAATATTGAACTTGAGATTTGTACCTAATATTAGGTTGTTATAATACTTGCTACATTCATGATATGGCATGAAAGGACCCATGAGTCGAGTTTGCTAGAAATCGAAATATTGCTAAGTTGGGTTTTAGGTCTATAGATTTGCATTGCTAAATCAATTCTGACCATTTAACGTGGTTTTAGCTAGGCTGGATATGGTGACTCCTTATTGTCTTAGGTTCCCAGACTTCATATCCAAATACTTAAGAGTGTCGACTAACCAAATGAGATCTAAGATGGGTTATGATACTAGTACCTATGCATGTTACACGCTTTAGCATAGCACTTATCCTATGCACTGACCTTTTATACTGGTAATTCTCAATATGAAATTGAATGCCTTATGATAATGATGTTATCTATGTATGCTAAGCTTGTGCTCTGTTTTGTTTGATCCATTCTCACTTAGCTTATAGAGAGTCAAGAGGATACTTGTATATCCTCAAGTTAAGAAGAAAACCGAACGGGCATCACCTTCAGTTGGGCGAAGACTTTTGAGAGCACGTATGATGGAGTTAGCTACTTTTGAAAGAAGCCTTATTGTATTTTTATTGTAGCCCTAAGAAGAATATGTACATATGTCAGGGAAACCAAAAAAAAAAAAAAAACTACTGTCTTTTAAGTTTAATCATGTTTGAGGCTGTATACATTTGTGTAATTAGGTGTAAAGTTGAACTTCATTGTAGTGCTCTTTTGCTATAAATAGCATCATTGTTGAATGTAAAAAGGTAATCCTATGTGATGGAATATCTGTGCTATACTTGGATTTGACATCTTAAGACCAGTCTCTTGCACTCTACACTTTCCATTCTTTTCCTTATTCTTTCCTATTTTCCTTTCCAACTTTATGTTCTTTTCCTTACTCTTTCTCATTTACTAAGTAGTAAATTCGTATAAACCTATGATAATTAAGATGGGAAATATTATTATTTTTAATTGCATTGATTTTACTACATGTTCCAAAGGTTTTAAATATGAAGAATTTACAATATTACATATAAATTCTTTTTTTTTTATATGACATGAACTTGAAATTCATAAGAAGAAAGATAAAATTTATAGATTTATATGGCATCCTATATTTTGAAGGTTTTATAACGTATAAATTCTGGGTTGGTTTGGGGGTGCAATATGGTAGTTTGATGTTTGAAAATTGAGAACTTTTAACACATTGGACAAGATACGGGTAAGGTCTTATACCCTATACTCTCAGCACTTGCTCATCCCTATTTATAATGAACTTTGGCCCACTTTACTTGATTTTTAAAAATTATTTTATTTGGATATTTTGCATGAGAAAATTCTAGGTGCCACATTATATTTTTACCGATGTCTAACGATTCCCAAAGCCTATCGATTTGATTTCTTTATCTGGGGGTAACATATTCGTGATAAAACACTGCTATTTATTTTATCTATTTAGATTAAGAATTACATCGTCGTCATCTAAGTCAAAGAAATGCATATATATATATAACATACATACATAACTAAATGCATACATACATACATACATATATATGTATATATATAAGCAAAGTGTAATCTCTTAATAGTTAAGTAATATATAAATAATATGCAAGACTTATAGTCTAATGTAGACTCATAGATAGTGAATGTATACGTCTTTTAGACGCATACGCATATATATATATATATCCTAAAGTCATATATAAGAGAAATATAGAAATAGTTATATTTATTGACGTAACCAAAACTATGTTCTTAATATAGCAGGACTCTTGGACTAACATCAATCGGAGTTTTATGATCCCAAATTTAAAAATTACTAAATAATTTTCGAACTTTTAGTGTACCCTTTTTTTATCTTGCTACCCTTTTCTATAATTTATCTTAGAAGTCTATTGGAAGTCATACCCCAACAACAATTTTTCTCTCTTCAAAGGGCTTCCATCTTCGTTCACCCCTTGAATGATCCACTTGTTGGTAAAGATTCGATCCTAATTCCATTTGTAATGCCATAATCCAAAAGCGGTTAACATAATCAAGTCAATAGGTGATTGATATGTCCTTTCAATCATAACATCTAAAAGTTTATAACTAGTATTAACTTAGTATTTACTATGTTGGCCTTATAAACTACTGTTAATATTTTTCCACAATTTATGTATGACTTCAATCACATTGGTGTAAGCAAATTATAGATATACACCTCCTCATATACTTTATAAGTGCTTCACCCTTTTAAGTTTTTAACTAATATTGACTTGGTATTTACTATGTTAGCATTATAAACTACTATTAATATTTTCCCACAGTTTATGTATGATTTCAATCACATAGGTGTAAGTAAATTGTAGATATATACCTCCTCATATACTTCATGAGTGCTTCGCCCTTTTATGATATGTTCCAATTGCAAGCATTAGATTTGTTTATGATCAAGAGATGGTTATGTATAGGTAAATTGAGACTCAAGAATTTTATCATGAAAAGATAATAAATTTTGAGTTTTTAATGTTAATTGACATTGAAAGTAGAGGATATGGATAAATAAACGAATTTCATGTTATGCATAGATTGTTTTTTAGGTGCTCTAAATAGGTCGAGCAAGAAATTTATGCTTAGATGGTCTACGATTGCTTAGATATAGGCAGAAGTGTATATTCTTGATATGACTCCTTTCTCCCCTTAACTCACTTGCATACCTTACACCACTCAAGAATTTTCTTCCATCTTTTATCATCCTAGGTTAATAGAAATGCTCTTTCAACAACTTAACGATTCTCTTTTTGCTAAAGTACCTGGCTAACCCTCTAACATAGGCTTCTAGGATAAATAATTCCTAATAGAAGCATTCAGCACATAGACTTTCCTTCCCTTCATAAAAAATCCTTAGCTTAAATAGAACCTATCCATTACTCCTCCAATGTTACACTTAGCCATTGAGTGTCTAAAGTATGGATCATGTTCATATTGATTAGGTAGGGTACTAAACCCAAGTATCCTAGCTTACAATGTTGTGATAAGGATATGCCAATGAGAAAGGTCATCAGCCACAGTATTTGTGCTTTCCTTCTTATAATTGATGACATAGCTAAAGGTTTCTAGATACTTGACCCACTTAGCATGGCATTGAGAGAGTTTTTGCTGTCCTTAGAGATGATTAAGAGATCTATGATATGTATAAATAATGAACTCTCTTAGCAATAGGTAGTGTTGCTAGTTTTGAAGTACTTAGATAAAGGCATAGAACTCCTTGTCATATGCTAAATAGTTCAGTATGGTACCTTTGAGCTTCTCACTAAAATATGAAAATGGTTGATGCTCCTCTATGAAAACAACTCTAATGTCAACTTTAGATGCATCACATTCTAACTTAAAAACCTTATCAAAGTCAAATAGTATTAATATGGGGGCAGAAGTCAACTTGGACTTAGCCTTTTCAAAACTCTTTTAAGCTTTCTCAAACCATTTGAATTCAAAGTTCTCCTTAGTCAATTTGATTAGTGGGGCAGTTATGGAACTAAAGTTCTGAATAATCTTCAATAAGACAAAGCTAGACCATAGAAACTCCTTACTTTGGCAACACTGGTCAGTGTTGGCCATTCGAGAATAGCTTTGATCTTTTCATTATCAACTATGATTCCTCCTCCAGAGATAATATATTCAAGGAATATTACCTTGCTTTGATAGGGCACACATTTCTTCAAATTACCGAATAATTGCTTAGCATAAAGGATGTCAAATGTAGATCTCAAGTGCGTAACATGAGAAATAAGGTCGAAACTATATATCAAAATATCATCAAAGTAAACAACAATGCATTTACCAATGAATGATCTAAAAAAATGATTGATGTACCACATAAAGGTGCTTAGCGCATTTGTCAACACAAATAACATCACCATCCACTCAAATTAACCATCCTTCATTTTGAAAGCAGTCTTCTACTCATCTCTAAGTCTCATATGGATTTGGTAGTAGTCACTCTTCAAGTCAATCTTTGAAAATACTCACACACCATGTAACTCATTGAGCATACAATCTAATCGTGGAATTGGATATCGATACTTGACAATGATTTTAATGATTGCTCGACCATCAATGCACATTCTCCATGAGCTATCCTTCTTAGGCACTAAGATAGTTAGTACAACATAGGGGCACATGCTTTCTTGAACATATTCACACTCAATCAACTCCTTAACTTGTTTTCTCAACTTGGCTACCTGCTTAGGATTGAGTCTATAAATAGGTCGATTAGGTAGAGCAGCTTTAGGCTAGAGGTCAATGTAACGCTTTATATTTTTTATGGGGGTAACCCTCTCAGCAACTTTGTAGGAAACAAGTTGGCATACTCTTGAAGTAATATCTATACCTTAGGAGGTAATGCTTTGACTTCCTTTAACTCTAGTTGTCTTGTGACCAATAAGAATACATACTTTTCCATCTTAATATCTTTGGAAAATTGCTCTTAGGAAATCATTAAGGACTTCCTCTACAGTGATCTAGTAATCTTCTCTTGCAACTCATAAACTTCTTTGGGGCTCATTAGGGTTAATATAACCTTTTTCCCATCCTTTTGGAACATATAAGTGTTTCTATACCCACCATGGAGTTCCTTCAAATCAACTAGTCAAGGTTAGTGAAGTAGAATGTGTGAAGCATACATAGGTAAGACGTCACACAATACCTCATCTTTGTATCTATCACCAACAGTAATTGACACTTTGACTTGCTTTGCAATAGGTAGACCTCCCTTCTCAATTAGCTAATGAAACTTGTAGGGCTTAGGCTAAGGATAGGTTGGTAACTTCAAAGCCTTCACTGCTCCTTATATGGAAGAGGTTCTCTCTCTATTCATTCTCATTAAAGGTAAAGGTATTGAGAGATCTTCGTACAATCATATAGTAGTTTCCCATTTCAAGTCAAGTTGCAGTGTTTAAATCTTCTTTAAACATTCTTAGTAATTGGTTGACTCCTACTTCTTCTTCTGGCCCTTTACTAGCATTCTCCACTTCAAACTAGGGCTTGTCACCCATAATGGTCATGACACATTGGTTCAGGCATTAACTAGCTACGTATCCAAAACTAAGGCAGTTGAAATACTTGATTTCTCAAGTCTTCTATCCTAAGCTTTAGGCTTGGTCCTTCTCGACCTTAAGCTCCTCAACCTTAGTTTTTCCATGGCCATCATTAGGTTTGCCTGACATCTGACCTCAGTAATCCACCTTAGAATTGTGTTGGGCTTGGTCTTATCCAGGTTGGTTCAGCATACTAGTTCTGCTTAGTAAGTTAGGCTAGCTACTTAGTACTCAGTTGATCTGATCTTACCTCTACCTTTTGACCCTTTGTCTTACTTGGGTGGTCTCATGCAAATTTCCATGCCTCTATACTTAAACTCTATTGCCAATTTCAAATCTTAGTTTAGAAATGAATCGTACTATTGTCTATGCCTCAAGCTCTTTAACATTGCATCGAATCATTAGCAATTGGAACTCTCAAACATAGTTATCCCATCATTAGCTACCTTATCTAAGTTCCTAGAGAGGTTAGAATGTACCTTACTCATAATGTTCTAGAACAAATTTACTCCTCAGAACTCTCTTCATCTCATTTTGAGTTTGGATTTCATGTCAGGTATGCTAAAGTACATTTTGCAATTTCTTCCACCACATGACTCAATATATAGAAAATTCTAAAGCAGCTACTTAAATACGCATTGAGTCTTCATGGTCATAGAAATCAAATATCTTTTTAACCTTCTCCTCCTAATCTAGGTAGCCATCAATATTACTAGATCCATTAAAGCTCATAATTTGCACTTTGAGATGCTCGGCTCCTCTAGGGGCATAAAGCTCTCACTTTGCAAATCCTTTATACTGTTCTTCCTCCTTCCCATGCTCTTCAATGTCATCTAACTCAATTCTCCTCCTTGCAAACCTCTCAGCATGTCAAGATGGAGTTGGGTTTATATTAATTGCTTCTGGTGCTCTAAGATTAGCTACTTATCTTCTTGACTTGCCTCACCCATCTCGACCTCGTTCATCAACTCTCTCTTGTGGTTTAGTCTTTGCTACCCTTTGTACAGATATAACTAGGTTGCATAATAGTAGTAAGGTCTTAGAACTATTTATTAGTAGTTCATGGGGTCTATTAGGTAACGCGACCACAACCATGATCATTACTCTCGGCATCATTAATCTCTCCTTGAATGCAAGGATTCAACATTCTTAATACAAGACTTCAAGAAGTTCACTACTTAATAGAAGATTTCTAACAAACATTGAAAATACAATTTCATACGATGACTTTAAGAACTTGCTCTATTTTCCACTTAAGAAATAGAGTATAATAAAACATACACACTCTAACAAGAAATACTTGAACATTAAGCTTTCAATCGCAACCTCAAGCTTTGATACTAAGGTTATATGATGTACTTAGGAGTTGAGTTGATCATTAGAGCTTACCATAGGTAATAGTAACAGTAGGTCCTTCGAGGCATCGAAGAACAAAGGAATGGGAAAGTCAGCAAACATAATAGCTTCTATGAAGTTGCTTGGAAGATATAACGCACCAACAAACATAACATGACTTAGTATTTCACTTGATATAACTCACAAGCTAATACTAAGGTCCATTCGCCACTAATCTCGAACTACTCGGCAAGATTAGATTAGAGTGAGAGAAAGAGGTATACTTGAAGAAAGGTATCTTGCAAGAATGAGAATATTCATTAACTTGTAATGTGTAAGATGATTGCTGCTATAGTAGAAAGGACTATTTATAATTAGTCCTTTAGGGTAACAATATAATAATGGAAAATTATATAAAAGATAATATAAGGAAGAGATTCCTAGTATGTTCGAAAAATGGTGAATAAGATAAAGGATAAAAAGGAATATAATACAAGTGTTAAAAATGTAGAGGACAGGTGATAGCTTATCAATAGGCTTATATTCTAGAATCTTAAGGCATTGTGGCTAAGCTGAGTTGAATTATACTTAAAGCAACCGAAGTGATTGGATGAGGCTACAGTTTGGTAGGTTGGAAGAGTAGAGGTTATTGTACATGCACCTTGGGCTTAGTATTTAGTAGGTCAACATCAACACTTAGCAAGTTAGCCTTAACACTAGATAGGTTGATGATTGGACAAGTGTCTGAATAGAGCAAAATTTATTTGAGCTAGGACCTTATGGAGTTCTTCTATGTATATGAGATTGTCCTTAGTAGGTTAATAGGAGAGGATTCTTCTAGTAAGGGATTTGAGGCCTCGGAGGTTAGTGCTAGTAAGGGGTCTGGAGCTCAATGATCCATCAGATGTCACCATGTGTAAGGCCTTCCCTAGTACATTGACGAAGGTCACATTACTTTCGTTTAATACTTTACCAGATAGCTCAATCAACTACTTCGGTAAGTTAACAACAAAGTTCCAACAGCACTTCCTTAACAGTAAGTCACTACGTAAGGACTCTCTACACTTTATAACATAAAGTGATGGAGACACTTCGAGCCTACTAAGAGGACATCAAATAAGGTATGCTCTAAGTTCTCAAGCTAAATGTAAGGGTCGTACTCCAGGCCCTTATTACCAAAGTTAACCCTAATAGCAAGATATTTAAGGTCATTGCCCTAAACTACTCTGAGACACTCGATGAATTCATGTAATAGAGAAGTACGTGGTACAAGAAGACACCATAAGGGCGAGGCTCAAGACCTACCATTACAAATGTAGCTTGGTCAAGGACTTGCCTCAACCTGAGGGATATTAAGCCATCCTCTTCCTCGAACGAGCACCGAGAGAGGCAAAAACAGAGGTTTGAAGACTATTTGAGTTACAAAACCATGAATTGCCCTCTTCATGAAGTGCTTTACAAAGTCAGGAAGTAGCTGCCTCAACCTCCTTAAGTCTAAAAGACCCTAGAAGCTATAGGATTGGGCAAGTTCTATAACCATCATAATTTTTGCAAGTGCAATACTAATGAGTGCCACCGCTTAAGGAACGCCATTAAAGGCTTTATATGCAAAGGCCATATTGACCATCTCGTAGCTAACAAGAGGAACTAGATCCAACAACCTACTTAAAGTTGCTAGATTAAGCACCCAGAACAGTAGTAAAAAGATCCCCCTTATGACTAGTAACGTCAAGGTAGGAGGGGCTAAGTTAATACAGTTGTCAGATGCCCTAAGGTAAGAGGATCGAGCTCCTCATCCTAATCTAGCATAAAGTCCTTGTCCATAGTAAGAAGGTGAAGATTGATACAATGATCACCTTCTTTGCTAAAGATAAGGACGGTGTCCCTAAGGCGTGTGTTGACAATAGTAATTCTATAGACATCCTCTTTTATCACACTTATGAGTAGTCAAAAGATTAGCTCAAGAAGACCTTATAACCATACAAACACAGCTTTATTGGCTTTAAACGTAGTAAACCTGTATTGGCAGAAAGGCTCATTACCCTTCCAATTCAACTAGGTGACGACATTCACATTTCTATACAGTTGATTGATTTTGTGGTTTTCAACTACATGTCCCCTTAAAGTACTATGTTTAAGTAACTAAGAATTACGAAGTTAACATGCTGATCAGCTAGAGATTCCTTAAGGTGAAGTTTCCTATGCTAATTAAAGTTGGCAAAGTATAAGGCAACCAATAGCTCTTAAGATCCTTTTACCTTATGGCATAATCTTGCAACAATATGATGCACATAAAATCATAATTGGAGGAAAAGCTAAGCTTATGGGGAGAGCAACCAAGAAGACTAAAGAGACTAAGCTGGGGAGTAGGCTCAAGCTGACTATACAAGTAACGATGTCGATGCCTATGGAAGAAAGAGACCAGCTCATAAATTTCCTCCAAGCAAACATCGACTAGTCGCATTATCTCTCGAAGACATGCTAACCATTATTAACATCATTGAAGAGGCACACTACCTTTACATAGACCCCAAAGTATAGCTTGTCAAACAAAGAAGAGATACTTTGCTCCAGAGCCATATGCCACAATTGAGCAAGAGCTGTACAAGCTACACCACCTAGCTAGTGAACATTGTACTAGTAAAGAAGTCTAATAGGAAATGGCACTTGTGCATAAACTATACAGATTACAACAAGGCTTCCCTAAAGGATTGCTTTCTCCTTCCTAAGATCTACTAGCTTATTTGATCGATGTCAAGCCATATCATGCTTAGTTTCATGGATGCTTAGTTAGGCTACAACCAGATTCATAGGGCCTTTGAAGATAAGGTACATACCTCATTCTTCACCAACTTTAGAACATATTGGTATAAGGTCATGCCCTTCGGACTAAAGAACACTGAAGCAACATGCTAGAGGTTAATGATGACCATCTTCAAGCCTTAACTCAAACAAAATGTCAAAATCTACATTGACAACATGATCGTCAAGAGTAGGGAAAGGACTGTCCATATTAAAGACTTGTATGAGACCTTTGAGAATCTACATAAGTATCAGATGAAGCTAAAACCTCAAAAGTACATCTTTAGGATAGCCTTGAGTGAGTTCCTTTAGTTTATGGTTACAAAGAATGGCATCAAGGCTAACTTAGATAACATATAACTTGTTCGCAACATGCAAGTCCCTTGAACTATCAAGGAAGTCCAATGGCTCATAAGTTGGGTTATTGTGCTCAACTTCTTCATGTTTAGAAGTGCTGACAAGTATTCTAAGCTCTTTAAGTTACTAAAGAACCCATTGAAGTTCAATTAGACCAAAGAATGCCAGGTTGTATTCGATAAGCTCAAGTAGTTTTTAGAGAGCCCACCTGTACTCTCAAGCCAGTCCCTAAGAAAAATCAACACATGTAGCAAATAGTCTATGATTGAGCACTATCTTTAGTGTTCATCTAAGTAGATGGATGAGAGCATAAATTGGTCTATTATGTTAACCATATCCTGTAAGGCTTAGAGACCAGGCATACTTAAGTAGAGAAATTCGCTTTGGCTATAATGATTGTTGTAAAGAAACTAAGGCCCTACTTCTAAGCCCATCTAATCTTTGTCCTTATCGACTAGCCACTATAGTTCATCTTATAAAAGTCAAACACCTTGAGCTATATGGTTAAGTATTAATAGAGCTCAATGTTCATGGTGATAGGAATTAAACTATTGGTCATTTTGACCTACAACTAAGCTTAAGGACTAACAAGGTGAATCTTCCTGCTCCAGCCAACTTCTGCTAAGGCTAAACTGCTCCTTATAGTCGACCAACTCCTCTAACTACATAAACTAACTTCATATCTCTCAAAAATTAAGTGTCGACTCGACAAATGCTTTGCTTGTAGCTTGACTCTTCATGCACCCCTACTCGATTATGGCCCAGTCAACTGCCAGCTTGGCAACATTAATACTGATAGGTTGAGAGATCCTGTATGAGTCCTTAGCCACTCCTTCTCGGGTGAGTCCACATTTACCTTATACCCCTGCTCGACTACCCATCCTAATCATATTGATTTGTCTACATCTTCCAAGAGCATCGCCAATACATTGATGTTACGTGTCCAAGCCTACTTAGAAAATTTGTTGCACTTAATCATTACTTTTTCTTGAATATTCGTTTTCACCCTTTTGTATTCCTTGTACATTACTTCCTTAGGGATAATACTCTTTCTTCTTTTGCTATTTTTAGTTAAGTTGCCTTAATTTCTTGGGTATAAATATCCATTATACATATAGCCATACATTATCTTATCATCATTAATATATTGAATATTTCCCTTTATGGACATTGCTCTCGTTAGCTTGCTTGCTCTTTCTTCACTCTTATCCTAACCCTTAAGTAAGGTAAGGTGGTAAGTGACCTCATTGAATCAACTCGTACATCATATCAAGTTGTGCTATGAGTTCTTGAAAGTTCTACTAGTACATCACATCCTTTGGAGTTGTTTATAGGGTTGCTTATTTTCTTTCTTTTCTATTCTCTTGTACGTTTCCCATCAATCATTTCAAGCTTTTGGCAATCTTGGACCCATCCTTATGACCCACATTATCTACTCTTAGCTTCAATCCACATCATCTTGGTATCAAAGTAAGATTTTGTTTAGGTAAGTTATGTTTGTTTACTTATGACCCGCATTATCTACATTACCCCATTTTGAACATTCAAAAGCAGAGCAAGTTCTGTGTTAGTAGTTTATTCATCAGTGTTGTTACTATGTTAATAAGGTAGCTAACTTCCTAGTAGATTTGACTCGAGCTATTTTTGCATTGGCCTATTGACCTGCTAAGGTTACACATAACACCCTCACACTACCTAACCTGCTAAAGGTCAGAATTCCATTTAGCAAGTTTAAGGTAGAGGAGTAGGCAGATGAGTGAGAAGAAGGATTGACTTAGGAAATATGGGTGATGTTGAAGAAGAGGAGTATGTAGAAGAAGAGTAAGTTAGAGTACCCTAAGTTGTTGACCATGTGAAGCTTCAGATTTCAAATTTCAGTAGTTTTGGAAGTGTAGATGATTACTTAGATTGGGAGGAAAAGGTAAAGCATGTTTTTGAGTATTATCAATATGAAAACTATGAGAAAGTAAGGACTATTGCTATTGAATTGTCAAGATATGCTACCATGTGGTGGAAGAACTTTTAGGTCATGATAAGAAGCGTAGGATATCGAGAGATTAATACTTAGCTTGAGATGAAGAGAATACTTAAGAATAGGTTTCTACTGGATACCTATTTGTATAACAATTTTACTCACCTTCAAGAGCTAAGATATGGAGGTCGAATTGTTGACGAGTATATTCAAGAATTCCAAATGCTTATGATTCACTGTAAAGTAGAAGAGCCATCAGCATGAACAATCTCTAAGTTCCTTACTAGTTTGAGGAGTGATATCTAAGGCATTGTGAAACTTCAATAATTTACCACAATGGATGAGGCTATATGAATAGCCTAGTGAATAAAAAGACAGAGAAGGAGCAAAATGCTGATCTGACCCCCGACAAGTCAACCTAGTCAATTAAGCCTACCTGGACATGGATTACCGAACCCAATCATGTATTGAGCTGACTAGGAAGGTAGATGTTTGAGATGAATAGGAAGGCCAACTTGATAATTACGTGTTGACTTGAAAATATGAGAAAGGATAAGGATTTAGAAGGAAGACAAGCCAGATTAAATGTTTCAAATGTTTCAAATGTTAAGGGTTTGGGCATATGGCTGCTTAGTATTCGAATCGATGAACTATAGTCATCAAAGGAGATGTCTTGAAGCATGAAGTAGATAGTACTAATGAAGAACCTAAGGAAGAGACTTTTCTTGAGAAAGAGACCACTTAGGAGAATAAATTGGTTGAAGAAGATGTGTTTACTAAGGACTTAGATTAATTGATCATAGTCGTCCAATGTGCAATGAGTTTAGAGCCCTTACATGAGGAGTAAAGAGAGAACTTGTTCCATATCACGTACAAGGTGAATGATCAGTTGTATATGCTTATTGTAGATAGTTGTAGCTATATCAATGTAGCATTTGCCAACCTAATCAAGAAGCTGAAGTTACTGACTATCCCACATCCTAAGCCATATAAGTTGCACTAGATAAATGAGAAAATAACACTACGTGTCACACGACAAGTATTACTACTAAACTCAATTGGGAGTTATTCTAACGAAATTCTTTGCTTTGTACTGCCTATGTATGCCTTAGATGTATTACTAGGCTAACCTTAGGTTTATGATTAAAGAGTTATCCATGATAGATACAAGAACACATATGTGCTTGTGAATGGTGGAAGGAAGATTAAATTAAACCCTATGATGCCAAGTCAAGTTAGCAATTTGCAAGCTAAACTTGCTCACGGATTAAAAAAAAGCTTTGGTGCTAAGTAGAGTTAAACTCCGAGAGGCTATTAAAATCGATACGCTTACATTCTTGTTAGTAAGGAGATTATTAGAGTTGAAGGAATAGGTAAACTACCCTTAGAGGTTAAGGAGCTATTGAATGAATATATCGACCTATTTTTAGAATAGTTGCCGAAAGGTTTACCACCATTCAGAGACATTAATTACCGCATTGACTTGATTCTTGGCACTACCTTACCGAACAAACTAGCTTATCGGATAATCTTGAATAAGCTATTGAGCTCCAACAACAAGTCAATGAGCTACTATAGAAAGGGTATATGAGGGAGAGTTTAAGTCCCTATGTTGTTCTAGCACTCTTAGTGTTGAAAAAGGATGGTACCTGGTGAATGTATGTTAATAACCAAGCCATGAATAAGATCACGATTAAGTATCGATATCCTATCTCTTGGTTGGATGACATGGTGGATGAACTGAGCGGAGATAAGGTCTTTAGCAAGATTAATATGAAGTTTGGCTACCATTAGATTTGGATAAGGCTAGGAGATAAGTGGAAGACTATTTTCAAAACTTGGTATGGACTCTACTAGTGGATATTAATGCCATTTGGCTTATCGAATGTACTAAGCACTTTCATGCAACTAATGAACCACATGCTGAGAGATCTAATTAAGAAGTGTGCCATGGTGTATTTTAATGACATCTTAGTATACAGTGTCGACAGGCTAAGTCATTATGTTCATCTTTGTGCCGTTTTAAATGTACTTTAAGCCAATTAGTTATTCAGCAACCTAAAGAAATGTTGTTTCGATCAAGAGGAAGTGATATTTTTAGGCTATATAATAAGTGGAGGAGGCTTACGAGTAGATGTTAAGAAGATTCAAGCAATTGTCGAGTGGCAAACTCTAACCACTTGTGTTGAGGTGAGAGTTTCCATAGACGGGCTTCCTTTTATAAAAGGTTTATCAGGAATTTCAGTACCATAACCGTACCCCTTACCAAGTTGATGAAAGAGAACATCAAATTTAAATGGGGGGAAAAAGAAGAAATTTTTTTTGGCAAACTGAAGGAAAGATTGACCTTTGCACCTATACTAATTTTACCTGACTTTGAGAAGATATTTAAGTTGGAATGTAATGCGTTAGGCTTTGGTATAGGTGCTGTCTTATTGTGAAAAGGCCTACTAATTGTTTACCATAGTGTGAAGCTTAGAGGACCTCAACAAAACTACTTTGTGTATGACAAAGAACTCTTAGCTCTTATCCGAGTGCTCCAAGTGTAGTAGCATTACCTATTATTAAGAGAGTTTGTCATCTATACAGACTATAAGTCTTTAAGGTACCTTTGAAGTTGGACTGAATTGTCAAAGCAACAAGCAAGGTGGATTGAATTCCTTCAAGGATTCAATTTTGTGATTAAGTATAAACAAGGAAAGAGTAACGTAGTTACAAATGCTCTTTCAAGAAGACATGTGCTCTTAATCGAACTGCAAACTAGGTTATTTGGGTTTGTGATGAACTACCGACCAACAGTCCTATTACTTACGCATGGTTCGAGGACTTTAATCCCTTACTAGGCAAATTCCTTCTCGGCAACCTACTAATGACGAGAAAGTTTACACCAAAGGAATGTGGCTGAACTCTTTGAGCTCCCTTAATTATTGTACGTTGATCTGTACACTTAGTAATGATGATATCAACCATTCCCCTATTGAGGACCTTATGCTGAGTAATCCGACCAAAGACTACTAAGAAGTTCCTGTCGAATGACGAGAGACTTACTGAAATGGCCAAATAGTTTTCTATTAGCATGTCACCATCTCTCTCGTCCTAGCCCTTTGTTGCTATAACATTTTGACCCCTTTCGCCTACTATGCTTAGAGAATATTCGTATGAGACCAATGTTGCACTACCACCAATCCGCTTCATCTGACATTGTACTACTTTTCCATTTTTGGTCTTTGGTCCTTTTTAGTATGTACTGGAAATCCCTTTTTTGTATAAATATTCTTATCATTTCATTATTTGTAATACTGGCTTAGGGATTTATGATAAATATTCATTTTCATTTGTAAGTCCAAGAGAACTTACATTTTAATACTGAATATTCTGATCTTATGAGACCACCCTCTCCAAGTCCATATTTTACATACTCTTATCTAATATTGTCGAGTAGCTCAGAACTAGTGGCAGGTAGACCTTAACATCAACTTTTAGTCATATCAAGTTTGATGTCAAGTCATGTTGTGTTCATTGGTGAGTCACATCCTCCAAGCAGCTTTACGTCAGCTACTCTTGTTTAGTTGTGGACCATTTCTCTCTAATTTTCTTTGATACCTCAAAGGACCCATTTCAGTTCAAATCTGCTTCGGTAAGTCCTAATAATAACTGAGCTCTTAGGCACATCATATATTCTTGTTATCAAAGCTTGAGGTTGAAGTTGAGATCAAAAGCTGTGTAGTAACAGTCCATCTACTATTCGAGATACTATATGTAAGTATAGCCATCAATGTGAAGTGTAGTTACTAAAATTTTATGTCAAGAATGTCGAACCCTAATGTATAGGGAGAGATTCACGATGTCGAAAGTGATGCTCATGATTATGGTTAAGTTACCTAACAAACACCACATACTACTAATGAGCAACTAAAAGATCTTGTTGTTATTGTGGCCAATTTAGTTATCTTAGTAAACAAGGTCTTAGAAAATGGACCGCGCAAAAGAGTTATTGAGTAGAGCCAAGAAATGAGAGATGAGCCGAGGAGGTAGATGAAAGAGCAAGCTTCAAAAGCCTTTCTAGTAAACCATACACCAGCATGACATGCCAATAGAGTTATGAGGAGAAGGTTAGAGTTGGACGGAGTAGAAGAGTATGAAGAAGAAGACCAGTATGCTGGGATTGATGAGCGAGAGTTCAAAGCACTAGGAGATGCTGAACATCTTAAGATATAGATTCCAAACTTCAATGGGTTGGGTAATGTTGATGATTACCTGGACTGGGAAGAGAAGATTGAAAAGATATATAACTTTTATGATTATGAAGATGCTGTTTGCATTAGAGTAGCTACATTAGAATTTTTTGGGTATATGGCAATGAAGTAAAAGAAGCTACAGAATGTTTACCTAAGGACTCAACGTGAGGTCCGAACATGGAATGAGATGAAGAGAGTTCTGAGGAATAGGTTTGTTTCTGAACATTATGAACATGATACTTTTCGACGACTTCAAGACTTGAGGTAAGGTAACAGATCAATAGACGATTATGTTCGAAGGATTCTGTTACTCATGATATAATGTGATGTTAACGAACCTAAGACCCGAACTATAATATGGTTCATCTTGAGACTCTGAGCTGAGATTGGTCACGTCGTGGAATTGTAAAGCCTAATAACTTTGGATGAAACCATCTATGTAGCCCAGAGAGTTGAGAGGTAACAGCGGAACCAAGCTAACCGAATGTCGAGTAACCAAACCATGATGCCAAATAGGACTGGCCTGCTGAGTAGACCAGGGAATGACAAGGTGTGAAACAACTCTGAAGTAGAACGCCAAGGTCATGTGCCAAGCTAAGTAAACAAAGGCTAAGGTAAGTGTAAGACCAAGGAACTTGAGATTCGAAGAGATCAAGGTCAAAGTTTAGAATGGAAAACGCAAGAAATTAAATGTTTTAAATGCCTTGGCTATGGACACATGGATAATCAATGTTCGAACTGCTAAGTCATGACCATAAAAGGAGAAAAACCCTAGTTTGAAGTAGAAAGTCCGAGTGAAGGAGAAGAAGAAGTGGCAACTGATCGGATACTAGAAGAATATGAGGAAGATCAGGAGGCCGAGATACCCTCTAAGGATAGAGCCGAGTATTGCTTTTTTGTTTGACGATCTCTCAATACTTTTATGGCCAATGAAAATGAGTAAAGAGAGAACCTCTTTCAGATGAATTGCCAAGTGAAATGCAAACTATGCATCATGATCATTAATGGAGGGAGCTATACCAACATCATCTTACAAAGGGTAATTAAAGCCATGAAATTACCGACTATTTTACACCCCAAGCCATATAAGATTTACTACTTGAACAAGAAAGGAGGATTACATGTTTCTAAGTAAGTCAGAGTGCCAGTTACAATTGGGGATAGGTAGAGGGACGAGGTGATGTGTGATGTCATTCCCATGTGTGCATTTCACATATTACTTAACCGACTGTAGCTATTTAACTTGAGAGTGTTACACAATGGGTATAGAAATACTAACATGTTTCAAAAGGATATGAAGAAAGTTGTATTGACACCTATTAGTCCTAAGGAAGTGCAAGAAGCCTAAGAAAAGGTTGTTAGATCTCTAAAGTGGAAGTCCATGGTGATTTCCCGAGCTTAGTTTGCACGAGAGGTCAAGGGCGAAGACTATGTACTCCTCTTGGTCAGGAGACTCTTAGAGGCTAAAGAGGCTTAGAACTTACCTGCCAAAGTGCAGTAGTTACTTTAGGAATTCGCTAATCTATTCCCTGCTAAGATGCCAAAAGGATTACCTCCCTTAAGAGGAATTGAGCATTGCATCAATCTTCAACCTAGAGCATCCCTGCTGAGTCGACTCGCCTATAGAATCAATCCTGAATTGGCAGTTGAGTTGAAAAAGTAAGTTGATGAGTTGGTAGATTACGGATTTGTCCATGAAAGCATGAGCCCATGTGCCATCCCAGTCGTACTATTACTAAAGAAAGATGAATCATGGAGGATGTGCATTGATGAACATGCCATTAATAAAATTACTGTTAAGTATCGATACCCGATCTCGTGGTTGGATGACATGCTTGATGAGTTGCATGGTGTACATATCTTTTCCAAGATAGATCTAGAGAGTGGCTATCATCAAATAAAAATGAGACCGAAGGATGAATGGAAAACAGCCTTTAAGATTCGGGATGGTCTATTTAAGTGGATGGTTATTCCATTTGGTTTAACTAACGCTCATGCGGCTCATGAATCATGTGCTTAGAACATTGATAAGCAAATGCGTTGTAGTCTATTTTGGTGATTTTTTAGTCTATAGTGTTAACCTTCTCATTCATATTAAACATTTGAGATTGATGTTTGATATACTCTATACCAAGAAATTATTCGGCAACCTAACGAAATGCACGTTCTGTCAAAGCGAGGTTATATTCCTCAGATATGTCATTTCAATGAGTAGAGTTCGAGTTAATGAGGAAAAGGTCAAAGCTATTAATGAGTAGCCTACACCAACTAGTGCAGCCAAGGTTAGAAGCTTCCTTAGCCTAGCCTCATTCTACCAAGGATTTATTTAGAACTTCAGCTCCATAACTTGCCATTGACTGAATTGAATAAGAAGAATGTTGAGTTTAAATGGATAGAAAAGGCTTAGAGGAGTCTTGAAGATGTGAAGTGTAAGCTAACATCTGCTCCAGTACTTGCCCTACCAAATTTCAAGAAGGTTTTTGAGGTTGAATGTGATGCATCTAGTGTCAAAATTGGTGCTATCCTTATGTAGGAGCGCTGACCCATTGCTTACTTTAGCGAAAAACTCCAAGGCGCTGCCTTGAATTACTTAACCTATGATAACGAGTTATATGCCCTTATTCGTAAACTTTAGAACTAGTAACATTATTTGTTGCTGAGAGAATTCATCAGCTATTCGGATCATGCACCTCTCAAGCATCTTTACGAGTAGTAGAAGCTTTCTCAACATTACACCAAGTAAGTCGAGTTCTTGGAGACCTTTTGCTATGTCTTCAGGTATAAGAAGGGAAGTACCAACATAATAGCTAATGCACTTTCTTGTTGTCATTCCTTCATTACGATGTTGCAAGCTAAAGTACTTGGATTTAGCACTTTACCGGATCGATATTAGCATGACCAACATTTTAGGCCTTTAGTAGCTAAGTGCAGTGATAGAGGAGTTGTAAATGGTAAATATTTGAATGAAGGATTCTTAAAGAAGGGGAAGTAGATTTGCATGTTGAGTGGTTTTATGAGGGAGCTACTGGTTCGAGAAGCTTACGCCGGGGGTCTAGCTAGCCATTTTGGAGAAAAGAGGGCAATTAAGGTATTGAAGGAGCACTTTTACTGGCTTAGGATGATGAGGGATGTGCACCAAATACTTGAGAGGAGCAAGGTATGTAAGTATCCAAAAGGGAAGAAAGAACTTTATGGAGAATACACACCCCTACCAATTCCCGAGCAGCCATTGACCGATCTAAGCATGGATTTCATGCTTGGCCTTCCCCAAATGCCGAGAAGACATGATTCAATCATGGTGGTGGTCAATCGATTTAGTAAAATAGGCTACTTCATCTCTTGTTGTAGAACTAATGATGCTTTATTCATTGCTAACCATTTTTTGCAAGAAATTATATGACTACTTGGAGTCCTAAGGAGTATTGTGTCCAATCGTGATTCCGAATTCACGAGCTTCTTTTGGAAGACCTTATGGAGGAAACTCGACACTAAGCTCCTATTCAGGACCTCTTGCTACCCCTAGATAGATGACCAAACTAAAGTAGTTAATAGAATCGTCGGTAATCTCCTACGTGTTATTATTAGAAGGAACTCTCATAACTAGGATTTATGTCTAACCATCATTGAATTTTCCTACAATCGCTCCACTTACAACTCTACTAGAACATCACCATTTGAGGTAGTTTATGGACTTAACCCAAACCTACCCTTAGACTTGGTTAATAATCTGACTACATAAGAGGAGAGTCAATCTAACCTGCAGTATATCAAGGAATTTTACAATTTACATTGAAGAATTGTTAAGCAACTGGCCAAAATTGTGGCCCAATAGAAGGAATTGGGAAGCTACGGAAGGAAATGAATTGTTTATGCCCCTAGGGACCTTATCTAGATCCATCTTAGTAAGGAATGCTTCCCCAGCAAAAGGACGAACAAATTATCTCCCAAGGTAGATGGCCCCTATAGGGTCCTAAGATGCATTAATGATAATGCCTACGAGATTAAGCTACCCAAAGGTCTTAACATGTCTACGACATGCAACGTTGCTAACTTAACTCCGTATGCACTCAAAGATGATGAAGACTAAGATTTGAGAGCAAATCTTCAATAATCCCGGGGAACTGATAAACTGCCGACCAACGGTCCCATTACTCGCACACAACTCTGAAGACTCCTAATCCCTTGCTTAGCGAATTTTCGCTCGACAACTTACTGATGATGAGAAAGTTTATGCCAAAGGAATGTTGTTGAACTCCTTGAGCTCCCTTAATTGTCATACATTAATCTGTATACTTGGTAGTGATGATGCCAACCATTCCCTTATCGAGGACCCTATGCCAAGTAATCCAACCAAACACTGCAGAGACGTTTTTGTCGAGTGATGAGAGACTCATTGAAACAATCAAATAGTTTTCACTCCGCATGCCACCATCTCTCTCGTCCTAGCCTTTTATTGCCACAACATTTTGACCTTTCTCGCTTACTATGCTCAAAGAATATTCATATGGGACTAATGTTGCACTATCACCCGTTTGCCTCATCTAACATTATACTACTTTTCTTGTTTTAGTCTTTTGTCCTTTGTCCTTTTTACCCTTTTTGTTATGTACTAGGAATCTCCTTTTTGTATATACTTTTTGTCATTTCATTATTTGTAATGCTGCCCTAGGGACTTATGATAAATAGTCATTTTTTTTTTTGGTAAGCTAGAAAGAACTTACATTTTAATACTGAATATTCTATTCTTATGAGACAACCCTCTCCAAGTCTATATTTCACATACTCTTATCTAATCTTGCAGAGTAGCTCAGGATTAGTGGTGGGTGGACCATGACATCAACTTATGCGTCATATCAAGTGTGGTTTCAAGTCGTGTTGTGTTCAATGGTGATTTACATCCTCCAAGCAGCTTTACATCTACTACTCTTGCTCGGTTGTAGTCCATTTTCCTCTAATTTTCTTCGATACCTTGAAGGACCCATTTCATTTTAAATCCACCTTGATAAGTCCCAGTGATAACTGAGCTCTTAGATACATCAGTTTGCAAGTATCAAAGAATAGTATTCTAAGGACCCACATTTAGGACCCATGCTTAGGTGATGTACAATTGGAAGAGCAGTAGATGATTATCTTGTAGAATATGGTTACTCGTTTTGAAGTAAAAAGTCATGCATGCCAACTTGTTCAATAACAGAGTTGCTTATTAAGGAAGCCCATAGTAGAGGACTCTTTGGAAATTTTAGGGAGAGAACATATGAACCATTGAGTGGATGATTCTTTTGGCTAAAATGAGGTGAGACTGCATCGAATTGTTGAAGGCTATGCTGTATGCAAGAGAGTCGAGTAAGAGAAAGCAATGCCTTTGCCTATCCCAACTAAACCTTGAACCGAATTGAGTATAGAATTTGTTCTTGAATTACCTAGAACTACCCAAGGCAAAGATTCAGTAATGGTAGTCATAGATAAATTTAGTAAGATGGTACACTTTGTGCCCTGCTTTAAGACTAATGTTGCTTTAGCTATTGCTTCTCTCTTTTTGTAAGAAATTGTTTGGTTACATGGCATGTTGAGAAGTGTAATCTCAAACAGAGATCCAAAGTTCTTAATCCATTTCTAGAGAACTCTATAGTGACGAATGAGTACTAAACTATTATTTAGTACTTCTTATCACCCCCAAACTGATAGCCAAATAGAGGTAGTGAATCATACTTTGGTATCATTGCTTTGAGCTGTAGTAGGGAAGAACTTAACCAATTAGGATGTTTATTTACCCATTGTAGAAACTACGTAGACACCATCAAGCAGACTCCTGTTGAGGTCATCTATGGCTTTAATCTTGAACTTCCTCTCAGTCACACCCTTATACCCCTGTTCGAGCAACAAGATCCTGATGTAAGAGCCTGAGCCTAGTCCTTACAATACATCTAAGAAAAAGTTACTCAATAGATTGATCAAGCCCTTAAGAAAATGCAAGAAAGAGCTAAGGGGAGAAAGTCAACACAGTTTCATCCTAGAGACCTAGTGTGGTTACACTTAAGCAAAGAGAGGTTCCTAAATAAGAGAAAGAACAAGTTGTTTGCTCGAGCTGAAGGCCCCTTTAAAATCCCTCAAAAGGTCAATGAGAATGCCTATAGTCTGAAACTACTTGAAGATTATGGGGTTTTGGAAAC
Source organism: Lumnitzera racemosa (assembly GCA_024138005.1). Classification (NCBI taxonomy): domain Eukaryota; kingdom Viridiplantae; phylum Streptophyta; class Magnoliopsida; order Myrtales; family Combretaceae; genus Lumnitzera; species Lumnitzera racemosa. The sequence continues at coordinate 70,863,627 of JAMXBC010000007.1, read as the reverse complement.
TTTCAACATTGTTGACCTTAGTTCTTATATTCCTAAAGGAACACTAAATGAGGACTAACAGGATTTGATCGCACATTCAAATTAACCAGGAGTAAATGATATGAATTAAACTATTGGACCTTTAACTTATAGCCAAACCTAAGGAATAGAAGGACTAACGAGGTGAATCTTCTTGCTCCAGCCGACCCTCGCCGAGGTTAAGCTGCTCCTTGTTGTCGACCAACTCCCCTCACTACACCGAGTGACTTCATATCTCTTGGAAATTATGTGCCGACTCAACGAATGCTCTGCATACAGCTTGACCCTTCAAACACCCCTACTCAGTTATGGTTAAGCCAACTACCAGCTCAGCAACATTGATGCCGATAGGTTAAGAATCCCATACGAGTCCTTGGCCACTCCTTCTTAGATGAGTCTACATTTGATCAACACCCCTATTCGACCACCCATCCTAATCATACTAATTTGTTTATATCTTCCCAGGGCATTTCCAATACATTGCTATCACATGTCCAGGCCTACTTAAAGAATCTATTGCACTTAATCATTACTTTTCCTTCAATATTCATTTTTATCCTTTTATATTCCTTATACATTACTTCCATAAGACAATACCTTTTTTCTTTTTCATTTTTAAGTAAGTTGCCTTAATTTCTTAGGTATAAATACCTACTGCACATATAGCCACACATTATCTTGTCATCATTAATATATTGAATATTTTCCTTTGTGAACATTGCTCTCATTAGCTTGTTTGCTCTTTTTTCACCTTATCTTAACACTTAAGTAAGGCTAGGTAGAGAGTAACCTCACTAAACCAATTCATGTGTCATATCAAGTAATGCTATGAGTCTTCGGAAGTTCTACTGGTGTATCATATCCTTTGGAGCTATTCGTAGGTTTACTTATTTTCTTTCTTATATGTTCTCTCATGCTTTTCCCATTACTCATTTCAAGCTTTCGGCAAGTTTGGACCCTTCCTTATGACTTGCCTCGTCTCCTCTTAACTTTGGTCCGCATCACATGAGTGCGATTCTAACTAAATAGGTTATTAAGTTACAAGTCATAGTTGAGTATACAAGAGAGGAGGAAACACTAGCAATGTAGACTCTCTATGTTGATGGATCCTCCACTTAGAGGGGAGGAAGGGAAGCAAGCATAGCCTTACAAGGAACTTATGGTAGTAAGGTCCTGTATACACTCAAGTTGAAGTTCCTAACAAGTAGCAATGAAACCAAACGCAAAGTGCTCACCGCTAGCTTGGGGACAACAAGTCATTGGGGTAAAGAAGTTAGACATCTACTCAAGCTCAATGCTTATAGTACAATATGTAAGCAGGCAGTAAGACACCAAGGGTGAGACAATAGGGAAGTACCTCCAAGCAATTGAAGCCCTCCTTTTATGCTTTACCTCATGTAAAATAAAAAAGATTCTTTCAATAAAGAACTTCAAAGTAGACAAATTGTTGAAGCTCATGACCACATTCGTCTCGACTCCTTACAGTAGCAATAATCCTCTTTTCGTCCAATATCTTCCTTAGGTACATGATTGAAGAGCTACAGTAACAAGTACTCGAGATGTAACTTTCTTAAACTGAGCCTTATTGGATGGACCTAATCATTAAGCATTTAAAGTTTAGAATGCTACTCGATGATAGGACTAAGGATAAGAGACTCGCCTATGCCATGGTGAATTATACTTTTATCAATGACATCTTTTACTATTACAAACACAGTGTCTTACTTCTTTGGTGCCTTAAACTTGAGGAGGCCATCTACGCCCTCGAAGAGCTCTATGTCAGGATTTATAGCAACTACATTTAAGGCTAAGCCTTATACATCTAAACCCTTTGCCTTGACTATTACTAGACGACTATGAAGGAAAATGTGAAGGCTATGGCTCAAAAGTGCCAAAAGTGTTAAAAGTACATGCTTACCAGCCATGCTTTGAGGATAGACCTCTACCCCTTGATGGGCTTATGACCTTTGGCCTAATAGGGGCTTGACATTAGCAAACCCTTCCTTAAGGAAAACAAAGGTCTTTAGTTCATCTGGTGGCTATGGACTACTTCACTAAGTGGGTCGAAGCTCAAGCAATTGATGACATGAGTTTAGCCTATATTTTCTATGGGTAATTTGTCTTGATTTAGACTTTATGCTTACTGATTTTATGTTATTTTGAGCTTAATTTGCTTTATTATTGCTTTTAGGGACTCTAGAACATTTCATGGAGTTTTAAAGGATTTTCATGCAATTTCAAGCTCAATTGATGCAAAAACACGGATCAAAGAGTGAAGTAGAAAAGTTTCGATCAACGAACGTAGTTCAGTAGGGTCTACGTTCTAACACCATCCTTATGGTCCCTATTCATGGTCCTCTCGTTGTGAATTTTCATTAAAAATTGGAGATTGCAAACAAAGAGCTAAAATAAACCCAACTTCATAGCTTTATACTTTAGGCATAGAGTTGCAATGATTTTCAAATCTTCTATTGTTTTTTAGGTTTCCTTTATAATCTTAGGTCCAATTCTTATAAATAGACACTTAAGCCCATGGTTATAAGGAGAGTCCCTTGTGCATTAGTTGTTAGGTTTTAGAATTCCCACGGGGTCTTCTCTATTCTTCTTCTCTTTTCATTTAGTCATTATGTTTTCACTTTAGTACTTAGTAAATCATTTGTTGAACCTTATGTTCAAAACATAGTTTTTATTAGTAAATTTCAATCCATGATTTTGCTTACTATGATCTAATTACACTGTTTCATATTGTCATTAAATTAATATTTATCCAAGTTATTAATTTGATGTTTGAGTTTGTTGTAGAGATGCAATCTTACAATGAACAGAAAAGTGTAATTAAAGAGGATTAGGATTGACTACATCATTTAGCAATTCAATTCTTTCAAATTAAGGTAACTAAGGGTGGTTAACGTAATAGTGAGATCTAAGCTCTTAAGGTGATTCTAAAATGCTCTATTCCAAAGCATTTAGGTAGATAAGATTTTAGGATTAGGAATTAGCTAGAGATGCAAGCTTAGCCAATTCAAAATCCGACTTCCATAAGAATAGGATTGGGAATCTCCATGGTCTATATAACTATTGAGATTGAACAATCCCCTAGAGGTAAGTAGTAAACAACAATTAAGATTTACTAAATAAAATGTTATATCCTTATTAATTAGTCTAGATTAATTAAATTATTATGCTATTTAGTTATTTTGCTATTTTATTCTTTGTTAGTTGTTTTAATTTTATTTCCTTCCTATTTTATTAGAAGTTAGATGATTGAATGAACTAAAGGAATTATGGCTAAAAATAATTAGATATACTACAAATCAAGTTTCTCATATGATCAATGTTCGAACTAAATATGTATTTTATCTACAGTATAACTTGATTAGGTACACTTACCTATTAGAGTGATATACACCCCATCAAGTTTTGGCACCATTACTAGGGAGTTAAAAAAGGGTAGTCTAATTAGGAAATTAGCAAAGCCTTAGATTTATCAATTACCTTAATATAATTGTGATATTTCTTTTCCTTAGTTATTTTGATATCATTCTCTTTTTCTATATTATTGTTAACATCTGAATTTTTTTTGCTTAAGACAAGAAGTAGAGGTAGAAATCTAGTAGACTTTGATCTACAAATTGAAAGAATAGTAGAACATCTTTGTAAAAGAAATCATGACACCATGGATCAAAGCTTATCACTTAGACTGAAGGAGGTGTTATAAAATTTAAATAGTGTCAAGAATTTGAGATCGAAGATATAACCTTCAATAATGGAAACAACAGTAACAATGATGACACCAACAAGACGCTCATATAATTCACAAAGCCTATAGTGACTAGAGTTAAATTTAGCATTGCAAGACTTACAATTCAAACTAATTTTTAGGTTTGAGCAAATGTCATATAGATGGTCCAACATTTCATTCAATTCGATGGATTGGCAAACAAGGACCTCAACAACCATATCTCAAACTTCCTATAAATCTATGACACATTTAAAATCAATGGTATCATAGTGATGTAGTAAGGTTAAGGTTATTTCCATTATCATTGTAAGGTAAAGCTAAACAATGGCTTAATTCTTTACCTAGAGACTCAATCACTATGTAGGAATCATTAGTAGAAAAATTTTTAGGAAAATATTTCCCACCTATTAAGACGATGAAAATTAGAAATAATATTTTTGTCTTTGCTCAATTTGATGATAAGGCTTTTCATGATACTTAGGGGAGATTTAAGGAATTATTGAAAAGGTGTCCACATCACAAATTACCTTAATGGATGCAAACCCAATCATTTTACAATGGACTTAATTATTCCATGCATCAAACAATTGATGTCGTAGCTGAAGGGACTCTGAATGCTAAGACACTAAATAAGGCCCAAAAGCTAATTAAAGGTGTAACGACAAATAATTCATAATGAGATAATGTAAGAGCTAAAGTAAAGTCATTTGGAAAGTAGCTGATGGATTATGAACCCGTTAATTCAGTGCAGGATAAAGTTCTAATGGAAATTGGAGGTGTGAATTTTATCACTAACTATTCTGTAAATAATACTTTTAGTAACACTTATAACCTAGGGTGGATGAATCATCCCATTTCTTTCTTAAAGAGGCTAGTAGCAGTAGAATCGCAATGCACAACAACAAAATAGGTCCCCTAATGTCAAAGAGTTTCTAAATCAATTAATCTAGAGTTCGGATGGGAGATTCCAAGCCAATGAAGCTGCACGAAGGAACATAGAAGCATCATTAAAGAATTTAGAGAAACAATTGAGCTAGTTAGTGAGATCAATCACTGAAAGGCCACAAGGATGCTTGCTTGGAAATACTAAAACAAATCCCAAACTAGCGGGTTCAAAAGCAAACTGAGTAAAGAATTGTCAAACATCAAGCTGACGATGTAAAACAAAAGCATTCCTTAGGAGGCAACCTAAATTTAACCAATTTTTATTTTCAGTTATTTTAGTTTTTGTCATTTATTTTTCAATAAGTTAGCTCAAGTATTTAATCTTGAGTTAGTTTCTATCCTTCATTTAACGACTTTTTATTCAAATGTAGATAGGAAATTTTAGTTATTGAATTTGCCATCTAATTAGATTGTTGTTTGGTTGAATTTTTGTGTTTTATTTGGTACTAATTTTTAGTTTTAACAGTAAATTCAAAAATAAAGTCGAAGGAAAAGTAAACTTAGTGAGATTTTTCAATTTAAAGGAAAGATCACACCAAAGTCTTTGCTTGAAGACTTAGACCATAATCATCTCATAATTTAATTCAAAAGGGAAGAAAAATTACGAATGAGGAAAACATGGCCTAGACCACCCCCGTAGTCTTTGGCTGTCTACATGCAATGTTCATAATCTAACTTGAAGGGAAGGAATATGACCATACTCTACGATTGTAGTCTTTACCTATAATCGACACTGATTTAAAAAAAAATGATGGGTATTCTTCTTCCATACTTACACTATCTCTCCAATACACATACTTTTTTCTACTTACTCTCTACATTTGCTTCAAACACTTACAAAATCCTTTAATTGAAGAACGAAAACGAAAAATGCGAGGTACATACATCAACTTTACTTTATTATTTTCTTAGATTTGTTGATAAAATGGATATAAATCCAATTTTCACTTAGGTTTTCATAGAGAAAACTTTGTTGTGCATGTATAAAAATCTAAGTTTCTAAGAATAATCTAGCATAAATAATGTTATGTAATGTGTTATCTATCTATTACCTAATAGAAATCTTAAGAAAGATGCATGCTTTGTAAAGATTGGATGAAGGAAAGTGATAGAAAGAAAAAGAGGGGGAGAAAGTGAGGGAAAACTCTTATTCTTGCATATTGATGACTTTTATTTGTGTAGTAAAAGGAAATTTGTTGTGATTAATGTTTTTATGCAATGTACATATAACTTTGATGCTAATTACTCATATAGAATTGAGTGATCTAAATTACACATGAATTATGAAATATGAAAAAAAAAAACGTGTTTCTCCTAGAAAAATATATTGAATGTTAGTGTTCATACCAATTTAGATGATAAAATTATAGGTTGGATTTATGATAAAAAAAATTAGAGTTTCACTAACCTATAATTTTATAATCAAAGCTTAAAGAACCTAATATTTCAACATGACCAAAAATTTTGGTAATTTGCATATTTAATTGTTCAAGCTTATAGGGATTGTGCATAGATGCTAAAGATAATAAGATTCAATCTTGAAAACTATCCTATAGATATACTAATCCATGATTTTATGCATTTTTAGCACTGCATTATTAATTACCTTAGTTGCTTAGTGCATTAACTAGTAAAGAAATAAGTATGATCGTTATGGTTCATTTCTTGAATTAACATTATACATCAATTATTGTTATCAATTTTAAACTTCTCATTTCTTTTTATTTTAGACGTGGCACAAGTTAATTATGCCATGCATAAGAACTCCAGTACTATCCTATAACCCCCTCAATGTAAAAGGTTCAAGCGCCTATCCAAAAAGGAGTTTGGAAAGTTTATGTATATAAATTAGGAGACATTAGCATAAGCTAGTTGTGAAGCTAGAATTAGGCAATTAATTAGATTTGGTGGATAGGATTGACTATTGACTATCAACGAGCCAATATATAAGGAACTCATGCTAGAGTTCCTTAACACTTTTAGGTTAAGTATAGATAGCCTTACTCAAGATAGACAAACATTATCCACTTTAGATGTTGTAGTCGTGAGGTTACCATACCTATTGGTGATTTTGTATAGAGAACTCATGTTAGAGTTCCTAGTATAGATAGCTTTACTCAAGATAAACAAACATTATCCACTTTAGATGTATTGATGATTTTGGTATACATATGAGTCTTTACTCTTTTGATTACATTTTGGTGCAAGAGTATATGGAATCACCATATCAACTACCCCAAGGTATGCTTGAGTCTTTTGTATGGAGTAATTTGACTACACATGACGAAGGAGTTTATAACCCCGAAAAGTCAAAAGCATCTAGTTTGGTTGACCCTTCTCTTAGGCTAATATACTATGTATTGGCTAGAAATTTTACTTGTAGAAGCAATAATTAGGGAGTTGCCAATGAGAGGGATATACTGTATTTGCATGGTGTTGCTAACCATTAACCCCTTAACTTGGGAATTAGAATGGCTTTGTTTCTAAGAAACCAAGCTATTGATGAGCGATTTAAATTTATCCATACAAGTCTATTCAATACTCACCAAGTGAAGAACTTTTATGGCCTTCGCAATAAGGCATGCATGTGAGTGATGAAACCCCCTATTCTTCTTATCTATAATACAATCAAATCCATGCAACTTCCACCAACATTTGAAGATTTACAACCTAAACCAGCTTGTGAGGCCACCTCATTGTTTTCTAAATCACGAGTTGAGTCTTCATCTTCCTTAATGATTGGCAGTTGGTATATCGTGCCATGTAGAAGCTATTTAAAAAGCAGTAGAGCATAGAATATAAGGTAAACCATGCTTTAGTGCAGTCAGAGGCGATCATGAACCATTGGAGGATTCAACCACCACAACCACTACTAATATTTGAACCAAACTCTATTGTTTAATCCATTGGAGATGAGATTGATGAGGAGGAGGAAGAAGAGGATAAAGAGAGATTTCTCCATTTTCATGATTTTTTTAAAAGACTTAGGTTGATTTAATTTGCTATTTTGGATTATTGTACTAATTAACTAGCTTTTCATTGCCTTTTGATTACTTTATTGTTGGTTATTTGTAAGAGTGTAGGATGCTATCCCTTGGATAATTGAATTAATAGTAGTAGTTTCGTTTAGTTATTTCACTTAGTTTAACTTTTGCTTTTTCCTTTTCTTTAGTTAGTTTGCTTTGATGCAAAAAGAAAATGAAGTGCTTAACGGTTTAATGGAAATCAACTTTTGGACTCCAATATTATTTTTGAAAGGATCCAACACTGAAACCAAAGAAGCCGTAGTTCCTTTTTCTTTCCTTTTTTTTTTTTTTTAATTGTTACTTCTATTTTCTCCTATTAGAATTTTGATTTACATGTCTATGTACGTTCAAGACAATGTACAACTTAAGTGTAGAGAAAGGATAAATTATATATGCTATACTTATTCACTTAAGCTTTTGGCAAAATTTCTTTTAAAAATTCTTAGAAATTTGCAAACCCTTATATATATAAGCAAGCATAAATTTTTTCAAATTTGCCTACATTCTTTATAAATTTAGAACACTTTGCTAAATTTATGTGATTAAACTTTTAGGATTCAGAGTTTCCTATTATTTAAGCTTAAACTTAAACTCAAGAATAGAATAGATATGAATGGGTTAAGGATTAGTTATTTTGATTTCTAATCTTGATTTTAGAGGATAGTTATCTATTCTTCTTTTTCAAAAATTTGAGATTGAATGAATAAAGGATATTTGTCCTTAAAAAATCAAAGTAGTTAGAGGTATACATTGAATAATTAGATTGAATTGATAAAATAAATTACTATAAATTGGTATAGATTGATTTTGGTCCCTCAAAAGACCAAGACTATTTTCTACTACCAATCACTAAAATAAAGTCAATTAAAGTTGTTAAGAATCAGACTTAGCCATTAAAAGAGTGAGGTGTTTTCCTATTGACGACACTTAAAATAATGAAAAAGGGCCAAATTAGTAAGGATTGGCTTAGTTCGTCAGAAGAATGAGTTACTTTCCCAATTCTAATAAAGCTTCAATAAGAAAATCAAATTAAATTAATGAACCTCTTAATGAAAATTGAAAGAAGTAGAGAGACAATTAGACGATGGCTTGATATAATATGCATGCAGTTTAGTTTTCAAAATAAAAGTAATTAGGAAAGATCTCTCTATTCTTAAGTCAGAGTAAGGAAATCTCTATAACTTTTGCTTGATTAATTTATGTCTATTTTAGTCTCTAGTGTATCCTTTACTTCAGCATTGTAGCTAACTTTGAATCATTTAGATTGAATACTGAAATTCAGTAGTTGTCAATTTGCTATTATTTATTAAGTGTTCTAAAGGCGTTATGAAGTTGAAGGACAAAGGGTGATTCAGGAAAATTTTTGCTAAGCAATTCAATTATGTAGGTCCACTTTTTTAAGGTTGTAGTTAATCATCTTCTCCTTAAAATATTTTCCTTTGATTTTCATTATTTTGCTTAAGGACAAACAAAAGCTTAAGTATGGGGGAATTTGATGACACGAATTTAGCATATATTTTCTATGGGTAATTTGTGCCAATTTAAACTTTATTCTTATTGATTTTATGTTATTTTGAGCTAAGTTTGCTTTATTAGCGTTTTTAGGAACTCCAAGAGCATTTCATGAAGTTTTAAAGGCCTTTTATGTAATTTAGAGCTTAGTTAATGCAAAAAACATGGATCAAAGAGTAAAGTGGAGAAGTTTCGATTAAAGAATGAAGTCTAGTAGAGACTATAGTTTAAGACTATGCCCATGGTCCTTACCAATGACCCTCTCATCATGAATCTCATTGAAAATTAGAGATTGCAAACAAAGAGCTTAAATATGCCCAAGCTTCATGCCCATATACTTTAGACATGGAGTAGTAGTGATTTTCAAATCTTCTATTTTTGTTAAATTTTCTTTGTAATCTTAGATATACTTCTTATAAATAAACTCTTAAGCCTATGGTTACAAGGAGAGCCACATGAGCATTAGTTGTTAGGTTTTAAAATTACCAAGGGGCTTCTTTACTCTTCTTCTATTTTCTTTTAGTTATTATGCTTTTATTTTAATACTTAGTAAATCGTTGTTGAACCCTATGATCAAAGAGTGATTTTTAATTAATGAATTTCAATCTATGATTTTACTTATTGTAATCTAATTATACCATTCATATTGTCATTAAATTAATATTTCTCAAGGTTATGAATTTGATGTTTAAGTTTATCGTAGAGATGCGATCTTGTAGTGGGCAAATAAGTGTAATTAGAGAGGATTAGGATTGACTAAACCATTTAGTAATTTGATTCTTCTAGGTCATGGTAATCAAGGGTGGACAACTTAATAGTAGGACTAAAGCTCTTAAGGCAATCCAACAAAACTCTTTAGAAGTGATTTGGGCAGAGAGGATTTTAGGGTTAAGAATTAGCTAAAGACGGGAGTCTAGCAAATTCAAAACCAGATTTTCAAGGAATCTCCTTAGTCTAATATAGTAATTGAGATTGAACAATCTCTAAGAATTATGTAGTGAACAACAATAAGGATTTACTAAGGAAAATGTTATTTCCTTAGTAATTAGTTTAGATTAAATTATTAAGTTATTTAGTTTTTTTGTCGTTTTTTTTCTTTGTTAATTGTTTTAGTTTGATTTCCTTGCTTTTAATCTTTTATTTCATTTTTGCAATCTTTATTTTATATTTTTAGTTTATTTAATTAAATCTTTTATTATTAGAAGTTAGATAATTGAATATTATATGGGTATCACTGCTAAAAATAATTAGATATACTCATGTATGCAGTTCCTCATAGGATTGACACTTAAACTCAACATTCGTTTTATTTATACTATAACTTAATATGGTACACTTGCCTATTAAAGCGGTATATGTGCTATTAGAGATTATAAGCATCACAACTTGGGTAACAGAAGGTTTTTTCCTTACTAACATACTCTCCAAGTTCATGGTTCTGTAGGCCCTCATCACGGATAATGGTAGGTAGTCTAGTAATGTCAAATTCAAAGCATTTTGTGAGAAGTACCACATAAGGCTCCCTTACAATTTAGTAGCCAATCCTCAATCCAATAGCCAAGTTGAAGCAATTAGTAATATTATCCTTGGTAGCCTGAGGAAGAAAGTGGAACAAGCAGAAGGAAGGTAAGCCGACGAGCTCCCCAGTATCCTCTAAGGATATTGGACAACTCATAGGACCTCTACTGGAGAGACCCCCTTTTACCTTGCCTTTGGATATGAAGTTGTCCTATCCATTAAGTTAGAGCTACCAATAAGCAAGGTCTAGAATTTTGATGTCAACACTAATTACTTGGCATTACAAGTGAGCCTTGACATGATCAACAAGGTAAGCAACATTACTAGAGCTCTAGTAGCAACCTACTAATAATGGGTAGCTTAGTATTATAACAAGAAGGTTAGATACAAGGCCTTTTACCCTAGAAACCTAGCGTACTGAAAACTAGAAGCCATGGACTCTCGAGAAGGATAAGAGAAGCTCGCTCCTAATTGGGAGGACTTATATGAGTAAGGGAGCTTGTAGGCAACAAGGCCTATAGGTTAGAGACACTCAATGGGCAACTCATCCTAAGGAATTGGAATGTAAGTAACCTAAGGCCCTATTCTTTATAAAGCTTTGTAATCAACTCGTTATACATGTAAACATTCATAAATTAATGAAGACAAATTTCCGACACTTACCTATTTTTCTTTCTTATCAATTTACATGGCGTAATCTCTTTCTCAAGTAGATTTTCATCGCAAGACCTAAACCCTCATCAGTATTGACATTAACTGTTAAGCAATAAAAGACCTTTCTTCAATGCCCAAGCACTCTTGAAGTTCCTTGCATTCGAGAACCTTAAAGCTCCGAGAAAAGGGCTAACCTAAGTCCTTTTTGGTGATCTTATTGAAGATCTTCTAGATTGCCTTCTAGGTGAGCTCCCATCCATCCTTTAGCTCGACTTCTCGAGCTTAGAGCCTAGCTTAAGTCTCCTTGAGTTCCTTCTTCCTTTCCTCTAACTTAGCCCTCTCCTTGGCTAACTAGTGATCAAGAGCTTCTATAGAAGCCTTCACTACCATTACTTCTGCATGTGCTTATGTTACCTTCTTATTCTGGTGATCTATATTGTCAGACGTAGAGATAAGGTTGTTGTTCCTCTACTTCTCTACCATGACCTTACCTTTCAACCAACCGGTCTTCCTTTGAACCAATAGAAATACAAGCAAGAGTTAGCAATAAAGCACTTAACAACTGAAAAGTAAAAGGAACAAGAGAAGGCACATACCTCCTTGAAGTGGTCTTAGTTATAGGTAAATGCATGGTTGCAGGTCATGCCAACTTGCATACTAACAAGAATAGCATTAGCTATACAAACTAATCCATGGAATTGGAAAAAATCCTATGAAATATATCTTACTTAGTGCAGCCTGGTTAAAGCAATCACAGTAGACTACACATTTATCTTCCAAGGGAAGAGCCAAGCCAATGCTACCCTAAAATCTATAGAGGTCTTTGTAGGCTACTTCTTACACTGAAGAGAACACTCTGACTCGTCATCCTTAATTCTGATTATTAGAACCATAGCATCCTATAAAGTAGTCTCAAAGTCCTTCTACTGCTGTTGGTACCTAAGTTGTCGCCTAGCTAACCCTTCAACCCTTTGTTGGTAGGCTCATCAACAATCTAAGGCTTGGGTAAACAAAAAGCATAATAACCACTTGGCCGAGCCTTTAAAAACTCCTTAAGTTGTCCTCCTAAAGTTACCTTCAAGAGTTTAGGTAACAACAAGAGCTAAGGGGATTGCATTAAACATAACCTCAATGGCCTTAAGGATGGTCATTTGTCGCTCACACCTTCCTTTGACTTTGATACTCTTCTTACTCTTCTTATAAGGAGGAGCACCTTCATCTTTAGTACTATCCAAGGTCCTCCTCTATCGACCTGAGTCCTCATCTTCTTTAAGGTGGCCAGCTCTTGCATATGCCTCTCGTAGGTCACTTCTAAGGTCCACTTGAAAGCCTTTAAGGAGACTTGTAAATCTATAAACACAAAGAAACAATTGGTGAGAAAAGAAAGATAAAAAAAAAAGGGTGGAGGGAACTCAAACCTACATGGTCGAAGATGAGTAGCCATAAGCTTCCATCTCATAGCGATGGTGTAACGCGCTGAACTCTTGGCTACCCCTCCCTTTATAAGAGCAACATTTAGTACCTATCTCCCTTATGAACAATGGCCTTTGATGCACATAGTTATTGACCACCATCAATAAGTTGAGGCCCCCACTTCAAAATTTATGGTGAAGGATCTCTTCCTTCACATCCTTATCCTCAAGTAAAGGAACTTAATCACCATGGTCCTAATGGGCTTTACTTACATAATGGGAAAGGATACCCTCTTAGTAGTCTTAACGTGGAAGAATATATCTTTCTAGCCCTCTACCTTCGGTTTTAGCTCATTGCATATCATGATTTTCTCCCTACGAGTTGCCACTTAGAACCAATTTCCCAGGTTACTCTTTAAGTAGAAGAAGTACTTAAGCAATTGAGTTATTAGCCTCCATAGATTGAAGAGGAAAATCACCTCAAAGATAAGCAGTTGTTGCCATGCGTTTATGTATAATGAGTCTAAGTTGACCTCAAAATATTTGAAGCACTCTATCTGGAACTCCAAAAATCACAATTGCAGGCTAAACTTGAAGGGCCTTATATATATGCAGAAAGACCCCTCTCCTTTAAGGTCATATGCCCTTTCATCCTCCTTGGGCCTCTCCGCTTACTAACTGTAGACTACCCTCATAGCGCTACACACTTTATCGAGGACCTCATGGCTATGTTCATATGCTACATATTCCATAACCTTCTTGTTCTCACTTGTAGATTATAGCACCACCATTGCCTTCCTCTCCTCATTACCATCGATATATCTCTTTAGAGGCATCAACACACAAGCCTCCTTCTCTCCTCCCAACTCAACAAATTGCCACTATTACTACTTGTTGTCACTATTGTCATTGTAAGGGGAAGGGGTAAGTGGGCTTAGTACCTTGCTTAATTACTACTTAGTGACTTGCCTTGACAATGGTAGAGACATTAGTCAAGCTTGAGCACCCACCTTGAAACCATGATCCTCTTTATTCGACCATGGTCTCTGTATGCTTGAAAGAGAAATTAAAATTTCATGATTATGAGTTTTGAAGAAATGTTTAAGTTTAAGTTTAAAGGAAGTTCAAGTTTAATAGAGAAATTTAGTAGAGTTTCTTTAAGGTACGTGAATGAGAGAAAAAAAAAATGAAGACTCCAAGGCCTTTTATAGGCAAGTGAAGGGAAGATGAATAGTTTCTTTCTGTTAAAACAAGGATCACGATCCTAGCTACCTATGTATCACGGCCTAAATCCTTTTAGCATTCTGATTGCTAACGTAGCCATGCATATCTACCTCCACATACTGCACTTTACCTTAAGTATCATAATAATGCCTTAGGTAGACTAAATGTCACAACAATTAGTCCAATGGTCACTTCATTATAGAGCTCTAAACCAAATTACATTAGTATCATCAAGTGTCACTTCAGCCACTTGACTGCTTAGTAACCCTTCCCTCCATAGAAGCATGCCATCATAGCTTAAGCTTGAACCTTCAAAGCCTAAAGTAGACTTAACAATGCAACTCGCGCGGAACTTGAGCACCTCACCATGCCTCATTGATGTTTGAGGTAGCATGACCTGCTTAGGCCACTCCGAGCACCCTAGGGCCTTAAAAGACTCAACCCAACTCCTTGGGTCAAGGTAGCCTCTATCTACTCAAGCATGCATCGTGTGTTCAGCATGCAACTCAATGCTTGTAGTGCTCCTACCTTGCACTCTCCCTTAATATCTTTTGATTAATTACCCTATAACAACCGTAGTATGGCTAGTATGCCCTATAGCTCTAAACATGTCAAGATCCTAGGTTTCAAATGTGGCTGCTAGCCTATCCAAGGTCGACCAAGCAACAAAACTATTCTATCTCCCTCCAGTACATGTCCCTTGTAGATGCTATGTACGACCAAACCCCATAATGACACATGTCCTTCACAAGTGAGCTCCTTAGCCTATAAATAGGACAAGGAGCCAAAGGTATTGAATCCTTCTCTTTGATTCTCACTTTGATTCCTTGATACATTAAGTGCTTCCAAAAACACTCAAACACTCTCTAAACACAAGAAACATTTCCTTTTATTCTCCTTACTAACTTAAGTATCGAAGGGCCCCCATCGGCACAACCATTAGAGGCTTTTATGTAAGTCTTCCAGCGAGCACAATTGAGGGACCACTTGAAGCAGTTATCAACCAACGCCTGTGTCTTCTCTTGATCCTACTTCAAAACCCTAAACATACGACATTATACCATCTCTCTTAGAGAAAATTCGTCCTTGAATCTCATTACAAACTTATCGGACATGTCATCTTAAATTAAATACTAAATCGAAAAAAAAGCATATATAAGTATATGATTCTACGGTAACAAAAAGTCTCCTTGCATATTTAAATGTTTCTCCTTTTACTCACATTTATTCAATCAATCAAATTTGTGAAATCTACCCCATTTTCATACACCTACACTAGAGTTTCACCGTGGTTTTTTTATCTTAGCATGTAGTATCTTTTTTTTTTATGCCATACAAAAGGAAAATCTAGGTGTTTACAATAAGGTATTAGCTTTCGTTTATTTTCTTAGTATCAACCATCTTAAGAATCGGTACAATTAGAGCCTTTAAGATTACAAATACTTTATACTAAGGGGTTGTTAATGATCAATCATGTACAATGCGCATGAAGACAATCTTAGAGAACCCTCGATCTGATGGCTCACCATGGTTTTTTTTTTCTATCATAGACGTTCTTATTTCTTTTATTGTTAATTTTAGTGCTCTTTATTTTATCTTTTGAAAAATAAAAATAACAATTGCTTGTACTAACTTTGTTTGTTTTTTGTGCAAGTGTCTAGTATTAAATTATCAATTTTTGTGTATTCTTATTTTTATTACTTGATTTATATTTCCATATTATGTGTTAGTATATTATTCATGTTTGCATGTTAGGATAAATTTGCATGATTGGTTTTATTGATGAACATTACATGTTGATTAACATAATTTTTTTCAATTTAGAATACCAACGTGATTTGTAGTTTTCATCATTTATTAAATTAGTAGTAGGGCAATTTGATATTGGTTTCATAGAAAATTATTCTTTTCAAAAATTTCATCTTTTTAAATAATTAGGTATTACAGGGTTTTGATAATAAAAAGTTCTGATATGTAGTTGCTTTTCTCAAAAAAATAATAAAATCTTAATGATTGTTTTCTTTAAAAATTAGACTTTTCTAAGGTTTTTCAAAAGTCTAGGTAATAAAATTTAGGGTTTCCTTTTAATGAAAATAACTAGTTAAAAGCATAAATCTTACTTTTTAAAAAAAATAAAATAAATCCATATACTTAACTTTTATATAAAGAGAGTTACATTGTTTTGATATTGATTAACGAGTATGTAAGTACTTTCGGGATAGTCGTCAAAAATTAAAAAAACTATCATTTTTTTTATATTAGAGTGAGCTATGGGAGTAGGAATAGGTAAGCTTGATGTCTCGTGATGCATATATGATAAGATGTCATAATGAATAGATTCACTAATTTCTTAATCCATTCATGAATAATTTGCCACTTTATCTTCTATAAAGGGATTCCAGTAAAGCTTACATGTTTGTCTTAAACCTTATAGAAAATAAAAAGTGTGTAAAATGATAGGATTAGCCTCCATTTATAGATATTAGAGACTAATCTTGAACATAGAATCACTTAGAGATGAATGACTGAGATCTATTGTTGTTGGCAGCTATTGGATTACTTCTAATGATTAGACAACTCATATTGATCCCTTTTGTTTTTTGTGGACTTAGCTTTTGAGATGGGCCCGCATAACCCTATAAAGGTTATAAAAAAACCAAAGGCCTAACTCATTAAAAGCTTATTCTCCATATTATGTTTATTCTATATATTTTAAGGCCTATAAAGATCAAATGAATCCTAAATAAGCTTTAGAAGACTCTTTTTTTAATCTACCTTCATGTATGAGACAATTGAGTAAGGCTAAGAATAGAAAGGAATTAGTCCAACAATTGCTGTTTCGAGCTTACTAAGCTAAATCTCCCTAAAACTTTCCTTATTAGGCTTGGTTTTTTAGACTCTATCATTAGCCCATCAAATCAGTCTATGGCATTAAATTAGACTAAAAACCTAATTATTAAAATAACCCTCTACACACTCTAACAATTATAAGGTTTACTTCTCTATTCTCTTTTGCAAGTTAATGAGTACCTCTAGTCTCACACTTAATTGAATCATTGGTTCCTTTAAAAACATTAATGAAATTTTCATTGACTGCTTTTACATTAATGTGTTGCTATAGGGCTAGCATAACTTTGCACTTTACATTCTCATCATTCTCTTTTGAAAATGTTTATTTGGTAGGGCACTATATTTTCAATCTTAACTTTTGCTATTGCATGCTTGAGTTCATATCTTTCTAATTTGGGGCTTAATCACTTCTACTACCTTTGTTGGATTTTCTATCTACTATATTGAGGTTTCTTGTAATATCTTACCTTTGGTGGCTCTATATCCATTTGTGTTGTCAAAATTTTTAGGGAGGCATTGATCTCCTATAAGGCTTGCTCTAATTTATTATGCCTCTTCTCACTATTATATTTAAGGAACCAGCAAACCTTCTCTCTTGAGATATCTCACAACTAATTATGAACAACTATAAAAATTTATAAATTTTGACAAAAATATAAATTTTTAACAAGGCATCAACACCCCAACCTACATAACACAAATAAATAACACCTCACCAAATTTTCATCAAAATTCTACACATCACTATGTCAATTAACTCAACCAAAAAATAATTTTCTTCCTTCATTTTAAACAATAACCACTTATTTTTGTAAACTATAAACCTTACCTCAAAATTAAAATAAACAAAATACTAACATGATAACTTTATACAACATTTTTGTCAATGAATTACATGTCCTGCTGAAGCTATAATAGCAAATTATGTAAATTAAATCTAAGGAACAAATGGAATAAAAATTGAGACATTCATATGAATAGGTAAATTGAGACTTAAGGGTTTCTATAATGCAAATAATAATATCTTTACTATTTTCATGTTTAATTGCAATGGAAATTGAAGATATTGAAGAATATATGAAATGGATATATGCAATTGTGATAGAAGCAAACTGTGATTGATGAATCCAAAGAACAAGATGACTTATGGTCAAAGAAATAATTGGTTGCATAAAAGATCTTAATAATAGGTTGTGCCCTACAATCTCTTAAGAGATTGATGATTATGATGTTTGCCACAATATATAAAAGATTGATCAAAACACTAAAATAATTTAAGAAAATCCATCTCATAGATAAATTCATAAAACTAAGGTTCATCAAAGTTTTATAATAAATCTATTGCATATGATGCCTATTTAGAAGTTAATAAACAAAATTTAACTAATCAAAGAAAAAAAAAAGAAACTAACTAAAAGAAATGAAATATGACACTAATAAGAACCGTAAAAGGAAGGTCATCCATAGTCAACCATCGAGGCCGACGGACTACATTGCTTAGTAAACTACTCAAGTGCTCAACTACCTCATTTGGCAAGTTAACCACATGATCCTATTAATCCCTTCTTTTTGGCTCAAGTTGACCTTGTGACTTCTCTGGAGGGTCTTCTCTTGGTCTTGGTTCACCATTTTTGGACTTGAGAGACATGACTTCAACTTTGAATTAACTATTTAATGCTCCAAATCTTAGAAAAGAAATTCTTTAAGATTCCCACATAACCATTTTGCTCTTGATTTTTTGTTATTTTTCTTTTAATTTTAGTTTTTTTAAAAAAGATTAAGGTTTAAATGTGCAATCATAAAGAGAAAGGAGCTAAGCATAGGGATAAGTGGGTACAAAGTGGATAAGATATGAAGATCTACTCATACCATACTTGTAAGGTATAAGTTCTTAAATTTTGGGACTGAAACCTACTTGCAACACTTAGAACACCTAGAACCTATATCCTCTAAAGCCTATAGGATAAAAAGTAACCCTATAGAATCTATAAATTTTGTATTTCTTATCATAAGTTATAAGTTTATATGATATCCAAACGTAATATATATTTGATATTATAAGTTGTTCATATGCAAAACTTATAAGATCTATAGTAAAAAACTATGAAATAAAAAAAAAAAGTAATTTTTCATACCTTCATTTGTTTAATTTAAATTATCTTATTACTTAGCAAATGAAAATGATAAGAAGAAAGAATAGAGCATGTAAAGTTAGAAATGAAAATGAGGAAGAATAAAGAAAAGACTGGAAAATATAAAGTGGGAGATGTGACAATAGGTTTAGTCATTTAAGGCTATTAACTTATGGTCTTACTATCTTAGAGTCTCCATTTTTTTTTCTTTTTTACTAAAACATTTATCTTTTGAGAAATATAATATTATCATTTATTATTTATATTTTAATATTATTTAATAATTTTTTATAGGGTTAATATAGTGTATCTTGAAACTTGTGTTTTTTCTACCTTACTGTATAAGTTCTTAGATAGATATACAATATAAGATAGGAAGACCTCATATATTCATAACTTATCTTATAGGAGTTGATTCTAAAAAATGTATATTTGAAACCTAATTTTGTGACTCTTATCATCTATCTAAAACCTACCTTACTTAGTAAGGCATGAGTAGGTATTCTGTACAATAAGGCCACCTATTTACCCCTAACTAACTAAGCACACATGAAATAGATATAAGGGGTTATATTTGATATTCACCCTATTATCAATGAAGAATGTTCTATAAATGTTTTCAATTAAATAGACACATTACATAAATTTGACTTGTGCATTTAGTTTCACGAGCTAGTAAGTCTCCTCTTGGTTATTTAGACGAACATTTACTTCATATACACTTGTCCTTTTATCTTTAAATCAATTCTTTAAACTTTAAATCTTTGAAAAAAGTATGCTTTTAGACTCCTATAGAGTCATTTCATTGTTGATTTTGTGTCTTTTTTTTTTTCGGTAAGTTTAGTGTTTCTAATGTATCTAACTGCAAAATAGTAAAATAAGGTTTAAAAGTTTCTTTTTTTTTTTCCTTGGATTTGTTGGGTTGAATTCCTAGTTCTAAGTATCAAGAGATTAAGTGCATCATCGGGTTATGACATTTTAATATATGTTTGATCAAAGATATGAATATAGGGTATTAAAAATCCAACTAAAATCAACTATAGGATTATAAATATTTATTAAGTATATTAAAATTTATATTTTTAGACACAAAAATAGAAATGTCATTTTTATTTTTAATGCTAGTAATCTATATGCTTATTCTAATCATACCATGTAACTTGTCTTATATAGTATAAGTGCTGAACACTCATAAAAACCCCTCATAAGTACAAAGTTATCTTTGATGATTTTAAAGGATTAGTAGAAATCAAATTTAATCCATTTCATTTGACGGTTTCTGTCTATACCAATAAGTCCTAAGCCATATCCGAACCAATCACACTTTCCCCTTCGCAATAGGCAACCTTGTCGCATTTTGCTGGAATAGGTATCTACGGTGTCTAGTCCATTCGCGTCGATAGCTCCAGATCCAAACCAACCCATGTCATTACAACTGCATTGGTTTGCACATTCTTACCGTCGCGTGTTCTCATACTTTTCTTCTCATAAGAATACAAGATCGAGGTGGCCCCAGTGATGTGCCCCATTTGGGGGCAACGGCGTCCATCAGATGCGGGAATTTGCATCTTAACCGCACGTTTATTCATGACCCCTTTTCCTTATCTTGGTTTCCAAATTAATTCTAATATTCACGCATAGAACAAAGAAACGTATGAATGCATAATTTCGTATTATATTATTACATAGTACACATACATATAATGTTTGTCCAAATTTTTGTTAAGGGTTAATGGGATCACATGCGGTCAGCTTTTTCTAGTAGGTAAGTAAAAGGTGGGGTTTAAGTAATCTCTCCACAGGCCCAATATTCTTCTAGGGATTGGCAACAAAAGAGTTCTTACCCTTGCCTTTTACCTTATTTGGCTTATAAATACGACTCCCTAAGCCTCCTCCCTTCCACCCATGCCTAACCCCTTCCACCCACTTTATCTCTCTCTCTCTCTTTCCTCATCATCTTCTCCTACTCTTTCCTCTCTTTTTGCCCTATAACCGGAAACCCTTCTAGGGTTTCCATCCACATTACATAGTCATATATTAGGCATCTACTTATTAATTTATGTGGCTCTCTTTGTACTTTTCCACAGCTTTCTTGAACTGCATAAATGGAGGGATCGTATATGTGTATTGTTGTGTGATAAACTTTTCACTCAATTCTCTTTTGTTTTGCGGTTCAATAAAGCTGTGGGAAGATACAGATAGGGTCAAGAGAAATACTGGAATTTCCTAGATTCTTCCTGTTTATGGTCCTTAATTTCTTGTTTCCTACATATTTATTTTTTCATGTTTTGCGAATATTCTTTGAAATTAACATCATACTTTCAGCTTTTGTATATTTCACTTCTACCATTATGAACAAACTGATTTCATCTTCTTGAAATTACACATATATATATATATATATATGTGTATATACACATGTTTTCCGATGCAAATACCTAGAGAAAGTCGTTCAGAACGGAATGGTACATGGGTACAAGAAATGAAATGGATTTCATGCAAATTGGTAATAATCAATGAAGGAACATCATCCAGATCTGGTGAACTACCCATTTTTCATTACTTTATTATACACACAATGTCTTGTCCTAAGGGCTTTTCTATTTCAATCTATTCAATTTTTTTAAGTTTGTACATGCATTGTAACGCATAGCGATATGGTTCATATATTATTATATAAGATGATAGTTTTGTGTGGTTGCTGGCTTTCTTTTCAGTGCTATTCGTAGGGGTGTTCCTTTGCAGGGAAAGATCTGACTGTGGATCCGAAAGGCATGTACAAGTACAACCCCATCTATAATAGTGAGTAATACATAATGTTACTCTACTTGATCTGACACGATAATGATCTGTAGTTTAGTTGTACTAGTTCTGTGGCGATTGACAAAAAGTAACAGTTACTTCCATCACGTGTGTCGTGCTCTTGTTACTTTTGAGCCTTTTGTGGGCGTCTTATATAAGGACACCAACTTCTGTTCCTTGATTTTAACCGATTATTAACAGATGAATACGCTTATCCCCCGATGAGCGTGCTTGAAAATGAATTAAGTACCTTGAATTATATAAATGTAATGATTAATGATTTGAAATTTCATAAGGTACTTTTAAAGTATATTTGCTACATTTGAATTTTGGTGATAAAAACTACCGACCATCAAAGATTGTAATTCCCTGTATTCTCTATCAATTCGCTCCACTATTACGGTACTTTGTTCACATTTCCTATTTATTTTTGGAAAATCCGGCAAAAACTATAATAAAATGGAATATGAGGTTGTAAGAGTCAAGTAAGCTTTATATTCAAGATCGTCCTTTTTTCTTTTTTCTTTTTTCTTTTTTTTTTTTAAATTTTGATGTAATGAGAGAGAAGAAAAATTAAACCCAACCTGGAATGAAGATGAAATATCCAACTACCTACCTAATAATCTTGTGCTGGACCACAGTTTAGTCAGTTTTTCCTGTACAAGGAACCCTTTTATGCCAAAGCACAGAACTGATTCATTTAGGAGTTGGATGTAGTGATTTTGTAATAAGTACATGGTAGGTGAAGCTATTATGAAAACCGAAAAAGAAATGTCAAATCTAAAGTAGAGATGTCATAAGAACAAAGTGTAATGAAGAACAAATTTACATTAGGGTTTCTTTTCCGTTTCATAGGATCTTGTTTTATGTGACTTGTAAGAATGTGAGTTTTATGGTTCTGAAACTTAATTACTTGGCTTCTTTTGGTTGGTGAAACATCTAGAACTCTACATATATTATGTAATATGTGTTACCAGTATTATTACACAAGACAAACTAACGAAGAAAGGTTTTAATTACAGGTCTATCATTTAGGATAATCCAACTCATGTTACGTGTAGAATTTGTTGCAAGTAGATCTTTCACATGCTTAATTACCTGGATTGGCAGGATATGCTCTTCCAATGAGCCTTTCATACCCAATCTTATAGATTTGGAATTACGAATCAAACAAAAAATGAAAAGGACCATGCCGATATGGGTCAGCTTTCCACCAATGTTTAATTGCTATTGGCTAATTTTCTTTTAGTGTGACATGTCTCCTTATCTAACAGCCCCAATAAATCTTTTTTGATGCTAATATGTCATGTCTTTGGTTAATTGATAGACAAATATGAATAATATTTAACTAGATAGACAAATATGAATAATATTTAACTATGTAATAGTGATAACGAGCATTTTTGAAAATGTACTGTTCATGTTTTCATATATTAAAATTTAATTAGCATTTGCATACAACTAATCCTTTCATGTGACGTTAATGCCATTGAAATTTTTCTCAATTGAAAGATTCTTTAATATTGTTGCTAGAACTCCTATATATCATTATATGATGGCAATTCATGTATTGTATAATATTGGGTTAATACATTCTTTTATGACAAATGGTTGATTAGAGATCACAAATAATTAATTCTTATACTTCCGACCTCATACTCGAGTTAAATATACCTTGTCTTACTATATTGAGGTAGTAATGTTATGGATTGTTCCCACATCGCGCTGTATGTCTTTAATTTATGCTCTTCATAGTTTTATTTTCTTGCATCTTGTCTAGTATACTTGGAAAATGCTTCAATAAGTTGCAATTCATGTGGGGTCTGATCATTTTCAACATCATTGTCGCTTGAATTATTATATACTTTGAAATAATGCTAGTGCGGTAAGCAAGCTTGTTTCTTGTTGCTTTTTCTATTAATCTTGATTTTATCTTTTCTACATTCATCCATTTAATAATGGAGACATTTTGTTTTGTTGTAAATAGCTTTACTTTTATATACGATATGATATGATCAGCATAATAATGGTGGTTCTTTATGCTTTTGTTGCTTTGTGGCCTTTTTTTCATTTTATGGCAATAAAGCTCTCATGCTCCACTGGCATAATTAAGGGGAAAAAGCAAAGCATGTTGGGTTTATGTTTGTGTAATTATGGTGATGAGGATGACAAATTAATCCACCATTTAGGCAATGGTCAAAAAAGCAGGGATTTGGTTGTCTGATTTTGATCATATTGCTTTCAAATCCTGGGAAGACATGTATGGTAGTGAAAAGTGTGAAGTGTCCCAGGGCATTTAAAAGGAGATTGGGCGAGATTCAATTTTGTTGCATGTATGTGGAATATTTCAAGATGCATACTTCGATTCAGCAAAAAAAACAAAAAGCAAATTGACCTATTTGAATCTCTTCTAAAATAGAAATAGATTAATTACACTTTCTTTTATTAATTGTAAATATGCCTTCTTATATTTATTCTATTTACTGCTTAAACCATACGTTTATGAGAATTAAGATCTCCAAATCTTTGAAAATGCGCTATCAAACTCCTGAATCTTTTACCCTTTGTAAAATTAATAAAATAATATAAACCAAGAAAATGATATTATGTAGAACAAAATAATAGAGAAAAATATAAATAAAAAAAATGGGATTTTTTTATTTTATTTTATGAATTTTTTAAATATTTTTATTATTTTATTAGAATACAAAATGGTAAAACAAGATCTAAAAGCACATACTTTAAAAATTGAGAAATTTAAACGCTGAATTCCAAAGGCAAGAAAGCCAACTGCATATTAAGGTGTTTTTCCAATTTATGCTACTTTTTTTGTTTTGTGTTTTCCTGTGATCGTCTTCCTTGTGACTCATTATTATTCACAGTCCTTAAACGCTAGCTTGTTGAATTTGATGGATTTTATATCATAAATTAAAAGTAGCTGATTTGTCTATCAGAAAAGGCTATGATATGAATGCGAGTATGATTACTGAGGTCTGCGAAGTCCTCCAATTGAATAAAATATCCATATATATCATACTTAAATTTGGTAGATGTCTCTATTGTCATTGAATTCGTAATTTGTGACTGCGTTTGTGATTTTGCATTAATTTATAATAGCTAGAATGGCCTTGAGTATTAGGTTCTTCTAAAAGTTCCTCAACAGACAAGTTGTTAACTGGTTTGAAGATTTTCTGTGACTTGGCGTTTTACCACGACAACTTGTGTTGCGTCGGTCAAGTTGTTCTTTTAATATAACCATAGTGATGATACGTATATTATGTTTACCTAAAGCTTTTAAATACATAATATTGCGTGCGTTAGATCTGATTATTTACTGTCCCTTTTCTCTCCACCGGTAGCAATTTTTTACTAATTAAAGTTATATTTTAATAGAGATACACTGAATAACCACGAAAATACACATGAAATCCATGTTTATGCATACTTTACATGTAAACTTGCTGATTACATTACTTACTGTGTTCGTGTTCGGCAACTATATTCTCCACATAATTTTAGCTTAGTTATAAAGAAGAATGTTCATACTTTCTCTAATATTGATAACTATATCTCGGCTGTACTTGTATACATTTTAAAGAATTCTTTGATCTCCGAAATGGAATATATATATATATATCATTAGAGATGATAAGATAGATAGCACGGTGGATTGCGCGTACATACTCATATGTGTCAAATTATTTATTGCTCTCACTTACAGCTTCTCGTCCAGAAAGGATCAAAGCTATGTCTGATAGACTTGGTAGCATTTGAAATCTTAATGGAAATGTATATTTTCGGGATAAACCGCATTTTCAAATGCATAATGGTGTTTTGTAAATCAACACTTGCAAATTACTTTAGAATGAGCATTTTGCAAAAAATTTGCTTGGCAAAATTTCCTTTTACTTTCTTAACAAAAGCCCTAATTTTTGTAAAAGGTGCAAGGTGAGAATAAGAGAGAGGGTGCGGTGGAAACTTGTCCAATTTTTGTGGAAGTGCATATTGGAAAAGAAAATGTAAACCACATAAAGATGGTTAGGTAATTTACGATGTTTAAATTCAAAAATGTCCCCACACATTCTGAAAATGCTGCATCTCATGGAGCATCTATAAGCTAATAATTTTTTCATTATTATTATTTGTTTTTTTGCCTCCTATTAAGTCTCAATAGTCTATAACACCAACCGAAAACCTGCAAGAATAAATAAGCGTGACCTTATAAAGTTATTTTTGGAAAGGTTTTTGACCCTCTTTCCATCAATATACATATATGGATACTCGTATCAATTTGTGTAGAGATACACGTATAGCTACGGCAAGTCTTTAGGAAAACATGGTATGGTGCATTTAGATATTGAGGGACGTGGGATCCCTTTATCGCTCCTTTTAACTCATCCACAAATAGAGAATGGTGGTTCCTTCAAGATAAGCTTTGCTTTGAGGAATAATGCCAAATATCTGAAATGAAGCGCACAACCTGATTTTTCTGCCTTTTTGAAAACAAAAGTAGATGAAAACTTAACCAATTGGAAGAGACCTTTTCATAGCTATAGGCCTTTAGTTATTGATCATTATATTTTATATATTTACTTATATTTTATTTGGTTAATAAGTAGTTTCATCGATAAAATCATTCAATCTATCATCTCATAATTAAGATCTTTATGATATTTATTTTTATAGCCAGATCAGATCATATATAAATTGTTTCTTTAAATTAAGAATCGTATCTCGGACACCTAGACATTGTGGTTTTTTCCCACCAACGAAAACAATTTTACCCATTAAACCTTAATGAAAAGCGAGTACACACGTGAAAGATGGTAACTATCACCGTCATACTTAAAAGAGAATATCCTTTGACCATCCAGTATTAGTCATCATATCTACGATGATTACTACAACTACATAAGACCCCAAAAGTGATATTGTTCAGTCTTGATTATGGTTCTGGTTTAGAGGAAAAAATCTTAACTCAATTGCTGCGTGTCACCTTCCAAACCCAAAGTCCATTCCCCATCTAACATGATTTGGGAGATGAACAAGGATTGCAAATTCTTTTGCATATTTATAATCATGATTCTAAGCAAAATTATACGAACCAGAAAATATAACTGTTTCTTCCAACTTTACATTATGATACCTTGAAGAATGATATGGATCAACTCTCCATAATTTGTTTCGGAAAGGTCTAACCTCGTTTGCAGAATGTGTATCCACACCCAAGAGAGAATTATCCACCATATCACCTCCTAACATAACTTACCGTGTTCGTCCCATCTTTTTTTTTTTTTTCTTTCTTTCTTTCCTTGTTTTTTTTTTTTTTTTTGGGCCTTGGTTTAACTAGTTGATCACGGATAATTTGGTTGTAAGAGAATGCAAGACAGAATTTGGTTGGCATAGGAACGATGATAAGCTTAAACGGATATAATTGAATGGTTTTGGCTCTTCCTTCTTCTTCGATATGTTCCCAGTTTGATTTGAATTTTCCTTTGATATATACTTGTTCTATATACCATTCGCTCGTCAATTTCACTTTGTGTTCCAATACAGAAAGCATAAATTTGAAATCAGAGAAAAAGAAAAAAAAAAAGCTAATGATGGACTATTGTACATGTTAGAGGTTTGGTCGTAAATTACCTTAGGCCATCTTTTAACTCTTAAGAACCACCATAGAATTCTCCAAAGTGCTATTGTAGCACCTCTCACCCCAAAATATTGATTTAAGAACAATTTTGTATTGGCTACAATCTAAATATTTATTACCACATTTATTATGTAGATTTTTATTTAAAAAATGAAGATAAAAAATACAAGCAACCTATCCATACTCTTTACATGGGTGTGTCATAAAGTGTGTTAGAGCCGATGTTCCTTTTAGATGGTAAGAATCAAAATATAGTGTTTAATAAGTAGATATAATTGTTGAGTTCTATGCTAGAGAACTCAATGGAATACAACTTTTATTGTTGCGAGAACAATGTGGTATAGTTTAGTAACAACCCTTATTGAATTGTTGTCTTACTCGTTATCAATAGGATCATGGATATTTCTAGTAAATACACAAATATAATGCAGTATAAATCGATTAAACCCGAAGGTAATCCAACTAAATGCTTAGCTAATTCTTTTAGTTACTATCTAGAAAGTAACAAATTAGTGGACTCTCGTTTTAGTCCACTCGGTCATGACTTCTTTCAGCAAATTCAAGTACTATAACTACAGTTTATTACGGACTTTTAAGCCCAAACCCTATCCATTAAGATTTTGATTTGAGTCCTAGGCTCATTAAGCTTCTTTAAAAGCCCATTTCCATTATGCAGTCAACACATTAATCTGATTATTGATCATTTATGAAGATATGTATGGTAGTCGTTGGCCATACTGCACATAGTAAAAATAAAGGACATGTTTATAAATTATCACTATTAAATGCATTGAAAACGTAAAACACGTTATTTTCTTAAAATCCTTTGCAAAATGCCGATCTTTATTGCCTAGGGTATTCTCGTGTACGATCTATGCACTTGACTTCAGTAACTAATGTCCTTGCCGGAACAATAATACGACGGTTAGCTGGTTATTATAATGTCTGCTGGCCGTACACACGAAATATTTTTGTGCATTAACCAAATCAATCTACCAGAGGGCAAGTTGCGCTAAACCTTAAATTAGTCATTTACAAAAAGGCATGCAATGATGTGTATATTTACAAAAATAAGACATGAAAAATATATTATAATAAGAAACGATCATGGCATTAGTATATTATATTATGACAATGAAAGAAAA
The DNA here is from genome assembly GCA_024138005.1 of Lumnitzera racemosa. NCBI lineage: Eukaryota > Viridiplantae > Streptophyta > Magnoliopsida > Myrtales > Combretaceae > Lumnitzera > Lumnitzera racemosa. The sequence continues at coordinate 70,834,997 of JAMXBC010000007.1, read as the reverse complement.
ATAAGAAGAATGAGTTTCATGAGGTTAGAATAGTTATGTTTATGAAAATGTTATAATAATTACCGGTTGCAAATAATTCTTTTGGATATGGATTTACTTAATAAAATTTAAACTTAAAAAAAATATATATATATATATATATATATTATAATGGGTAAGACACCAAAAGTGGTGCTTCCCACTTTATTAATATACAGATAAATAAAAGAAACTTTGGTACCACTAAGTATGTTTAAATATATTTGAATGTTGCATTTTCGGTTGAAATAGCCTTGGAACATTCTAACACGAAGGCTTTTGTAGTTCAGCTACATGAACGGATTAGACTCGATTCCATCCAACTGAATAATTGAAGTTGGGAAAAAAGAAAAAATTACGACAACCGTTTCGGACAATATAACTTCGCAGTTCGGCAAAAGACAAGCGTGACACAACGTATACATTCATTTTTAACACCAAGTACTTAACGAAGTACATATAAAGGTAAAACAGGATCATATAGGGTACATCACATCAGTACAAGCGAGACACAAACTGGAAAAAGAAGCAGAAAATTACACGATAAACATCGGTACATGCTTAGCATCAACACTATCTACTAATAATTATATGGCTAGTGCTAGCTACTTAATGAAATTTGGTGTTAGAAATGACGGATGAATCGAAGCAGTAAGTGAAAAAAAAAAAAAAAATCAACAATTACACTCCTTGTTCTGTGAGGTCAAATAAAAAAACACATTAGTATTATTCAGAATATATAAGTTGTCCGAAATAAGAAGTTTAGCCAACTAACACTTATTCTAGTAAATTTAAGATGTGTGATCTTCTGGGCTTCTAGCCAAATATACGGGTCCCTAAAAGCTCTATATACATATATATATATATATATATATTTCTCTTTTTCTAATTGGAAGTGGAAATATATAAATATACAGTTGGCATGCGAATTGGGCAAATTTGCCAACAAAGAAAAACATTTATTCATTAAAGTTTAACCCAGGAAAGGGGAAAAAAGGAAAAAAGATTTGGTATTGTGTATTTTATATATATATATATATATTTACATTGGTTATAAGGATAAAAACAGTAAAAGAGATACGATATGAATGAGAGTGGGTAAAACTGAAACTTGGGGAACCCTGACGTAAGAAAGTGACAAAAGTTAGCCTTCTTGTTTTTTTCACGGAAATGTAGGAGATGATTCATAGATCATAATCATGTAACCAAAAAAAAAAAAAAAAAAACAAAAGCCTCCAACAACAAGAATACTCTACTCGTACTGCTCCTTCTGCCATAATTATTAATGACCAAAGGGAAAGAAAAGGAATCTTCCCTGCAAACGCCTTTCTTTTTTCACCACTTCTGACGAACTCCCCCAGTAAATACCAAAAAAAAATTTTTCCCTCAACTTTACTGACATCTAGGAAACCATTTTCCGCTTTTTTATATTTCGATCTTCTCTCCATATTATTGGCCATGCATGACCCAAACGTGTTGCAGTAGATTTACCGGGGTCTTCGGCCAACTCATCATTTGATAGTTGAAGTGGTTATAAAAATTAATATAAAGAAATTGTGAATTAGATGGCCACAGGACCATATTATAATCATAGAAAAATTAGTTTAGTAGTATTATTAATTTACAAAAGCACCATTATATAACAATTCATAATGACAAAAAAGATAACTAAGTAAAAGTTGAATTGGAAACTCGAGCTAATTTTGTTTATTTGGATGTGAATTTTGCGTTGTATACATTGTAGAGTAAATGGGTATGTAAGAATTTCAAAAAATGTTGCCTAACTTAATGGATCTTTCCCATTTTCATCGGCAATTCTAGTGAATTATGAATGGAGACTGCATAGGCAAAGAACGGCATAAACTAATTTTAATAATAAATACGTACATAATTAGAATCCGAAAAATAAACCTTTTTTCTTTCAACGGAAAACCTGAATAAAATCAATTCTGAAGCAATAGAGAACAATAACAAATGTGAAAAGAGAGAAGGAACAAAATAATTGATAATGAAACCCAAACAAGCCCACCGCACCCCCCCCCCCCCCCCCCCCCCCCCAACCAAAACAATGCAATTTACCTAGTTTTATGCTTAAAAGATTCACAAATGAGCATAGTAAGATGAACTATATAGGAAATTCCAGTGAATTATGCGAATTTAGATAGGAAAAAGGAAAATGTATGAAAGGAAAAAAATAAAAAAATTTATAAGCTTACCTTACTGGTGCCATTGCTGTTAAAAGGGAAAGGGGTCTCATGAGAAACTGCTACACTTTCAGCTACATTACCAGTAAAAGTCCTAAATTCACCATGTTATCCCACAGCTTTCTTGAGCTTCTCCGTGATAAAAGCTCAACCTTTCTTCTTTTTTAAGGTCTATCCGTTGATAATTACAAGGAACAAGAAGATTGGAAAAGAACCAAGAAGTTCAAGAAAGCTGTGGAAAAGCATGACAGGACTTCCCAAAATTCACACGCTTGAAAGTAAAGTAATTTCACCCCTCAAAAGTGTGTTTCCTTTCTTCTTTTGTGTTCATCTATTGTGTACTGTCATAGACACCACAAGAGATGGAAAGAGAGAGATGATAGTGAGCATTTGGCCATCGAAAGGGTTTCATGGACCACTCTAGCATATAAATCTGAGAGTTGCAGCAGCAGCTTTATAGAGAGGGGAAGGGAAGGGAGTTAGTTTAGTAGGGATCGATTAGAGCTCATCCAAGGCGCATTTTCACCCACAAGAACCAGCCTACTTTGCCTTTTGAGTGCGCTGTGGGGTACTTGTATCGTCAGATGGATGGGTACATCAAACAAATATGATTTCAGAAAATTATATTTTAAAAAACAAAAATATATAAATATACATAAAAGTTTGATGACAATAAATCGGGAAGAAAAAATGTAGGTTTTGGTGGCAAATTGAAAGAACCCAGGAAGAGAAAAGAAAAGTGTATATGTAATAAGGGATGTATTTATTGTTGTGTCTAAATAAAACCTTTCGTTTCCATCTGTGTCACATGCCACCATGTGAGGAGGGGATTTTGTTTTGATTTTATTTTGGAAATAAAAGGTATGGGGGTTTTATGGTCCCCCAATGGCAATGTTCCTACTTTTCTCTACATCATTCTTATATTATATGTGAATTATTATCTATGCTTTATATAGTAGAATCCAGCTTACTATTTATTTCCACCAACTTATAAATATTTATATTTATATTTATATCATATTTAGTATACAGAAATTGTTTAAAATAGGACGCAGTGGAATTAAATTATCAGAGTAAAATGAATTGAAACAAAATGAAATAAAAATTGGAATGATAAACCTTTCAAATATTTTGGAATGTTTATGAAATTGAATGTAATTAAATGCATATATAGTAAAATTTAATGTCATTAAAAATTATATGATATGCATAATTTGATTGAAGGTCTAATAAGTAATTTTAAACTAATGTAAGAGGAGAATGGAATTGTAATTTTACCCCTTTAAAAGCAAAATTGAATTTCTCCTTAAAATTGGAATTACTTATTCGAAGAAATCAAAACTTCACATTCCAAAAACACTTTTAAATATGGGGAAAAAAAATAAAGTCCAAAATCGCAATTCTGTTTTATGTTTGTTTTTACATATTAAATGTAACATTACTATATTTAAGAAAAATATATAAAATCATTTTATAGTGTAACCAAGTATTAATTTACAGAAAATATGGGAAAATATTGTTGTACTATATGAGCTTAAGGGTTATGTTATCACTTAACCAATAGTTTTGAGATGATATTACTATTATCCTTCTTTTCCTTTCAATATTTAGTGAATAATTATAGTTATTGTAGAACTATTTATACTTTTAGTATATATATGGTTTTAAGTACTATAAATTGTTTTTGTTGGGAAAAATACAAAATGGCTTACCCATATTTAACTACATTTCTACTTAAGTACATTAATTTTAGGAAGAAAATATAAATAATCTCCTTAAATTTTGATTTAGATGCGGATTAATCTCTTGAGTTTTTAAAATATATTTTAAAAATCTCTAAACTTTAATAGATTAGTAAATAATCCCTATAAGTTGAAAATAACCCTTTAATATATTAATTTTAGTATATAAATACCCTATAAACTTATCAAAATATGCTTTAAGATACCTTAAATTTTAACAATAGTGTGACTTTTATCTAACTAAAAAAAGGAAAGAGTAAAATTATAAATAACCCTATCTAAACTTTAACTTAGATGTAAATTGATCCCTTGAACTTTGAAAGTGTGTTTTTTTACTCCTAAATTTTAATGAATTAGTACATAACCCCATAAGTTGAGAATGTTCTTCTTTAACTTTGATTTTGGTATATAAATATTCCTTTAACTTATCAAAATATACATTAAGACTCCTTAAAAATTTTTATCATCATGTGATTTTTTTAACTAATAAACAAAATGCTTTTTATACTATCAATTTATTAACCTTTAGGTAGTCAAAAATCATACTTTGAAAGTTCATAAAGTTAATCCACACCTAAATCAAAGTTTAAGGAAGTTATTTATAATTTTTCTAAAAGGAAATGTTTTTTATATTACCAATTTAATAAAGTTTAGGAGATCTTAATGCACCACTTTGAAAGTTCAGGAAATCAGTCAATACCCGAGTCAAAGTTTAAGAGGTTTATTTATAATTTCCCCTTAATTTTAATATTTCTACTTAAACCCCCATATTATGAAACATTACCATTCAAGTTCCTTAAAATGTTTTTCCTTGAATTTCTCTATCTATTTAGAATGATCAAAAGAGATCTCCTATTATATTTGCTCATAGTTTATCTGAAACCTTTTTATGGGCATTTCTTACTATTAATATAATAGACATTTATCCAATTGATATATGTTGCTGGCATTAGAAAAAGAGAAAAATCATTACTCTATATGATAAAGGGTCTTTTCTTAGATGTTTTGAGAATTGGAGGACTTATATAGAATAATTTAAAAATGAAGGACTCCAATTAAAAAAATGATAAAAGGAAAAGGACTCGAGTAAGGTAAGACTAATTGCACTTCATCTCTTAAGGCTTCCTCATAAAACTCGGTACTCAAGAGACGATGCAGCTATATCAATTCCTAATTGAACTTAGTTTCTCTTAATTCTTAACCATTTCATATGTTTAAGTCAACACTCAGGCTAGGTCTAAGAATATTGATATTTGCATAACATCTCATATGCTTATTACAATAAATCATAGTGGTCTTTCATAAACTACTTAAAATAAAGCTTGCTATTTTTTCCTTTTTTTTTTTTTTTTGCACTTATTTCCCCTTAAGGATAACTTCCTTCTCCAGCTTTGTCTTCCATTCTTGAGGCTTACTAAGCTAACCTCTTAACTTATATTCGAGTCAAGTGAGTAGATACACCAAATAACAGGCATATTTAAATACATAACTGACATTGCTTCAAACATTTATGCAATGAATATATGTTATGCTAATGCACATGATCATTGAAATTAGTACTCTAAGCAAGTGAGTAGCACTTAGTGCATAAAAACTAAGTGAGTGGCACTTAGCAACTCAAAATCAAGCAAACCAACCATAGGGATTAAAATCCAAATAGATTGTAAAATCTAAAATAGAGTGAATGAATGATCCAAAACTAAGTGTGAAGTAATCGAGTACAAAGAATGTAATCTGTTTGTAGCAAAAGCCCTATTATATAAACCAAGAAACATTTGCTTAACATGATTGAGCATTTAGAAACGTAAACCTTAAGATCTCTGTTAATATACCATGAATGCAATTAAGTCATACATTAAAATTCATAATTCTATAAAAAATCTACACCTAAAAAATTTTATATCTGTTTAAATTAAGAAAAATATCTTAAAATCATATAGATAATTTATGATTTAACAAGTATACAGTTAAGTCATCCATCATTGATAGTGTTTTTCATTGCAATCCATGGGGTTGGTGCTCAGAAGGCCTTATATGAAGCCCTTGTCACTACTATTATTGGTTTGTGAAGAAGATCCAACCCAAACCCGTTTGGAGCTCCACAAGCCGGATTCGACTCCACTCATATGCGTACCCCTGTACAAAGTCTGACCTGCGTGTTTGATGTAAGAATAGGTGGTTTGTTTGTTTTATTTTTCTTATTTCTTTTATTGTTAATTGTAGTGCTCTTTATTTTATCTTTTGCAAAATAAAAATACCAATTGCCCTTACTAACTTTGTTTGTTTTATGTGCAAGTCTTTAGTCTTAAATTATTAGTTTTTGTGTATTCTTATTTTTATTACTTGATTTATTTTATTTCATTTTGTCTTTGATTATTTGCATATTATGTGTTAGCGTATTATTCATGTTTGCATGTTAGGTTAAATTTGCATGATTGGTTTTATTGATTAACATTACGTGTTGACTGACATAATTTTTGTCAATTTAGAATACTAACATGATTTGTAGATTTTATCATTTATTGAATTAGTAGTAGAGTAATTTGATAGTGGTTTCATAGATAATTGCATCTTTTTGAAAATTGCATCTTATTAAATAATTAGGTAATACTAGTTTTTGTTAATAAAAAGTTCTGATACATAGTTGGTTTTCTAAAGAAAATAATAAAATCTTAATCTTGGTTTTCTTTCAAAATTAAACTTGTCTAAGGTTTTTCAAAAGTTTGGGTAATAAAATTCATGGTTTCCTTTTAGTTTTTCCTTTTAATGAAATTAACTAGTTAAAAACGTAAATCTTACTTTTTTCAAAAAATAAAATAAATCCATATACCGAAATTTTTAATAAAGGTAGTTACATTGTTTTGATATCGATCAACAACTATGTAGGTATTTTCAGGGTAGTTGTTAAAAATTAAAAAAATGTCTTGCTTTTCTAAAATGTTCGTAATTAAATATAATAAGATTGATCATTTTCCTTGTATTGTTCATGTTTTTGTTATTTTCATTTTCTTAGAAAAATAATAAAAAAAATAAAGGTCCTTTAGTTTTTTTTTCTTTAAATTTCTATATGGTGACTTAGTTTTAATAAGTTAGTTTCCAAATTTCAAATTTCTAATTAAAATTTTTCTAAAAATTACTTTCATAGAAAATTCAAGGATTAGTGACATTTTTTTCTTTTATTAGTTTTCACTAGTTGATGACTCTAAACTTATTTTTGTAAAAATATTTTATGAACATCTTTTAAGAAAAAGTTTTTTCTTAATCTTTTATTGAGTAATTTACATCAAGCAAATTAGGTTCAATATAAACTAAGTTAAGGATAAAGCATAATAGGGCTTGATAAAATGATCACACCATAGATTTGACACCATATCTAATTAGAGTTATGCAAATTGGCTTTAGTTTGTTGATTGACTCGTTTGACTCATGTTTTAAACATGTTGGGGTTAAAGTGTTTTTAGTCATTGAAAAAGTAGGTAAAATAAATATAACCTATTTAACTTGCGAGGTAAAGTAGGCTACTTTAGGTTGTCTTTTTTAGCATATTTATGCTTTTAGCTTATGAACCAATCCGTTTATTCCGTTTTTTAAATAGATTTGGATCAAGGTTTTTTTGTTTTACTTATTTAAAAAGTGAGCCAAATAAGCTCAACCCGTTTAACCCAAGAGCTAAAATAGGCTGTCCCATTTAACCTACTTATACACATCTATATTTAACTTAACAAGTTAAGGAATTAGGTCATGGATCTTTTCAACTAATACATCATTCACTTAACTCTTGTATTTCCATTTTAGAATTTTCGATTTTTTACCTAGTCATACTTGTATCCCAATAATGATATTGATAAAAACTAGTGTGTCGAATATTGGAACCTATGAATGGAAACTCGCGTAAATAATTATTCATGATAAATAATACATTTTACCTAGTAAAAGTTAGGTTTACTTAAATGACGGTTTGTTAAAATTTAGCTTCTTATCACATTCCACAGGGTTGCCAAAATTTCAGCTTCTTGGAAATTTCAACCGCCGTTTTCTCGAATGGTTTTTGGTTCTATATTTTTAAAGTTATATTTTTTCAATACTCTTGAGTCATAATATTTATTAAATTAATTTTCCAATCTCCTACTTAAATAAATTCCCTAAATTGTCTCTAAGTTAGCATACGTTTCCGATTTCAAGTTAACTCAAAGGATCCGAACGAATGGTTTTAGGATAGAATCTTTTCACGGTTCGGCAATTTTTCTCCATTTATAAAGGTTAAATTTAGATTTTTGAAATATCATGTGATTCATTATAACGTTATCATATTCTTTATAATCTCAACAATTAGCATCTCAAAAGCGTAATTTGAGAAAAAATTAGGAAAGTAAATAAAAATATCCATTTCTCAATAATTTACAATTGAATCCATGCACATTCAATTCACTTCATAAAAGTAGAATAAAATAGTTATTCTTTTTCAACAAATTGATTCTTATATTTGATTAACAAAATAGTTATCTTTCAAAATTGCTTCTTGTTACAAAAATGAGGAATTGCAGTTTCTTTGTAAGGCTAAGAGAATGAAAAGTTTTATTACTTAAAAAAAAAAAAGAAAAAGGAGAATAGATGTTCTTTTCCTATCTACAAATAACAAAATTTAAAGAAGTTATAAAGAATAGTTATTACTTTTTTATATTACTATGATTCTACTTTTACTTTATTCCATTATGCAATCTAAATGTGCCAAAGCATCTTGGTTACGTTATCAAGTTTAACACAAAGAATGGTAGCGGCAATTAATTCAAGCAAATAATATTTTCTACAATTCGATTTTGTGGTATTGAACAATAACCAATATCAATAAAAACCATTTCATTTTTCGTGGGGAAAAAAGAAAAAAAAATCAATATCACATCTATGTGTTGTGAACCAAAATTAGATTAGAAAAAAATAGTTTAATAATTTAGTTTTCTTTTAGTATGTATAGTTAGATATTAGTTAATAGTAGTTTTGTTATTATTAATAATTAATTGGTTGATTAGATATTAGTTTCATGTTAGGTATTAGTTGAAAATATAAATAACTTACATAAGATTGTAATAAGATCATAATAAGATCATAATAAAATTATTCAATCATTTTCAATAAAATTTAAAAGTTTTCTTTTAGTTCTTTTATGGAGCTTATTCTCATTTCAAAAAGAGGAAATTAGGATATTACCTTATCTTAAATAAAAGAAATTTCATATTTTTACTGAAAGAAATAAAGTGGTTTGAGCCTTTCACATAAGTGAGCTTAACAATAGTACTTTCACAGAGAGAATGAGTGGAAATGGAAAAATCACTTATGTGAGTGCAAGAATGCATGGAGAAAAGGTTAAAACATATGGAGAAAATGATGAAGAAAACAAGAGAAAATACATAATTGTTAAAGGAAAGTTGTAAAGAATTACAAAAAGCAATGATGGAAGACATGAAGAAGGGCAAATAATAGACAAAAAAATAAGAAGATGCAATGACAACTATAAAAAATATGGGTGAAGAAAATTTTTAAGAAACAAAACAACTTATTACAAAGAGTGATACTAAAGAAGTAGAGAAACTAGTGCAAGAAACTAATGTGGATAATGATTGAGATAATATGGACATGAGCATTCCTAATTCTAAGATACTAAAGGAAATAAATTTTTCTGGAATTGGCTTTATACAAACAATGATGTTGCGGATAGAAGTTAGCATGAAAGATCTAATTAGAGAACAAAAAGTTATAAAGATCATGATGCTTAACAACTCCAATTATGAATGAGAAATTTGTACATAAAATTTTTTTATAAATTATGTTTTAGATTTTACAACTTATGAAAATCTTAAGCTAAAAGAATAAGAAAATGCTCCTGTGATTCTTTATAGAGATATCCGAAGCAACATTATCCTCATTGTCTTAAAGACTGAAACATATATTGATAATTTTATTAATGATTTTTTGTTATTATTAAATCATATCACTTAGTAATTCTTAGGTTGATTTTTTTTTTACCTTGAACCTTGAGGACAAGGTTTTTAAAAAGGGTTGGGTAAATTGTTATGATCTAAAATTATATTAAAATAATAATAATTTAATAGTTTAATTTTCTTTTAATACTGTAATTAGATATTAGTTGATCGTAATATTGACATTAGTAACAATTAATTATTTAGTTAGATATTGGTTTTATATTAGATATTATTTGAGAGCATAAATAGTTTGCATAAGATTGTAATAAGATTATTTAATTATTTTTAATAAAACTCAAGAGTTTCTTTTCAATTATTTTGTAAAAATCATTGAGAATTTTATATTTTTATTAAAAAGAACAAGGTAATTCAACCCTTTTCCATAAGTAGGCTTAACACTATGTCATGTAATCCCGCAGATCTTGAATGAAAGTTTCGCCAACTTCCCTATTTAAAATTGTTACATTTGTTAGTTTCTTTCATAGATTTACCCCATTAAAATAAAGTAATTCCTACCAAATGGTTGACACTAATATTGCCTGAACAATGAATGATATATAAAACGAGCAGGCATTTTAACTAAAGCTGCAAATTTGGCTCCATCAGAAGAAGCCTCTGGAATTTTCGTAATTTAGAACGTTTGAAAATTTCCTAGTAACCAATCAAACTGAGGCTAGGCATGTGTCATGTGGACCTTTTACTACGTAGTTATCTTACTAGTTACTAGACATGTGGACTTCGGAAAATAAACACATAAATAATAGAAAGCTTTCACGTAGTAGGGACCGAGGACAAATGTTTACTTTATTTAATTAGTCACGTTGAGCTTGCACTTACGAAATGGGCTGGCATGAGTCTTCACCATGGGCCACTATTTTGTTTTTTTCTTTTTGTAATTATTATTATAAAATATTAAAGATAATTCATTCTATTAAAACATCAATAATTATACCATTTAACTTATAATATGATAAGGATATAGGCCATCGCATAAACGGTTTAAGTGGACTGACATGGGGATAGATGGAAAGGAAACAACGGTGACGTCTTCCACGGGCAAGAAAAGAAACTTCTAGGTCTTATTTGTGGGAAGGAACTAGGTCACGCACACAAAGAACATCACGTACCATGTAGTTCCACTATGCAGCTGAATAGCTGAAATCATTTAATATATTCTTTATTTAAATTTTTATAATATCTGTATCTTAGTTTAGTTAGTATAGTTTACACTAGGATTTCACCATAGAGTTTTAGATTAAGGTTTCATTTAATGTTAAACTTAATTTAGAAGTTGTAATTTTTTTATTTTTAACTTTGCCTATTACTTCCTATACAAAGCCCGAGGTTCGTTTATTTAATAAATTTCTGTGCTATTTGATGTTTGCTCTTTCCGATCATGTTTAGTAAATTTTAATTAAGGCGGTAATGGAGCCATGGCATATTGATTTTCTATTTATGGACTTATATTAATAATTGTAATTTATGTATTTCAAGTCTACAATTAGTTACAAATAAGCTACCTATTATCATAGATATAGCTCCTAAGTCAACCCTTGGTAGTCCACTAGCCGTATACGATGGAGGACCTACAAAAACTTTCAATAGCATAACTAATAAGGGCCTTTTGATACTTAAGTTAGTGAAGAGATATTTGTAATGAATGTGACCAAGAGATTAAGAGAACTCCCAAGATTGGCCAAACAAGGTATCCCTTACTTGGTGGTTTTGCTCCTATTTATTGGTTAAGGGATTTAATTTGCTCGAATACGTGGTAAAAAGGGATTAGTTAGTTTGCAATCCAAGTCGATGATGCTGTTAGTAGAGAAAAGATTTTCAACCTTCTACCAGATGGTAGAGGCTTGGAAGATGAGTCTTATCACATCAACGAAGGGTGGTCGCCCTAATGCAGCGGTTAAACAATAGGCTCGATATCAACTATTTAACAATGGGAGAGAAAGAGGTGAGGAGAGGGACATATACTTAGCTTACTGACCAGTGAGCTCTTTGAGGTTTTCATTAGGACTAAGGCTAGCCTTCCGCCTGAAGATAGAAGGTTAGCGATGAGAGGCTTCTGGCGAAGGGCCCTTAGACTGCTCGAGGTTAGGCTGTGTAGGTTAGACGAAGCATGAGTGGATGTCGAACTAGCCTTCATCTAAGTAGGTGAAGCCTTGGCATTGCATTGGTGATAAATTTGTAAAATTGCATATTTATCCCTAATTATAACATACATCTTCATGCATTCATATGCACTTTGATCATGAATTTTGCTCAAAATCAATTAAATACATGTGTTGGGATCTATTGGGCAAAGATTTAGAAAAGATGGAAATTTATCTTGAAAGAGTCTATCTAAATTATTGGCATTCTTTGGTACAAATAATGCATGATCATGTTCATGTTTAGTTTTAAGGTTATACATGATGAGTGCTTCATTTGTCTCGAATTGTAGGGTAACTAATTCGAAAAGAAAGTTGATGAGTAGCTTGTTAAATACTTATAGCAGCAGGAATTCATTTTAGAACTTGATTTACTCATAGCGAGGCATCATGCTTGATCACAAGATAATAGTCAACTGCTATATAAAGATCCGAACGCAGTTCTGCTGGATTCGAACCAAGAGCCAGCCACTCCTATTGTCTTAGATAGCATCTCATGAGCTGCAAGTTTGAGAGCTGAAATTCAAGACAAAGATCAAATGGAGTGGTGAATTTTATAACTAAGTAGTGCAAGCCATGAGACGAGTCGAATTGAGCACACTAGTGGCAAAAACAGCAGCTACAGGATTTAATGTGCAACTGATGACAGCAACTCAAACAACTCAGTGCAACATGCGCAGCTTCAATTCAGTTCCAAACCGACTGTGCACCAAGCTTTACATGCCATGAGCAGCAGCTAGATACAAGCAAGGAGTGGACATCATTTCTAGTTCATTCAGCTGTAACATGGAACGATTCTCCTTCGTTAATGATAGCTGAACTGAGCTCCAAGCACCAAACACAACACCTGAGCTTTTCCTTGCGCACTCTACAACCAGATAGAGCACCAAACCGAGGACTTAAATGAAGCAAAGCGATGTTCCAACTTGCAGCAACTCAAAGACAACCAAAGGACAGAAGTCCGAGCAATATCCAAGAAGAACAGCAGCTTCCGGCAAGCTCCCCAAAAACGAAATATATAGCAGTCGCTTCACTCAAATGAAAGCTGCAACAACTCCACGGCATTCAACATGACGAACAACAGCTTATTTGATAAAGTGCAGCAGCTTCAAACTCCAAACTACCCAAAAATCTGATGAATCCAAGCACCTCAATTGGCTTATGTGATTTAAACTCTCCTCAAGTGACCGAGCTGCAATTGATAACAGCATCAATAGGCCTTGAAATTTAGTCTATAAGCTGACATGATCTTCATTTTTATTATTTAGTTGAGTTTGCAAAAGTGTCATAAATTTTTACTTGCAGGCTGTGAAGAGCTTAACAAGTGCTGAAGTTTTGAACAGTAATCACTACATTTGAGCTGAAAGTTTCAGCAGCTATAAGGCCGAGAGCTCCACAACAGCAACACGAACAGCTCACTTGAGCTATCAGCAGCTTCCTAAATGGCGCTCTTCATTTTCCTTTTTCAGCTGCGAGCCAACTCCTGGCAACCTTAACCAAGCATGCCAAGCAGCTCACGGCTCACAACAACAGCAGCTGTTGCAACTGGAACCAGACCAACCGAGAGCCATGAAGAACCAACAACTCCACTCGCAATGTGCAGCTCAGCGTTGGAAATTACAGTAGGGACAACTGCAACTAATCAGGACAATTCAGAATAGCAGCAGCCGCAATCCAAACCCGAGTAGCCCTTGTACTATCCAACTTCGCCGAGCAACTCTAATTATTCGACCAAAGTCTGCTGCTCCACACTTCTACAGCAGCCTCTTGAATTGAAGAGAGATCAGACCAAGCGTTCTCCACACGAACAGAAATTGAACAACCCGTGATGAGGAACCACTCCAACACACCACAGTAAGCACCAACCGAACAGCAGCAGGCCGAGTGGCTCCCAGTTTGCGTGACAGCAGGAACAACTCCAAGCAACAGCAACACCAAAGAGTCCGAGCAGCAACCTCAGCATTCAACCTTCAAGTGTAATGCAGCAGGCCGTGAGTTTCAAAACGAGCAGCAGCTCGTGGCAGAAGCAACCCGAGCTACAACCGTAATCCAAACGTGAATTTTTTTAGCCCATGCAGCAACTTCACATCAGTCGAGAACCAAACCGAGCTGGAATTGATGGTAGTAGCAGATTAATTTGCAGCCGCCTGGTTAAAACATGAGATGAGTTGATGATATTGCAAGCTGATGGAGCAACACGTAGGGTCATTGCTCTTGTTAATGTCTCTTTAGCTATCATGAGAGTAAAAAGTGAAGGAAGTATACTCTGGTAGCCTATTTTTCAGTTCAGGAGGCCCGCATTTCCAAAAGATTCCACACGTCAGGAGCAACTAAATTTGGAAGGCAGCTTATGATTACATATTTGATTGAAAAGAAGGTTTCATTGAAGTCCACGTGGAGTTGGAATAATTAAAATGAACCAAAATCGGAGAGGCCTGTGGCCTATTTATTTTAATAACCCAGCTTGTGAAGAGGTGAAATATCCCGTACTAGAAAAAGACAAAATGTTATGACAGTGGAAATGCATTGAGGTACTCGAATGAAGGGAAGGGGCTGATTTGTAAGATTGAACAGAGGGCCCACTCCACTTAGAATTGAGGAAGCCCACACGCAAGCTTAGGGCAGAGAAAAAAAAAAAAAAAAAAGAAGAAGAGAGAGGGAAGATAGCAGACAGTAGTCGAATAGAAGAGAGCAGCTCAGTTTTATACTAGAGAAGAGACGATAGCTTAAAAAGAGGAGGCCAGGATAGCTTAGTTTTCGTTGAGATTACAGTAGTTTAGTTCTAGGGAACAGTAGCATAGTGTAGAGTTTACAAACACAAGCTTCTAATTTATTTTCAAGTGTGTTGTTTTTGGGTTTAAAGTGCTAGAACCCTTTGTTCTAGCATCATCCAGGATACCAATTGAATAAAAAAAGTATCGATTTTCTTTTGAGACTCGAAATTGAAAATACCTATTAAAGTATCTTCTCTTGTTTATTTTTTGACTATGTTTTGATTCGTTTGAATATTGTAATGAGATATTGTACTTTTTAGTATTTAGGATTTGCATTAATAGATTTTATTAATTTAATGTGTTGAATGAATTATTTCGATATTGTTATTGAGAATAGATAACTTATTTATTATGCATATTGCCTATTTGATTAGGGCTTGGTCATTACTCTTTAAGTAGGTAGGATTAAAGATACTCGAGAGGGATTCGATAGCTTGTAATGTGTAGCTTGAATTTTTGAAAGAGCTCATCTTAGGGATATATATGTTTTAATTAAATTTATGAATTCATGCGCTTTATATAGCTACAAATATGGTTCAAGTCATGGGGACGTGCTTGATTCATATTTCCAACTAAAGTAGTGATTCTGGTGTGAGTAGGTTATTGTTTACTTGATGATTATAAATAAATTACCTTGGTAGGTTGATTTATACTATAATTGGAAGTCGACTACTTTGGGAAATGAGCGAGTTTTAGTGGGTTTACTTAAATCCCGC
This sequence comes from Lumnitzera racemosa, assembly GCA_024138005.1. NCBI lineage: Eukaryota > Viridiplantae > Streptophyta > Magnoliopsida > Myrtales > Combretaceae > Lumnitzera > Lumnitzera racemosa. Next base: position 70,819,409 of record JAMXBC010000007.1, on the reverse strand, counting down.
TTAGTTAATTTTGGATATCGCATTAAGGCATTGTTTTGATTCAAATGAGAATAGATTTATAAACTCTAATTTAATTCTTTTTATCTCTTACACCAAAGGCCCTCATAGTGTAGTTAAGACATTCAGTTTAGTGTTCATTTCGTTAATTAGTTTTTTCTTCATTTCAATTCAATTCTCAATAGCTTAGTTTAGGGAAAAACTCAATTGGTTTCAAACTTAGCACCTAGCTCCTATGAAATACAACACTGACTCACTTTCTATATTACTTGCGTGACTAGATATACTTGTCGGTGTTTACTAGCTATAAAGTAAACTAGTTGAGCTCTTTGGTGAGCTTAGGCCTATAGAGCTTTGGACTAAGGGCGGACTATCAACACTTGCCCTCCTACTCTCATTGGTGCTAAAATGGCAAGGAGGGTATAGGAGATATGGGCTTGGGAGGTTGGAGCCCCTACTAGACCCATTATAGAGAAGCGGATTTATAAGTTTACTGGGTGCTTGAGTGAGTACTATGGATGACCTTCTAGATGTGACAATTGACATGATTATTGGCAGTGGTCTTTTCCAATGTCTATCTTTTGCAAACCATATTAATAGCATTAGTGATGCATGTTGCATGTGTGATCATTAAGGTATATGGGAAATTTACAAACTATGATTGATGATGGGTATTAATGGTGGCTTTTCACTATCACTTTCTCTTAATAGTCAGATGGGTCAATAGTAGCATTTAGATGGATAAGATCTTCTCTCCATTTGCTATAAAGGGTTGATGAGGACCATTTTCCTCATTCTGAACTTACTTTGTTTGGATTATTTTTTGAGAGTGTGACAATTCTTTTGTCCCTTGAAGGCTTGTGGCAAATAAGTGAATATAAGGTAATCCTTTTGAGTGAGAAAGCATTTAAACTAGGGTTCTGCCTCACTGGTGGGCCTTTTGAGAACTGATTGAGGGATGTAATGGGTTGTCCAATGATTGGGGGAAGCATCTAAGCACTGATCGAGGGCTGTACATGGATCTCTTTATTCCCTGATCTCTACTCTATTGTCCATCTTTAAGTTGTTGTTCAATAGCATCACGAATGCTCGAGCCCCTATAGTAGATGGCTAAGTGATACCTACTATCTACGATGTTTCTAGCCTTAAGAGTATATTCCCCCATAGCTTAAGAGTACCTAGCCTGAATCGGCTTTACAACTCCTTCGAAGGCCCTAAGCCTTGAGAACATGGCAAGTTGCACAAATTTATGTACTCTTTGTCAATGGTAGACATTATGTGTACCTTTGAGTGCTTGAGTAGCTTCCATAAATCTCGGCCCTCTCTGGTTCTTTTTAGCTGCATATGTTGAGCAAGCAAGGTGCCTCTAAGGGGGGTTTCCCTTGAAGCTATCGATATCAACATGGTAGTTAGGCATAGGAAAGGAACAGCTCATTAACACATTGAGCTAAACAAAATGGGGGCTTCTTGCTTGGTGGTGACTACGGTAGTAGAGTAGGTGTAGTAAATGCATTTCTCAAGGGTTGTTGCCATCAACTCAAGAACTATGGATTGTTCATGGTTCCTTTGGATAGATAAGGAAGATGAGTTGAAGTTATGAGGTGGTTGACCAAAGCGAAGGCCCTTATTCTGCTAATTAGGGAATATGAGCAAATTGGGTATAGCAAAGACCCTCTCACAAGGCTGAGTTAAAGTTGCAATGTTAAGGCAATCATGTCATACCGAGTAGTAGGCTAGGAAGGCTTTGAACCATTTTGATTATAATCATGTGTTTTTATTTTTCCTTATATTGAGTTATACTTGGGGCTGGTATGTGGTAAGCCTTATAATTGCTCCTTATATTAATAAAACATAAGTTTCTTCATCTGCTCGCATTTATCCTCTTACTCCTCCATATTGCTCCTTTTTTATTTAGCTTGCTTGCCTAATGTTCGTAGGATTGCGAGTTACTACCCGAATATCTTGTGCTTATGTTTAAGGCCATGACTAAGTACTAGCAAATCACTCATGAACTCATAAGATGAGTGGCTAAGCTTCAACGGCTTCGGGTTGGTCGTGTAGTCATAATTGGGAACTTGATAGATACTTGTCTTCCATCCAAATATGATGGTTGAAGTGATTGATGTGACTATTAGGGTATCCAAGGCCTGCAAAGGGTATGCCCCTTCAATGTTACAAATGCAGATGCTAAGCTAGCGATCTACTTACCATATGATCTCTATTTGTCGATTCTATGATCATGACACATGATCTTCCACAATAGTTATTGGCGAAGTGATTCTTTGCATGGCCGTAGCAACTATATAAGGGACTTAGGGTTAATCCATTCTTCACTTATTGTTATTACTCTACTAGAACTTTGCTAGAGCACTTCTCTTTCAATATCACATTTTCCATACCTTTCCTTCCCTTCTTTTCTTTTCTCCTATGAAAGTTTTCAAAAATGGCTAGTCAATCATAGCAATTATGAAGGAACTGAATTATAGGTAAGGCTTCCATGATTGATGTCATAAGAACAAGCTTGTCCCCAATTTCCATGTTCCCTTACCCTTACCCCCGCCCTTCACTACGTTCCCTCCCGCCCTACCTTCCTCCCCCAATGGATGACAGTAGTAGGAATTGACATCATGGAGAAGGGCTATAGTTGGGATTAAGGAGAGCACATGTAGAGGGGAGGCTTCAGTATCATTCTCCTCCTAAGGAGAAGGAGGAGGTTATGTTCATATTCCATATAAGGAGGCCTACAACTCTACTGTTTAGTTACTTCTTCCATCTTAAGGGTGATCTTAGGGTTTATGAGTACTACTCGGTTAGGGGGTCCCATGAAAAGCTATTTTATGGGCAGAAGTCCTAGATTGATAACTGGAGATATCAATATTTCTTGGTGAGGTCGGTGCATGATTTAGACTTTCCGATTAAGTGGACCAGACCCATTCATGCTAAGCCATTCACTTATCTCCAAGCAAAGGACAAGGAGGTAAATGAGTTGATCCTTCATATAGCTTATTGGAAGGAGGAGTTTGATGTAATAGAGACTATGGAGTTGTATTTGAAAGGGGAAATGTTACACCAATAGGAGACAGGTATGGGTGCTATTGTAGTCGATGAGGGTAACCAAGAGTTTGCCACCGTTGGTTGCTAGCAAGGGGGAGAGCTTAGGGCTACTCTTTTTGGTAAGTATTTAATTTAATGTGTATGTCTTTTATCTACTAACTTCACTATTTTGTTCATAACATATGACTTGTTTAGTAGTACTTTCAAGGAGCATATGCTGGCGATTCGAGAGCATAGATGCTGGAGCAAGGGGAAAAGCCCAACAAAGGGGGAGGAAATAGCTCCTGTTGCAAAGAAGGGCAAAAAGAATGGGAATAAGCCTGTAGGTGAAGGGTTCGGAGATGTCCTAACCATGATGCCTCTAAATGTAGTTGTGGAGTAGTAGGTAGCTATTGTCACTATAGACCCAGTAGATGTACTTAAGTAGGATGAGCATTGGTGGGGTAGTTATGCTTGGGAGCTACACGAGCGAGAGGCACTTGAGGGGGAGGTGTACCAAAAGGTAATGGATAGGAAAGGGGTATACGAGCAGGGGCTATGCGAGTTAGTGACATTTTCTAGTGGGGTTTTGAAGAGACTTGTTTTCGATCAAGTGGTGCAAGAGAAAAATGTGGGAGGTAGGTCTTAAGAGGAGGGGCTGATCATAGGGGTAAAAGGGCTGCTTGAAGAGTAAGGAAGGTCAAGCGTTAGTCAAGTTGATAATGTTTCATAAGGGTAACCTTTCTCCTTGCTCTACTTAGACGGTGAGACAGGCAGGTTGATCCAAGTGTATAATAATGTTCACATTATCAACGAGTGGCCCTTGAAGAGGACACATAATGTATGAATGTAGGATAAGGCTTTTAATCAATGTATTGTATTTACCTTGAGTGGTATATGCTTATGTAGAGATGCGTTTACTCAAGGGGATATTCTTCTTAAATGAGTTTGTGTCTAATCATCCTTTATCTACCTTTGTGTTTTGTTCCTATTGTTATGAGTGCTTATTTATGTTCATTTTTCATTTCAAGCCTCATGATAGCATAAGTAGGAGGGAGGGTAGGAGAATGAAAATCTAAAGGAGGAGTTGTTTAGGCTAAGGGTACAGAATATGGCTTTATAGAAGGAGTGTAACTAGCATGGGATTAAGAAACTATGGTTAGAGGAAGAAGTTACTGATGTTAGGTCCGAACTTAACACTACTAAAAAGCAAGCAAAGGACCTAAAAGTAAAGCTTGCTATTCGTAACTAAGAGTTGGTTGGAATCTAAAGAGAAGTGAAGGTAGTAATGTAAGCAACCAGTTTTGCTAAGTAAGAGGCTATAGTTGCAAGGGAAGAGCTCTAGTTTGTAAGGAAAGGAGAAGAGGTAGCCAAGGGGCAAGCCAATGCTCTGAGCAAGGAGCTTGATGAAGTTTGAGCTAGTTTTCGAAAGAGGGAGGAAGAACTATGGAATGGGTGTGATCTGACTCTAGTAGCAATATATGAGCTGTTTAAGGAGTTTTTGTTTGGGGATAATTATAAGACTGCCATTATGGATGCTATTTGGGATGGTGCGATGTTGGTGAAGCTAGAGGCTAAAATAGTGTATCTTGATTTAGACTTCAACTACCTAGAATGGCTAATATAGGGAGGTACTGTAGAGGATAAAGATAGTAAAGGTGAAGAGGATGAGCCCTACAATGTTGGCGAAGATGTAGCTAGTGATGATGTTTAGGTGGAGATGAGCTCAAGGAGGTTTAGGGTTTCTTTTTTCTTTTTTATTTTCATTTGTCTGATGATGGGTTTGCAAGGTTAGTTGGTCTATGTTAGATGACTTTGTGCTGTTAAGGCATATAGGTTAAGATGTCGACCCATTAAAACCGTATAAACTTGAAACAATGTGAATGAAGAATTTGAAAGTGTTGTTTTCTCCTTGACATTCAATTACAATTATGTGTATTATATCTGCTCTCTTCTCTCTCTCTCTCTCTCTTTTTTTTTTGTGTCTGTTGTCGTAGACTCTAATTAGGTTATGCAATGTTAGGTATGGACTTAAGAACCTCGATCTAGGTAGTGCTTGATCAAGAGCATCAAGTACACAGGGCTTAGGTTTAGGAGGTCAAGCAATATAGACTTGGTCTATATGCTCATCCTATAGGACCCTTAAGTATGGATACCCATAGGGTAGTAGAGGTAAGACTTGAGGCTTAAGTACTCTTGGGTATAGGGACCTATGATAGTGTCTAGATGTTGAACATGAGAATTGACTTGAGTTAGTCCAGTACATCCGTGCTTATTGATGGATGAAGGGCAAGGGTTAATGCTGACTAAGCTATGATATTATAATAATAATGGGGTAAGGTGAGTACAAAAGTTGTATTTATTTCTCTTGCAAATATATATTCAAGTATATGTAGGTGCTTATATAGTTTACATGAAGTAAGGTTAGAGATTGTTTACATTCCATGTCTTGAGGATGGGTTCTCTGATACGGTTCGATGTGGATGAACGCATAACATCCTGTATCGCATGAACAAAGGGGGAGGGTCCAAACCTCGGGATGGTCCAAAGGATAAATGATAATAAAAGGTTAAGCAGGGGTCTTCGTGTACTGACGGTGGATATGATGCGGTAATGCCATATGCGAGCACTAGTCGCATTTAATATTACGCATAAGTGTGCCTAGAGGTCATTCACTGCTAGTCCATGCTCAATGGGCTAGGTAAGAGTAGTCGAAAGTAAGCATGATACACTTAGCTTACATAAGAAGAAAAATGTCTTAATGTTGATTTTATTGACTCTTGTGACTATTGCAACATATGAGTATTTATATGACCCAATTAAGGTACATTCTATGTTAATGTAAATTACAAAAAAGATTCTTACTAGTAAAGGAAAAGGAATAATTTACAAGGGTAATGTTGTAAATAAACAAAAAGAATATCTAGTAATAGAAAAGGAAAGTATGGATGTTAGGAAAATCAACTTGTGTGTCAGCTGTCCATTTTATAGTTCCAATGACACTATAGGTTGAGTAAAGCATGTTTTGAATAAGTCAAGTCGGGCTTGATAGTTTAACAATTCAATAGCTCGAATGTTCTAGGCTAAAAATGGTTCATTTTAGAAAGTAACTTATTGTCAGGTTAGCCTTAGAAGGTCTGCTCTAGATAGGAGTTAACTTAGCCCCGACATACATCAAATTGGCAATATACTAATTTGATACTTAGTCTTAGGTAGAGGTGTTTTAGAGAGGATGGATCGACATACGGTTTGGTTACCTTGGCAGCTTCTTGGATCAGGTAGAAAGCAAAGTTACTTAGTAGGTTGGACTAGATAATGCACCACTCTTTTGAGTTTAACTCTCCTAAGGCAATTCAGTGAGCCATATGAGTAAGTCTTCGAGCTTGGGAGCATATGATTAGTTTGTGGTCCCCATCATCCCCTTTAGGTTGTTTAAGATATATGTTCAAATTTGGTTCAGCTCTATGTTGTTAGTCTTTAGGAGCATGTAGTAAAGGTTAGCAATGTTAAAGGAGTCCAAGTCCCTAGACTCTTCTAGTAGTTCAATCTTGTAGGTATTAGAATTTATCTTTTCAAGCACTTTAAATGGTCCGTTAGCCTTGGGAGTTAACTTGCTCTTCCTTAAGTGTGGAAATCGTTCCTTACTAAGGTAGATCCAAACCAAATCACTTGGTTGAAATTCCCTGTTCTTCCATCCTCGACCTCATCTCTCGAGCTTGGTAGTAGTTCGGCTTAATTATTCTATGACCTTATGGTACATGGCTCTAATGGCTTTGCAACTGGTTGGTGATCATCTAGGCTCATAAGGGGTGTTTAGTTCATTGGGAGCTTAGGGTTGAACTCATAGGCAACCTCAAATGGTAACATGTTTGTTACATTGTAGGTAGTCCTATTGTAGGTAAACTCTACGATGGCAGGTACAGATCTCAATCAACCATGTTCTAACTAAAGATAACCTGAAGCAAAGTTCCCATTGTGCTATTAACATCTTCGGTCTATCTGTCCGTTTGTAGATGATAAGATGTACTATACAATAGCTTAGTTCCCATTCATCTCCATAACATTTTCTAGAACTAGCTCATGGACTTTGGGTCTTGGTTTGAAACAATAGTTCTAGGTGCTCCATGAAGTTTGACTATTCCCTACAAGAAAAGAAAAAAGATAGCTGAAGCATAATTAGTTTTAGAGTAAAGCATAAAGCGCACCATCTTACTAAATTGATCTATGGCCACCACAATGGAGTCCTTCCCTTAGGACATCTTCAACAACCCTAACATAAAGTCCATATTCAGCTTGGACCATGGTTTGATTATTATGGGCAATGGTAAACAATGTCCTTACTCGGTTTGACTCTTCACTTTTCTACAAGTAGTACACCTTTCCAACATAGATTGGACATCCCTCTTCATTTTTGGCCAAAAGAATCTTCAGGACAGAATCTCATGAGTTTGATAATGGCTAAAATGTCCAAACAATCTTACTCCATACACCTCGCGCACTAGCAACTCTCTGATGGAATAAGTTGGGATACATAGTCTCCTCTTCCTAAACATGTACTTGTCCTCCGTATGATAGTCATCAATTGTTTAGCCTTCCTCATACCTTGTATGGATAGGAACAAAATATGGATCCTCATTGTATAAATCTTTTATTATCAAAAAACCTAGCAACTTAGTCTACAACTTAGTTAGGAGGGAATGTCATCTTAATAAGGCATGAACCACTACATTGTTCTTTCTTTCTATTCTTGTACTTCACAACATATGAAAATCCTTCCATTAACATGACCCATTTAGCTTGCCTTCATGACAACTTAGGTTGGCTTTTCAAATATCTCAAAGATTTATGATTAGTATAGATCACAAACTCTTTAGGTAGCAAATAGTTGATGGGAATAAGGCTATTGGACTTTTGATTTGTAGATGAGCGTAAGGACTAAAGGGTCTAGTACGATGAATCCTTTTGTTTCAACCAACCCTTATCAAAGTCGAGTACTTCCTTGCCGAGTCACCCTTCATGCTAAGCCGTATGACTACCCATTCTTTTATATTATGTTGAATGGAAGATTACTCACTAGTACTGAGCTGACCAATCACTTGGCATCTTCATTACTAAGAAGCCGAGAGAGAGACTCTAGATTGACTAAGTTATCCTTACTTAGACAAGCCATCTGTCCATACTTTTTGTTCGCATCTTCTAACGACCTCACCAATGTAGCATTGCTATGTATACAGTATCATGTACAGAATCCGTTACATCAATGATTTTTTTTTTTGTATATTTATTTTTACCCTTTTGTATCTTATACATTACTTCCTTAGTAAATATCCTTTTTGTCTTTTTCTTTTTAGGCAAGTTACCCTAACTTATAACTATAAGTACCCTTGTTTATATCAAATAATTCTTAATACACTTTTTAAATACTTTTTCTTTCTTGAGTAAGCACTATTTGTTTACTCTCAGCATCACTCTTATCTTTTTTCTTAAGCAAGGTTAGGTGGCGAGTAGCTTCATTGGATCAATTCGTACGTCATATCGAATTGTGCCGTGAGTCTTTGAAAGTTCCATTAGTGCACCATATCCTCTAGAGCTATTCGTAGGTTTTGCTTATTGTTTCATTTTTTATTTTTGCCCTTTTTGTAATTTCCCTATTAATCTTTTTTCGAGCTTTCTGCAAGCTTAGACCCATCCATCGACCAACCTTATCTATTCATAGTTACGGTTTGCAACATCTTAGTATTAGAGCGAAGGTTTTATGTGAATTATAGTTAGTTCTTCTTGAAGTTCTACTATACTTTATTTTGTGTATATGAAACAAAGTAAGTTACTGTATTCTTTTGACTATTGTGTTGTTAATTGTTAACTTCCCAAAGTGTTTGTTTGAGCTTTGAATCTGTGAGGAAAAATGACAAATCTAAGTATGAATGTTGGTATGGGTGATGATAGTACAGTTATCTACCATGGATGACATTCTTAGGAAACCCCTAGAAGCATTAGTAAGAGGCTTGATGAGGTAGCTGACCTCTTAGTAGATTTGACTCTAGCTGTTTATGCGCTGTGTTGCTGACCCACTAAAGTCATACAAAACACTCCCCAAGTTGCTCAACCTATTAGAGGTAAAAACCCAGCTCAACTCATTTGAGGTGAAGAAGTTAGTGGATGAGTAAGGCGAAAGATAGACCTGAGAGAGCTTGAAGAAGAGAAAGAAGAATATTTTGAAGAAGAGCGTGTACGAATCCCTAGAGCATCTGACTATGTGAAGCTTCAAATTCTGATTTTCAATAGACTAGGGAATGGTGATGAATATCTGGATTAGGAAGAGAAGGTGGAGCGTGTGTTTGATTACTATCAATGTGAGGGTTATGAGAAAGTAAGAATTGCTATTGTTGAATTCTCCAAATATGCCACCATATGGTGGAAGAATTTTCAAGCTATAAGAAGACAAGAGGGATATTGAGAGATTAATACTTGACTCGAGATGAAGAGAGTGCTTAGAAACAGATTCGTATTGTAAACATGCCTCCAAGATACTTTCACTCGGTTTCAGGAGTTGAGATAAGGAAGCCAAATTGTTGATGAGTATATTTAAGAATTTCAAACACTTATGATGTGTTACGAAGTAGAGGAACCACTAGCTCGAATTGTCTCAAGGTTCGTTATAGGGTTGAGAGGAGACATTCGAGACGTTATGGAACTCCAACGATTTGAGACAATGGATGAAGTAGTTAGGATTACCCAGTAAGTAAAGAGGCAAAGAAGGAGCCGAATACTAGCAAGGATGCCGAAGAGCTAAGTAAAAAGGTTGATGTAAGAGTTGAGCATAAAAGCTGACCTAATGGAGAAGTGTCAACCCAAACTTATGAGAAGGGGCAAGGGTTTAGTAGGAAGACTAGCCAAATCAAGTACTTCAAGTGTCAAAGGTTCGAACATATGGTTGCCCAGTGCCCAAATTGAAGAATGATGGTCATCAAAAGGAGAAGCCTTAAAGCTAAAAGTAGAGAGTATAGATGAGGAACCCGAGGAGGAAGAGGTTCCAGCCAAGAAAGAGCTGATTGAGAAGGATATGTTTCCTAAGGACATAGATTAGTTACTCATGGTTATCGGATGCATTATGAATATAGAACCATCGTGAGAGGAGGAGTAGAGAGAGAATTTGTTCTATACCACCTACAAGGTGAATGATTAGATGTGTGACCTTATTGTAGATAGTGGAAGCTGTAACAATGTAGCATCAGCCGATCTTGTTTCAAAACTAAAGTTATTGACTGTTGCACATTTGAGGCCGTACAAGTTGTATTGGTTGAGTGAGAAAGCAGCATTACATGTCACTCGGAAAATACTACTGCCAATCACTATAGGGAATTATTTCAACCAAATTTTCTGTAACATACTACCAATGTGCGTTTCCCATGTGCTAATAAGAAGACTATGGTTATTTGATAGGAAAGTTATGCATAACGGCTATAGGAATACTTATATGTTAGAGAAGGACAACTAGAAGATCACATTAAACTTGATGCTGCCGAGAGAAGTTCACAAGTTGTAGAAGAAACTTGCTTACAGATCGAAGAAGGCTTTGGTGATGAGTAAAGTCGAGCTATGAAAGGCCATAAATACTAATGAGTCAACCCTCATATTGGTCAGGTGACTATTAGAAATGAAGGAGCGGGGTGAGTTATCCTAGGAGGTCAAGGAGTTATTAGATGAAGATGCTAACCTGTTTTCAAAGCAGTTACATGAAGGGTTGTCCCTAATTCGAGGCATAGAGCATTGCATTGATTTAGTACCCAGTGCTACATTGTTGAATAAGCTAGCTTATCAGATAAATCCTAAGCAGGCTTCTAAGCTCTAATGTCAAGTCAATGAAATGTTAGAGAGAGCCTATGTAAGAGAATGTCTCATCCCTTGTGCTGTGCATGCACTTTTAGTACCAGAGAAGGATAGAACTTGGCTAATGTATCTAGATAGCTAAGCTATTAATAAGATTATGATCAAATATAGGTATCCGATCACGAGGCTAGAAGACATATTAGATGAACTTAATGGAGCCAAGATTTTCAACAAGATTGATCGTATGTTTAGCTACCATCAAATTTGCATGAGGTTAGGAGACGAGTAGAAGACTGCGTTTAAAACTCGACATTGACTTTATGAATGGATGGTCATGCCCTTTAGCTTATCGAATCCCCTGAGCACTTTCATGAGACTTATGAATCATGTACGGAGACATCTCATAGGGAAGTGTGTAGTATTGTACTTTGACGGCATCCTTATTTATAGTGCCAACATGCCGAGTCACTGTGAATATCTTAAAGCAATCTTGGATATCCTCCATGCCGAGAGATCATTTGGAAATTTAAAGAAATGTTGTTTTTTCCAGGAGCTGGTGGTATTCTTAGGCTATATAGTTAGTGGAGGAGTCTTGCGAGTTGATGATGAAAAGATTTGAGTAATTGTTGAGTGGCCCACTCCTATTACTTGTGTCGATGTGAGAAGTTTCCATGGACTGGCTTCATTTTACAGAAGATTTATTAGGAATTTCGGCACCCTTACTGTGTCGCTTACCAAGTTAACAAAGAGGAACACTAACTTCCGATGGGGAGAAAAGGAGGAGAGGACTTTCGCTAAGATAAATGAAAGATTGACTTCTATCCCGGTATTAGTACTACTTGACTTCAACAAAATTTTTGAGTTGGAATATGATACATTAGGCATTAGAATAGGTACTGTCCTGATGCAGGAAGGCTAACCAATTGCCTTCCATAGTGAGAAGCACTGTCGACCATGGTTGAACTACTTTGTGTATGATAAGGAACTTTTGGCACTGATCTATGCAATGCAAGTATGGCAACATTATTTACTATTGAGAGAATTCGTCATATATACTAACCATGAATTGCTGAGGTACCTCTGAAGTCAGACTATGTTGTCGAAGCAGTAGGTGAGACGGGTTGAATTCCTTAAAGGATTTAATTTTGTAATAAAGTACAAGTAGGGAAAGAGTAATGTAGTTGCAGATACTCTTTTGAGGAGATATGCACTTTTATCAGAACTGTAGACCAGATAGTTTGGGTTTACAAGTAAAAAAAAAAAAAAAGTATTCCAAGGATCTACACTTTGGACCTATAATTTTGTGGTGTGCTAACAGGAAGACGGTGGATGAGTATTAAGTAAAGGATGGCTACTTATTTCGAGGAGGAAAATTATGCATATTGAATTGTTCACTAAGGGAGCTACTGGAGGTCTTTTCAGACACTTTGGATAAAGAAAGACTTGTGAACTATGTTGATACTCAGTTTTCACTCAACTTACACTCGTCCTTTCGTTGGCCAAAAAGCCGGGTAATTGAATCTCTTGGCATTCCAACTCTTTGGACACTTGGCAATTATGCCGAGTAGAAGAAATGCTCCTAGTTTGAATTCAAATCTATAGTGTAAATAGTTATCATAAGCATGGTTATATTTTACAACCGCTTGCTATCCCTACATATTAGGAGAGATGTTAAGTCAAGAGTGCTTTACGTGTCATAACAGTTACCTTGGCAACTAGCTTAGACACAATAACCGTCTATAAATACCAGAAAGAAACTTAGTAAGAGCTCTTGAGCACTCATACTTACTATACTAAATCACCATTCTAACTTAGGCATTGGAGTAGTCGCACTGGACTGGCCCCAATACCAGGTATTTTTACTCTCTTTTGCAGGATTATTTCTTGACCCCTAAAATTCACGAACAACATTTGGCACCGTCTGTTTTTCTCTAAACATGACTACATGGCTAGAACTAGGATGACATGAAGTGCAAGTGCTGGTACTTCCTCTTAACAACGTGAAGGAGGGAATCAACCTGCTAATGAACAACAATTGGCTTAACTTGAGCTGCTTTATCTCGATTTAGCCAAAGAAAATTTTGAGCTAAATAACAAACACAAACAAATCCTTGACCTTCTCCATAAAAGTTTTCACCCAGATCAAGAAAAAGAGCATGGTGATGATGATGCCAATAGTACCGATGATTCCATTTATTCACTTGAATTGCCAAAAAAGTAAGTTGAGGTTCTAATGCGACTTATAGCTCCTACTTTCAAAAAGATTGATAAGGGCAAGCAACCATAGCACATATATCATGCAGGACCCTTGCATGTCAGCACACTCATTTCAGTGACCAAACAGTTTCAAATCAAGAAAAGTACTTTTGTCTTAGAGATTTTGGAGGAAGTAATACCTAGGCACATCAAGCTGCCTTAATTTGAAACATACGATGGGACAAAGGACCCTAAAGACCACTTAAAGTATGACTAAACACTTGCCAAGTTGCATGGTTTAAGCTACGCAGTAACTTGTCAAACCTTTCCCTCAACCTTGAGGAATGCAACCAGTACATGGTTCAAACACCTCAAGCAAAATATCATATTATGTTTTGATGAACTAGCAGATGTGTTCCTTCAACACTTTCTTACTAGCAAGCTTCCTATTAAGAACTCTTCAATCTTCAACACCATCAAACAAAAGTCTGATGAATCAATCAGGGATTATGTGGCCAGAATCGTAGCTGAGATGGTCCAAATCCTAGAACTAGATACGAGTGTGGCCTTCAATACTATAATTGATGGAGTCAAGCCTTATGAAGACTTTTTCAAGTCTTTCACAAAGAACAAGCCAAAAACTTTCGTTGAGTTTAAGGCTAAAGTTGCTTCATACATCTGACAGGAAGACAACATAAAGGTACGATAAGAAGCTGATCAAAGCAAAGGAGATGAAAAGAATAAAAAACGGAAAAATGCCAAGGATAGACTTGGTACTAACAACGACAACGGCTTAGACGCCGAGAGGAAGGGACCAAGGATCCCGACATTATCATCTCACATGCCAGTCAATCGTCTAATCTCAAATATTTTGATGGAGGTTTGTGGAGAGAAAGGTGTCCTCCAATGGTTGGAAAGGCGGGAAAATCCATAAGCTGAACAAGAAACTTTTTGTTGAATTTCTCCTACAGAAAAGCTTGTCTAATTTCTTACAAAGCTATAAGTTGGCTCCCTGCCCAAAAGAAGGTTCATGGATGGATCCCTTAGTGAATTATCTAAAAGAAGCTTCTATCCCCGATAACAAAAAGGAGGCATGAAGATTGACTTACTAGGTTGCGAACTACATGCTGATTGATGGTCAGCTATACAAGCATGGTATATCCTAACCCTACCTTCGATGCCTTTCCCCAAGGGATGCTTATAGGGTATTATTTAAACTTCATGGTGGCATATGTACCAATCATGTGAAGGTACAAACACTGTATATTAGAGTACTACAACTCGACTATTATTGGTCAACTATGAAAGAAGATGCCAAGGACGTTGTCCAATAGTGTCCTCAATACCAGAAGCATAAGTTGTTAAGTAAAGCACCTGCAAGTGAATTATGTAGCTTAACTAGTCCTTAGCCTTTCACCCATTAAGGGCTAGATATTCTTGGACCCTTTCTTAAGTTTACCGCCTAGCGACAATTCATCATTGTCACCATAGACTACTTTACCAAGTAGGTTGAGGCCGAGGTTGTAGCAAAGATTACTGAGTAGAAAGTAGAAACTTTTGTCTTCAACTCCATCATATCTAGATTTGGAGTTCCCTATACAATAATTACAGATAACGGCCTACAGTTTGATAACAAGTTCTAAACATTTTACTAAAAGCATGGTATTCAACTAAACTATATGTATGTAGCACACCTTTAGATAAATTGCCAAGTCGAAGCTGTAAACAAGATCACACTATATAGCTTGAAGCGAAAAGTGGATCAAGTCAGAGGGAAGTGGGCCGACAAACTACCGAACGTCCTATGTGGATATAGTTACACTCACAGAACCTCAACGGGAGAGATACCGTTTAAGTTGGCCTATGACATTAAAGCCATGTTGCCAATTGAGTTGAACTTACCTAATCTTCATACACATAACTTTGACGTTATGCTTAATCAAGTCAGATTGACAGCAAATCTAGACATTATTAAGGAAATCTGAGACATAGCAAAAGCCAGGGTCGCAGCGTATTAGCATAGAGCAGCAAGATATTACAATTAGAAAGTGAAGCACAAGGTTTTCTAAAATAGGGATTTGGTTTATTGTAAGATAGAGGAAATAGGCACGTAGGCAAATCAGGGAAAGCTTAGTGTGAATTGAGAGGATCCTATTAGGATTCGGGAAGTTGTTGGCGAAGGGGCTTATTGACTAGAAAGGTTGGATGGATCCATCATCTTATGAGCTTAGAACACCGAAAATTTGAAATTTTATTTCAATTAATGTTAGATGATATTTGCCATCACTCATCTGGCGGCAGCTAACGTGCTTGTAAGATGTATTTATGATAGTTATATATTTAATGTGTTTGTGATTTGGTTATAATTTTTGAATGAACAAGTTTTAGGCTGTACGGCAAACGAACTGATCTAAGTTCTACTCTAATGTGGTAGAACTATACAAATTAACTCTATGATTGAGAATTGCAGCTAGTCTATACATCAAATGGTTAACAGACGATATAAAAATGGACAGGTGAAATAAAACATGCCGAGCAAAAATGGGCATGTGAAATAAAACATGCCGAGGAACCATAGGCGTGTGAAATAAAACATGCTGAGGAACAATGGGCATCTGAAATAAAACATGTTGAGGAATAATGGGCGTATGAAATAAAACATGCCCAAAAATAAATGAAGTAAATTAAAGCATTCTGACGATTGAGAATGAGAAGCAATATGTAAACCAAACAAACCGTGAAAACTTAGTTACGTGAAATTCACATACACTAAGCATTGACTTGATTATATTCCAGTGATTAATTACAGGAGAATGCCATATTCCAATATAACAAGTCTTACGGCCTATTCTCAGAATTAGCAGAAGCAATTCTTAAATCTTTCGCTGGGGCTTCCTTGACAGCTAGTTTCTCGAAGGGGGCAATTCTTTGGCTTGAGCTTCATTATCATTTTGATCTATACTCTCGGTACTCATCTCATTGCCTTCATCTTCATCGGCACTACTAACTTTGATGTCAATGTTAGCAAAGTTATGACACTAGAGATCATAATCGGGATGAAGCTTCAAGACCTCTTCCCTAACTGCTTAAACCTCTTCCAACAACTTCTTGCGTAGAAGCCTTTCGTATTGCTGATTAGGAGTAACTATATTAAGAACCTCTTCAATTGAAGGTCCCTTCTTCATAGCCTCCTGCAATTCGACCACACGGCTCTACAAGTTCAAGTTGTTAGTCTTCAGCTCTTTTATCTGCACCTTGAGCTTATCTTCATTATCACTCATCATGTAAATAGTCCAGCCCAAGCCCTAGCACTCTTCCCTTTTCTTCTGCATTTCCTCCTTTAGGCTTTCGGACCCTTTGTACTATTGTTCCATTTTAGCCTTTAACCTAGAGATTTCATCAGAAAGAAGATCTTGTGCCAATTTCTTGACAGCAAGTTCCTCCTTAGGCTCTTGATATCAGGTAAGTGCACTTATTAGTTTTAATATAGCAGATGTGAGTCCAAGTCGATCCCTTAGAGACTTCGTGTACTAATATTAACCTTAGCTCTATTATCTAACTGGAAAATTGTGATGGATGGAATGAATTAAAAATACTAAAATTAACAAACTAACCTAATTATGAGACTTGATTAAGCAATTTAGAAAGCGATAAAACTAAGAACGACTTCAAGAATGCAAATAACGTATTTAGGAATTATTTCCCCTAGTATTTAACATGTGATCGCTTAAAATATATTCAATTCAATTTCTATTCTTCTTGATCGGAGGGATTCACAATTAAAGTTAATACCTTTCTCAAGCTTATTAACCCTAATCCTAAATTATTTACTGGAATCTCTTCACTTAGTAATATAAGTTAAAATCACATTAATGTATAATGAATTCCCACACAAAAGAATAACTTTTTGGAAGAAACATATATCTTATCTCTAAGTATATATATAATTCTCTCCAATTATGTCAAGATCTCATTACATATGTGATTTCTCAATCATCATGTATAATATTATATATTGATACTCTAGAAATATCAATTAATAATTAAATAATATAATTGAATCAAGAAAAGATAGAAACTTTATTGGAAATTGTCAAGCAATCTAATAGTCACATGAAACCTTAGGTTCCATAATCCTAAATATACGAATCTTAAGCTATCATAATGAAACTAAAAACGGATTGCAGCAAAATCAATAAATGAAACATGAAGAACTCCTTTTGTTGATGATAAATCTCTTCAATCTTGAAGTTGGATGTTGCTTTTGCCTTTTTCCTCTCTTTCTCTTTAAGTCTCTTCTCTTTTGAATATCCAATTCATGTATGCGAAACCCTAGTATGTCCTTTTATAATGTATTGAAAAGTTTCCGTTTTCATCACCAGACATGCCTTGGGACATAGTCGTGTCCCCAGGTCGTATAACATTCTAACCTTAGCATATTTTCTTGGATGGACACAGCCTGGGGACATAGTTGTGTCCCAGACTATATAACTTCAAAACTTCATAACTCATTCATTCGAACTCCAAATTGAGTGAAACTTGATTCCTTTTCTTCGTTTTCAATCCAAGAACGTGTTTAAACCTTGAAATCAAAATTTTACTCAATTAAGTATCAATTTCTTTAAAGAAAACCAAAGATGTAAGAGAAATACTATAAAATCACTATGTGAAATGTATTTAAAATAAGAGTTATCAGCTCTTTTGCCTCCATCTCAGCCCTAATCCTCGCATTCTTAGCCACATTAGTTTGGACCTTTGATGCATTATACGCATTCTTAACTTTCTGTGGCAAATTCAGATATTATAATTAAGAAAGAGCGGATATTACACAGATATAGTAGAGGATATTACCCTCTTTGCCTCTCTATCGGCCTTGTCCAAAGTTGTAAGGGTGTAATTGCTTATCTAGGAAAAGAAAATGTGTTAATTATCTGAAGGAGCTGGAGAAAGAAAATGTTTACGGATACTTACATCATACAATTTGGTCGCGACATGGGCCTTATTGCAACCGCCAACCCTGTCAACATCCTTCTTGGCAATCTCTTTGTCTTTCGGAAGAATGAATCCTTCCATTAAAGCTAAAGATTTCATCCTTTCTCTTAAGGCCAAGTCAGTGTCTAAAATTTGATGGCTCCAACAAGGGATGAAGTACTAGTCAACCTTTCTGTTTGGCATGAATTCAATGCTACTGATGCCAAAAGCTTTAGCATGCATTACTTCCTTTACCCATTCATCCAACTCCTTAGATTTATTGATAGGCGGCTGGTTAGCAAGTTCCTTCTTTAGTCTTTTTTCACCACTTGGAGCCACCACAATCACCTGTGATGAGCCTTCCGTGACAATTGCATTTTCATCCTGTTCGTCGAGGTATGTCTCTCGACATTCACTATACCTGGACTTGATGGTAATTTGAATAATCACGACCAGAGGCTCCTTAGAATGAACCTTAGTTGATTGTATATTCTCATTTTCCTTTACTCTTTCTGTAGGATGAGAGATCTACATAGCTATATGCTTTGCTGTAGCCTCCTTTGGTGGTCTCTTTGCTACTGCAAGCCGTATGGTAGTTGCAGAGGTGGTCCCTCTTATCAGCCTTGGACATCATAACCTTGGCCTGAGCAAGTAGCTTTACAGAATCCAGCTCTCTAGTAGCCATATCTATAAGGCGAGTAAATCAATTAATATAAATAGGGAAAAAATTTGAATTTACATTTTATGTGCCAAGTAAGGCTCAAAGGTTACTATTCTCACCTAAAGTTTCGAGAACGACTTTCCTCATAGCTATACTCGACATGGTGGCAACATATCAACCTACCTTCTTTTTTAGAAAATATTGGTTCACCATTTTCATAACGTTGTATAATTCTCTCGACGTCCCAAAAGAAGATTTTGTTTCTCTTTCTCTCTTGAATCTTGTTCACTACTACTGTATCATTTGACATTAAATCTACATCCTTTGTATGTATTGACTTAGTCCATTAGGTCCAGAAGTCAAAGTCTTCATCAGACATTATTGACATGAACTTATCATGCCACTTGTGAATCTTAGATTCTAACATGTCCATGAACTTACGCCCATGCCTTGCAGTAGTGAAGTACTATCCATCAGGCTGCCTACGGATGGTGAAGAAAAATCTAAATAACTGAGGTGTAGCCTTGACCTCAACCTCTGCACATATTATCTCAAAAGCCACTAGAAGCTGATATGTGTTGGGTGAGAACATACTTGGTGTGAGTTTGAATTAGTTGAAGAAGCCTCAAACAAAAGCCGAGAAAGGGAAGCAAAGCCTAAAATCTAGATACTTCAGGTGTATATGAAACTCATACTCCTGTGGAAAGCATACTCTTTCCCTATCTCTTGGCCTCCTCAAGTTCCATGTTCCAGGAAGATCTTACAAGTATTGATTGTACTTTGTGATAAGAACTCTGTCGATGATACTGTTGGTTCCATCTAGAGAATCACGAAAGTATTCTATTATCTTGTATAGATACCTTACTGATGACCTCCCTTCCTTATCCTTAGAATAATTATCTACAGTTGAACTGCTTGAAGAACATGCTGCTTTGCTCTTATTTTGGGGGGAAAGAGTAGCCTCAGTTTCCGTTGCCTTGGAATTGGACAAAACAAGTTGATGAGCAACTTTGCGAACCATACCTGGATGGTTGTATAAAATGAAATAACATAAGTCGAAGGGTAAGATTCTGAAGATTTGAAAGTGAATGAAAATTTTAGGAAAGTTCCTTATGTATGGATGATCCGTTCTTGTAATGGAAATTTTCTTTTGAAAGTATTGATGTGATGATATGATATTCCCATGGATTGTTGACCTATGTCTCATGTTAGAAATCTAACGGTTGAAAACTTTTTGACAGTTATTAGGCTTGCAACAAAATGATAACCTAGGTAACAGATGTTGTGCCTATAGATTTTTTGTTTCTCGAACGGGTGAGAGATTTGAAATGGCGATGTTTTGATTGGGATATGATCGATCCTACTTCCCATGTTGCCCGGCATAAATTCAAAGACCCCCTACTAAGACTCTATTGTAATATATATATATACATAACTCCCTTTATTGTCTATTTGAAAATGGGAGTTGGAGGGCAAATGTTGATAGTTAGTTTTCACTCAACTTATACTCGTACTTTCGTTGACTGAGAAGCCGGGTAATTGAATGTCTTAGCATTCCTACTCTTTAGACACTTAGCAATTTTGTCGGGTAGAAGAAATGCTCCAAGCTTGAATTTAAATCTATAGCGTGAACGGTTATCATAAGTACAGTTATATTTTACAACCGCTTGCTATCCCTACATATTAGGAGAGATCTCAAGTCAAGAATGCTCTACATGCCTTAACAGTTACCTCAACAACTGCCTTAGACACAACAACCATCTATAAATACCTGAAAGAAACTCAATAAGAGCTTTCAAACACTTCTCATTCTCATACTGGCTATACCAAATCACTATTCTAACTTAAGCATCGGAGTGGATGCACCAGACTGGCCCCGGTACCAAGTATTTTTACTCTCTTTTGTAGGACTATTTCCTTATCCCCAAAATTCACCAACAACAAAATGTTGAATCGTCGATTCTTTTGGCTGAGAATGAGGAGAAGTGTGCATCGAGTGGTCGAAAGCTATGCCATATGCAAGATGGTTAAGTGCCGAGCTAAAAAAGGGAGAGCAATGCCCTTACCTATCCCAATGAAACCATAGATTGAATTGAGTATGGAATTTGTTCTCGGACTTCCATGAACTGCCCAAGGTAAAGATTCTGTAATGGTCATTGTGGATAGGTTTAGTAAGATGGCACACTTCATGCCCTGCATGAAAACTAATGATGCTTTAGCTATTGCTTCTCATTTTTTACAGGAGATTATGTGGATATACAATGTGCCGAGAAGTGTAGTCTCTAATAGAGACTTGAAGTTCTTGAGCCATTTTTGGAGAACCCTATGGTACCGACTGGGAACCAAATTACTCTTCAATACCTCATGTTACCCCCCAAATTAACGACTAAACAAAAGTAGTTAATTATACTTTGGGGTCACTACTTAGAACTACAGTAAGTAAGAACTTAGCTGATTGGGATGTTTACTTACCTGTGGTTGAGTCCACCTATAATCGAATGGTACATGACACCACTATGCAGGCTCCCTTTAAGGTAGTTTATAGGTGTAATCCCGAGTTTCCCTTCAACCATGCCTTTATATGAGTACCTACGCAAGACGACCTTGACACATTGCCTAGAGTACAATCCCTTCAGTATGACAAGGTCACTCGGCACATCGACTAAGCTGCCATAAGACTGTGAGAAAAGACTAAGGGTACTAAATGGTTTCAATCGGGAGACTTAGTGTGGTTGTACCTCAACATTGAGTTGTTCCCGAACAAGAGGGGAAGCAAATTATCTGTAAGAGCGGAATGACCTTTCAGAATCTTTTAGAAGATTAATGATAATGCCTATAAGTTGGAATTACTTAAGGACTATGGGTTTTCTGATGCCTTCAACATTGCTGACCTTAATCCATTTCACCCTAACGGAGAATTGAGCAAAAACCATTCGAATTTGATCCCAAATCCAAAACAACCTAGAGGGGATGATGGGAATCAAGCTATTGGACTTTTGACCTGCAATCGAGCCCAAGGACTAGAGAGGATACCATGATGAATCCTTTTATTCCAACTAACCTCCATCAAGGCTGAGTACTTCCTTGCCGAGTCACCCTTCATGTCAAGCCATGTGACTGTCTATTCTTTTGTAGTATGCCGAATGGAGGATTACTCATTAGCGTCAAGTCGACCAATAACTTGGTATCTTCCTTACTGAAAAGCCAAGAGAGAGACTCTGGACTAACTAAGCCATCCTTGCTCGGACAAGCCATCTGTCCATACTTTTTGTTCACATCTTCTAATGACTTCACTAATGTAGCATTGCCATGTGTACAGTATCATGTGCAGAATCCGTTGCATCAATGATTGTTTTTTTTTAATATATTTATTTTTACCCTTTTGTATCTTGTACATTACTTCCTTAATAAATGTCCTTTTGTCTTTTCCTTTTTAGGTAAGTTGCCCTAACTTATGGGTATAAACACTTTGTACTTATAGTTGGAATGGCATCCTATTAGATCATTCTTAATACACTTTTGAGTACTTTTCTTCCTTGCGTAAACATTATTTGTTTGCTCTCAGGATTACTCTTATCATTTCCCTTAAGTAAGATTAGGTGGTGAGTAACCTTACTGGACCAATTCGTACATCATATCGAATTATGCTGTGAGTCCTTGGAAGTTCCATTGGTGCATCATATTCTCTGGAGTTGTTAATGGGTTTTGCTTACTGTTTCATTCTTCATTTTTTCCCTTTTCACACTTTCCTCATTAACCCTTTTTTGAGCTTTCTGCAAGCTTAGACCTATCCCTTAACCAGCCTTATTTATTCTTGGCCACGGTTCACAATATCAATACTACCATACAGTTAGGGCTCAAATCAAGGAGTAAAACTCCTTATCATAAACAGAGTAGTTAAGTGTAGGTCCTCTAATCTTCTCACTAAAGTAAGCCATAGGTCGACCTTCTTACATCAGTACAGCAACTATGCCTAGTTCGAACGCATCGCACTCTAATTTGAATATTTTGTCAAAGCTCAAAAAGCTAGGATAGGTGCTGTAGTCAACTTCTCCTTTACCTCTTCAAAACTCCTTTACTCTTTCTCTCTCCACTTTAACTCAACATTATTCTTTAATAGTTCGGTGAGTGGGCCAACTATCGTACTAAAATTCCTTATAAATCTACGATAGAATGATACTAGGTCATAGAAGCTCCTTACGTCGGCCAAGTGGTCGATACAGGTCATTTGTTGATTGTCTTTATCTTTTCATCATCCACTCATATTCCACCACCACTTATAACAAACCCAAAGAAGATTACTTCAGGTTAGCAAATGTCACACTTTTTCAGATTAGTATAGAGCCTTTCAGCTTGAAGTCTTGTAAAGATTAATTAGAGATACTCTTGATAAGTCTCTAAATCTAGACTATACACTAAGATGTTGTCGAAGTAAACCACCTCAAATTTCCCTATTAGTTCGTGAAGCACATGATTCATTAGTTGCATAAATGTGCTTGACACATTTGATAGTCCAAATGGCATCATAAGCCATTCATACAATCCATGGTAGGTCTTAAACTCAATCTTCCACTAATCCCTTCTCATGTTCAGATTTGATGGTATCTAAACATGAGGTCAATCTTAGAGAATATTTTAGCTCTATTCAAGTCGTCTAGCATATCATTAAGCCTTGATATGGGATGCCAATATTTGATGATAATGTAATTGATGGCTTGACTATTCACATAAATCCTCTATGACCCATCTTTCTTAGGTACCAATAGGCTTGGCATGACATTGGGGCTAAAGGATTCTCGTACATACCCTTTCTTCACCAACTCATTATCTATCTCCATAGCTTGGTAGCATATTCAAGGTTTATCCTATTAGCAAGCTTGTTCAGCAATACAGCTCCTGGCTGCATGTCGATTGCATGCTCAATGCCTCGAATGGGAAGTAGACCCTCCAATAAGGTTTTCACCTTAGTTTATAGTAATTCCTTTTTGGATCCTCTCATCTTAAGTAACTTTCTGACTAGCAAATGGGTTGGCTCTTAGAGCTCCATCTCTTTCTTTAGCTTAGCTCGAATCATTACTAAAGCTTCTTTCTTCAAGCTTGACTCAATTAGGGCTACATGGTTTTAACTTTCTCGGTAGTCATAGGGCTCAACTTCACCCTTCTACCCTTATGCTTTAAGAAACATGTATTCTTCTTTCCATTATATATCATGATTTAGTCAAACATCTGTAGTCGTCTAAGTAGAATATGAGACATGCTCATGGGCAACACATTAGAGAGCATGTACTCTTGATAGTTTCTAATACAGATCGGTACAATCACTTGCTTGTTTACTTGTAAGGCTCCCTTATCATTAAGCCAATGTAGTTTATAAGGTTTGGGATGAGGCTTCGTTGGTAGCTTTAATTGCTAAACCATGAAAACAAAGGCTACATTGGTGCAGCTCCTACTATCAACAATTAAGGCATACAGCGACCTATTTACCTTGCATCTAATGTGGAATAGATTCTCTCTTTGTTCATCCTTAGGCATAGGACTTACACTTATTTCTCTCATTAAAACTAAGGTGGTGGGCACAAAATTACCTTCCTTACTATAATTGACTTCCTCTTCCTCGGATAATTTGGTCTATCTAGCCTCTTTTAAGTCTTCCACTTCATCAGTACCGCCTATCTCAGTGGTCGGCATTTCGCCTCGGACCACCATAGTTCTTCTATTTAGACACTAAGTAGCCATGAGTATAAATCCTTGACAAAGCACTTGATCTCACTCATCTTTTCTCTTGAGCTTTGGCCCTTCTCAAACTTCTTGGGGATCTCCGTCTCCTTTACTCAAGTATTTTGAGCAAATCAGGTCTCAACAACCTTACTTCGTTCCAATCGTACAAGTCTACTTAGAACATATCAACTAGTGTTGGGTCGATTGATAGGGGGTTGAAATCTTCCTGTTCGGTAGCTCTCGATCCTTTAAGTAACTCAAATAGCGTCATCAAGTGATATAATATTCATGGTGTCCAGGATATTTACGATCTCGTACTTCAACCAATTAATGAATTGAGATACAGTTCTGTCTTCAAGCTTAATGACTTTGCATTAAATCATTAGCATATGAAATTCCTTCACGTAGGCATCAACATTCGATCCACCTTGTCTCAACTCTTGTAACCTCTTAAATGTATCATGCAAATAGTAGCTCAGGACAAATATTCTCCTCATGACTCTCAACATTTCATCTTAACTCTTGACTTATGTTCTCTTTCTCTTCTACGTATGGCTTGCATGCTCTTCTACTAAAGGGCAACATAACCAGTATTCTCAAGTACCTCATGGAATTCAAATTGCTTATCAATCTTATTTATCCAATCTAAGTTTTCCTTGACATCACCACTACTAGAAAAGCTAGGGATATGGATTCTTAACCCTTCCACTCTAAGAGCTTGGACGTTTCTCTCCTTTGCCTCATCACTTACTTCCTCATCTTCCTCTTTGATCTCCTCTAACACTAGTCTACATCAAGCAACTTGGCTTACTCCTTTAGCTTGGACTGGTTGAATTAGGGCATTAGCTCGACCAAATTAACCATTGCCTCTTTCAGGCTATTCACCTTCTCTATATGGACCATTTCTAGCTCACCTATCTTTATTTATGGTAGTTACCAGATTAGCTACCAAGTCTATCGGTTAATCTAGTTGGTCATCTATGGATTGGGGTATGGAACTCCCTTGTTGACCTTGGCTATTTCAAGCGCCACTCTCTTGGTTTCCAATAGCTCCTTGTAAACTAGAAAACAAGGATAAACTAACACTGAATATACTAATAGCTATTACATCCAGCACATAATAGACAAACACATGCTCATAATCTATTTTGCGTATACGAAATAGGGGAAGATAGATAATAAAATTCTTCAACACTACTCACCTTTCAAATTCTTATGATAACCACAGGACTTCTAACACACATACATGAAATCAATAACAAGTTACTCAGAGAACAAAGTAATATAAATTAGCTTCAAACATAGCCAAGCTTTGATTCCAAGATGATATGATCCAACATAGATGATTGCATGACATTCGGTATCACACAAACTAAGGGGGTAGGTCCGAACCTCGAGATGATCTAAAGGATAAATGATAGTTGATGGTTGAGTAGGGGTCCCCATACACCAACGGTAGATATGATAGACCAATGCCTCACATGAGCTTTGGTCGCACTTGATATTACGTATAAGTGTAGCTAAAGGTCACTTGCCGCTAGTCCACACTCAATGTTCTAGATAAGAGTAGTTGAGAGTGAGCAAGATACACTTAGCTTATGTAAGAAGAAAAATGTCTTAATGTCAATTCTATTGACTCTTGGGGTTATTGTAATACATAAGGATTTATATGACCCAATTAAGGTAAGTTCTAGGTTAGTGTAAGTTACAAAATTGATTCTTAATAGTAAAGGAAAAGAAATAATTTATAGGGGTAATTTTGTACAAGCAAAAACAATATGTGGTGAAAGAAAAGGACAGTATGGATGTCAAGAAAATCAACGTGTGTATTAGTTATCCATTCTATAGTCCTATTGATACTATAGGCTAAGTAAAGTAGGTTTTGAATCGGTTAGGTTAGGCTCGGTAGTTTGACAGCTTAGATGTTTGGGGCTAAAAAAGGGTTGTTTTAGAAGGTGACTTATTGTCAAGTTAGCCTTGGTAGTTTGGCTCAAAATAAGTGTCAACTTGGCCTCAGCGTGCATTAAGTCAGCAGTAAATTAAGTTGATACTTGGTATTAGGAAGAAGTGTTGTGGAGAGGTTAGCTTGGTACATGGTTCGATCACCTTAGCAACTTGTTAGATAAGGTAGAGAGCAAAGTAACTTAGCAGGTCAGATTGGGGAATGTACCATTCTTTTGAGTTTAACTCTCTTTGGGTAGCTCGGTAAGCCATATGAGAAAGTCCTTGAGCTCGGGAGCACATGATTGGCCCATGATCCCTATCACTTTCCATTCAAAGTCTGTAGTCTGTATACTCTATTGCCGACATATTCTTTGACTCATACTAGGTCTTGTTAGTTAGGAGCTAACTTACCTTGTCCTTCTTAAGATCCGATGGCTTCTAACCTTTAGGGGATTAAATCTCTAGGTTAGAAGACCTTGTGTCTAACCTTCTTGTTATAGTATCTAACCACTCGCTATTGATACATGGTTATGTAGGCCCAAGGGGCATCCCTTTCTTCATTGATTGTATCTAAGCTTTCTTGGTAGGCTACTTTATTGACATCATCATCAAAATTTTGAGTTTTGCTTATGGGAAGCTCCAATTCAATATGAAACATGGCTTTTAACTTGAATGCAAGGTGAAAGGGGGTTTAACCCGTAGTCATCTTATGTATGGTTCGATACTCCTAAAAGATTAAGGGAAGCTTATTTGCCTACTAGTGACCTACTTGCTCCATCTTCTTTAGCAAGCTCCTAAGGACTATCTTATTAATAACCTTAACTTATCCATTTGTTTAGGGGTAAGTGACTAAGGTATAGAGGAGCTAGATGTGATGTTGATTGCAAAATTCTTGAAACCATACACTATCAAACTATTTGTTGTTGTCTATGATGAGGACATGGGAAACCTCAAGTTAGGTAAAGATATAGATGAGGACAAAACCTCCTGCTGCCCTTACACTGATATTGGTGACTAATTGTTCCTCCACCCACTTATGTTGTCTATGGTAACCATTATGAATAGGTACCCTTAGGATGCCTTAGGGAATGGTCTGATAACATTAAGCCCACATTGGACAAAAGGTTGTGGGCTAGTTATTAGATGGAATTTGAAGCTAGGCACATGGTTGATGGACATATGCTTCTTACAACTATGATATCATTACACGAAAGTCCTCATGTCCTCTTTAATGGTTAGCCAATAATATCTTAGGCGGAGGGCTCGTATGTATAAGGCCTAAGCTTGATTACGATTATTGAAGATGTCAGTATACAACTCTTCTAGGGTGTGGAGGCTTTCCTCTATCTTCAAACAATAGATAAAGGTGAGGTTATGCTTACATTGGTAAAGGACATTATCTATGATAATATAGATGGCTATACTATGCACTAACCTCTTTGCTTTAGTCTTATCCTTAAGCAAGTCGCTAATTTTAAGGTAAGCATTGATGGGATCTATCTACCATGATTCAGTAGGTACTTGATCAATCTCAAGGGTTTATTAGGGAAGCTCATCAATGGTTTGTTGCGACATGAATTAGAGGAACACTTGCTTATTAGTTTTGCAATGTAGGGCAATGGTTATGGATAGGACTTTGGAGCATTGGTCTACCTCAAAGTTATCTACCTAAGGAATTTTGGTTATGCTCAAAGAGCATAAGTTTCAAGCTAGGTCCCTTACTATCTAGAGATACTTCACTATGCTTTCACCTTTCATTTTATATTCCCTTAATCTATTGTACCACTAACATAGAATCCGAGTAGATGTTAATCTTCTTAGCACTGACATTGGTTGTAATCTTTAGTCCCATAATGATGGCTTTGTACTCGACCTCGTTATTACAAGCGAGGAATCTAAACTTAAGTGCATAGAAAACCTGGAACCATAAGGGCCTTACAAAATTATTCTTGCACTACTCCTTCGAGTGGAGGATCCATTTACGTAGAAAGCCTACAATGGTATGTCGATAGTACCAGGTGCTTCCTCCTTTCTACTGTATTTGGTAACAAAATCCATAAGAACATGTACCTCGATGGCCTAGGATGGAATTAGACACCGTGAGCACTAAGCTTTGAAGAATACTTAACCATGTAACCTGATGCATTTGGCTTTTGTAGAAGTGTCCATAATGTTAGTCGGTGAGGACAATGATAAGGCTTGCCTAGAAGTATGGTTTGAGCTTTTGAGCAACTATGACTACTGTAAGGGTGAACTTCTCAACATAGGTATACCTAACCTGTAGTCTTATAAGATGTGGCTAACATAGTACATTAGCTTATGCTCGCTTCCATCAACTTAGATAAGCACTAGGGAGAAGGCTTGGTGGTTGATGAAGAGTTCCTCACCGGGGATTGGCTTAGAGAGCACGAGTAAGTGCTCGAGGAATCCCATCGGTTTGTCAAAAGTAACTTCACATTCACTTTTCGTTTTAAATTCCAATGGTTTCTTAATAATCTTGATGAACTTTAAACACTTGTCAACACTTCGTGAGTGGAATTGATTGAAGGCGACTATCCTACTCATGAAACATTGGATGTCCTTGATCTTTTGTAGGGCCTTCATGCCTGAATTGCTTAGATTTTATAAGGAGTAGTCTTGATACTACACTCTATGACCATATATGCTAGGAACTTGCTTGATCCTACGATGTAGTCAGCTTTGTTCCTACTCTTGACAATTATATTGTTAACATGAACCTTCATGTTTCTATTGAGTTATGGTTTGAAGATAGCAGTCACCAACTATTGGTATGTAGCCCCAACATTCTTGAGGTCAAAGGGCATGACCTCATAACAGTAGGTTCTAAAGTCGATGACAAAGGAAGTGTGAACTTAGTCTTTAGGGGCCATACGAGTTTGATTATAATTGGAGTAAGCATTAATGAAACTCAACCAAGCATGGTCCAAGGTGGAATCGATGAGCTAATCAATTCAAAGGATAGGAAAACAATTATTGGGGTAAGCTTTGTTAAGGTCTGTATAGTCAACACACATTCATCACTTACCATTTGCCTTCTTCGTAAGGACCATATTGGCTGCCAAGTGGGGTATCTCTTTTCTTAAATACACCTAACTTGCAAAAGCTTTTAATCTTCTTGTTCTTTGGTGGCTCGTTGCTTCGGTGCAAAGTGTCATCTTTTATACTTTATGAGTCAAACACATAGGTTAACCTTCAGATGGTCAGTAGCTTTAGGGATGTTGATTATCTTGAGCATTTCATTTGGAGACATCGCAAAAACGTATAAGTTAGTGTGAAGGAAAACCGTTATTTCTTCTTTTTCTTATAGGGATAGGGAGGTTCCTATTTAAGTGGTTTGGTCAAGGTGATCACTATACTAAATGACCTTGGTCTCCTTTGTTGGTTCTCCCTAAAGAGTCTGTATGGTGTTTAGGGTAAACTTAATGTGCATAATCTTATCATAATTGCCTATACATGTCTTCGACACCCCTTTCGTTTTATCTTCTCGGGTGGGTTCTCTTGTTCTGGCTATAGCTATTGTTGTGGCTTCTGAGTGTAGGTTCGCTGAGTTGGGTAGGAATTATTTTGCTCATTGACAATGAGGTGGTTGATGTGGCCTTTACGGACAAGGCCTTCAACTGCATTTTAAAGATGTCTACAGTCATCAATGTTGTAGCAATGGTTGCCATGATAATCATAGAATTTTCCCTGTTAATGCATGAGATAGATATTCGTGTACTTTATAGAAGACTTCTCGTAAGTGGTGATTTAATGAGGTATAGCTAAGGTCGCTGGTGAACTTTTGCTTTTTTCTTCCTTAGTGTTCTTAGGATGATGAACGACGGTCTTTGGGGGGCTGACGTGGTCTTTTACAATTGTGCTATGTTGTAGGTCATTCTTGAGGCATGCTCAAATGGCATCTTCTTGCACTATATATTGCTTAGTAACAATCATAAATTCTTCAAAGTTGTTTGATTGGTATAGTACTGTGGCTTCGAAAATCTTACTATTCAGGTCTAGGCCTTAGATAATGTCTTGGAGAGCTGTTTCAAATTCTACTTTAGGGATAAGTAGCTTAGGGTGGTTAAAGCACTCTAAGTATGCTCGTAAGTTCTCATTTCGGGTGCTAATGCATGTTGTATAATGTGGAAGAGTCCGTACATGGTACCTTATTGTTTAGGAAGTGCTATTGGAATCTTGCGGCCAAATCATTGAAAGAGCGAATGGTGTTTCCTAAAAGATGGTTGAACCATACTAGTGCGGACTTAGTTAGTATGCTTAGGAATGGCTTACACATTATGGTGCTTGAAAAGTTATGAAGGCTTATGATTGTGTAGATATAGCTAGATGGTCATTTGGGTCGCTCATTCCATCGTAAGTATTGAAGAGGGGGAGGTACAAACCTTATGGGAGAGTTTCCTTTGGAATGACTAGAGTAAAGGGACTCTTACTTACAACTATGTTAGATTACTCGATAAAGGACTTGAGGTGCTTTTGGTTACGTAGGTTGGAGGCATACCTAATGTGGTCATCAAGTTCTAAGATATTCATGTTATCTAAATGTTCTAGGGAGTACTTAAGGGAGATATCCTTCCTGATCCTACTTATGCTTGAATGAGTACCCTAGTGGTGTGCTTTGTTACAGGTAATGTTCAATCAATCAAATAAATCTTATATTAGAGGTGGCTTGGTTTGAACACCATTACTTGGGCGCATAGGGTTTGCTGTTGTTGTAGGGGAGAACCTAAGAAGTTTACTAGGTTAGCTGAGAGAGCTAGCAGTAGTGTCTTTGAGGTTGACTTGTCGTTGGGTGGTGTGCCTAGAAGCTCAGTTATCACTAGGACTTACCAAGGTAGAATTGAACTGAAACGGGTCCTTTGAGATATCGAAGAAAATTAGAGGGAAATGGTCCACAATTGAACAAGAGTAGCTGATGTGAAGTTGCTTAGAGGATGTGACTCACCAACGAATACAATACGGTTTGATACCTCACTTGATATGACGTACAAGTTGATGTCAAGTTCCACCCGCCACTAATCTTGAGCTACTTAGCAAGATTAGATAAGACTGTAAGGGGTATGGACTTGGAGAGGATTGTCTCACAAGAATAGGCTATTTAGTATTACGATGTAAGTTATCTTTAGCTTACAAGAGAAAAAGTCTATTTATAGTAAGTCCCTAGGGTCGCATTACAAATAAAGAAATTACAAGAAAGTATTTATAAAAAGGGGATTCCTAAGACATACGAGAAGGGTAAAAATGACAACAAACCAAAAATGGAAAAATAGTTAAATGTTAGATAAGGTAGATAGCTAGCAATGCAGCATTGGTATTGTAAAAATAGTCTCTAAGCACAATAGGTGGGAAGGGTCAAAATGTTACAGCACTAAAGGGGCTAGGATGAGAGAGATGGTGTTATGTCGAGAGAAAACTACTTGGCCATTTAAGTGAGTCTCTCATCACTTAGCAAGTGATTCTTGGCAGTAGTTAATCGGAGTACTCGATACAGGGTCCTCGACAAGAGAATGGTTGACATCATCATTACTAACTGTACAGATCAATGTAAGACAATGTAGGGAGCTCAGGGAGTTTAACCACCTTTCTTTGATGTACAGTTTCTCATCATCAGTAGGTTATTGAGAGAGAAATTTTTGGGAGAGGGATTGGAGGGCTCGAATGCACGCATGAGAAATGGGACCATTAACTGGCAGTGCATCAATTTCTTGGGGTTATTGAAGATTTGCCCTTAAATCTTGGCCTTCGTCATCATCAGGCACATATGGAGTTTAGTTGGTGATGTTGAATGTGGTGGATACATCGAAACCTTTAGGTAGCTCAATCTCATAAGTATTATCATTAAGGTGCCTCAGGATCCTGTAGGGTCCATCCACTTTAGGTGATAGTTTGTTCAGTCTCTTGCTAAGGAAGCGTTCTTTACTAAAATGGATTTAGACAAGGTCCCCAAGAGCATAAATGATTTGTTTCCTTCCACGGCTTCCCATTTCCTTTTATCGAGCTATAGTTTTGGTCAATTGCTCGGCAATTCTTTAGTGTAACTTGTGAAACTTCTCGGTATGCTGCAGGCTAGATTGACTCTCCCCTTATGTAGACGGATTGTTAACTAAGTCCAAGGGTAGGTTCGGGTTAAGTCTATAAACAACCTTAAATGATGATGTTCCATTAGAGCTATGAGTTGAGCGATTGTAGGCAAATTCAATGATGGGTAGTCATAAATCCCGGTCATGAGAGTTCTTTCCAACAGTAACGCCCAGGAGACTATTGACGGTTCTATTAACTACTTCGGTTTGGCCATCTATCTGAGGGTGGTAAGAGATACTAAATAGAAGCTTAGTGAGGAGTTTCCTCCATAGGGTTATCCTAAAGAAGCTCATGAATTTTGAATTGCAGTCAGATACAATACTTCTCGACACTCTATGTAGTCGCATAATTTCCTGTAAAAAGAGGTTAGCAATAAATAAAGCATCATTAGTCCTATGGCAAGGAATAAAGTGGCTCATCTTGCTGAACCGATCGACCACCACCATGATCGAATCATGTCTTCTCGGTGTGTAAGGAAGGCCGAGCATGAAATCCATGCTTATATCGATCCATAACCGCTCGAGAATTAACAGGGGTATATATTCTCCATAGGGCTCTCTCTTCCCTTTAGTATACTCACACACCTTGTACCCCTCAAGTATTCGGCGCACATCCCTCATCATCCCAACTAAAAATGCTCCTTCAATATTTCAATCATTCTCTTTACCCTAAAATGGCTAGCTAGACCCCTAGTATGATCTTTTCGAATTAGTAGCTCCCTTACAGAACCACTTGGCACGCACATCTACTTACCTTTCATCAAGAACTCCTCACTTAGGTAGAATTCGTATACAGCTCCTCTATCACTTCACTTGGCTACTAAAGGCTCAAAGTGTGGGTCATGCTCATATTGATCAGGTAGAGTGTCAAATCCAAGCACTTTAGCTTGCAACATCGTGATGAGAGTATGACGACGAGAAAGTACATCAACCACTGTATTAGTGCTTCCCTTTTTATACCTGATGACATAGCAAAAGGTCTCCAGGAACTCGACCCACTTATTATGACACCGAGAAAGCTTTTGCTGCCTGCAAAGATGCTTAAGAGATTCATGATTAGAATAGATGATGAATTCTCTTAGCAATAGGTAATGCTGCTAGTTCTAGAGTGTATGAACAAGGGCATAGAACTCCTTATCATCGGTTGAGTAACTTAAGGTAGCACTTCAAAGTTTTTCACATAAGTAGGCAATGGGTTGGTACTCTTACATAAGTATAGCACCAATGCCAACACCAGATGCATCACATTTAATCTCAAAACCTTCTCGAAATCTGGTAGGGCAAGTATTGGAGCAGACGTCAGCTTACACTTCACATTTTCAAAACTCCTCTAAGCCTTTTATGTCCATTTAAACTCAACATTCTTCTTAGTTACTTCAATTGATGGCATAGTTATGGAGCTATAGTTATGAATAAATCTTCGATAGAAAGAGGTTAGGCCATAGAAGCTCTTGGCTTCGGTTGCACTTGTCGGCATAGGCCAATCATTAATAACCTTGACCTTTTCCTCATCAACGGGAACTCCACTCCCTAAAACAAAATATTCGAAGAATATAACCTCGCTCTGACAGAACACGTATTTCTTCAGATTATTGAATAATTTCTCGACATGTAGTATGTTAAACACCAATCTCAAATGTTTGATATGAATAAGAAGGTTGGCATTGTAGGCCAGAATATCATCAAAATAAACACAATGCATTTGACTATCAATGCTCGAAGTACATGATTTATGAGTTGCATAAATATACTCGAGGTCTAGTTAAACCAAATGGCATAGCCATCTACTCAAATAGACCATCTTGAGTCTTAGAGGCTGTTTTCTATTCATCTCTTAGCCTCATTTGTATTTGATGATAGCCACTCTTTAGATCTATTTTCGAAAAGATGCATGCACCATGCAACTCATCGAGCATGTCATCCAATTGTGGGATCAAGTATTGGTACTTAACAGTAATCTTGTTGATGGCATGGTTGTCAATATACATCCTCTATGATCCATCTTTCTTTGGTATTAGCACAACTGGGATGACACATGGGCTTATGCTCTCACAAACATATCCGTAATCCACCAACTCATTAACTTGCTTTTTTAGCTCGGCTGCCTGTTCAAGATTGAGTCTATAGGTGGGTCGATTTAGTAGGGCTACTTCTGGTTAAAGATTGATGCAATGCTCAATTCCTCTCAAAGGAGGTAATCCTTTCAGCATCTTAGATGCAAATAGGTCGGCAAATTCCTAAAGTAGTTGTAGCACTTCGGTAAGTAAGCTTTCGACCTCTCTGACCTCTAGGAGTCTCTTGACCAAGAGGAGTACAAAGTCTTCGGGTTTGACCTCTCGTACAAACTGAGCTTAGAAAATCACTAAGGACTTCCATTGCAGAGATCTCATAACCTTTTCCTAGGCTTCTTATACTTCCTTAGGACTCATTGGAATCAATATAACCTTCTTTCCATTCTTTTGAAACATGTAAGTGTTTCTATACCCATCGTATAACACCCTTAAGTCAAATAGTCATGATCGACTAAGTAATATGTAGGATGCACACATAAGCAGGATGTCATACAACATTTCGTCCCTATATCTATCACCAATAGTAATTGGTACCCTGACTTGCTCGGAAACGTATAATCCTTCACTTTCGCTCAGATAATGAATCTTGTACGGCATGAGGTGTGGAAGAGTTGGCAACTTCATGGCCTTAACTACCTCTTATGCGATGATGTTGGTACAACTCCCTACATCAATGATCACAGTGCATATCTTACCATTCACCTGGCAATTTGTATAAAAGAGGTTCTTTCTCTGCTCATTC
Organism: Lumnitzera racemosa; assembly: GCA_024138005.1. Classification (NCBI taxonomy): domain Eukaryota; kingdom Viridiplantae; phylum Streptophyta; class Magnoliopsida; order Myrtales; family Combretaceae; genus Lumnitzera; species Lumnitzera racemosa. The sequence continues at coordinate 70,784,147 of JAMXBC010000007.1, read as the reverse complement.
TCATTAGCTACAAAAGTACTGAGAGATCGCTGAATAACAAAGCAACACTTGGTACCACCTTAAGGGGGTATCTTAGCTCCCGAATCTTCCTTAAATTATTTTAGCATCTAATCGATTGCCACTTCTTCCTCTCCTTTACTCACACTTTCTACTTCAAATTGAGGCTTATCTCCCTTGATGGTCATGACTTGGCGCTTCGGACATTGACTAGCCATTGGTCTATAGCCAAGATACTTAAAACATTTGATATCGTAAGTTTTTCGTCTTGAGCTTATGCCCTAGTCTCTTCGGATCTCAAGCTGTTAGGTTTTTCTCTTACCTTGGCCCTTATTTGGTCGACTTGACTTGTGACCTTGGTGTTCAACCTCGGATCTGTTTGATGCCTTATCACTTCTTGCTCTACTTGGCAGGCCATTCCTACTCAGCATCATTGTTCTGTTACTCGGCATTTAGCTAGCCTGGTTCCACCATTGCCTTTCAACTTTCGAGGCTACACGGATGGTTTCATTTAGAGTTGTAAGGCTTTATAATTCTACGAAGTGACCAATCTCAGCTTGGAGTCCCTAGATGAACCATGCTATAGTTCAGGTCTTAAGCTTATCGACATTACATCGTATCATGAGCAACTGAAACTCTCAGACATAGTCATTTATGGATTTGTTACCTTACCTCAAGTCTTGGAGTCGTTGAAAAGTATCTTACTTATAGTGTTCAGGAACGAACTCACTTCTAAAAAATCTCTTAATCTCGTTCCATGTTTGGACTTCGTATCGAGTCCTTAGATGAACATTTGGTAGCTTCTTCCACCACATTGTTGCAAACCTAGAAAATTCTAATGCAGTTACCCTATGAACATTTGGTAGCTTCTTCCACCACATTGTTGCAAACCTAGAAAATTCTAACACAACTACCCTAATGCGGATAGCATCTTCGTAATCGTAGAAGTCGAATATCTTTTCAATCTTCTCTTCCTAGTCAAGGTAGTCATTAGCACTACCAAACTCGTTGAAGCTTGGAATTTGTACTTTAAGATGCTCAACACCTCTTGGTGCTTTGAACTCACACTTATCCATCCCATCATACTGGTCTTCTTCCCCTTTGTATTCTTCTACTTCGTCCAACTCTAACCTTCTTCTCACGACTCTATTGGCATGTCGCGGTGGTGCTTGGTTCACAGGAAAGGCTTTCGGAGCTCGCTCGTTCATCTGCCTCCTTGGCCTATCTCTAATTTCTCGACCCTGCTTAGTAATTCTTTTATACGATCCAGCTGCTAAGACCCTGTTTACTAAGAGAGCTAAGTTAGCCACAATAGCCACCAGATCTTATATCTGCTCATCATTAGTACATGGTGTTTGTTTGCTAACTCGACCACGACCATGAGCATCACTTTCGACATCGTAAATCTCTTCCTGTACATTAAGGTTTGATATTCTTAATACAAGCTTCAGCAAGGATATTTCACGCAAATGCTTTCTACATACAAATATCTCGAATAGCAAACATAACAGACTAACACTACATAACTTTTGGTCTCAACCTCAACCTTTGATACCAAGACTATATGGTGTGCGTAGGAGCTCAACTATCACTAGGACTTACTGAGGTAGAATTGAACTGAAATGGGTTCTTTGAGATATCGAAGAAAATTAGAGGGAAACAATTTACAATTGAATAAGAGCAGCTGACGTAAAGCTGCTCAGAGGATGTGACTCACTAATGAACATAACATGACTTGACACCTTACTTGATATGATGCATAAATTGATGTTAAGGTCCACCTACCACTAACCCTAAGCTACTTGGTAAGATTAGATAAGAGTGTAAGGGGTATGGACTTAGAGAAGATTATCTCACAAGAACAGGGTATTTAGTATTAAGATGTAAGTTATCTCTAGCTTACAAGAGAGAAAGATTATTTATAGTAAGTCCTTAGGGCAACATTACAAATAAAGAAATTATAAGAAAGTATTTACAAAAAGGGGATTCTTAGTACGTATGAGAAGGGTAAAAAGGACAACAAACCAAAAATAGAAAAGTAGTTAAATGTGAGATGAGGTGGATAGCTGGCAGTGCAGCAATGGTCCTGTACGAATATTCTCTAACTGCAATAGACAGGAAGGGTCAAAATGTTGTAGCATTAAAGGGATGAGGACGAGAGAGACGGTGGTATGCCGAGAGAAAACTACTCGACCATTTAAGTGAGTCTCTTATCACTCAATAAGTGATTCTCAGTATCAATTGGTTGGAGTACTCGACATAGAGTCCTTAATAAGGGAATGGTCAACATCATCACTACCGAGTGTACAAATTAGTGTATAACAATGTGGGGAGTTCAAGGAGTTCAACCACCTTTCTTTGATGTACAATTTCTCTTCATCAGCTGGTTATTGAGAGAGAATTCTTCGAGAGAGGGATTGGAGACCTCGAAGGCATGTATGAGCAATAGGATCATTGATCAGTAGGGTCAGCTTTTCCTTTTAGTTTCTAGCCTACGACTAGTTGCCATCTTATGTTAGCATTTTCATGAAGGACTTTTACATTAGTTTCCATTGATTAGTGAAACATTACTTTGATCTAATCCATGTTTGATAGTTGTGGTTCCGTTGGTGGCAGTAGTAGGCTTACTGTAAATTGTTCATCACTGCTTGGGAGTGATGGATGTGGTTTTTTGTTTTACTCTAAACCATACTTGCGGCTTTGCATATACAATGGGTGCCAAATGGTCATGGTGTATATTACAAGTATAACTCTTGGTGGTCTATCAGTCATATGTAGTAGAGGCCTTGCAAAAAGTCTTCTATAGCATAGCCAATGAGGACCGAGTAAAGGATTCCATACTTAGTGGTCTTGCTCCTATTTATAGGTTAAGAGATTTGACCTACTCTGATATGTAGTTAAAGAGGATTGGCTGACATGAAATTCAAGGGTACAACGCTATTAGTATGAAAAGAGAATACCAACCTTCTATTGGTTAGTGGAGGCTTAAGAGATGAGCTAGTCACATTAATGGAGGATGGCTGCCTTAATGCATGGCTAGACAATAGGTTAGGTGTCAAACAATGATTAAGCATTTAATGATGAGAGAAAAAGAGGCGAAGAGAGGAGCATGCTTAGCTTGTTGACTAGTGAGCTATATAGGGGTAGTCCTCAAGACTAGGACAAGCCTTTATCCCGAAGATAGGAGGTACGGGATGAGAGGCTTCCAGTAAAGGGCTTCTAGACTACTTAGGGTTGCACTAGAGTAAGTTAGATGGAGTACATGTGGATGCAAGGCTGACCTTCATCTAAACTGGTTAAGCCTTCGCACTATACTGGCCTAGTTCTCTAGGGGGCTTAGCCCACTAGAGACTTGGACTCAGAGCCGATCATCAACAAAACCAATTAGGAATAAGATTGGGAGATAACTCTTACATTAGCATTACCACAATACACTTTAGTCATAAAGAAGATGATTGTACTGATTTGGGTTATTTAATTATTAGTTATTAGTATCTTTATGCATATGTCTCACTGTAGATAACCATCGAGAGATAGGATTTTGGATTAGACAAATTACTTCAACATTGTTTGAAAGAGATTGTTAAGTAATTTTGTGAACAGCTAAGTTTTCTAATGTGGGTAATTTATTTATTTTTCTAGAAAAAATTGGAGTATATCACTAAAGTTTCTTGTGCCAATCAAACTAAATAATTTTTATTTTATTATTAAATATAATTTTTGTATTAATACATTTAAGTTATTTTTACGTCAAATCCTTTATTTTATACAAATAGATCAAATAGGACCTTAACTTGATAGATATTAAACTTTCTTTAAGGTTTAGCATTCCGAGTTAAAAAAGCATATATATATATATATATCATTACTTACAATGTCTTGCATGCATTAGCACCATATGAACACATTATCACTATATTTAGATAGAGGGACAGAAAAGGGGAAGAAAAATATAGGAAAGTAGAATGTAGGGGTTTTTGTACGAAATTTCCATGAGCCCTATAGAAAAATCATTCACTCCAATTTGAAGGGAACTAAGGAGGAAGAGTTATTATTTTACTTAAATCTCCCTTCACAAAAACCACATTGTGAAATTTTAAAAATATAACAAGTTAAAAAATTATGTTATTAATTTTCCATCTACAATCATTCCTTCCTATTTTCTTTTTATCCAAATAATAAATTTCTATCCATTTTCTTTTCTTCTAATTTATTTTCTCTCATTTTCTTTTCTTTAATTTCTTCCCTTTATCCTAAACATGGTATAAGTTTTTCTACGTCGTTGCCTTGAAAGCAGAAACTAATACAATTGACTTTTCAAATTTTGAGCTTAATTCAAACCATTTTGCTATTTGGACATGGAAAAAATATAGAAATAAAAATAAATAAATAAATAAATATAGTTTTTCTGTGCATGACTTATGGTGGTAGGGATGTCCAAGAAAATTGTGATGATAGAGGTGCTATTTAAGGTAAACTTCAATTAAGGCTGCAGTAAAGCCATGGTGTATTGAGAATGTGTTTATGTTCTATATTTATCATTATAATTGACTCAACTATTAATTACATAACTACCTATTCAAATCAATTGGTAATTAAGCATTCAATTGAGCTACTATTGAGAGTGAAGTTGCTAATCAAAAGGGGCCCTTTCGGACAGTTCCTTGACAATTGGAAGAGATTAGTAAGGACTTAGAAGTTATACAACTTCTAGTTGCAGGGAATACTTTTTTCAAGTATTTACTTCACTTTATTTATTATAATACTACATTAGGAATACAATCAAAAGTACCAATACGCCTTTATTTGATCTTCTTGGAAAATAAAAAAAAATTTAATAACTTGCTTACGAATTAGATGCGTAAGGAATAAAAAAACTCAAGTAATAAGGCAATCATGCCTCTAATTAGTGAAAAAGTTTTTAGCTTTAGGGAACAAAAAATTCCATCCTATAGAAAGTAATAACTAATTCTTATAGAGAGGGAATGGACAAATAGTTAGAAATAAAAATTCTCAAACTAATAAGAAATATTCCAAGAATAGGTAATTCTATTCTCCTTTTATTACCTTCAAGTAAACGAGTCATTAGTATCATTACACATATACTCTTGAGAGATAAGATATTGAAAAAAAAAATGTAAAGAAAAACTTCAACATTGGTTAAGATTGACTAATCAATTTCTCTGTTGGCATATAGATAATAAAGAAATGGTTTTTCTTTTTTCTTTTTTTCAATTAGAGTATATTGATGAAGTTGCATGTCAATCAAATTAGTTAGTTTTTATTTTATTAATTTAGATAAATTTCATACATTTAGATTGTTTTTATGTCAAATATTTTTATTTTGTGCGAATAAGTCAGCATTACTAATACATTCTTCCTTGAACCCCTAAGCTAAAGCTAAGCCTACATTTCACACATTTGAAAAAAAGGGGAGAAGAGTCATAGATAAACATAATAACTAACTGCTTTCTCATAATCTTCTCTATGATTAGCTCCAATACAATTTGAGATCCAAGGAGTTGAGAAAAAATGTTCTACTTGCTACATCCATCATTCTCCTTACCTATAAGTGCCCCTAAAGCCCTTAAGGAAAAGGATTTGAAACCTTAGTCTCATATACATATGCTTTATTGGCATTCTTGATCATCTACTTTCATATATATTATTAGCTTAAGCATTATAGTTCAATCACTTGATAGTTTATATGTTCTCTTTACAAATCCTTTTAAGCCTTTGTAAACCATCTATTAAGCTAGATCCTGTAGTGGTCAAGATAACAGCAACAACATTTGGTGCCTACCATTTATGGCTTAATAACAAAGCACTAGCCAAACCACATGCCAACAATCATCTACCATTCAATTTAGCTTACTTTCTATTATAGATTATGAACGAGGAATAATAACACTTAATTGAGAAATAACCACACAATGAAGGCAATTTCACTTGATCGAAGTGATAATTTAACAAGGTTCTCCAAGAAAACCAACCAAAACCTCAAGAAAGAAGTTATCATCCCATACTAATTTGCTAAAACAATGTGGTGCCATTACATCATACTGAACATGATGATGATAGCTCTTGTAATCTTAACAACCATGTACTCTAGCAAAGTAACCATAGTGACCAAGATGCTATTGTATAATCATAAGCTTTATTACTCATGTTTGAATCCCATAATTATAGTATATAATGGGACCGTTAATACCACAAAGCACTTAGCTTACAATTGCTCCTACATAGACTTCTTTATAGCCAGCATAAAGAAAGTTGCTTAAACATGGTGCTGGGGAATCTAACTGAGCTCCATCCTTAGCTTTAAGGAGCTCATCCTCTCAATTTAACTATCACAGTTCAAATACTTTTAGAAATCAATGCAGGCTTACATTTCTTTCTAGAAGTTGTTTGTCTTCTTTACAAACTAGTACATGAACCATCTCAGCAAAGTAGTTTCATCAATCTGGTTTAGGCCGACCTCTACTAAAAATAAATGATTTATGCTAGGCTTTGTTTTGACTTAATGTTCTAGTATTTTCTAACCCAAAACCTAGCCAGGTTGATTAGATTACAATCTAACCATAAAGTTCAGGCTAGGTCAATATGGGCCAAATGTAAACTATCTTAAGACAATAAACCAATTTGTTCATTAGAATAACTCCAGTTGTACTAAGTTGAACCAATCAGATAGCTTTAAATCTTACAATATTAGTTCTAAGTACTTTAGTTTATGTTTGTAAATAAGGATTCATGTGTTGTAGACACCTATTATTGCCTTCCTTAAGTATACTCTTAGTTTAGAAAACCCTATTTTTCGAAAAAAAAGACAAAAATATGAAAAGCTAAAAAAATAAAAAAAAATTGGAAAGAATGAAAAATACTAAAAAATTTGAAAAATCAAGAAAAGACATAAAATATTTTTAAAAAGAAAAAATAAAAAATCCATAAAAAATAAAAAAATTGAAAAATCATAGAAAGTGTCGTATAGTGGTCCATTTTAGTCACTTTGAGGTAGAAATAATTTTCTAAGATCCAAAACTACTTTTGGGGTCAAAATAAATATGTGTGATTTGACCAAGTTAGGAAATTCAGACAAAATTGAGCATTTATTGAAAATTAATTTTTCTATCTCAGGTTTAGCTAAATCATTTTGAAAATTCGTCTTTTAGGGAGACTACAACCTCAAATCTCACCTTAATCTATTTAAAATGAGTACTTTTATAGCCATTTGAAATTTTGAATAAAAGTCAAATATGAGTAAAAAGAAAATTTCTAATTTAGTTAAATTGAAAAGTTTTTAAAACATTTTGAACATATGCTTAATAGACTTCATGTTTTCTTAAAAAAGGAATTGTAACTTTTTAGAGTTTAAGTAATTAATTAAATTTGTGAACTAACAAATAAAAAAAAAAAGAAGTGGCATAGAAGGAAAAAGGGAAAAAAAAGGTGAGGAAAAAGAGAAGCAACAAAAATAGTCTACAATGAATGGAGAGAAGGAAAAAAATAAAAAAAGGAAAAAAAAAAGAGAGAAGCACGACATGCGTCACCTAGATATGATGACACATGTCACTATGTATTGGTGCTACGTAGCACTTAAAATAAGGTGCTATGTGGTAAGCTCTATTGTCACTACGTGATGTATACATGGTTACTATGGAGGATCTATGCGGTCTAACCACATGGTAACATGTAGCACTAGTTTAACCAAAGTCAACTTTCCCATCTCTATTTCCCTCCACTGCATATCAAACTCTAGGAAGCTCCAGCAAAGAAAAATGACAATTCTTGAGCTTTATACCCACATCTTTTCTATGCGATTTCGATAGGTTTTTGAGCTCCTAAAATCAAATAAATATTGGACATAAAAAGGAAATTTGAAAGAAAAAAAAAATTAGGTAACATGAGATATATTTGTATTTTATACCCAATTTTACTTTGGCAAATTAGGAAATATTTTTTCTAATAAATCACAAGATGCTTAATGGAAATGAGTAAGAACACATCTTAAGATATTATTACATAGTTGATTGCCATAAATTCATGGAAAATCAGATCGAAAAACCCAAAACACTTCCATGAATAAAAGATGCAAATGTTCTTTAAAATGGATGTTTCTTGGGCACTACTCGAGCTTTTGCATTATAAATAAGGATATATTCTCTTCATTCTAACATACATAAAGCATTAAAAGCTCTCAATTACATGTAATTGTGATCGTCTCTAACTAGAGCTTCTGAGTTTTACAATTTACAAACCTATATTCTATTGTAAACTCGGTTCAATAGGAAAGTGTACCTATCGTTTTATAGCATGGATGAGTATAGGGTTGTCTCTATTGGTAAAATGACTCAAACACTAGTACTTATTATTCTTCCTATTATCTGGCAATCTAATTTATTAAATGACTAATTATTGAACTCTAAATTGTTAATTAAACTACACTAATCTACAAACTAATGCCACTAACACAATGGTTACAAAACAATTACTAATTAACATGCAGACTTGCTTCATGACTTAGCATAATACTACCAAAATATTTTTTTTACCCCAATACTTATCATATATAGAAAATTATAGTATGTAAGCATTCTTCTCAAAACTACTTTTTTCTAATCCTAATTGTGTCTATTGGAATCACTTCTAAATTAACAGCCAACTCGAATCACATTAATATCATGTTAATGTATTGATTCTCTTAAAGATGTAGCAACTTTCCTAACAAATATCTCTATTGTCAAGAGTAAGTTGTTCCAATAAACTTGATTTATTTAATGGAATTGCCTCTCGATATATCCTATTAAAATTTGTCCTAAGTCAATGTCATGCACTACATCATACTTAGATTCATTCAATGCCATTCATTAGAATTAACAAACATAGGGAAATTACTTTTTCATACACTTGATCATACTAAGTGATGTAGCAAGCCCTAACGTATTACTCACAAATGATAAAAGAACAAAATGTATAAATACAATGAAAAAATAACAATGAAATGAACACAAGATCGATAAGAAACTATAACCTCGTTTGAATTTCACTATATAAATCTTCACAAAGTACAACAATGAATCATGTCATCCCTATTGAATCGTTTCGAGAAAAGTATGATACAATACTTAAACAACTCTAATGTAAATGAAAACACATTGATATAGATACGAATGATTAGGTGTTGTTATGAGTTGATCTTCCGAAAATGATGTATGATTTGATCTATGTTCTACTCTAAAAATTGATGTCTAAAAAATGATGATGTTCGAATTGATGTCTAAAAATTAATGATGTCCTCTTCATAAGTTGCGGTATTTTTATATTCTCTCAGTCAAAGGACTCGAATTTACCACTTTACGGCATCACTTAACTTTTTCACATAGTGATTCATGTGAAAAGGTTGAAAAGAATAGTTGTACCCCTTCCATCATACCTGTGACTTGAGTCATAATAGACTCAAGAAGAAATATTTTTAACCAATCATAGCCATGATGACTACCATGAACTCCTCGTCTCTTATTACACATCATTACGCTCATGATTGGGAACGTGATTAGCCTCTTACTATTCAATCATGGCCGTAATTGACAGAGAGATTGTTAATATTTCCTTGATCACGACCATGATTGAGGACATGATCAGGGTTGGATTCTTCATTACTTCATTCATTACCTCATTATTATGCCCGTGATTGATACTTCTTAATACTACTTCACTAATTTCTTCTCCTTATAGCCGTGATTGACTAGAAAGTTATTGTTTTTGTATATAATTCATCCCTCTGCTCGTAATTTACTTAAAATCAATATTTTATACAAATAAGTTCCAAAAACTTAAGAATTAAATCACATTCATGATTAATTTTATACCTAAACATGCTTTGAAAGTGTAAAGTAATTTACACTCATCAAATTGCTATTTTCTCTCTCTAGATGTTTATAATGCTAAATTCACTCTCTCTCTTTGATTTCTCTCATAATAGAGTAAATTGATCCAAGATATAATAGTGGAAAATGCTACATTCATCATAGAACAAAGCTTAGTAGGTAAATTTCATGTTTGTTCATGTCAACCTTGAAGTTTTGGAGCAATTAGAGGAAATAAGCTCGAATTTTTTAGATTGACTTGAGGGTTTTGAAGATTGGTGTTTTAAGTTTCCAAAGCCAATAACTTCAGCTCAAGAACTGGCTGAACAAGCCATAGTTCAAATCACGTAAGGTAAGTTTTCTTCCTTTTTTTTGTTATGTTGTTTGTAGACTAAAAAAAAATCTAAAATTTTGAAAAAAAAATTAAAATTAAAAAATAATATTTTGATCTTTTGTAATTAAAAGTGAGCGAGTAATCTTATCATATAAGGTACCCATCCAGACCTTGCTTAACCGAGTAAGATCTAGCTAGGTAATTTAAGTCACCAGATAAGATTGTTCTCATAGGATAAAGTACTGGTAAGAAGTTAAGGTACCTTATACTCACTTTAGAACTTGGACTCTAAAGCATACATATTATAGGTTTCAAGGTCTCTACCTTATAAGTAATTAGAAAAAAATTAATAAATAAAGGATACTATCTTATTAAAATAACACAAAGCCCAACTTATTAGAAACCCCAAACTAAACACTTATTAGTTCCATCCCTTCCATTTTTTATCTTTAGCCTTTATTCTATCGTCATTTTCTTTTTACTCCTTCCTCCTTTGCCAAATCCATCATTGAGCAATGCTTATTTTCTAAGGTGGAATAATTTTTTTTTTGTTTTATATTTGACAAAAGATTTAGTATTACTATCATAGCAAAATTTGATTTTCTTAAAATATAAAAAGATTAGTTTATTGATGCATGTACCTTGAGATAGAAAAATACTTTAGTTTAAATTTATGTTTGATTTTGTTTTTTGTGTTATGTCTTCATTTTTCCATAATTAATTGTTTGATTTTATATTATCATCACTTTATAATTAATGAATTATATAATCTTGTAAATTTTTTATTGATATTTTAATAAACTTTGCAAATCTTATGCTAAGTACGATGTTTACTGCTTTTATTTTTTAAAATGGTAAGCTTATTCCCTTAAATATCAATGCAATGTGATTATTATAAAATGAGTATTTCATTTACACAATGAATATTTTGTGTAACGCTTCCACAAAAATTCATCAATGACAATAATGGTTAAAGAACCATTGAAGGAAAAGAAATATTGGTTAGAAATATACCTGAATGTACTCTACTCATTAGAGTCGTTTAAAAGATTAGCTAAATTAAGAAATTACTTTTGAAAAAAAGAAGGGTTAGGTTTATTTTATGTTTCGAAAAGAATAGCTATATTAAAATTTATGAGGACAAATAAAATTGATAGGTTCTATAGGGTTCCCTTAGGGTGGTTCTAAGGAATCATAGAGTAAGGTACAAGCAACAAAGTTTCAACACCTATACCCATAGTGTAAGTGTCACATCTCGGCATAGCACAAGATGTACTATCATATAGGTAAACCTATTATAAATAAGCTCAATTCCAATAAAACAGCACTTTATTATATATATCTAACACTCAACAAAATTTAGCTGTAGACTTTTGACTACAAATATATAAATCATTTACAAGTTTCAAAAAACTTGAACATTAAACTTTTAGTCCCCATTTTACTTGTTCAATGAAATTTTCAAAATAGTTGACTCTATCTAATGCTTTTTAAAAGTCCACCCCTATTGTTGGTGACGCTCCAAAATCTTCATCTTTACTTGAAGGTAAGAGAAAACTTATCCCCTCAGTTGTTGTTGAGTTGAGTGAAAGTAGATAACAAGTAACAATATGACAACACATACAACACAGGCCTACTAATATCATATTAAGTTAATATTTGAACAACAATAAGATAACGCAGACTATATGCCATACTAATGCAAGTGACATGCATTAGTACCAATATCCTAACCAGCCTAGCAACTTATCCAGTTTGTTAGACTACAAATTCTGTTATCCAAAGAATATATCTAGGAACCTAGCAAAATATTTCAACTTAGCAAAACCACGGAGTGTGGTTGAATATTATATTTACATTTTTGTTGTATACTTACTTATTGATTACTAGTAAGTTTGTCTTAAGTTGGTTTTGGTTTAGTCTATTAATTCAATTATGAATTAGTTTTTGAAATAGCTTTTGAATAACACTCTAATTTGTCCTTTTTTAAAATCCTTAGTTGGGTACCAATCAACTTATATCCTCAATTTACCGACTAAAATCTTCCAACATTACTTTTGGTTTTGTCATCTAGATTCAACTTTCACATTAATACTTAAGTGTAGCCGTTTTTTAATCCAGTTCTAACTCGCCCAAAATATTAGGTTCACTTATTGAATTCTTACCTTTCAACCTAAGATGATTATAGATTACTCCAACTACAATAGCAACCAGAACTCCCTTATACTATATTGCCAATCATACTAATTTTATCCTTTATCAACATTTTAGGCAAAATATGTAAAAATAGTTAGAAAATGTTTATTTGTTAGTATTGGTACTTTACAAAAAACATGAAATATACATTACATTCAAAAATAGTACGAATTATATTACGATCATATGAGACACTAAAGTAGCATATTATATAATATAGTTTATAATATGTATTTAAGCTCGGTTTTATCAATAAACAGCTAAAATAGGTAAATAATTATACTTTTCTCCAAAATCATAGTATAACATATATTTTCATAATATGAAGCTCTATAAATCATGCCATGTTGGTTTTGCACATTATTTAACATAAAATTATTTAATTTTGCTAAATTAGTAAAACTACCAAAGTTTGGGACATAATTCATAACAAATTGTAGACATAACATATTTTGAAAATTATTGTTATCACAATTTAGTACGGAATATACAGGTATTACATAAAATTTTTCAATGTGAAACTACATCATTTAATATTTTAGAAAATTTAATCAAAATTCGTTGGAACAAGACATGTTCTTAAGGAAGTATCCTAAACCGATGTTATTTCAAGAAAACAAAACTATAACATGAAAGTACATATAAAATAACTTAGGGAAACCAAATTTTATAATTTTCCAAGCTTATTTAGTATTTTTTGAAATTTAAAAAATAAAATTAGATTGAAAAATAGACCTCATCGATGCACAGCTGCCTGGCCACTATTGGTTATTAGCCAGCCTTGCTGTACCTCTAAATGCTTAAGTCTCTAAGCTTGAGTTGTCAAGTGGTTGTTTGCTATGGGAACCCTAAATCCCTCATTTTTACTCTAATTTTTTTTCCTATTTTTTGTATAATTTATATTCTTGTGCTTTTAAAGAGGAATTTGGTGTTTGTTTGGTAAAATCCTACTAAATGAGCCCTCAATTCCTTTTTGTAAGTCTCAGGTTGGCTGGATGGAGAGAAACTGGATTCTAAGTGTCCTTGGTTAGATATCTTAGGTTTAATGTTTGTCTTCTTAGCCAAACTTGTGATTGTTAGCTCAAAATTGATAATCTTACTAAAGCTAAGGTGTGGCATGTACAATTCCATGAATTTCGAGTGCATTTATTATTTTTCAACAACTTTTTTGTCAATTAAATACAAATTTTAGTAATTATTTGGTATATTTTATTATAAATGTACATATTAGGCATATAACGTATATACCACGTAACTATATAATCATGTTACATGTCATTTGACCCTCAAATATTATTATCTTTAAGGATTCGTTACATTTCTGACTCAAACATCGAGCTCCTTGTAATTAACAGATATGTTTGGTAAAAGTACATTTTATTGAAATTCAAATTATATATAGATTATTTTAAGAAATCAACCCTACTAGGATTTTTTTATCTAACTTTTACGACCTTATATTGAAATTTGGCTTAATTTGGTCAATATTGTCCAAAGACCTTAAATCGTTCTAAACACCCTAAATCGTTCTAAATACTCTAAACATCCTATCCATACTAGGTTAGCTTAGCAACTAAGATACTTAACTAGCTAGATCTCATAGTAAGGTGTAAGTAAGGCCTGATACCCTACCTATACTATACTCGCTTACCTCTATTTATAGTTATAATTTCACTTAAAGAATGTGTTTTTGTATGATATTTAATATTAATTTTTTAATTAATTTTCATTTCTTTATATTATGTTTGTTGATCTTTTAGTTAATTTCCTTATGCTCTAAATAAAATGAGAGTTATGTCTACATAGTTAGATGTTAGCAAAAAAAAAAATTGTTTATTTTCGCTTTAATAAATAATTAAGCTCTATTAAAATAATTAGCATGTTTAAGCTTTAATAAATAATTATTTAACATGTTTAGATTTTAGTTAATAATTAGTTATAATGAATAAATGGGAATCTTATGTTCTAATAATTAAATTAGCATTTTTTTCCATGATCATTTGCTTGATAAATTGAGTTCTCTTGCTTAGAGTTTTAGCTTTAATAAATAATCTTGTAACTAGAATCATTAGTAGATTTAATAAATAATTGGCTTGTTAATTAATTAGTAATTTTAGAAAATAATTTGTTTGTTAAATAATTAATAGGTTTTGCTTGATGAATGATTGGTAATTAGCATGTTGAATTAATAATTTACTTGTCAATTTGCAAGTTTAGAATATTTAGGTTTTAATAAATTTTCATGATTAGTTATCATGTGTCTTTGTGCCTTGTTTGCCATGAATGGATGATTATGATTTACTTATATTTTTATCAATAAATTTTTTCCCCTAAAATTAGAATAATTGGCATTTTCCAAAAGTTACGAATTTCCTAAGGATTTTTCAAAATTGGACCAAAAACCTATTTTTTCGAAATTAATAAAATCTAATGAACTTAGAGTGAAAAGAATTTTTCAAAAATAAAAAAAATAAAAAAAATAAATTTTTCATCAATTAAGAGCCACATGAGCTTAATCCCGCTTCACGGATACGTAAGTACTTTTGGTATCCTAATATATATATATATATATATATATATATGCATATATATCTTTTTCCCTTTTTTTAGTTTTTTATTTCATTTTTAAAATATAAACAAATGAAAGCCCATTTTACTTGATTATTTAATGGAATCTTTTATAAAAACCTTCAAGTTTTAATGAGATAGCCTCTAAGCTTATGTTTCTTTGGTTTCTATTTTTCTAAGAATTATTTTTAGAAAACCTGTAGACAAATAGCTAAAAATGAGGCCTATCTACCTATGGATCTTAATTTCACTTTTTTTTTTCTAACTTTGGTTAGGAGGCGTCTCCTTTTTCAAAAAAGAAAAAAAAATGTTTTCAAAATTGAAACCTTTTCTTAATCTTATCAAGAGGTTTATATTGAGCATGTTAGGATTAATATAAATCGAGTTAAAAAAAGAGGGAAACCGAATTGTCAACTCAACATATGTTATGCATGCATGTCTCAATTTGACATATTCATGCCTATGTGACACCTAATGCCATTTGCATCAAAATTCTTGCAAAGGGGAATGTATTGCCTTCATTCATTAGTGAATTCCCATGCCTAGGAGCTCGAAAAGCTAAAGTTTGTGGTTTATTTGACATTTAATTAATATATGTAATAGCTCTAGGGGTTAATCTTTACCTATATTTTATAATTACCAAATTATATATGTGTATATACTAACTATTGTTGATAAGGATTTTTCCTTAAGACATTTAACACCTGGACCAACCCTAGGTGATACATACTTGACCTACTGATTTACATTTTACACATCTTATACCACACTTCTGACCTCTTTATCTATTACAACCCAATTCTTATGAATTGATCAGCTCAATAAGCTAATAACTGAATACTCATATGTATGGTTGAGAGTAGGTCGGGTTAGGTAGGTTAGATTAGCCTCTATTAGCTAGGCTAAATAACATGGAGCTCGTTAAGACTTAATCAACTAAGATGAGTTCAAATTTCAATAAGGGGCATAAATAGTGATGATTGTTTATAAGAATAACTACCCATTAGCCACTATAATGCCTTCTACGTTCCTTAAAATCGAGTAATGATCCAAAGTTCAAAAGGCATGCACATGTATATATTAGAGGCAACGGTCACTAAGTAAGACACAATCCTTAGCTATAAATATGACTTGGCATACAATTGTAAGGCTCTTCTAGCTACTTACACTCTATTCATTCTCTTTCATTTTACCTTTCTATAGACAAATGTCTTACTTAGGCATCAAAGTGGCTACACCAGAGTTGCTTCAACTCCCCTATAGCCTAACCCTTTTGTTTTTTTGTAGATTTCTTAATTGACAAGTATCCAAAGATATTGTAGAACCAATTTTCACCATCAACAATTTGGTGTTATCTATTCCTTGAAACCCAAGGTGACTAAAATAGGAGATGACAACACTTTCAGGGGGAGTAATGACCTTCGTGTGGCTTAGGATGAGAGATCCCTATAGTAACATACTCTAAAAGTGAGTTAGGTAGAGGTTAATGATTTGCTTGGACAAGCTCAAGTCTAAAATGATGATGTTTCACGTATAGCACAGTAAGAAGTTTTATGTCCTAAATTTGTTAATGAGCTTGAAGAATTCAAGCTTATCATCAAGAATTAAGGGAGAGACTCAATGATTCAATGCTGCCTCTTCTTCTACTCCCTCTTTAGAGGTTGTTAGAGGAGGAATTAACCTAGTCATGTACGATAATGAACTAGGACAGTTATGTGGTAAAGCCCCCATAGTGAATGAAAATGCTTAGCTACTACGATGAGAAACATATGTAGAGAAGATTCAACAAATGCCACCATAAGCTTAGGTTGGTGGGTGTACCAAAGCACGTACGAAGGAGAAAATTGCGCATCTTGCTGCTTGCTTGCCCTAAAAAGTAATTGTAGATATAAGTTTGCAAGACTTAGAAGAGTGCATTAGGAAGTTAGCAATAGAAGGAACCTCTAAGAAGGAAGTAGATACAAGGGGTAGGAAGTCAAGCCACTTTGTTAAAAAAATTCTAGGCAAAGTTCTCCCATTAAGTGTTTGATTGGCTCAATTCTACACTTATAATGGGAAAAAAGACCTAGATGATCACCAAAATACATTCTACACTTTGAAAAAATTGTATGGACTTTTTGATGCTATTGCCTAAAAGGTGTTCCCCTTTATCTTAAGGAAATCGGTGAGCAATTGGTTCAACTCGGTGAAAGCAAAGTTTATTTCTTCATTTGATTAATTGACTGATGAGCTAAGTAGTATTTTTTGGCTAGTAAGCCTCCTACAAAAGATTCCTCACTTCTAACCTCATTTTAGCAGAAGGTTGGGGAGTGTATTAGGGATTATATGTATCAGTTAATGAATGAAATTACTAACTGTGATAAGAGAGTTGCATTACATGCCATCTGTAGAGGTGTTAAAGAGGATTCAGAATTTTTCAAGTCTCTTGTTAAACATCTACTAACCTCATTGGATGAGTTTACCTTGAGGTTGGAAAAGTTTATGTACCAGAAAGACCTTATGTAAGGTCATAGGGAGCTTGAAAATAAAAATTTGAAAGAAGGCCTAGGAAAAAGGGTTGCAAGAAATTTGATATATGGGATAGATTGAGACGATCTTTAGAAGCTTTGCTATTCATACCCTACCTAAACTAACCTATGTTAGACGTTCTGATGGAGGTATGTAATCAAGCATTCTTGGCCTCACTAGAAAAGATGCGGAATAACCCCACTAGCAAAAATTCTAATAAGTATTGTGATTTCCATAGAGATCGTGACCCCAACATAGATGAGTGTATCCATTTGAAAAATTCATTCGAAGATGCTATCCAAAGAGGATGTTTGTGGAAATTTGTAGTAAACAAGGAAGAAGGGGTTGAACAACCTACTCAAAGAAGAAGGATTGAGCAATTGCCTAGAGATAATGATGCCTGACCTAATAATTGAGAATTAGCAACTCATGATAATATTGGAGGAGACAATTGAGCTTTGAGAAGACTAATTAATGTGATTTTTAGTGGCACAAAAGGAGGAAGTGCCTTGGTTATATTGAGTATGGTTGATTCTCATGGAGATCATGTGCTAAATGTTAGAGGAAAGAGGCATAGGGTAAATGACATGATGACTTTTTCTAATAAGGATATGTAAGGGATTCAATTTCCCTATGATGGTGCATTAGTCATTAACACTAAAGTAGCTGAGTTCAAGGTTAGAAAGACCATGATTGACACTAGAAGCTCAACCAATATTATTTTCAAACTTATGTTCGACCAAATGTGATCAAAGCTAGAGAATCGTAAGATGTAACCTTACAAGTACAACTTATATGGGTTTAATAATCAACTGGTGAAGTTTCAAGGAGTAGTTACCTTAACTCTTTAAATTGAGGGTGATGAGAATGTCATGGAAAAGGAAGTTAATTTTGTTATAGTTGACTACGGCTCACCATATAAATGGGATCATAGGTTGACTTTCCAGTAATATCTTTATGATGGTTGTGTCAAAAGCTCATCAAAAGGTAAATTTTTCAATCTTGATAGGAATAAGAATGTATCATGGAGACCAACAATTAGCTAAAGCTTTGTACTTGAAAGCTTTCAAGAAGGATCAAGTCTATCACATTGAGCAAAGAATAAGTAATCATTTGCAAGTGAGAAGGGAGCTAGTGGAGGAAATTTCAACCACACAACTAAGTGAAAACCCTGAGTACATGACTAAGGTTAGGGCAAACATGATGACTAACGTCTAAGAATGTTTAATACGCTTCCTCTATACTAATAAAGATTTTTTTTTCCTGGTCTTTATTTGATATGCTTGAAATCCCAAAAGTGATAATCACCCATAAGCTGAACACTAACATAGTTGTTTTGGTAGTCTAGTAGAAAAAGAGACATTTTGCCTTAGAAAGGCAAGTAGTCATTGAGGAAGAAATCAAGAAGCTATTAAAGGTAGATTTCATTAGAAAAGAGCTATACTCCACTTGGCTAGCCTACCATGTGTTGGTAAGGTATATGGAAAATGGAGAATGTACGTTAATTTTACCAACCTAAATAAGGCATGCCTAAAGGATTACTTTCCTGCGTATTGATCAATTGGTCAATTTGACCTTAGGCCATACTTTATTGAGCTTTATGAATGCTTTTTTTGGATGCAACTAGATCATGATACAGCCCTTTAATTAGGTACATACCTCTTTCATCACTAATTTCGGGACATACTATTATGAGGTTATGCAATTTGGTTTGGAAAACATAGGGCCCACATATCAACAGTTGATTACAAAGATGTTTAAGCCTCAAATACATAGGAATATTGAGGTTTATGTAAATGACATGATTGTTGAGAGTAAGCCTTAAAAGTGTGTGTTTGGAGCGTCTTTAGGAAAGTTTTTATGCTTTATGGTAACACAAAGGGGAATTGAGGCCAACCTCGAGAAGATCCAAGTTGTGTTAAATATGGAGTTACTTAAGTCTATCAAAGAGGTATAAAGGTTAATTGGAAGGGTAGTATTGTTAAACCGCTTTATGTCAAAAAGTGTAGAGAAGTGTATAGAGTTCTTTTGTGTCTTGAGGAATCCATTTAAGTTCAGGCAGACTGTAGAATGTGAGCAAGCTTTTAAGGCCTTAAAGGAATCTCTGACCAAACCACGAATCTTATCAGAGCTAGTTAAGGGTGAAACTCTTTATTTATATTTGTCAAAATGTAACTGAGCTCTTTTATTTGTTCTTATATAAATAGAAATAAAGAATACCTTAACCTATTTATTATGTTAGCCATATTATGTAAGGACTTGAACTACCACAAAGTTAGAGAAGTTCATCCTAGCCATAGTTGTTGCAACTAGGAAACTCTAACCTTATTTTGAGGCTGATCAGGTCGTAGTCCTAATCGACTAACCACTAAAGCAAGCTCTACAATAGCTTAACGCCTTATGGCAAATGGTTAAACATGCTTTAGAGCTTAACACTCTAAGGATCCAGTACTGACTTAAGAAAGCCTATAAGGCTCAAATCCTACCTAATTTTGTAGTTGAATTTACCAAAAGTGAAGGATCTACTATACAGAGTGAAGAGACTTGGACCTTATATGTGAATGGATCATTAGCATGTGAAGGAAGTGGTGCTAGACTAATCTTGAAGGGCCTAATAGGGGTACAAATTTCTTATGCTTTAAAATTTGAGTTCCTGGCCAGCAACAATAAGTCAAAATATGAGGCGCTTTCGGTAACGATGAAGTTAGCTAAAGAGGTTGAAGCTAAGCTCTTAGATATATATTCTAATTCCTAACTAATTATTAATCAAGTTAAAGGTGATAGTATGGTGAAGGATGAAAGCATGGTAAAGTATTTACAATTGGTTAACAAGCTTAGAGTTGGTTTTGAATCTTGGTAAATCGTGAAAATTCTAAGAACGCAAAATTATTGTATGGACAAGTTGTCCAAGTTAGCTTCCATAAGTTTGTTGAACTAAGAGGAAAGAATTTTCATAGATTATTTACCAGAGAAGAGTATGAATAAGTGACTTACGGAATGTTTTGAAATACAAGAGAGGGAGATGGAGCACCCTTGGATGAATCCCATCCTTGACTGCTTGAAGAATGGAGTCTTGCCTTAAGAGAGTAAAGAAGCTCAAACACTCATCTATAGGTCGCCAATTTTACAACAATTAATAAAAAGCTATATAAGAAGAGGTTGATTGCTTTATTGTTGAGCTCTATTTTGGTTTTCTTTAATTTAATATATATTAAGGCAAGTCTGCTTACTTAAGATAAAATTAAGAAAAAAAAAATTTCTTTAAAAAATATTTTTGAAAATAATTTAGAAGTTACCGACTAGTAAAACTAGTATAATTAGGGTTTTTAGATAGAAAAACCTTAATCAAGTCACTCAACTTCAAATTTTGTAAGAAATTAATTTTTGAAAATATTAACAAAAAAAAAATACATTTGGAGGTTAACCTATTAAGACTATAGTCACCATGTAATAATTAAGAAAAGCAACTAACGAACCTTTATTTTTTTATAACTTTTCTAAAACTGCAAAAATGTGTAAAAATGATTTTTTATTACAAATTTTCATAAAAACAAAAAAGTTTATTTTTTTCCCATTACTCTCGAGGTGTTTACATACCTGTTAGTTATGATCAAATTAACGTAGTTTTATTATTTAGAAAACTTTAGTGGGTTAATAAATTTTCTTTTTGAAAATTAGCTAGATTTATGCTTTTAGGCATTTTTTATTAAGAAAAATCCCTAAAGCCTAAATTTTATATTCAATTAAGAAAAACTTGACTACATGAAAAAAAAAATCTTTTTCTCTTTTAAGGAAATAAATCCTTAAAAAATGAAAATTTATTCAAATCTTCTAAAATATGTAATTTAGACACACATCTCATCCTAAAGAGATGAATCTTGACAAAAATTTGAAATAATACCTAAAAATACAATTTTTGTGAAAAAAAGAAGAAATTTTCTAAAAATATGCAATAATGTAATTTTATTCAAAAAGTGCAGTGTTTGCAAAAATTTGCAAAGCATGCAATTCTTTTGTAAAAATGTGCAACTTTTATAAAAACATGGAAAAGATAAATTTTTATTAAATGTGCCATAAAAAGAGTGCTTATCATGCTAAATATGTAAAACATGTAGAAATTATTAATGAATAATTTAAAGGCTTGCAAAAAACTCATGTAAGTACTTAATCAATGTAAATAAACTAATTAGACTAATTTCTTTTCAAAGGTATGCATGTGTTAAAAGAAAAAAAAATTCATAAACATAATTGAAAAAAACTATTAACAACAAAAAAAGAAAAAACTACTATAAGTACTTGCATAAAAGACAATTTAAAGTTAGTATAGTTTCATATATAAAATAATAAAAACTAATAAAGTAAATAAATAACTACAAAAAGAGAAATTCAAAACCTAAAACCTACCTATGCTATTTCAAATTGCAGGCTAGATCGGAGGGACTTCGCGTATGGGTTAGATCTTGGATCAAGTTGTAAGGGCCCAGTTACGTACGGTCGAGTCTTCTCTAAGAAAATTGTAGCAACCTTTCACTTTTCATATGACGATTTCCAAACACCAAATTAAATAGGAAGTTTGATTTTTGTGAATTTATTGATGAAACTTA
Source organism: Lumnitzera racemosa (assembly GCA_024138005.1). NCBI lineage: Eukaryota > Viridiplantae > Streptophyta > Magnoliopsida > Myrtales > Combretaceae > Lumnitzera > Lumnitzera racemosa. The sequence continues at coordinate 70,762,077 of JAMXBC010000007.1, read as the reverse complement.
AGTGGGTGGTAGTGCTTCTATTGACAATCATTTTCTATTTCAGTACGTGGGAACCTACAAAATAGAACACGGCTAGAGGGCACTAGAGAATCCTCTAGCATAGCTACTTCGATACCTATATCAGCCCTTTTGTTGTAAGAATAAAATTGTAAAGTAATAATAAGAGAAAGAATGAAGGAGAGATCCCTTAACTTAGGGTTTTTGTCCCCTATTTATAATGGATGGTGATCTAATTATACTCAGGTTAGGTTATTAGACCTAGGCTTAAGTCTTAGGCTAGTTAGAATAAGCTTAAGACCTATTTATTAAAAATGCCCTATCAACACTAGTCCCACACTCTCTTTGGTGATAAGTTTGGCAAAGAGAATAACCACCAATATTAGCTCTTAAAGCTCCAAACTGAGCTATTGCTAGATGAAGATAAGCTTAGGTTGTAGAGAGAACTTCTCTTTGGTGCTTCTAAGCTTATCTATGATTTGATGAATAGGGGTTTTAACTTAAGTGATGTTGCTTAGCAAGCAGGATGTTTAAGTTAGACATGGCTCGTGCTAAATGAATCAGCATAGCATTAAGTACCTAGGTAAATGAAGTTGAATAGTTAGACTAGATGAGGTCAAATCTTGGCTAATTTTAAAATAGTAAGCATGTAGACCTGGATAGGCTGACTTTGTTGTAAGAGCTTGGGAAAGGCCTGTAGTAAAGTGCCTAGAGTGGCTAGGATGCTTTAAGAAGTAAGGGCCTAAAGAGGAGAAGGTTGGGAGAGGACGATGTGCCTCAAGAGGCAAGGAGAATAGGAAGGTCATCTAATTCGAACATAACCTGTGCTAAGTAGAGCCATAAAGTAAGCTGGTTGACCCTTAGTTTGTTAATGATCTAAGACTTTGGGCTTTCCTAATCACTGTCTATGCAAGTTGTAGGGCTCAAAGTATTTTACTTGTTACCACTTGATAGCTTAAGGCTTTTGAATAGCGTCATTTGTATTTATTATAGGACTTGGAGCATTTTACCCATTGCCACTAAATGGCTTAGGGCCTTTACATAGCTTGTTTTCTATGCTTTAGACTTAAGGCAATTAAGATTGCATTAGCTTGTCATCTGTATCTATTTTAAGAATGAAAGGAATTAGGCCTGTGGCTTTTAAAAGAGTTAAGCAATTATATCTCGTTGTCTGAGCTTACTTTTGAACTTAGAGAATTCTAGACATCTTGTTCCCATCATTCGTCAATATATAGGATCTAGTGATAGCACTTTATATATAGTTTTCTCATCACTCGTACTATATAGGGTTTAGAGCTATTGAGAAGTTGTCCATTAGTAAATTAGACTTGTGTAGGCTCAAAGTGGAGGGTGCTTCTTTAGCCTCGATATGTATTTGAGTTCTTGTGCTCATTTCTAAGGGAGGTAGAAATAAACTCACTAAGAATTGGATAAATCGTTATAATAGTTGAATAATCAACACTTTTTCTTATGAGACTTATCAAAGTTCAGATCATAAAGCAACACATAGATAAATATGACTTGATACCTAATTCATGAATCAAGTGTGAATATAACAACAGATCAACCTATGGCAGAACATAAGGCACATATCTTAAAAAGAAATAACAGACAAACTATGAAAAGTAGTAATAAAGTTTCACTGATCTTTCTTCAATGAGGATCAACATATGAGCGAGTGCCTAAAGCTTAATAGCTTGGTGCCATGTGTTGAAAATTACCACTTCAAAGTCGTTGATAGTAGAGCTCTAATGGGTGTATGGAGCCTAGTTGGGGCTCGTAGCATTGTTTTATGGTGCTCAAGGAGGATTTTACTTGGAGAAAATTTGTAGTGAAATCTGCGCATTTGCTAATGTACCAAGCGAGGATCCTACCTATGTATCATGTCATTCAAACCAGAAAGAATCCGTTGTCTTCCAAGGGTCCCACATGATGAGTAAAGAAAGGACTTCCTTTCCACAATAGGCATGGATGAGAATGCTGGTAGTCTAAAGACTCCATAAGTGGCACATAAGGGCCACTTTTTGATTTAATTTTTTTTTTTTAGCCCAAAGTGCGCCATGTCTTTCATAATTTATCTCAATTACCCCACGTCATGGAGTTGCTGAAAGTGTTTAATATGATGCTTATGAGGAGATGGAGCATGGCCTGTTCATCGTAACAAGGATACGCTTCGTATCTTGCCCCTTCTCGAAAGTTTCAATTAAATTTTCTTCACCTCAGTATTTGACTTAAGTCCTGTGCGGCCGTTGATGCTCGGAGTTCATCTTTTCTCTTATGATATTTAGACAGTTATGTATGTGAATTATAATTCGCCACGTAGATTAGGGCTCTACTTTTGTGACTTAAACAATACAAGAAGTAGTCAGCATTAAATTCATTTTGCAGTCAAACTCTTGCAGCACGACCTTCTTTTAATCACTAGGTAAATTAGGTCTATTACTATGAGGTGGCAATGGTAACTTGGTGCTTATGACACTTGCTTTTTACCTTATCTTCCGAAGGAGGACCACGATAAAGGAGCACTACGCCATGAAATGGTGTGCAAAGTTAAGAGCAGGGGTCAAGAACTATGACAGATAAATATGTTAGAGACAAAGTCCCTTCAATATCAATATATGCAACCTTCCCATTCCTGCCTCTCATCTGAATCGGTAGTTGCATAGATCACACAATCAAATGAGAGGCTATAGTAACAGTCTGAGCATTATCATTCAACACATCAAGTTTGATAAGCAATGAGTATACTGATATAAACACCTCATTTTTATCACTCTTTTTTATTTTTTTTTTAAATTTTTAGAATAGGTTATAAGGTTCTGAATTAGAAAAAAATACAAAAATATTTAAAATTAAAGAAAACAAAAAAAGTAAGAGATTTAGGAAAAAATAATAAAAAAATAAAAAGTAGAAAATTTAGAAAAAGCCCAAAAATAATAAATAACAAAAAATATAATAAAAATAATAAAAAAGGAGAGAAGTAAAGTAAAGTTTTTAAGGAGTGATAGGATTCTTGCTTTATTTATCTTTTAGTAAATAAATTTATATATAATTAATTAAGAAAAAGGGAAGTAGATTAGACTAGGATTTAATAAAACCTGATCCATTTACTTTTGGATCGAGCAAGGCCTAAGGCCCTACATACGAATGGCAGGAGAGGGGCGCTCTTTTTCATTCCTGCTTTTTCCTTTGCCACATGCTCTATTCAAGGCTATTTTTGATCAATTTTATTACATAATTTCACCAAATTAATAGTGAAATCATGTAATACACATGGTCTACTTTTGAATCCACCCCAAAACCCATCTAAATTCAATCAAATGTGTAATCAAAATCGAAAAAAAAAATTAAATTTTTAGGACAAAACCCATTGATGGATTCTGACAAATTAATTCATTTTTCCCAACTTACTTAGCTTAAGCTTCGTGCCCACAGTATAAATAGGGGTTGGTTTTTCATTCTCAAAAAACACAAACACTAAAATTACTTTAAGAAGTACACACAAAACACTTTCTTTCTCCAAGATAGTCTCCTCTATGGTAGTTTTTGGCAAAAACCACTACCACCGTTAGAATCCTCACATCGAAAAACTCTAGGTAAGACACTTTGATTTGAATTTTCAAGTTGTACAAGTAAACCTGAGCCAACTCAAGTTGACTGAGCTAACTTGAGCTAACCTCATCCGTCAAAGTTGACCATGAGCCAACTAAGTCGACTGAAGCCAACGCTAAGCCGACCGAGCCAACTCAAGTTGACCCTAGCCATCCAAGCTAACTCGAGCCTAATCCGGTTTACAATTTTTTTTTAAATTTATTTATTTGTTATTTGTTTATTTTGATTTCTTTATCCTTTTATACATATACTTGAAAAAATAAAAATAAAAAAAGAGAAGAAAGAAGGAAGAAGAAGAAAAAAAAAGAGAGAAGAAAAACAAGAACAAGGAAAAAAAAAAGAGAAAAATAAAAAGGGAGTCTTTTATTTTTCTATGTAGTTTCATAAAAGTAGATAAATAAGGAATAAATGAACAAGATAATAAAAGTGAGTAAATAAGTTAGTAAAAATCATTTTGACACTTAGAAAAAATTGGGTTTTCCAAAAATAAAAATAAATGGAACTTTTTCCTAAATTAGGTCTATTTTAGAGTTTTAAAAAATAAAATACCGATTAGAATAGTTTAGGAAAATTTCCTTAAATAAATCGAACTAGGTAAGAATGTAAACTCAACCCTTTTCGAAACTAAAATCAATTAACCCACTAAAGTTTTATAAAAAAAAAAAAAAACTATGTATATCTGATCCAAAATAGTAGGGACTTAGGCACTTAGATACTTACGGGACAATAGTGAAAAATAAAAAACCTAATATTTTCTTGTATTTTAGTTTAGATTACTCAAGTTATCTAACTTGGTCAGATAATGAAGTCCGGTTTTATTGAAAGGTGATATTTTAAGGTTAATATTAAATTTGGAAAGTTAATGGTACTTGTAAGGGTCTAAAAAACCTAACCCCCGAATCTAGATATTTGGTTTCTAAAATCATTTTTTATAAAATTAGGTTAATCGATAGACTAGTACTAAGTTATAATCAACTTACCTAAGTGATTGTAACTAAGTTATAATCAACTTACCTAAGTGATTATAACTTAACTCTCTTTTCCCAACTTCAATTGGATGATGACTTCAATATCTTTTCATTTTAAAAATCGGTTTTCTTTAAACCCAGTCGAGGGTTAGTATTAAAGAGGTTGGGTTTAATAATGATTGGTTTAAAGAAGACTTCACTTTCAAAATCGAGAGGTGAAAAAACTAGGCTCAATAGCTTAGAGACTCCACTGCAAATTTCAAGAGGGTTAACTTTTCAACTTTCCAAAATTAAAATTGACCTCTGAAAATCAACTTAAATGGAATTTATTTACTTATTCTTTGCTATTTATATCATAATTATGCTAACATTTTTTGTAGATTTAGTTTTATTTATTTAGGGGGAGGAATTTAATTTTCCATAAATATATGATAGAAATGGTCAGACCCAAATCGTATTAAGACCTTAGGACCAGGGGCTACTGTGTAGGCTTTTAGTGCTGAGGTGCAACCACTACTCGAAGTTGATTAGGCCATCCCCACTTATGCTTGATGTGACCAATGAAAATGTTCTTTAACAAGTGAGGTCACACAAGCTTAAGAACCTTTAGAACCTACACTTTATGCATTCATAATATCTAAAATCGATGAATAATCAAGCATGATGGAAATAAAAATATAGAATAGCTTAACTTTTCCTTGATTTCCCTTGTAATTTTAATGTATTGTAAACATAGAATTATTGTAAATAAGTTTTGTCATTGTAAATAATTGTCAGTTAATCTTGTAACATATTTTTTCTTAAAAAATGGCCTATTCATCTAACTCCATCTACTTTAGGGAAAAGTTTATAGGTAAGCCCATCCTAGACCAATGGTTATGGTACCTCAATCTAAGGGAATAAGAGACCATCTTCAGAAAGATCAAGCTCATTCTATCACTTCCTAAAGTAAAAATAGAGATTAATTTGATTAAGGCTTTGACTAACTTTTAGAAACTCGAAGAAGTAGCTTTTTGAGTTGGGCCTCACTTGATTAGCCCAATACTTGAAGAGTATAACCAATTACTTTAAGCCCCTTCTTTAGAAAATATATATACCCTAAATTTGGAAGTGGACCCCATGAATATCTTTTCAAGATTCTTGGGTATTAGAAAAGTTGAATTGAGCAAAGCCCTTAGAAGCTGTAATAGCAACTACATCAAACTGGAAGACTTAAAAGATTGGTTTGCCATTGGGCCTAAATCTAACCAACGAGGCATCTTTTGTAGTAATCTCAAAGATTAAGGAGGAAACAGAATAAAAGCCTTTATATTATCTACATTTAAAACCCTCCTATTCCCTAATGAAAAGTTCCTTATCCATTTCAAGGTTATTGAGTTAGTAAGCCAATTTCTTGATGGTAAGTCATATGTCTTGGCCCTCCTTGTAGAACAAATCAAAAGCCTTAGTATTTTAAAAGAAAAGAATGATGGCATACTAAAGACTAACATGGCATTATTGATAGTGTGGTTTATGAGCTACATGAAATGTTATGTGCTTGATCTAATCTGAAGAGCGTTTTCTCATAACATCGATCTAATCGATTCGTTTGTCAATAAGGTCCATCTCCTAGAAGGAAAATCCACTCACTATTGTGTAAAAGTGCTGAGAAATTTTCAAGTCGCTGATATCTTATGGATAGTAAGATGGAGGAACTTCGAAAGGGTAATCCTAGTTTGCAAAAATTATCAAGCAATATCCCTAATTGGGATGAAATTATGCATAAGCTATTACCCTAACAATATGATTAGACAATTTGCAGGTATCTAAGGTTAGTTTATAGGCCTCCATTAGGTATTACGACCTTAGATTATGAGGACCTTCAGATTCCACTACCATAGAAGATGTCTAAACTTAGTGCAGTCAAACGATTATGGGAAACAAGGACTGTCAGCCCAAACATCGATTTAGGAGAGTGGCTAGGAGAAATGGACAAGTATCGTGTTACCAAAGAATATTTGCATGATAAAATCTATAAGGCAAGGGAGATCCAATATCAAGTACTAGAGGTCGTCTAACTTGCACTAGTGGAACCAAATCTTGAAATCCAGATCTACATGAACTAAGTACAAGCCTATGTAAAAAATAATCTATGAAGAATGGGACATGTAGGAGGATCTCTTTTGAGAATTAAAACAACATTTTAAGGCCTTGGAACATCAATTGAGGATGACTTAGAAGAAGCTCAAAGAATTTGAAGAAATAGAAGAGCCCTACTCAGGAAAAAGGAAGGGAACACTAGCAAGGTCTAGTAAATAGAAAAGGGGAACACCTATCAAGCACCAGAAGAACATTTAGAGATAGGAATAATCTTCCTGAATGTATTTTCTTTTTTCAATAATGAACTCCAAAAGCTACAAAAATAAAAAGCTTTTACCTTCTTGCTAGTTATTTGTTGATTCCATTCCTTTTGCATCCATGTGTTATGCATCTCTTTCATCTCTTTTTAATATATATATATATATATATATATATATATATATCCATGCGCTAACTTGTTGAGAAGTGGTTTTAAACAGGTCACCAAGATAGCCCTTAAGCGTTAAACCTGCTAGAGAAGTCCTATCCGAACCTACTTACAAGCCATAATGGCTAGCCAAGGAAACGACAGTATCAACACCAACAAGAGTATCAACCTTGAAGTTGTTGATCTTACTGAGTTGAGGTTCCAATCTTTGAAACGAATGGTAGGGAAGATTCCATATCAATTGAGCTTTCTTATTGATAGCATCGCCTTACTTAGGTCTATAGCTCCATCAAACGAAGAAAGTTCTAAAGCTTGATATGGAAAGAATGCTAAACCCTACCTTTCGAAGTAGATTAGGCCTTTGAATCCTTTGAAATAAAAGAGGTCTTTCTAAAGTTCAATCTAACTTTTGAGCCGAACACTTACTTGTTTCCAGTTAATCTAAAGCCTAAAGTTAATCAAGATAGATCGAAAGATCTTGAGAAGTGATTGACCCAACAAATCACTAAAAAGATGAAAATGTTGGAAGGGTATGATGGATTCGAGCAGGTTGGTATAACAAATTTTTTTACCTATGACTATGGGGGTTTCCTAGAAAATTTCAAAGTACCTGACTTAAAAAAAGTACGATAAGATTGGATGCCTCAAACTGTACACTTGATTGTACGTACACAAGATGAGTAAGTATGTACAATATTACTATGGTCCAAACTTTTCAAGATAGCCTAACTAGCCTTACCTTGACCTGGTGTGCCCAATTAGATCTAAATTAGGTGAATGCATGGGAAAAGCTAGCCAGGGCATTTTTTGAGCAATACAAATTTAATGTTGAAGTGGCACCAACCATGATGGATTTGGTTGCCCTAAGAAGAAAGCACAATGAGTAATTCAAGGAGTATGTTTCAAGGTGGAGGTCCTTAGTTGTACGGGTATCCACCCCTATGATCGAGAAAGAGCTAACTTCAGCTTTTATTATTACTCTTGAAAGACTTTACTTTTCTCATCAAGGAGTATGTCTAATGTTGTAGGATGTCAAATTGAAAGTGCCGTTGCTTTCAGTAAATTACAAGAGTTGTCAAATAGAAGACCACCTTTTATAAAGCCTACTACTAGCAAAACCAAAGAAGTAACTGTCGGCATGGTGAATTCAAACACTAAGCCTAATACTTGGGTCTCCTTCAAGACAAATCCTCCATCAATGTAGCAACAATTCTAAAGTTAGCCACAAGTTAGTAGGTTTCCAAGACAATTCACTAAGAGACCGGTTCCCCTTAGCCAGGTTCTTCAAAAATTGAGAAATGATAATTTGATCCATTTTAAGCCTCCTATTGAAAGATATAGATGAAAGTTTTTTTATCCCAATGCTAAGTGTCAATATCATTTAGGGTAAGTAATCCATTTAACCGACTCATGCCAGTGATTAAGAAATAAAATACAAGATTTAATCAACGAAGTCATAGTCCAATTGGACTTCATAGAGGCTTCAATTCCAAACATCAACAATAAACCCTTACCTAATCAAGGGCCCATCATCAATGTGATATTTAGCAATTCAGATCCCCTCATCAATGCGATTGGTTCCAACCAAGAGCCCCGAGTCTATAAATTCTACAAGCAAGAGGAGAAATAAGTTCCACATATTAAAAGGTATACCTTTTATGTGCCTTTAGCCCCTAAAAGTTATAAAACTGCCCTTCTTAATTACTAAGTAGTAAATTAAGGGTAATTGGGCTCACTTATTGGAGGGATTACTCACTCTCATAGAATCTATGATCTAAGGGAAGACTTGAAAAAGAAGGCCGTGCTAAAAAATCCGAACAATGAACCAGTTGAACATAAAGAAGGATTGTCTGCCTTCACCATGATAATTAAGTCTAGTAATTATAAAGTAATGGATTAGCTTGCTAAGACTCTAGCACAAATATCCCTAATGAGTTTATTATTGGTGTCAAAATTGCAACAGGAAGCTTTGTTTAGAACATTGAGGGAAGTCAAAGTCCTTCGTAGAATACTAACTAAAAGAATAAGGTCTGTTACCAACTTTATCCTCATTATGGATCAAATTTCTTTCTCTACCAAGGTATTGAGTGAAGAAGGCCATCAACACACTAAACCCCTCTTCATAATAGTAAGGGTGAACAACATTATCATAGCAAGAGTCCTCATCGACAATAGCTCATCATTGAATGTCTACCTTCTCGCCACCCTAGATCAATCGGGCATTGATGTGACTGCAATTAAACTAAGCTCAACAATAGTTCAGGCTTTTGATGAATCCGGAAGAGAAATTATAGGGGAGATCGACTTACTAGTTTATATCGACCCACAGACATTCAACATTCAATTCCAAGTTTTGGACATCTTAAGGACCTTCAATCTGTTATTGAGAAGACCTTGGATACATTTAATAAGGGTCGTACCTTCGAGTCTTCATCAGAAGGTTAAGTTTATCTCTAATGGCCAAGTCATAACGATTCTAGGCGACCAAGATTATGAAATATATAAAGAAATGGGCATACCTTATGTAAACTTTGCAAATCTAACCTTCTAAGTATAGAATCAAACCCCTAAAATTGTAGATGATTTCCTAAAGTCAATAAAGTCAGTGAGATGTAAAACCAATTAAAATCTCAATTTGAAACCTAAAGCAAATATGAAAAACCTTAAATTGTTAATAGAAACTCTAGTCACATATAAAAAACCTTAAACTCTAAATATATGTAACTTTAAGAGTTTATACCTTAAATATATATAAACAGTAGAGATTGTACCAAAAAGTGATAAGGCTCTAAAATTATAACTTTAAGGATATAAAAATACTGATTTATGATAAATTACTCTAAAACCCTAATTGACAGTACATCGTTATTATCTTACCAAATTATTAGTAAAAGATCAAATATAACTTTCAATTATTCATAAATACATATAACACTAAAGTAATCCATTAGAAACTAGTATATTGCATTATAGATCACATTCATTTTCTAATTATATAACTAGGTTAGTATTATATAGAATTAAGTATTTAGTTGATGTTTACACTAAATGTAGTTAATATTAACATACTAAATGGCACTTTTTATAATAGTTACATTAAGTACTATACTAAATGATGTATATAGGATATAAATATTTAGAAAAAGTTTTCAATAATGTTGTTTGCTAATTACTTCATTTAACTCTATATTCCTTTCATTTCCTTAATTTTTCTCTTAATTAGCCTTAATTCCCTCCTTATATACACTACTTACATGTGATTTGAGAAAGTTGACTTGGTCAACATTTGACTAATGTTGACTAAGTCAAAGTGTTGACTAAAGTCAACATGTGTCCTTTTCATCAAGAATTCTCTTTCAATTTATATGAAATTCTTATCATTTCTCACATGATTTTTTTCAATCCTTATCCCTTCTTGCTGTCCATTTCCTCCCCCTTCCAAATTTCCCATTTCTTCTTCTATAAAATATAAATAAGACAACAAAGCACATTTTTGTCCTCCCCATCCAAACCGTGACTCCTCTTCTTCCTTCCTTTTCTTTAACTTTCCAGTTTCACTTCTATATTCCCAACAACTCATCCTTAAACAAATTCACTATATACTTGCTTTCCTATTTCATATTACAAAAGAAAAAGATGTATGTTTTCATATAATTTTTCATCTTAATTAGTAATTAGTTGTTTATGTTATGTTAGCCTTAGAGTCATCATGTAATATGTACATATATGTTGACACAAATAGGATTCTTATACACTTATACAAAAGTGTAGGAATACTTAGATATAAGGGTAGACATACATGAGTACATATACTAAGTGGATTCATGTGAAGTATTGTGCATAAATTTTAGTAAAGTACTTAGTATAAGTGTAGGTATATGCATATAGATAAGTGTAGAAGAACATGTGTACATATATGGGTGTAGAAATACATATACGTATATGGACTAAATAGGTATATATTAGTAGAATTTATAATATAACTATACATATATATAGATAAGAATAGGAAAACTACTTGTACATAAGTATAAATAGCCTTATACATGAATACCCCTTATGTACATAACCTAACATAAGAAGTATACTAACTATACATACATGTAACTTGCTAAATAAGCCCATAAGATGTAAAAATATGGATTTTATGAAGATTTCCTAAAGGGGTATACAAGGAATACGAAAATACGTATATAACTGTATATATATACAGGTATATGTATAAGTATATTAGTATACATACAAGTGTATTAGAAGTATATATGTATATATATAGCATAAGTATAGGATACATATGAATTTAATATAAAAGTTGTGCATACATAACTTATAACATAATTACTTAAAATACTATAAGATAGTATAATAAAATATGCAATATGTACAAATATACACATAAATGGGCCAAAACATAAAGAACCCTAATATATACATACTAACTCATATTAATCTTAAATAAGTACATATAATAGTAATAATAATGTAAAATCATCTAAGTATAAGAATCCAATGGCTAGTTAAATCATAAAGTGCTAAAATAAGATATAAAAATAGAAAACAAGAATATTCAAGTCACAATAATTAAAATTACAATAAAATAGACCCATATCGCAAAACATGGATCTTAACATCCATAACGGACCTTATCGTATAAATGTACATCTAAAAACAATAACAAAGACTATAAGCTTGTAAATATCGGAGATAAAATGAAAAAGTTATTTACGACTAAAGCTGTAAGATAAAACTAAATAGAATAAGTAAGATAACTAAGTAATAGACCCGTAAATTGATAATAAAGAGAAATAAATAACTAAATACATGAAGTATCATAACTTACAAATATACAAATATAGTTACTATTGATCCCTCTAAAGTATGATATACTCTATACACGCCATACTTGGGTTATATTGGGAAACTAGATAAACTACAATAGCCTTTTAGTTAACTAAGGAATCTATTTCTCAAGATACTTATAAGTTTTTTCATCTTTTAGGCACTTCGATATCGAGTTTTGAAAACCCCAAAGGCTTGGAAGATGAGCAATATTTAAGGTGAGGAAGTTCTAATGACCTGCTACTTGTTTGTGCATGTTACCTGTATGATGCTTTGCTGCTTGTTGCTACTTGTATCTCTGCATGACTCTTTTGCTTATATGCCATCATCTGTGTAATCACCATTTTAAAATTGATAAATATAAATATCTAACCAAAATAACCAATTATATTCATCACATGTTTATGACTCAATAAATGTATGGATGGAGAGTGTTAGCTTTGCAAAATTTTGAAAAGGATATTTTTGGAAAAAGATTTTCTAATCTTAATGCATTTTGCACAATTTTCAGAAGGGTTTGCAGTATTGGAAATGATATTTTATCATTAAGGTAAAGCTAATATGGGATCTCCAATTAATAGCAAAAGGACTTGCTTTATTGTGCCTGTGAGGCCTTAGATAATTTTGATTGCGAGAGGACTTACATGTTTATGCCCAAGGGGCTTTGCATGGTGGATAGTTCTAGTTTGGGATTGATAACTCTAATTTTAAACATATTTCATAGGCTGATTTTATAGTATTTTCCATACATTTTTGGTTTTCTTTAAAGAAATTGATACTTAATTGAGTAAAATGTTGATTTCATGGTTTAAACGCGTTCTAGGCTCGAAAACGAAGAAAAGGAATCAAGTTTCACTCATTTCCGAGTTCAAACGAAGAAGTTATGAATTTTTGAAGTTGTGCAGAAAATTTGCCTAAGTGCAGAAAGTTATACGACTTGGGGACACGGTCGTGTCCTAGGCCATGTCGGGTGACGAAAACAAAATCTTTTTGATACATTATAAAAAGACATATTAGGGTTTCAAAAAAGAGAAAGACATTACAGAAGCAAGAGACACAAGAGACGAGGGGAGATTGGAGAAGAACATTAATCAAGAAGCAAGAACGACATCGATTTCAAGATTAGAGAGATTGTTCATCAAATCAAGAGGGGTTTTTATGCTTTATTTTACGTTTTTGATGAAACTCGTTTTTAGATTCATTATGATAGCTTAGAATTAGAGTGTTTAGGATTATGGAACCTAGGGTTTCATGTAACCCTTGGATTGAATTATAATTTCAATAAAGTTTCTACCTTTTCTTGATTCAATTACGTCGTTAATTATGGATTGATAATTCTAGAGTGTCAATATATGATATTATGCATGTTAATTGAGAAATTGCATGTGTAATTAGATCTAGGCATAATTGAAGAGAATTACATTTATACTTAGAGATAAGATACATGTTTCTTCCGGAAAGTTGATTGTTTGCATGGGAATTCATCACATGCTAATGCAATTCTAAATTATATTACTTAGTAAAGAGATTCCGGTAAATAATTTAGGATTAGGGTTAATATGCTTGAGAAAGATATTGGCTTTAATTGTGAATCACTCCGGTCAAGAATAATAGAAATTGAATTGGATATATTTTAAAAAGGTTACATGTTAAACACTAGGGGAAATAATTCCTAAATACATTATTGCATACTTGAAGTCGTTCGTAATTCATTGCTTTCTAATTTGTGTAATTAAGTCTCATAAGTAGTTTAGTTGTTAATTTCAGTATTTTTAATTAATTCAAACTTTCACAATTTTTCGGTTAGATAATAAAGCTAAAGTTAATATTAGTACTCAAAATCTCTGAAGGATCGACTCGGACTCACATCCGCTATATTAAAACTGATAGGTGCGCTTACCTCATATCAAATTTTTGGCGCCGCTGCCGGAGATTTTCGATATTAAGTACACTAGTTGCTTTATTGCTTTAACCATCTTTTTTCCCTTTGTTTTCACTATTTATTTTCATTAGCTAGAGCTGCAATTGATTTTATATTTCTTATCCTTACAGTGCATGACTAGAAGTAACCCGGAAGATTTGGTAGAACTTGATCCTGAAATTAAGAGAACTGCCCTTCAAAATTTGAAATCACAACCTAGACAAAGTGTGGCGATCATTGACGATGATTCAATCGTTGAAATCAAGGAAGAAGGTGAAGAGACTAACACTCAATTCATCGAACAGGAAGATCCACCACACATAGCGAACAACGGGAATGAAGCAAATCGGACCATGTCCGATTATTCAAGACCTACACTTATTGGAGCTGACTCTAGCATCGCAAGGCCAACCGTCACAGCTAACAACTTCCAGATTGCACCTAACATCATACAAATGGTGCAAAAATATGTTCAGTTTGATGGTATCCAAGATGAAGATCCTAATGTCCACATCTCTAGCTTTCTAGAGATTTGTGATACTTTTAAAATCAACGGAGCCACAAATGGTGCCATCCGACTGTGGCTATTCCCTTTCTCCTTGAGGGGTAGAGTAAAACAATGGTTGAACTCTCTACCACGAAATTCAATCACAACTTGGAATGCATTGGTAGAGAAATTTTTGGAGAAGTATTTCCCATCTGCAAAGACCACTAAACTTCGGAATGATATTTCTTGTTTTGCTCAATTGGAAGAAGAGACTCTATATGATACTTGGGAGCGATTTAAGGACTTGCTCAGGAGGTGCCCACATCATGGCCTTCCATTATGGATGCAGATTCAAACCTTCTATAATGGTCTCAATTTATCTACGAGACAGATGATTGATGCATCCGCAGGAGGTACTTTGAACACAAAGACACATGAGCAAGCACAAAACCTGATTGAAGGAATAGCGATGAACAATTATCAGTAGGAAAGCACTAGAGCCAAACAAAAGGCAATGGGAATTTATGATGTGGACTTGACCATTGCTTTGGCAGCCAAGGTGGACTTATTAAGTAAGAAAATTGATGCACTCTCAGTTGGCCCTCAACAAGTGCAATCAAACGTAAATGATTTTGGTATACAGGGGTATGGAGAACAAGAACAACTGGAATAGGTAGATTATCTAGGAAATCTACCCATGCAACAAAATAACCCTTACAGCAACACTTATAATCCCGGATGGAGGAATCACCCCAATTTCTCATGGGGAAATCAAAATCAAGGCCTGTAGAAGACCAACTTTAGCCCACCTGGATTTCAAAGACCATTCCCACCTCCTCCTCCTCAAGAAAAGAAGCCCAATGTAGAAGAACTTCTCACAAAATATATTCAAGGCAATGAGGCTCGCTTATCCAACATTGAATCATTGTTGAGGAATCAAGAGGCTTCAAATCGCAACCTTGAGAACCAAATTGGTCAACTTGTGAAGCTAATCTCTGAAAGACCTCAGGAAACACTCCTAAGGAATACCGAGGTTAATCCCAGAGAACATGTTAATGCTGTAACCTTGAGAAGTGATAGAAAATTGCAAGTGGAGAAGAAGGATGGTGGGGAAGTAGTTGAGAAAGAAGTGGAAGTCAACCGTAAGGAAGATGCAAAGCTACTAAAATCGAAAGAAAATATGGAATCACCAAAAGTGAAGGAGTACAAGCCTCCCATCCCTTACCCACAGCGCCTTAAGCAAAGTTATACTGATCAGAATAAGGAATTCGGTAAATTTCTTGATATTTTCAAACAATTACACATTAACTTACCTCTTGTTGATGTCATTTTGTAGATGCCAAAGTATGCGAAATTTCTAAAGGATCTTCTATTGAATAAGATGAAGTTGGAGGAGCTTACAACTATCACATTGAATAAGGAATGCTCGGCACTTCTCCAGAAAAAGCTGCCATAAAAATTAAATGATCCAAGGAGTTTCACTATTCCTTGTATGCTTGGCAATCTGTTAGTAGATAATGCTTTGGCAGACTTAGGAGCCAGTATAAATTTGATGCCGTATAAATTGTTCAAAAAGCTAGGGTTAGGAGAATCTAAATTAACGGGCATGAGTCTTTAATTAGCCGATAGGTCTATCACATACCCTAAAGGCATCATAGAGGATGTTTTAGTGTAAGTAGACAAATTCATCTTTCCCGTGGATTTTGTTATACTTGATATAGATGAAGATATTGAGGTGCCAATCATTTTAGGTCGACTCTTCCTAGCCACTGCTAAGGCTGTTTTTGATGTTAGTGAGCATAAGTTGATATTACGAGTCAGGGATGATGAAATAGTTTTTAAAGCTTCAGAGGCAACGAACAAATTTCTTGACTCAGAGGACATAAGTCATAATGTTAATGCTACTAATGTCATTACATCTACATGTATACAGGAAACGCTTGCCAAAGATTCCTCAAGCTATTGCTTGCAAAAGGGAGATGGAAATTTGGTGATTAACCCCAATTGTATAGAAGTGGCAGCTCAAATAGAAGTTCATGAATCCATTGTGGACAAGAAAGGGATTAATCCACTCCACAAGCCAAGGGATCTTAGGTTAAAATCTTTCAAAGAGAAGCCACCAATTTTGGAACCAAAACTGTCAAGAAATCATTTGGAACATGTCTTTGCGGTGAAATGTTCAAAACCTCCAATGACAACTGCATTTAAGTTAAAAGCAAACAAAACGAAGAAGTTTAGGCTACATGAATTTGATAAGTGGCATGATAAGGAGAGAAACTATGGAAGTTATGCATCAATGAAATGGAATTGGCAAGGTCGATAGCCGAACGGTAAATCTACACTTGTATGGAGAGTTCGAAAGTGAGATACAGGAGGAGTTCTATTTCCACCTGGATGAAGAATCATGAATTACAAGACGTATCCCGTCGAGCTATCGACGTTAACTAAAGCGCTTCTTGGGAGGCAACCCATGTCTAACTCTACTTATGCTTTAGTTCTTTAAGTTTCCTTCATTTTATTTTCCGTTTTATCTAACTTTGCTTTGCTTCGTAGATTTTCTTTCAATTTTTCGTCATAGTTCTTTCCTCTTTTAGCTTTATTTTTGCTTTTTCTCTTTAGTTTTATTAATTCCAAGTTTCCTTTATCTTTAAATTTAATTCAAAAAAAAAAATTACATGGGTAAGAGACACGGTCGTGTCCCAGCCCGTGTCCATCCAGACCTTCAAAACTGCCCACCCATAGAAAGTTATACGGGCGTGGGATACGGTCGTGTCCCAGCCTATGTCCGCCTAGAATTTTCCACCCGTGCACAGAGAGTTACACGGGCGTGGGACACGGTCATGTCCCCAGCCCGTGTCCGTCCAAACTCCACACAACACACACAAATTTTACATGGGCAAGGGACATGGTCGTGTCCCAGCCCGTGTCGACCCAAACTCACACAATTTTTGCACACGACTGTTTTATTTAAATTAAACACACCTTCTCACACACTCTCAATCAAACATATCTCTCTCATATTCTCTCTTATTCTCCCTCTTCTCTCCACAATTCTTGCATTCCGCATTTTGATCTAAGTAAGTTTCCTACTTAATTTTGCTCTCTCTTCCTCATGATTAGGTTGGCGAATGTGATGAGGATGTCGAGGCCAGTGATGACGATGATGATGCTACGATGGCTGAGGCATCGTCTGATGAGGCACATGAAGAGACGGATTTCGATCCCTCTTCTTAGTTCCTATTTTTTTTTTTTTGTGTTCTCTTTTGGTTGACCAAGACTTGTGAACTCAGCTATATAATGATGATGCTTCTTCATTTTGTGCTTCTGTCCGATTGGTAGGGAAGTACTAGTTTTTTTTTTTTTTTAGTTCATATGTTTTCTTTTTCCCTATACTGCTTTTTCGTGCTGTTATGATTTTTTGTCGTACATTGAGGACAATGTACATTATTAAGTGTAGGGAAGGAATATATATGAATTTGTTACTGTTTAGGAAACCAATTATTCACATTTGACCCAATTAATTTTTAAGTTAACTTGCAATAGGTGATTAACTGGTATTAAGCCAAATTAACTGTTTCATCTTAATTATTATTGATCTTATTATACTTTACTAGAATTGATTAATCAAATTTTTGGAAGGTAAAGTTACGAGTTATTTAGCTTAGGATTTTAAGACTTGAGATTAGAGCAACATCATTAGTTGAGAGTTAGTCATGATTATTTTTAAAATTTACTTTTATGTATACTTTTCTCTTAGAAATTTTTACGAGTCCTATAATTTTTAGCAAACAAACAAATGAAATTCTTCTTTTGAGAAACCCTTGAAATATCATAATGTATGGAGGTTAAAAGTAATAACAAGTGTATGAATAGAAAAATTGGTAAGGATTCGTCTTAGTCCGTCAGAAGAGCGAGATTGAGTCCCAATGCCAATTCAAATGAAAAAAAAAATTGATATGGATCGGTCTTGGTCCGTCAGAAGAGCAAGGTTCTTTCCCGCTATCAATATAAGGAATAAGTTGGTATGGATCGGTCTTGGTCCGTCAAAAGAGCGAGATTCTTTCCCGCTACCAACACAATTGTGCTTAAATAAGGTAAATTTAAAAAGACCTCTCAACAAAAGCATGAACTAGGGGGATGATTAGAGGAAGAGTGGATGTAAAATGTGTTTGTTTTAGATTATGGTGCTTGGTGAGACGGAAGAGAGAATTGTATACACTTTAGTCAAATGGACAAAATTTTTATGACTCTTTCTCGGTTGGCGAGATGTTAAATCTAATTTTTAGTTTAAGAATCCGTAGTTAAATGATTCGGGGTAAACTTTGATTTTCATAAATTAACTAGTGAACTCTAGTATTAAGTATTATTGGAGCATTTGAATATGGTCAGATGAAATTGGTTGACTTTATTATTGCAAGTTAATTAAGAATGATTTTCTTACCTTTCTTCGGGTTAAGTGTCTTCGTTCACAGGTTTCCTAAATAGTGATAAATTTTGATTAAGTGTTTCTTGTCCTAAAAGTTTTTTTTTGATTTATTTGCTTGAGGACAAGCAAATGCTCAAGTGTGAGGAAATTTGATAACTCTAATTTTAAACATATTTCATAGGGTGATTTTATAGTATTTTTCGTACATTTTTGGTTTTCTTTAAAGAAATTGATACTTAATTGAGTAAAATGTTGATTTCAAGGTTTAAACACGTTCTAGGCTCGAAAACGAAGAAAAGGAATCAAGTTTCACTCAATTCCGAGTTCAAACGAAGAAGTTATGAATTTTTGAAGTTGTGCAGAAAATTTGCCTATGTGCAGAAAGTTACACGACTTGGGGACACGGTCGTATCCCAGGCCATGTCGGGTGACGAAAACAAAATCTTTTTGATACATTATAAAAAGACATATTAGTGTTTCAAAAAAGAGAAAGACATTACAGAAGCAAGAGACACAAGAGACGAGAGGAGATTGGAGAAGAACATTAATCAAGAAGCAAGAACGACATCGATTTCAAGATTAGAGAGATTGTTCATCAAATCAAGAGGGGTTTTTATGCTTTATTTTACGTTTTTGATGAAACTCGTTTTTAGATTCATTATGATAGCTTAGAATTAGAGTGTTTAGGATTATGGAACCTAGGGTTTCATGTAACCCTTGGATTGAATTATAATTTCAATAAAGTTTCTACCTTTTCTTGATTCAATTACGTCGTTAATTATGGATTGATAATTCTAGAGTGTCAATATATGATATTATGCATGTTAATTGAGAAATTGCATGTGTAATTAGATCTAGGCATAATTGAAGAGAATTACATTTATACTTAGAGATAAGATACATGTTTCTTCCGGAAAGTTGATTGTTTGCATGGGAATTCATTACATGCTAATGCAATTCTAAATTATATTACTTAGTGAAGAGATTCCGGTAAATAATTTAGGATTAGGGTTAATATGCTTGAGAAAGATATTAGCTTTAATTGTGAATCACTCCGGTCAAGAATAATAGAAATTGAATTGGATATATTTTAAAAAGGTTACATGTTAAACACTAGGGGAAATAATTCCTAAATACATTATTGCATACTTGAAGTCGTTCGTAATTCATTGCTTTCTAATTTGCGTAATTAAGTCTCATAAGTAGTTTAGTTGTTAATTTCAGTATTTTTAATTAATTCAAACTTTCACAATTTTTCGGTTAGATAATAAAGCTAAAGTTAATATTAGTACTAAAAATCTCTGAGGGATCGACTCGGACTCACATCCGCTATATTAAAACTGATAGGTGCGCTTGCCTCATATCAGGGATCTACCTATTTGGATTGGAACTCTTTTCTCGACTAAGGAAATAGTCAATTGTTGCCTAGAAGGGTGGTGCCCCTAGGCAGCCTCATGTGAATAAGTTGAGGTACCTTATGCGGTTAAGTACAGGGGATAATTGAAGTGTTGATGGCGTAATTCTACACCGTTCATGGTTCCGGACTCCTATGGATGTGTTGCTTACATTCATCATGCCTGAATTCATTTTGTATGTAGATAACTTGCATGTGTGTAAATAATGTTTGATAACTTACTTGAATGGTAGTGGTGAGGTATGAACTCGCTGAGTTGTTTTACACTCATTCCCCCTTAGTTTCTTTTGAGGGTTTACTTGTGTTGGGATTAGGATAGGGATAAGTCTCGAGTGCCGAGTGCAAGGTGAAGATAAGTATGATAATAATATAATGAGTTAAGACATTTATAGATGATACAGAAACATCTTTTATCGGAAATATTTGTATGTTAGAATTCAATATAATTTCATATTTCTTGTAACTTTATAAAGTTGGTATATCCTATCTTATTATCTAGTAGGGGATACCAATTTTCTATGGTTTTGAGGAACTGTGGGATCTCAGACATCCATGATTATTTATATTGATATTTATATATTATAATAAATTAATAACTTAAAAAAATCAGTAACCTTAGTGATGAATCATTTAAAGTTTTGTAATCTTTGACTTGCAAGGCAATTTCCATATTATGGGTGCATATATTGTATGGAAATTTTAGGCAATCCTACTAGGCCCCCTTTAAGGTCCTAACACCTTTTATTGGCACTGAAAAGCAAGAAGACTTTAGGCTTGAAATGTTTGAAGAGGTGTACATGATTACTAATCAGGAGAAGTATGAGAGATCAAAATTCAAAGAAGGCTAAGTTAGAACGTATGGGCTAGGTTACATCCTAACTCTAATGGATGAGTTACAAAATATGTAAGTGAAGGGCAAAAGAGGCGATAGATTGTATCACACCTCGATGATCTTCCCACCGTTATCAGAAATTTTCATCTGGTCGAAATTCAAAATTTAGAGCCTACTAAAGAGGATACTTCTAGCAAAGATAAAATAGCTGGCCTATTCAACAAGTCTCAACACCCGAATAATTGGTTCTTCTTCCCTATGAATAGCAATAAGTCTTCTCTAGCATAAAGGATGAATCACGGTCTAATATTTTATAGAGTTTTGTAATAAATTACCTTTATCCTACAAATAACTGTACTCAAAAGAAGCTTCCTCTAAATAAGAATCAGTCTATTTTCTCTTTACTTCTTCCTTACTTACACTCTTTCTTTTGCATACTTTTCTTTCCCAGATCCATTGATTCGAGTAAAGGCCATAGATACCTCACGTAGATATGTGATGAAAATATTGATATCACCTCCAACCCAATAGGTTAGTTGTCGAGAGTGATGTTAATGACCATATTGGTGTATAAGAAAGCTGGCAAAAACATGAAATGAATAGAATTTTCATTGACAAGCCAATAAGATGATAAATGTTGGGACTGATAACAATGCCAAAACATTGAAAATTGGAGGGAATCTAAAAGAAGAACAAAAGGCTGAAATGATTGCACTACTATCTGAATACTAAGATGTGTTTGCATGGTCTTATGAAGATATGCTTAGATTGGATCCATCAATCTTGGTCCATCGCTTACCCACTCGAGAGGATATCAAACTTAAGAAATAAAAGTTAAGAAGATTCTGACCGAATGACTTGTTAAAGATCAAGGATGAAGTCAGAAAATTACTAGAGGTTAGTTTCATTAAGGTATCTAATTATCTTGAATGGGTAGCCAATATAGTACCAGTAATGAAGAAGAATGGAAAAGTCAGAGTGTGCATAGATTTTTAAGACCTTAATCAAGCAACCCCTAAAGATAATTTCCCTTTGCCCCATATTGATGTCTTGGTCAATAACACAATCGAAAACCATCTTTTCTTTTCTATGGATAGATTCTCTAGATATAATCAAATTCGAATTTTTGAAGAAGATAAAGCTAAGACAACATTTATGACAACTTGGTACACATTTAGCTACAAAGTAATGCCTTTCAGACTAAAAAATGCCAGGGTAACTTATCAAAGGGCCATGGTAGTAATCTTTCATTATATGATGCAAAGAGAAGTTGAAGTATATGTTGATGATATGATTACAAAGTCTAACGAAGGAGAAAAGCATGTGGATAATCTAAGGAGATTGTTTGTTAGGTTGAGAAAATTCCACTTCAAGCTTAACCAAGAGAAGTATACCTTTAGAGTGACTTTAAAGAAATTGTTGGGTTTTGTTATCGGCTAAAGGGGCATTGAAGTGGACCTTGATAAAGTCAAAACAATAGTTGACTTGCCTCCTCCATACATACTCAAAGAGATCAAAGGCTTGTTGGGTCGCTTAAACTATATTGCTTGGTTCATATATCAACTCACAGATAAGTGCTGTCCCTTATTTAAGTTGTTGAAAAAGAACACCAAGATCAATTAGGATGAAGAGTAAGAGCAAGACTTTACAATGATCAAAGAATACCTTATGAACCCTCTAATTTTTGTAGCTTCAAAACTTGAGAAGCTTTCATTCCTATGCTTAACAATATTACTAGAGTCCATAAGGTACATGCTCGGCTAGAAAGACGAAGAAGGAAAAGAATGGGCTATATATTACTTGAGTAAGAAATTTACTAAAGGGGAACAAAAATATTCATAAATTGAAAGAACCTACTGTGTTTTGGTCTATGTAATGCGTTGGCTTAGACAGTACATACTCTACTACCAAGTTAAATTACTGACTTAGCATGATCCCCTAAAGTACTTGGCAAACAAACTAGCCCTAATCGACAAAATCTTGAAGTAGCAAATTTTACTATTAAAGTTCGACATTATGTACGTGAACAGGAATTCAGTCAAAGGGCAAGCTCTAACACATTAGTTAGTAGAAAATCCCTCTAATAGTACCTCCTAAGAGGTATAAGTCAATTTTCCCAATGAGGATATCTTAGCAATTGAGGAAAGCTTTGATAAAGCAAAAGATGATGAGCCATCGAAATGGAAGATGTTCTTCGATGGGGTAACCAATGTATTTGGGTGTAAAATTGGGGCAATACTAATAATATTGCTGAGTATGAAGCATGCATCATGGGACTCAAATTGGCCCTAGATAAAAACTTTCAATAATTAGAAGTGTAAGGAGACTCTTCACTCATTATTGGCTAGGGTCAGGGAGAGTACAAGACTAAAGATTCTAAACTGGTACCTGATCACCGGTATTTGACTAAATAGACGAGGAAATTTAAAGGAATCACTTTCAATCACGTATCAAAAATTCATAATCAATTTGCTGATGCCTTAGTTACTCTAACATCTATGATCCAAATATCTGGTAGAGTCGAGATTCAGCTCCTTACTATTGAGATTGAAGATAAGCTTGCTTTCTATTTAACAATTGAGGGTACGAATGATCAAAAGCTATAGTATCATGATGTTAGGATATTCTTACAATAAGGTACATACCTTGAAGAGGTCTAAAAAAAGGATAGAAAGATAATTAGGAGATTGGCAACTCAATTCTTAATAAGCGAGTCCACCTTATTTCGACGCTATTTTCATGGTATACTTTAAGGTATGTAGATGACAAGAAGGTAGAGATGTTAATAAAAGAAGTACATGAAGGAGTATGTGACCCTTACATGAACAGTTACATATTAGCTATGAAAATTATGAGGCTAGGGTACGATTGGTCAATAATGGAAGGTGATTGCATCAAATATGTTAGGCATTGTCACTTATGCCAAGTTTAGGCAAATAAGATGAATGCTCTACCTGAAGAACTATACATGCTCTCGGCACTGTAGCCTTTTTCAATGTGGGGCATAGACATCATCGGCCCAATTACTCCGAAAGAATCCAATAGGCATCGCTTTATACTAGTTGCCATCGACTACTTAAGCAAATAGGTTAAGGCCTCATCTTACTTGAGCGTTACTAAAGGGGTCGTAGTTGAGTTCATCAAGAGAGATATCTTGGCTAGATATGAGACTCTAAAAACGATCATCACTAATAGTGGCACAAATCTCAATAACAAGCTCATGTTAGAATTGTGTTGATAGTTTAGATCATCTATAGGAACTCTACTCCTTATCAGCCCCAAATGAATAGAGTCGTTGAAGCAGCCAACAAAAACCTCATAAGAATCATTGAAGAAATGGTTGTTTTGTATAAGGACTACCATGAGATGTTGCCATTCGCGCTTATGGCCTATCGAACTTCCATCAGAACATTGATTAGGGAAACGTATACAGCATTGAAGTAGTGTTACTAGTAGCGGTTAAGATCTCATCACTCAAGGTACTATTAGAGACTCAGTTCGATGACGCTGATCAAGTAAAGAAACGCATTGAATAGTTGAATCAGATTGACCAAAAGAGATCGACAGCCTTATGTCATAATCAATGTTATCAATAGAGAATGGCTAGAGCTTTCAACAAAAGGGTACAATCCTGAAACTTCAAAGAGGCTGATCTGATGTTAAGAAAGGGTCTCCTTAATGCACAAGACTCTAGGGGGAAATTTGCTCCCAATTACACAGGCCCTTATATCATGAAGCAAGTATTACCAAGAGGCGATTTAATTTTGTCTCAAATGGATGGTCTAGAATTGAGAGACCCTATAAATGCTGACGTTATAAAGTTATACTACCAATGAGAAGTCAATGGAAATTTTTACTCAAAATACGGAAATGCTAGTCATTTTGAATGCCATTATGCTCTAATTTTCATTATCTACAAGAAAATTTGGCATCATTGGCCGTTGTCGATGTTGTAATAATCACTCTCTCCATTGAAAGGTCCAGCTCCCCTTACTCCATTCAATCAAACCCATACAATGAAAACATGAGAGAAGTTTAGAAAAGAGATCTAAGACATTGGTAATTGACAAAACTTTTTAAAATACCTTATTACGGGTTTATCTCCCTTGTTGGGGAGTTTTATTGTCTATTTTTCAAGGAAGTATGAATTCTAAATAAGCAATTACCTCATAGTAGATGTTCATTAGTTGAGAATAAGGGTTTTGATTCATAAAAATTCTAAAAAGACAAAAACAACAAGTGGCATTCTATATTGAGTTAATTTCCATGATTGCCCTAGAAGGAACCGGTGAAGTCTCAAACAATCTGCATCAAGATCATTCAAGTTGACAATAGAGGATCAAAGCATAAGCCAGTCAATTTTGATAAGGCTTTTTAAAAAAGGTTTAACGATTTAGGTGCTATCAAGAAGACCAGGTAAGGACTTCCATTCGATGTTAGCACATTGTTGTTTAAACATTGCATTTACATTTAACTTATATAACCAATATTTTTACGACTCTATCCATATTAGTCTTTTAAGCCAACCTATAAAGCACATTTCGATTTAGGTGCACTTTGTCTGCCTTGGTTAGTCAGCTTATTAGGGTAAGACCAAGTTTTCTCATTTAGTTTAAGGTCTTAGCTAATTCTAAGAGCGCTTTGACTACCTTGGTTAGTCAGCTTATTGGGATACGATCAAGTTTTCTCATTTCGTTTAGGGTCTTAGCCAGGTCCTGCTTTGCTTACCTTGGTTAGTCAGGACATTGAGGTATGACTAAGTTTTCTCATTCAATTTAGGGCCTTAGCTAACTCTAAGAGTGCTTTACCTACCTTATTTAGTCAGCTCATTAGGGTATGAATTAGTTTTCTCATTTCAGTTTAGGGTCTTAGCTAGCTCTAGGAGCACTTTGTTCGCTTTGGTTAGTCAGTTCATTGAGACATGACCAAGTTTTCTCATTCTTTTTAGGGTTTCAGCCAGCTTAAGGAGCGCTTCGCCTATTTCACTCGGTTCGACAGCTCATAAAAGCATGACTAGACTTCAGTTCTGCTTTTAATGTTTCGGCCAACTCTTAGAGTACCATCCCTCTCTTCACTAAATCCTTAGTGGGTCAAGCTTAAGATAGCTAGTTAGCTGTAGTGTTTTTTACGATTAAATTTACGCTTAAAGCAAAAATAGTATTTTTTTTTCTTTGTAGTAAAGTTTTGCTTAAATTTCAGCATAAAGGAGCAGCTGTAAACACTTCCATTTTCCTTCCCTTTTTATTTTTTCAAAATTTTTAAAATAGGTTATATGGTCCTAAAGCAGGAAAAATATAAAAAAAATGGAAAATTAAAGAAAATCCAAAAAATAAAGAGATTTATGAAAAAAATGATTAAAAAAATAAAAAGGTAGAAAATTTTAGAAAAGGAAAAAAAATAAGAAATTTAGAGAAAATACAAAAAATAAGAAAAAATCCAAATAATAATAAATAACAAAAAATATAATAATATTAATCATAAAAAAAGAGAAGTAAAGTTTTTTAAGGAGTGCAATGATTCTTACTTTATTTATTTACTTTTTTTTTTAGTTAGTTATTTTTGAATAAATAAATTTATATATAATTAATTAAAAAAAGGGAGGTAGATTAGACTAAGTTTTGATAAAACCTAGTCTACTTACTTTTAGACCAAGTAAGGCTTAAGGCCATGCAAGCGAATGGCCATTTTTTTAAAATGCTCGCATGCTATGGATGTACGCATAGGGGCGCCTGGTACATGCCCTTCATGTGACTAGTGCCCCTTCTTCTTCCAGATTTCAAGCTCAATTTCGTTTTTTTTTTTTCAAGCTTTTTCATTCCCCACATACTTTATTCGAGGCCATTTTTGACCAATTTTATTATACAATTATACCAAATTAATGGTGAAATCGTATAATACACATGGCCTACTTTTGAATCTACCCCAAAACTTGTCCAAATTTAGTTAAATGAGTAATTAAAATCGAGCTGAAAATAAAAAAAAAAAAATTTCGAGTCAAAACCCATTAATGGATATCGGCAAATTAATTTGTTTTTACCAACTTGGCTTAAGCTTCGTGCCAACAGTATAAATAAGGGTTGGTCTTTCATCTTCAAAAAACACAAGCAGTAGAATCACTCTAAGAAACACATACACAACTCTTTCTCTCTTTAGTACAATTTCAGTCTTTAGCACGGTTTCTCTCTCTAAATTAGCCTCCTGTATGGCGGTTTTTGGCAAAAACCACCACTGCCATCGGAATTCTCGCACCCAAAAACTTTAGTTAGGATACTTCAATTTGAATTTTCAAGCCACATAAGCCGACCAAAGTCAAGTAGAGTTGACTAAAGCCAACTCAAGCAAACCAAGCCAACTCAACTTGACCTTAATCGTTCGAGGTAACCCCAAGTTGACTAACTTGACTAAATCCAACCCTAAGTCGACCAAGCCAACTTGAGCTGACCTTAGCCACTCAAGCTAACCTTGAGTTGACTAAGCCTACTTGAGCCAACCTAAGCTAACCTGAGCCTAATCTTGTTTGCAAAATTATTTATTTATTTTTTAATTTCATTTCTTTATCCTTTTATACATGTACTTGTAAAAAAGAAAAAAGAAGGAAGAAGAAGAAAGAAAAAAAAAAAGAGAGGAAAAATAAGAACATGAAAAAAAAGAGGAAAAGAAAAAGGGAGTCTTTTATTTGTTTATTTAGTTTAATAGAAGTAGATAAATAAGGAATAAATAAACAAGATAATAAAAGTCAGTAAATAAGTTAGTAAAAATGGTTTTGATACTTAGAAAAAATCGGGTTTTCATAAAATAAAAATAAATGGATTTTTTTTCCCAAATTAGGACTATTTTAGAGTTTTCAAAAATAAAACACTGATTAAAATAGTTTAGGAAATTTTCCTTAAATAAATCGAGCTAAGTAAAAATGTTAACTAAACCTTTTTTCAAAACTAAAATCCATCAACCCACTAAAGCTTTATAAAAAAAAAAAAAAAACTATGTATATCTGATTCTGAATAAAAGGGTACGCAAGCACTTATGGGGAGATGGTAAAAAATAGAAAACCTAATTTTTTTTTTTTAGTTTAGACTACTCAAGTTATCTAACTCGGTTAAACAATCAAGTCCAGTTTTATTGAAAGGTGATATTTTAAGGTTAATATTAAATTTGGAAAGTTAATAGTACCCATAAATGTCTAGAAAACCTAAACACTAGATCTAGATTTTTGGTTTTTAAAATCCTTTTTTATAAAATTGGTTTAATCAATAGACCAATGGCTAAGTTATAACTAATCCACCCAATTAGTTATAATTTAACTCTCTTTTGCTAACTTCGGTCGAGTGGTGACTCTAATATCTGTTTATTTTAAAAACCAATTTTTGTTAAACCCCAATTGAGGTTCAATATTAAACAGGTAGGGTTTAGTAATGATCGGTTTAAGAAAGACTCCATTTTAAAAACCAGGAAGTGAAAAAACTAGCCTTGACAATTAGCACAATTAAGGAAACTTGCTTCCAAATCTACTTAGTCTTGTTCCAAACTATAGGTA
Source organism: Lumnitzera racemosa (assembly GCA_024138005.1). Taxonomy (NCBI): domain Eukaryota; kingdom Viridiplantae; phylum Streptophyta; class Magnoliopsida; order Myrtales; family Combretaceae; genus Lumnitzera; species Lumnitzera racemosa. The sequence goes on along the minus strand of JAMXBC010000007.1, from coordinate 70,733,541 downwards.
AAAGCATTGATCTACTTATTCTTCTTGACTAATGGGTAGAGGAGATATATTTCTTTTGTTGTACCATTTACTGTATTGAAACACAGAGGGTGAGTGCCAGTTGTGTCTTCCCAAATCGAGACTCTTCAAAAGCTTCTATAATGTAAGGAGTTTCAATTCCACTACTTAAAAGCTCACCACAAGCTTGGTTTGCTAAAGTAATGTAAACAAATGCCTCTCTTTTAAGCTAAGTAGCACTTCAAGTGATAAAACCAAAATTTTTGTAGGGAAAAGATAAAGTAGTTAGAAAAAAAAAAGTATGCAAAGAACTATATATAAAGAGCTCTCCCACATGGATTGTAGGTGATATGAAACTACTATCTTCTTAGCAGCTTCACACATTTCGCCAACTTTGGCTTAAGATAATGCTTTAATTCTAGTTAAAAGGTGAACTAGAATTCAAATCACATCAATAAATTTGCAATAGCATGTTTAAAATTTACTACTCTAATGAATTTACAGAAAAATGTAGATTGCTAAGATGGAGCTTGGTCTAACTAGTGACTTGTCACCTTATTATCCTTGTTAAGGCAAAACTAATCTACTGTAGAATAGCTACTTTGATTAGGCTTCATTTACATGAAATTCATTGAGCTCGAATTGGCTACCTATAACCTAGTTTTGGTTTGCTCTAGCATCCATAGGCTATTGCTCAAAGTACTGTACTTTTGTTATTATGTTGGAGCTCATGATAGAAATAAAAGCTTTAGATTTCCATATAGAATATTGCATGATCTCATGCGTAAGATTAAAGCACAACATATAATTACAATATTTGCAAAAATATACTTGAATTTATGGAAAAAAAACTTTCTTTAAAGGTTATGGTCTTCCAGTTTATGGTAGTACCTGATCTTGATTTTCATGTTGATGAGATATAGGAAAAGGATAAGAGAAACCCTAAAAATACACTATTAGATTGGAGACCTTAACCCTATATATACATGTCTAGACTTTATTATTTTATTTCACTATGGCCCATCATAATAGATAAAATAAAATACTTGGGTTTCTATACATTAGGCTCATACCAAATGATAACTTTTATTTATTGGCTTAACTCCTCAATTTAATTAAATAGTCAACAATATGCAATTAATTGATATAATTGATATAGTAACCTATGAAATTACAACAATCTCGCACTTAGGTCACATATATCACCTGACAATTGTATGTTGTAAAATCCTTATGAGCTCAAACTTTTACTTACTATACTAAGTCTCATCTCCAAATAATCTGGTCCATCAATCATATCAATATAGGATTAAAATGGCCTTTGTCATCATTTATTGTGACATGACCCATCAATGGTCACAATATCAATGTAATCAATGACATTAATCAAGTATGGATGTATAGCATGGAAATTGCATATAATGTGATCTTTGACATACCTATTTCCAACAGGTCCTACTTTACAACTCATATTATACTTCACACTTTATGGAAAATTGTAATTGAAATATATAAAACTTTATTTCAAAGAATTCAATAAAAAATAAAACTATATATGGGTTAATTATGACAAAATGTAGTGTACAACTAAACATCAACTAAAAATGAATCTCCTACTATACCGGTACATCATCAAAATTATTAACACCCATACAAGTAATATGCTCATGAAACACTTTGTATAGTAAACCCTTAGTAAGTTGATCCGTAATCATGAGATTTGTACTAATATGTTCAATTGACACTTGAGAACTTCAAACTCTCTCTTTAACTATAGGAAACTTTATATCAATATGCTTTGATTTCGATGAACTTTTGTTGTTCTTGGAATATTGTTTAATAGCTTTATTATCACAATTAATTTTTAATGGTCTCTCAATACCATCAATTATTTGCAATCTAGTGATAAAATTTCGCAACAATATTCTCTGATTTGATGCCTCATAACAAGCAACAAAATATGCCTCCATGGTAGAAGAAGCCGTAAGTGTTTGTTTAACACTTTTCCATGATACAACTCTACTAGCCATCATGAAAACATAATCAAATGTGAACTTTCTACTATCAACTCATCCAGCGTAGTGAGAGTTGGAATACCTTACGACCTCCAAATAATCAGATCTTCGATATATGAGCATATAATCCTTTATTCTTTGTAGGTATCGCATAATACGTTTTGCTGCTTTCCAATGATCCACACCAAGATTACTCAAATATCTACTAAGCATTCTAATAATGTATGCAATATCCAGATGCATACAAACTTGAGCATATATAAGACTCCTTGCTACTGACACATAAGGAATCTGCTCTATTGCCTTTTTCTCAATGTCATTCTTAGGACATTAAAGCAAACTGAACTTATCACCCTCAGCCATAGGAGGATCTCCTAGCGCACAATATGTCGAATCCATTAAGTACCTTATCAATATATGCCCTTTGTGATAAGCCCAATATACCATGTGAACAATTGCGATGGATCTGTATGCCTAGCATAAAGTATGCATTCCCAATATCTTTTATTTCAAAATTGCTTGAAAGAAATCTCTTAGTCTCATGTAATAATCCTATATTGTTACTTGCAAGTAAAAGATCATTGACATATAACACTAGAAAAATGAATTAACCCTCACTAATATTGTGATATACACATTGATCAACAATGTTTTCCTTAAAACCAAACGAGGAAATCACAAGAACAAGTTTCTAATACCATTGACATGATGCTTACTTTAATCCATAAATGGATTTCTTTAATTTGCATACCTGATGCTTCGATTCCTTAGATTCAAAATTCCTTAGTTACACCATATATATTGTTTCATCAACATTGCTATTGAGAAATGCAATCTTTACATCCATCTGATGGAGCTGTAAATCATAATGAGCTACAAATGTCATAATGATTCTAAAGGAGTCTTTAGAAGAAACTAGAGATACAGTCTCTTTATAGTCAATGCTTTCCTTTTGAGTGAAACCATTAGCGACAAGACATGCTTTATATTTTTTGAATTTGCCTTTTGAATCCTGGTTGGTCATAAAAATCCATTTATAACCAATTGGTTTCACACCTTCAAGCAACTCAAGAAGATCCCAAACATCATTGTCTTCTATGGATTTCATATCTTCTTTCATGGAATCAATCCACTTTTATGCATTTGCACTTTGTTTGGCTTAACAAACAAATGATGGATCATCTTCCAGTCTTATATCAAACTCATGCTCCTGAAGGTATATGATATAGTTATCTAGTAATGCAAATTTTCCTTCCCTAATGGATCTATGGAATGGCACTTCCTCTTCAGGTTGTTGTGATTCCTCAATATAAGCAAGAGCTTATTCTTGAAAAGTAATAGGCGTAATCGCTAGTACACTTTCAGTTGCAAATATTGGAATATCTACACATTCCTCCTCATAAACAATATTTCTAATTAGAGTGCTCCCACTATATTCAACATACTCAATAAATTTACCATTCCCAGTCTCGAAAAAGAATTGACTTAAGTAATCATAGAATTTAAATCCTTTTTATCTCTCTAAGTATCCAACAAAGTTACAACTAATTGTTCTCGAGTCCAATTTTCTCTCATTATGCCTATATGGTTGAGCTTCAGCTAAACATCCTTAAATATGAAAAATGTCTAAGAGTAGGCTTCTTACCAATCCATAACTTGTATGGGGTTTTAGATACAACTTTGCTTCAAACTCAATTAAGGATATACACTATAGTCTTTAATGTCCCTCCCCAAAGTAATTTTAGTAAAAAAAAAAAATGATTAATCATACTTCTAACCATATCCTTCAGAGTTCTACTGCATCTCTTAACTATATCATTTTGACTTGGCTATCCTGGCATAGTGTAGTGAGAAACAATCCCGCATTCTTTTAAGTACCTCACAAAAGGTTTCGGACGTCGTTCACCAGATCCCTAAAATCCACCATGGTAATCCTTAAAAACGTTTAAGGACTATGACTTCTCATGTATGAAGTATAGGTACCCATAACGAGAATAGTCATCTATGAAAGTAATAAAATACTATTAACTATTCCATAAAGCCGTAGGGAATGGACTACATATATCAGTCTATATTAATTCTAAGATGCTAAAACTCCTTTCGGTACCTCTTTTCCAAATATTTGTTTGCTTTCCCTTGATACATTTAATCCATATTTCAAAATCTAAAAAGTTCAGAGAATTCAGAATTCATCTTAGCATAAGCCATTGAATCCTTTGTTTGAAAACATGTCTTAAACGCTTATGCCATAATATAGAGGAATTCTCATTTATTAATTTTTGCTTTTTACCACAATTACTTGTATGTAAGGTTTCTTCTGTATATGATGTGCCTAGGAGCTCAATTATCACTAAAATTTACCGTAGCAGGATTGAACTAAATGGGTCCTTCAAAATATCAAAGAAAATAGAATGAATAGGCTTACGAACTAACTAGAGTAGCTGACGTAAAGCAACCCAAAAGATATGATACACCAATGAACACGATAAAACTTGACATTTTGCTTGATATGACACATAAGTTGATGTCAATGTTTACTCACCACTAATCCTATGTTACTCGATAAGATTAGATAAGAGTATATGAAAAATGGACTTAGAGAGGATTGTCTCACAAGAATAGAATATTCAATATCTATATGTAAAGTTAGATAATTCTGGCTTACAAGGGGAAGGGACTATTTATAGTAAGTCCTAATGACAACATTACAAATAAAAAAATTATAAGAAGATATATACAAAAGGGGGATTCCTTATACATACAAAAAGGAGTAAAAAGGGCAAAAGAGAAAAAGGGAAAAAATAATACAATGTCAGATGAAGAGGATAAGTGGTAGTATGACATTAGATCCATACAAAGGTTCTTTAGGCACAACAGGTGGGAAGAACCAAGGTGTTACGGCAACAAGGAAGCTGAGAAGTGAAAGGATGCCGTAAGAGTTAAAAGGAGGCTGGAAGAGAAGTACCTAACCAGGAGCTAGCTGCATTTACTCAACAAAAGACTCTTGGTAGTTGAAAGTTTGGTCACTCGGTACAAAGCTCTCAGCTAAAGGAAGGTCGGTATTGGCATATAATATTGAATGTAGCATCGTATAACCACCCGAAGGTCATAGGGACTTTAGCCATCCTCCTTCAGTATACTATTTCTTGTCATTGGCGGATTAACGAGAAAGAATCCTTCGGGTGAAGGATTAGAGGCTTCTGAGGCGTGCTCGAGTGATTGGGCCAGTAGTCGACAATCCATCAACTCCTTGGGGTTGTTGAAGATTTGCTCTCAAATCATGATCCTCATCATCATCGAGCACATAGGGAGTAAAATTGGTGACATTGAATGTAGTAAACACAATGAAACCCTCGGGTAGTTCAACTTCATTGGTATTATCATTAATGTACCTAAGGATCTTATAAGGTCTATCCATTTTAGGAGATAGTTTGTTCATCCTCTTACGATGGAAGCGTTCCTTGCTAATAAGGATCCAGACAAGGTTCACAGGTGTATAAACGACTCATCTCCTTTCACGGCTTCCCACTTCCTTCTATCGGGCCATAGTTTTGGCTAATTGCTCAACAATCTTCTAATGTAACCTGTGGAATTCCTTCGCATGCTATAGGCTGAATTGACTTTCCCCTTGTGTAATTGGACTTTTAATTAAATGTAAGGGTAGGTTTAGGTTAAGTCCATAAACAACCTCAAATGGTGATGTTCCAGTCGAGCTGTGAGTCAAGTGATTGTAGTCAAATTCAATGATGGGTAGGCATAAATCTCAGTCATGAGAATTCTTCCTAATAGTTACGTATAGGAGGCTACCGATGGTTCTGTTCACAACTTCAAATTAGCCATCTGTTTGGGGGTAACAAGAAGTATTAAATAGAAGCTTAGTACCGAGCTTCCTCTATAGGGTCTTCCAAAAGAGGCTCGTGAACTTTAAACCACAGTTAAATATAATACTCCTTAGCACTCTATATAGTCGCACAATTTCCTAAAAAGTGGTTAGCGACAAATAAAGCATCATTAGTTCTATGGTAGGGAATGATGTAGCTCATCTTGTTGAACCGATTAACCACTACCATGATTGAGTTGTGTCTTTTCAGCATTTAGGGAAAGTCGAGCATGAAATCCATGATTAGATTATTCTATAATTGCTTTGGAATTGTTAGGGGTGTATATTCGCCATAGGGTTCTCTCCTCTCCTTTGCATACTTACCTACCTCCAACCTTTCAAGTACTCGGTACACATCCTTCATCATTCCAGGTTAGTAAAAATGCTCCTTTAATATCTCAGTCATCCTCTTTTCCCTAAAATGGCCATCCAAACCTCCGGCATGAGCTTCTCCAATAAGTAGCTCCCTTATCGAACCATTTGGCATGCAACTCAAGTAGAACCCTTATGCTGCTCCTCTAATACTATACCTAGCCACTAAAGGTTCAAAATGTGGGTTATGCTCATATTGATCAAGTAAAGTGAAAAATGAAAGCACCTTAGCTTATAACGTTGTGATGAGGGTATGACGGTGAGAAAGAGCATCAGCCATTGTGTTGGTGCTCCCCTTCTTATATTTGATGACATAGCAAAAGGTCTCTAAGAGCTATACTCATTTGGCATGATGTCGAGAAAGCATCTATTGTTCGTACAGATGCTTGAGAGATTCATGATCTGAATAGATGATGAATTCTCTCAGCAACAGATAATGCTACCGATTCTGGAGTATTCAGACAAGGGCATAGAACTCCTTATCATAAGTTGAGTAATTTAGGATAGCACCTTTGAGTTTTTCGTTGAAGTAAGTAATGGTTTGGTGCTTCTGTGTAAGGACAACACCAATGCTTACACCAGATGCATCACATTTAACCTTAAAAAATTTCTTGAAATCTGGCAAGGTGAGTACTGGAGCACACGTTAGCTTAGACTTCACATCTTCAAAACTCTTTTAAGACTTCTCTAATCGCCTAAACTCAATGTTCTCCTTAGTCAGTTCAGTTAATGAGGCAGTTATGGAGCTGAAGTTTCAAATAAATCTCAAATAGAATGAAGCTATACCATGGAAGCTCCTGACTTCAGCAACACTAGTCAATATATGCCACTTAAGAATAGCTCTGACTTTTTCGTCATCAACTTGAACTCCTTTCCTTGAAACAACATATCTAAGGAATATAACCTTGCTTTGATAAATAATCTCTTGGAGCAGAGTATATTGAACACTAATCTTAAATGCTCAATATGAGTGATGAGGTTGGTACTATAGATTAGAATATCATCAATATAAACCATAATGCATTTGTCATTCCACATTCTGAGCACATGATTTATCATTTGCATAAGTGTACTTAGCATGTTAGTCAATCCAAATGGCATCATCAACCATTTGAACAGACTATCCCTTGTCTTAAAGGCCATCTTCCATTCATCCCTAGGTTTCATTTGCATCTAGTGGTAGCTACTCTTCAGGTCAATCTTAGAAAAGATGCAAGTGCCATGAAACTTGTCAAGCATATCATCGAGTCGTGGGATCACAGTATTTAATAGTAACCTTATTGATGGTTTGACTACCAATGTACATTCACCACATTCCATCATTTTTTTCAACATGAGTACAATCGGTACGGCGTAAGGGCTCATGCTCTCATAGACATATCTACGTTCCACCAACTTATCCACCTGATTCTTCAATTCAACTGCCTGCTTGGGATTAAGCCTATAAGCAGGTCAGTTTGGTAAGGTAACTCCTAGTTGTAGGTCGATGCAATGTTTGATACCTCTCAAGGGAGGTAAACCTATTTTGGTAGGGAATAGGTCAATAAAGTTCTGATGTAGCTGCTACACTTCAGTAGGTAAGTTCTTAGCTTCCTTAACCTCTAAGATTCTCTTAGCTAAAAGGAGCACAAAGTCTTCAACCGAGGCTTCCTGGGCAAATTGAGCGTGGGAAATCACCAAGGACTTCTACTGCAGTGATCTAGCAACCTTCTCCTAGGCTTCTTGCACTTGCCTAGGACTCATAAGGGTCAATATAATTTTTTGTCCATCCTTCTGGAATATGTAAGTGTTCTTATATTCGTCGTATAATACTCTTAGGTCAAACAGCTATGGTCCACCGAGTAATATGTGAGAAGTACACATAGTGAGGATATCACACAACACCTCGTCCCTATACCTATCAATAATGGTAACCGGTACCTTAGCTTGCTCAAAATGTGTAACCCACCTTTCTCATTCAGCCAGTGAATTTTATACGGCGTAGGGTGTGCAAGGGTAGGCAAATTCATAGCAATGACTATCCCTTGAGCTATGACGTTGGTACAACTCCCTCCGTTAATGATCAAGGTGTATAGCTTGCCATTCACTCGATAATTTGTATGGAAAAGGTTCTCTCTTTTCTCATTTTTGTTAGCCATAAAAGCACTAAGGGATCATCCAACAACAAAGCAATACTTGGTACCTCCCTCAGGAGGTGTCTCGGCATTAGGGTCTTCCTAAAATTCTTCCAACATCTGTTCAACTCCCACTTCTTCCTCTCCTTTGCTCCTACTCTTTACTTTAAATTGGAGCTTCTCTCCCTTTATGGTCATGACTCGGTGGTTCGAACATTAACTAGCCATGTCTTCATAGCCAAGGCATTTAAAACATTTGATTTCTCGAGTTTTCCTTCCTGAGCTTTGACCTTAGTCCCTTCGAATCTCAAGTTCTTTGGTCTTGCTTTTACTTCGACCTTCTTCTAGTTAGCTTAGCATATGCCCTCAATGTTCCACCTCGAAATTGTTTGATGCTCGGTTATTCCTTGGTCGGCTCGGCACGCCTCCCCTATTTAGTAGCATTGGTTGGTCACTCGGCACCTAACTAATCTGGTTCTGCCTTTGCCTTTCAACTCTCTAGGCTACCCGAATGGTTTCATCCAGACTTGTAAGGTTCTACAGCTCTACAATGTTACTAATCTCAGTCCGTAGCCTAGAGATGAACCGTGCTATAGTTCGTATATCAAGTTTGTTGACATCACATTGGATCATGAGCAATTGAAACTCTTGGATATAGTCATCCATTGATCTGTTACCTTACTTAAGTTCTTGGAGCCATTTAAAGGTGTCTTACTTGTAGTGTTCAGGAACGAACCTACTTCTCAAGACTCTTTATTTCATTCCATGTCCAGACTTCTCGTCTGGCTCTCATGCATACAATCTGCAACTTCTTCCACCACGTTGCTACATATCTAGAAAATTTCAATGAAGCCACTTGAATGTTAATAGCGTCCTCATAATCATAAAAATCAAATATCTTTTCAATTTTCTCCTCCCAGTCTAAGTAGTTGTCAATACTATCAAACCCATTGAGGCTCGGAATCGGTACCTTAAGTTGTTCAACTCCCCTAAGAGCTTTAAGCTCATGCTCGTCAACTCTAATATACCACTTCTCTTCTTCTTCATACTCTTCCACTTCATCCAACTCCAATCTTCTTCTCGCAATTTTAGCGATACGATGCAGCAATGATTGGTTCACTAGAAAGGCTTTTGGTGCTCGTTCATTCATCTACCTTTTTGACCTATCTCTCACTCTTAGCCTTACTTAGCAATTCTCTAACACGATCTAATCTCTAAGACTCTATTTACTGAGATAGCTAAGTTAGCTACAATAGCAGTAAGATCTTGTATTTTCTCATTAGTAGTATATGGTGTTTATTGGGTCACATGACTGTTACCATGAGCATCACTCTTGGCATTATTAATTTCTCCTTAAGCACTAAGATTCGACATTCTCATAATGAGGTTTTAAAAGTACTCTCCGTACAAGAAATCCTTACACATATACACAAATACTATACGGCTCTTGGTCTTAACCTCAAGATTTGACACTAGGATTATATGATGTGCTTAGGAGCTTAGTTCTCACTAGAACTTACTGTAGTAGGGTTAAACTAAATGGGTCCTTCGAAATATTGAAGAAAATAGAATAAATAGAACTATGAACTAACTAGAATAGTTGACATGAAACTGGCCAGAAGATATGACATCTTAACGAATACGACATGACTTGATACTTTACTTGATATGATGTACAAGTTGATGTTAAGGTCCATCTGCCACTAATTCTGAGCTACTTGGCAAGATTAGATAAGAGTATATGAAAAATGGACTTAGAAAGAGTTGTTTCACAAGAATAAAATATTGAATATCTATCTATAAAGTTAGATAATTTCAGCTTACAAAGGAAAGGGACTATTTATAGTAAATTGCTAGGGCAACATTACAAATAAAGAAATTATAAGAAGTTATATACAAAAAGGGAATTCCTTGTACATAAAAAAGGGATAAAAGATAAAAAGGAAAAAAATAGTACAATGTCAGATGAAGAGGAGAAGTAGTAGTGTGACATTGGATTTGTACAAAGGTTCTTTGCGCATAATAAGTAGGAGCAACCGAGGTGTTATGGCAACAATGAAGCTGAAAAGTGAAAGGTAGTCGTGAGAGTTAGAAGGAGGCTAGAAGAGAAGTACCCAGCTAGGAGTTAGTTCCATTTACTTAGTAGAAGACTCATGGTAGTTGAAAGTCCAGTCACTTAGCAGAGTGCTCTCAACCAGAGGAAGGTAAGCATTGGTACATGATAATGAACAGAACATAGTATAACCACCCGAAACTCCTAGGGAATTCAGCCATCCTCCTTTAACATACTGTTTCTTGTCGTCGGTAGGTTGATGAGAAAGCATCCTTCGATTGAGGGACTGGAGGCCTCTGAGGTATACGCAAGTGATTGGGCTGGTAGTCGATAACCCATCAGTATATGAGGCATGCAAATTCAATTTGTATAAACTATAAATCAAGGTACCGGGAGAAATAACTTTTGAATATTGAAAAGGACTGAATTTTCCATCTCCAAATGAACAAAGATAACTAAATTTGTCTAAATGAGAAACATAAATTAAATTTAATCTAAATAACGGTACATAATTAGTCTCTTCCAAATCCAAATAATAACTAGATTCTAATTGTAATAAAAAAACACCAATAGCCTCAATAGGAACCTTATCGCTACTGCTCATAAAGATGAATCTTTCAACATCATTTGGCATTTCGCTCCTTAAACAGCCCTACATAATTACACTTATGTAAATAGTTATACCTGTATCTATCCACCAAGTGCGGGTAGGTATTAAGCTAAATTAACTTATGAACAAACAAAGCTGAGAAATTCAGCTCTCTTTGCAAGCCACTTTGCATATTTAAGGCAATCCTTCTTCACATGACTTTGCATACCCTTATCCTATTTTTGTTGCACATGTGAAGTCCTAACATCTGTAGCTCCTTTATCTTTATGATCCATTTTTCTTTTCTTAAGAGTCTTATCCTGAGAGCGAGTCACCACATAAGTACTTTCAATCTTCTCTTATTTCAATCTTTCTTCCTCTTGCATACATTGTGCAATAAGCTCATCCAATGTTCATTTTTCCTTTTGAGTGTTGTAACTTATCTTCAAAGGACTACACTGAGCAAGAAGAGAGATAAAGACTAGGTGCACAAAAATGTCATCAAATAATTCCAACTTTAAGGCCCTTAGTCTTGTAATAAGAATAAACATCTTCATGATTTATTCCCTTATATTTCCTTTTCCATTATACCACATAGAAATGAGCTTCGCAAGAATAGTGCTTATTTCAACCTTCTTAGAACTTGGGAGTCAGTCTGCTATTTTGCTAAGGAACTTTTTTGCATTTTTCTCCTCAAGCATAGCTCCCCTAATGGTATTCGGAATGGAATGCATCATGATCATTAGACTCATGTAGTTAGAATATTCTCATTTTTCATAAATCACCTTTTTTCCAGTAGTACTTTCGTTGGTAAGGGTGAAAGGTTCATTAGTCTTGATTGTATAGTCTAGATTCATGCATTTAAGTAAAATGATGATATGCTCCTTCCATTTCTTGAAGTTCATTCTGTTAAGCACTAGAATGTTATTCAAATTGACAAAAATAGAGGTTACATTGATTGAATCAAGAATAAAATATGCTCACAATCAATTATAATTTCACTTTAATGCATAAATGAATATAAAATGAAAATTATCATCATTATGCATAATCAGTCAATTAATATTGATAAGTAATAAAAGAAATACTTTAATTAGACCACTATGAGATACCTAGCACATCATTAATATTTAGTCTTTGGATAAAAATATCAACTGTAAATCGTATCCTCAAATACAATAATAAATATTGATAAAATAATTTTGCCAACAACTTACCTTTCTTTGGGTTGACAAAATTGTATGCATGAAAACAAAAGTATCACATATTTATTACCACATATCTATCATCTGGCTAAATAATAAACTTTTATTAAGCCAATTATTATTCGTATAGATATAAAAATTTTATGTAAATCTTTAACTTGATATTTGAATATTTAAAAAAATAAATTTAAATAATAGAAGTTATTTTGGCAACATATTATTTCAATTTATTTGGAAATATTAACAATATTTGCAAAAGAGATAAATAAATAAATAATCACATACTTTTATCTTAAATCTTTAATCTAATATTTGAGATAAGCTCCAATCATAAGAGTATCCAATTCATTATATATGATGGGGCATAAAATGTTTTTTTTTTTTTTTTCTTATATCAAAATGTATCATGACAAGAAAAGCAAAAGCAAACCTTGAAACAAACTTTTAAGGCATGCATTACAAATACTTTATCACGATGAAAGAGTAGGGGGCATCACTTTCAAATGAATATTGAATTTAGAATAACATTATAGCATAAGCACGATCCATATTAACATAAGATGACCAAATTAATGTAAGAGCATATTCCAACAAATATATAATCAATTGGGATTGGTCAATTTTGTTAACGTTGGTACAATTGCAATATATGAACAACTAAAGGATTTATTTATTTATAAACATGTTCCATCAATACCTTGCTCTCAAATCTAAAACTGGACATTGGACAGACATCATAGACAAAACTTGGAGTACCATCAGCGTAATATGCGAATCCAAAATGATAAACAAATCCAAGAAAAATTACCTGCTCCACAAGAAGACAAAATTATATACATAATTTAAGAATTCATGTAAATTCACTTCCATAGATCCATATAAGAGAACTCATCCATGTGACAAGTGAAATCATATAATTTGTATTTTCTTCTTAAAACCCTAACCCTTAAAATTAGGGAAAATAATAATACTTTACACAAATTATCTCAAAATCTTAAAGATTTTAATAATTTTTATGGCTCTAATTTCATAGATGAATGCTTTGATACCACTTGATAGAAATAAAACCTTTAGACTTCCATATAGAATACGATAGAATTTTATGTGTAAGATTAAAGTATAAGGTATAATTACAATATATGTGGAAGTGCAATTGAATCTATAAAAAGAAATTTGCTTTGACGATTATGATCTTCCAATTTATAATAGTGCATGCCCTTGATTTTTTCATTGATAGAATGCAGGAAAAGTATAAAAGAAACTCAAAAAACACGCTACTAGATTAGGGAATTTAACCTTTTATATATATATATATAGGTTTTATTATTTTATTTTACTATAACTCATAATATAGGTAAAATAAAATATTTAGATTTATACACATTAAACCTATACCAAAAGCTCAAAAAGATGGGTTTATAAGTCATATTTATTTATTTATCAATCAAAAAATTATTTTTATTTATCAACTTAACTCCTTAATTTAATTAGACGATCAACAATATATAATTAATTAATATAATTGATATAATGACTCATAAAATTAGAATAGCTCAATCTTTGCTTTGATGAATAGCTCGGCCAGAGCTTTTCGTCTACTTTGGCGTAAGGCAGGAGCTGCTCCACGAGTCATGAACTACTCAGTTCTGTCATCTATTAAAGAGCTCAGATCAGGAATGGAATCGGCATTGGGCTGCTGATATTCCTTGAATGCTTGTGTACAAACAACTCGGTCATAGACAACTGGGTCCACAGGGGCTGCTCGGCCATATACTGCTCGGTACGGCATGCCCTCAGTGAAAGCACAGATTTCGGCCGAAGAGTATCTCACTGCTACTCAGTATTTGCTGGAAGCTTGTGTATGAGCTATAATTCTGTTCAATAGCTCAGACATGATGAATTTTTGTTTTAGACCATTCCGGTGATACAAATCTGTTAAAAGAAACTTAGAGCTCGGCAATTTAGCCAATATGCAACTCAGTTAACTCCTTCGTAACAGCAGCACGGCATAGTGTGTCTAATTTCTTTGGTTTTGTCTCAACTCGGTGAAGAGAAGTTCGATGTTCGGGGCTCTTGTTCAACATTGCTGTTGTTCGGCAGCTCAGAGTTCTTGCCTTGGAGTTTAATACTTTGTCATGACAAAGAGCAACTCAGCATCTTGGAGCCCAGGTCGGCATGGTTGAGTATGACTGTTTTAGATCGGTATTTCGAACCTTTATTTCCGCTGCTAAGCTCGGGTCTTTACGGGCAAAGCAGCTGCTCAGCGCTCGTTATGAAGCTCGAATGGTGTACAGCTTGTGAAGTTTAACTCAGATGAGCTTGGATATTTGATATGGTGGCTTAATTCGAATTAGTTAAAGCTTGCTCTTGTGCTTTGTGGCTCGGAGTTCAACAACTTCCAACCTTATTGTTATGAAGCAGAGCTGCTCGGCTATGTTGGATCCTGCCTATCTCGCGTAGCTTCTCGTTCTTTTGTTGGGGAAGGTTGTTTAGCTACTTCGTTACAACCGTGTGCATTGGAGGACAACTGGTAGTTTGTTTTGCTCGGCTTCACGGACTTGGGTCTATCACACCGCAAACGAAGAAGAGCTCGACATTGCGCACAAAGAAACAGCAAATAAACTCGGGAAATGGAGCAAAGGAACTACTTGTATCTGAACTGCGTATTTCTGATGAGAAGTTATGCGAAGTCCCCTAAATTGGGTGCCAAACATGACAGTTTCTTTTGCCATGATATAGAGCTCTAGCAATTAGAAATTCCCTGTAATGACTAGTCAGAAAGTGAACCATATCAAGAGAAAAATCATGTTATGTGGTGATGACCCCAATTTTGCCCAGAAAACACGAGGTCGATGAGTAGTGCTCGATGGACAATCAATCACTTGGTTTTTCCATCTCATCATCTGGTCATACAGGATCCTTGCCACATAAATGCTTACGACTGCTATGGGTCAAGCTCATCTTCAGACTCAGTTTTCTCAGGATCTCACTTCGCGTGTACAATGCTACAAAGAGCTCGAAGATTGGCTGCTCGACCATTAAACCAAGTTGGTGATCTGCTCCGCAAGTCGGTTAGTTTGAACCTCCTTAACTTCGCTATTACTATTCGAAAGGGTGTCAGTTCTTCCAAAATTTCAGGAGACGTTCAGATGAAATTCCAGAATATAACTGCCTCTTCCTCTGTTTCTCTTCTCTCGTTTCTTTTCTTTTCTTTTTTCTTTCTTCCTAAAATCTGAATTTGAGCGAAACCTCTCAAGAGTCTTTCCCTTCTTATGTCTTGCTTTAGGTTTCGCCAACACCTTGCCGGAGGATGAGAAGTAATGAACCCATCATCACACGAACTGTACAATAACTCAAAACATGGCACCCTTGTTTCAATTTTTCGTTTTTTTCTTTTCACCCCGGTCATCGTTCAACTCTTCTGTTTTTTTTTTTTGGGTCAACCACTCGAATATGCAAACTGAACCGGGGATGGCAGTTATGAGCCAGGCCAAGCGTGGAAAACGGTTATCGCACTTTGGGAAGAAGAGACTGCCATGCTAATTCCTCTTGCCTTCTCATATCCTCCAAAAATAAGTACAGTATGACAATCACATTCTGGAAAAAGAAGGTTGCCTTACCGATTCCCTCCGGCTTCTCTCCAGCATCTTCCAAAAATGCATGTAGGACATAACCGCGCATGGAGATATGTAGTTCCACTTATAGAATACAACGATTCAGTCCAGATTTAAAGCAACAAGAAGAAAGATCCGCGAAACCGTAGTCCCTTGGCGCCAGACATGGAAAAGAAATCGAAACAGGAGATTTAGAAAAATTGACAAAGAAATAAACTACCGGCCAGTTCCACAATTTTAGAAATCCATTCAAAAGTTGATTCCCACGGACGATGCCAAACTATTGACAATCATTTTTTATTCCGGTACGTGGATACATGCAAAACATAATGGCTAGGAGATATATTCATTACAATGCTTAATTCAGCCATTTTGTTGTAAGAATAAAAATGTAAAGTAATAATAATTATTGAGAAAGAATAAAGGAGAGATCCCCTTACTACAGGCTTTCGTTACCTATTTATAGTAAATGGTAATTTAATTGTACTCAGACTGAGTTATTAGATTCGGGCTTAAGTCTTAGGTCGGTTGGAATAAGCTTAAGGCCTATTTATTAAAAATGTCTTATCAACAGTTTTGATGTAAAGTAGTCACTTGGTTGTGTTTAGTCAAATAGCAGTGGCAATGGTGTTTGTGAGTTGTCATGTTGGTTGGTTAAATTCAAGATAAGAGTGATTTTGGGGATTTTGGGACATGAGGATCATGATGGTTGTTGTGGTTTTGGTTGAGGAGTGTTGTTTGGGGTGGTTTGAGTAGTGCCAATGTGGTTAGGTTTTGGTAAGAGCCATGGCTATATATGGTGTTGTGTTTGCGATTGTGGGCTTTGCACAATGGTGGGTCTATGCTTGTTGTTGATGATGGTGGCTAAGCAAGGATGAGAGAGAGTGGTCGGGGTCAAGGGTAGTAGTCGAATAGGTGTTGGTTATGTCATGCATGTAGTTGATGTGTTGAATTGCATCTGTATTGATTAAGCATTATGTCAAGATGTAGGTGTATCAATATTGTGTGATGATCTCTTGAGGCTTTCTAAGCTTACATTTATAAGCTTGCAATATGAATCTTCTTTTAAGATTCGAATGAAGACTCAATAGATATAGGCGAAGTTTGGGTTAGTTTGGGTTTGTTAAATCTTTGATTTAGAATAATCAATACAAACCCTCATGATTTTTAGAAGTTTTGATAATAACTTCCTATCTTCAAATCAATTTCCATGTAAAGATATATAAGATTTAACAAGATTTGGTATTTGGAACTCTATCTTCTCCTCCACTTTTCTGCATAAGTGTCTTTAGCTTGGAGAAGAAGGTCATATACTTGTCACGTAACTTCTAGTTAGGCAATTGATAATAACTTCCTATCTTCAAATCAATTTCCATGTAAAGATATATAAGATTTGACAAGATTTGGTATTTGGAACTCTATCATCTCCTCCACTTTTCTGCATAAGTGTCTATAGCTTGGAGAAGAAGATCATATACTTGTCACGTGACTTCTAGTTAGGCAATTGATAATAACTTCCTATCTTCAAATCAATTTCCATGTAAAGATATATAAGATTTGACAAGATTTGGTATTTGGAACTCTATCATCTCCTCTACTTTTCTACATAAGTGTCTATAGCTTGGAGAAGAAGATCATATACTTGTCACTTGACTTCTAGTTAGGCAAAAAAAAAGAATTTGCAAGCTGGGTTGCACACCAAGATTGAACCCATAACCTCTATGTCCTTACTTACCTAAGTCTATGCGTTGGCTAACTCAACTGGGCTACTTTCCTTAACATTTCAAGCACACAAACTAAACATAACCTATCCTTTTTGGGCTCAACTTTAATCTACACTTTCAAACAGAGCCCAACTCAACCTAATTTGTTTTTAAAATGACCTGAACACATCAAATTACCCTCAAAATATACTTGCTAAAGAATTTCAACATAAATTTTAATTTAATAAATCCTAAATCTTATTTTTAATTAGTCTAGTTACAAATATTTAAAATTAGACCAAGGCCCATTTTCCTGAGTTCAAATTTTGTTAGACTTTTCTAAAAATATTTTTTTTAATAAGCCTAATTTTCTAGAAGACTCAAAATTCATTAAATTGCATGTATACTTTTTTACTATTGTCTGATCTTACCTAAATGATTGATAGACTTGACTTGGACTTCATTTGACAATTTTGAATGTTTTGAATTTTTTATTTTTTGTATTTTTTCAATTTTTATTTTCTTGTATTTTTCTTATAAACCTAACATAAAATAAAAATAAAGGGTAGCAAAAATAAAGTGTATACAACTGTCACTCTCTATAGAGAAGTTTCATTTAAACTTTGCTACAAAGATTAAAAGACATGTCCATTTTTGCCAAATCTCTACTATAATTAGTAAGGTAAAGACCTTTGACTTAAATGGTGAACTAAAAAGGATACTAACTTAAAAGGTCAGCTAAACAATATCTTAGCTTGAAAGGACAAGGTAAAAAAGATGCTTAATTAAAATGTCAAATAAATAAGCTCTCGACTTGAATGATTAGGGTAATAGATTTTCTAATCAAATTATCAAATAAATAATGTCTAGTCTTTAAAGGTTAGGTAAAAGATTTTTGACCTAAATCGTTAGATAAATAGGATCCTAACTTGAAAAGTTAAGTATCGTTAAGAGAACAGCTTTCTTAGGAATCTTAAGATTAATCCTCGACTTGGATGGGTTGGTATCTTGAAAATGATAGATATATTCAAGGATTTAAAATTTCTATTAAAGCAATTCATTCAAATAGTTCTTTGAAGATTTTAGACATTTTTCAAAACTAACTGGAGAATTTTGTAGACAACAACCAATTAACATACCTTGTATCGATTTCTAATATTTACTCATTTGAAAAGTAGAATGTTACTATTGTGTTTATCAACAACCTTTACAACAGTACTCATTTCTTAAAATGAAGACTACATTATATGTAGAACTCAAATTAGATCTTCAATGTATTGCAGCATAACGTAGTTGAGGCTTTTAGTCGTTAGCTTTTGTAATCCCCTAGCTATATTATGCCTATGTTTTGATTCAACACTCATCATAGTCAACTTTTAGTTTCTAGCCCTTACAATTGGATTAATCTTGACAAACAAACCCCTTGTGAAAAACAAGATTAGATTGTAAGGTGCACCTAATCTCATTATTATTTAGTGATTTAGGTTTTCTAGTGACAAGATAATCATTTTGGTGTTTAAGTGTTTAAGGCAAGGAAAGGAGACATAGCAAGAGTAGTCGATAATGAGTTTATCGGTTGATGATCATTCAAGATTGATGACTATCATGGATATCAACTTTATTTGCAAACGATGAAAGATTAAGCATAAACAATTTTCAAGAAGAATTAGAATATTATAGAATTTAGCATTTCATGGGTAATACAACTTTAACATCATCTGAATTTATAGGGTCCCACAAATTTGAACTATCCATCTCTGCTATTACTAATGTACCTCTTGACAATAACCTTTTCATAACATAAAGGCCTTCATAATTTGCAGTAAATTCCCCTCTAGGGTCCTTCACATTTGGATATACTTTCCATAGCACCAAATATCCTTTTTTGAAATGTCTTGATCATACTTTCTTATTAAAGGATCTGATAATCCTTTGTTGGTAACATGGACCACAACACATTGCTGCTAGCCTCCTTTCATAGAGGAGATTCAAATGCCCCATTTGCTTTCTTACCCACTCTATTTCATCAAGATGAGTCTCCATTAACACTTGGAATGAAGGTATATCTACTTCAACTAGTATTACCACTTCAATTCCATACACTAATGAGTAAGGAGTCGCTCTTGTAAAGATTTTGATTAAGGTCCTATAAGCCATGAAAGTGAACGGAAACAACTCATGCCAATCCTTATAAGTAATAGCCATCTTCTCAATGATTCTTTTGATGTTCTTCTTAGCAACTTCAACTACCTTATCAAGCTTGGTTTTTCACGTTCAAGTTTTATTTTTTATTAGGTTTTCTTTAAATCGATCAGTCTTAAACCCTTACCATTTTAGTATTGACCCTTGACTGGGATTTAAAGAAAACCAGTTTTTTATACTTTGAAAACATCTTGGAGTCACTATCCAACTGAAGTCGGGAAAAAAAAGTTAAGTTATAACGAATTGGGTAGACTAGTTACAATTTAGCTACTGGTCTTTTGATAAAAACCAATTAAAAAAAAACGATTTTGAAACCAAAGATCGAGATTCTGGGGTTAGGAATTTTAAGCTTTTTCGAATATTATTGACTTTCCAAATTTAACATTAAACTTAAAAATCACTTTTTAATTTTAAAAGACAAAACTCAATTATTATTTACTTCTTATTGAATCATCTAAGTAATCTAAACTAAAAAAAGAAAATAAAATAAATATTTTTTATTTTTATTGTTGCCCTATAAGTGTCTACAAACTCAATATTCGAGACCAGATGTACATAGTTCTTTTTATCAAACTCTAGTGGGTTATTTTGTTTGAATTAAAAAACAATCAAGTTCAATTTAGTTTATTTACGGAATTTTTTTTTTTAAAAAAGAAGGTTCAATTTTAAGCTCTTTCGAATATTATTGACTTTCCAAATTTAACATTAAACTTAAAAATCACTTTTTAATTTTAAAAGACAAAACTCAATTATTATTTACTTCTTATTGAATCACCTAAGTAATCTAAACTAAGAAAAAAAAGAAAATAAAATAAATATTTTTTATTTTTATCGTTGCCCTATAAGTGTCTACATACCCAATATTTGAGATCAGATGTACATAGTTCTTTTTATCAAACTTTAGTGGGTTATTTTGTTTGAATTAAAAAACAATCAAGTTCAATTTAGTTTATTTACGGAATTTTTTTTTTCTTCAAAAAGAAGGTTCTAAATTGGGTTTTTATTTATTTATTTATTTATTTTGAAAAAAATCTAAAAAGGCCCTAAATTTGGATACGAGTTAGTTTATTTTTCTTATTTTGAAAAAATGCTTTTCTAGGTGGTAAGACAATCATTCATTAGCCAATCTAGTTATTTATTTATCTATTTTTTTATCATATATTTTTTCTCATTTTTTCTTTTTTTTTATTTCCATTATGCTCAATAAAAAACTAAATAAACTATTTTTTCTTCTTTTTCTGTTTTTTTCCTTATTTCTTCTCTTTTTTTTTCTTTTTCTTTTTACATTTTACATGAATAAGTAAATAAAATAAATAAATTAAAAAAAATACAAAATCAAAATTAAGGCTCGGACTAAGAATAAGCGCATAGATCTTGGGTTTGGATCGGATTGGGTCTTGGATCTTAGGTCAAATCTGGGTCATGTCGCTCGAATGAGCTTCGGTCATTGGCAACAGCAGTAGGTTAGGTTGAATTTTCTTGATCTGGCCACCAAATCGAAGGGGGAAGAGGAGTTTTATGGGTTTTAGATTAGGGATATGGGCGAAAGGGGGTAGAGAGAGTGCTACGGCATTTGGGGGTGGTTTGGAAGGTGTTCAAGTATGGTAGCTAACGATAGCATTTAGGTAGTATACAGTGTGGCTGCTAGAGTTACGAGAAGTATTGGGTTGGTGGTTTTGATTAGCTAGGAGTTTAATCGTAGCTTCAGCTTCGGTCATGGGGTCTCATAGGGTGGTGTTTCGGTAGCTTGCTTGTAGCAGTTAGCTTTTGGATATTGGTAGTTTAGTAGTACTACTAGAGGGCACAATAAGGTGTAGGGGTGGTTGGGTTCAACCTTTAGACCATTACAAAGTCAATCGTGGTGGTATGTGGTGGTGAGCTAAAGAGAGGGAGATTTGAAGAGAAAGAGAGAGAAAGCTTGTAAGTGTTCATATGTGGGATCGTATCTATTCATGGACGCCCTTAAACCCCTATTTATACTTGAATTTAACACATAAACTAAGGAAAGCTTGAATTCGGACTAATTGAAAATGCCTGAAAATTAAGTTTTTTTTTTTTTTTTTTAATTTCAACACTCATTTAATCCTTGCAATAGCTAAATATGGACGTGTTTCTTGTACTAATTCATAGTAAGTCATGCAGTAAGCAAGATTAGTATAAGAAATTACATGGTGCCACATCATCTAACCCGACTGACTCTAACTTAACATGTGTTATCATGTAACATGTAACAGTTGAGGTAGCATGCTACCCAGCTAACGTATGGTGCCACATCAACATGTTGTCCAATCCTAACTTGCTACGTATCAAGACACGTAGTACAATTAGATCCTGACACATTGCAATCCATGATGTGATGAAAAAAATGAAAAAAACTTTGTTTGCTCCCACTAAGATTCAAACTGTTGACCATATGCTCATACCCAATACTAAGTCCAAGTGCTTACCTATTAGGCTATCGACCTGTACCTTGTATAAATGTGCAATTAAATTGCACATACGAACGCAGTCAGCCTAAGCTAGATTTAAATCTGAGGCTAGGTTCAATAGCCTAACTTCTAAACTTATTTCAAAAGTAAAATATTTATCCTAAAAAATGTTATTTCCTAAAATCTTTTTCTTTTCAATATTTTCTAAACCATTCAAAATGTCTAATGTATTCATAAGAAAATAATATTCAATATACCATCTAACATTCTATAATTACAAGGGTTTGAAAGATACATGTGAAACTAAATTGGGATGTGGACAAAGCTTTTCACAAAAGCTATGGGTAGAAAGTAGAGTGAAAGAATTGGGTGGGAATATATTTTTTTTAGTGGGGGGTGTAGGTGGGTTGGTTTGTGAAGTAGGGGTTGTAATAACTGAAGGTGTTGAATGAGGAAAAAGTTAAGGAACGAAAGAACAAAAAGCTAAGAAAAGAAAGAAGAAAGGGTAGGGTAGAAGATTAGGGGTTGTTAGAGGATTGTGGTTTGGGTTTGCTTTCTTTTTTTAAAAAAAAAAAATGGGGCTAGTCGAATTGCCAAGTCAAGTGGTTTAGCCCACTTAAACCTCTTGGGCTCATATAACCTACTGGTTTAGCTGGCTAT
This sequence comes from Lumnitzera racemosa, assembly GCA_024138005.1. Taxonomy (NCBI): domain Eukaryota; kingdom Viridiplantae; phylum Streptophyta; class Magnoliopsida; order Myrtales; family Combretaceae; genus Lumnitzera; species Lumnitzera racemosa. The sequence continues at coordinate 70,710,708 of JAMXBC010000007.1, read as the reverse complement.
TTTGACCTATGCACGGGTCTTATCATGCCTATAATTCCAACTACTTTCTTTACTTCCTCAATGAGTCTATCCTCTTGCTCAAACTTGAGACCCCATCTAATAGGTGGTAGGTCAACATATATCATTGGTGGATATGAAGAATCAACTAGGTACTCAAACTTACCTAATGGTTCTCCTAAAGTATTAACTATTGGATCCCCAACTTTATACATCTTCTTAAGTTCCTTTGGGTACATTTCTTTTGTGGGTTTAGGACCAGCATAGCCATGATATCATCTTTCTTCACTTTTCCAATCCTTCAACAAATTATAGATTGCTAGCCAAATCCGAGTTCTATCCTTAAGATTCAAGTTCTATAAATGCCCTGCCTACCTCAGATTCCATGCCACTTACTCTATTATGATAGGGAGATGATCTAGATCTTTCTCTAGTTTGAGTGCCTTAACTATGATCATGTTGATCGTATGTGAGTGATTTGGTAGAGGATTATTACCCACATTTAGCCTTAGGGTCTGAATAAAGTCTAACTGCACTAATGTATCATTAATAAGGTCTTGGAACTTACGCCTAAGTTTCCAACATTAATTTGTAGAGTAGCCCTACCTGTTGAAATGATACAATGGAGTTCTGGATTATAATACTTCACCTTACAATCTTCATTTGATATTTCAAATGTCGAGAGCTTCTCCTCCCTTAGCCGCATAAAGACTTGGCTTAAAAGGATAGGTATCTTAGTAAACTACCTTCTTCATGAGTGATTGGCCTAGTTTGAGTTTGGTGAAGGATTCTATCCTCTCATTATTGTCACTAAGGATGTAAGCTTAACAAAGTTGTTGGTGTTGATAACACATACGGTAGCTTCCTTAGCTTTATTAGTGAACTTTGCAGGAAGCGTCTTCTTATCAAGCACATCAGGATTAAGGAGTTTCCCTGTAAGAATAGCTTCCTCAAATTAGCACCCTATTGACTATAACCTCGAAAATGTTTGAAGTTGTATAACTTATCAAATGCCAGTAGAATTAGTTGCCAAGAGTGTTGATAAAAACAAAAGTCAGATCCTTTTCTATCAATAGGGGAGTTACCTTAATTGCCATAACCCTCCACCTCAACACATATTCCTTAAAACTCTTACTGCCTTTCTTGCATATGCTATTGAGATCCCAGGTGTTGATCTCATTCAGGTTAAGTTAAGCATACCAAGTCAGAGCAGGCCTAGTCAAACTATCTTGAAAAGTTTTCACCATCAAACCATCATTTCTAGTATACTTAAATATCTTTCTAATATACAACCTAATGTGATGCTTTAGGTAGCTAGTCCCATCATACTTTTCAAACTCAAGAACTTAATCATTTTCAAAAAGGCATCATCCTAAGAAGATGGTAGATTCAAAATTTCCAATAACATAAGCCTATCTAATAGCTCTAAGGCTTTCATTTTCTCAGTCACATTCTACATGAATTTCTTTTCCATCTTTTTTTAATTTTTCTCAAATTCTTTCCTCTATGACTCTGCATTGGGGACCGATTCTAGGTCTTCTAGTTCAAGGGGCATGGTCATGTCTGTATTCCGATTCAAATTGACTTAGGATGTCTAGTAATCATTGAGAATCCCAACAACATAGGTGAGAGCCTAAATCTATTCAATCATTTTGATCATGTTATGTTCCAAGGCTATGATTGTTAGGTTAAGCTTGGTGTTTTTGCTACTATTTCTAACTTTGCTAGTATTGTCAATGCCATGAGTTGACATCCTACCGTTAGAATGGGTGAATATCGAGATTCTAACAAAGTCTGCAAGTTTAGGAGTTATCTTTAAAATCCTGCAAAAGCCCAATATAGTATTGTACAATGAATGAGGATAGCTATTCAAAGGAGCTACAAATTTATTAATATGACATACATTAGATCTAGACAGTAGACTAATGAAATTTCTAACAAATATCATAAAAACTGAAAGTAAACAAAAAAATAATCATAATCAAAAGGCTAACCCTATGGCTATAAGAGCTATAGATCTGGCTAAGGCACACTTCATTGACCTCCCTTATGAGTCTTCAAATAGTAACATCCCTTTTTCAGAACTTTCCCTTTATGAACCTATTATCTTTTAGCAACCTTTGGTTTTCCCTCTTTAATTCCTAAATAATCCTCTTCCCTTCTTAGAACTGGACATTAACCATGGCCCATATAGTATCTCAATAAGCCTGCTTGGTTAGTAAGAGGTTTTCTAGCTTTAGTTCATGTCTAAATATGTCTGGTGCTCCATATTAACTCTTCATAGTTTTCTTTAACTGGTCACATATGAATTGATTAATGGCTTAGTATTCTCTAACCTTTCCCATAACTTTACTAGTTTTGCTAGTTGTTCAATCAAGATAGCTAAGGGTAAGCAAGAGTCTTGATAATTACTATCTCTAGTAAGTCCATACATGTGATCTCTTGAAGTGGGACTAGGCAATTAAAATGAATCAACCCTTCAGACCAATCATACGTAGCTAAGCTAAAAGGTTCCAAGGACTCATAAGGAGAATAATAGCTTATAGCCCCATCCAGGATAAGAATTCTTATTCGGACCTTCATGATTCACTCTTTTGCTGACCTAAGTTTCGAGCTCTCTCATGTACCAACATTATGTCAAGAGCTGCCGAGCAGGCATGTTGACCCTTTAAGTAGGCATGCCTACCTGCTAAGCAGCCGTACCATAATCTTGATAACATTCAGACATCAACCTCAACAACTGTTTGAAGCTGAGCTTTCGAATTGACTAGGATCCAATCCTAGTTTGAGGCAATTATTCATTAGTACCTAATTGGTTGAGGATCAACTTAAACTAGATTAGGTCGGCTTTGATTGCATTGCTCTTTTTCCTCATTTTATTCAAATTGTACTATATTTTAGAGTGACTACTTACCATGAGACATATGTCTTTTAGTACAACATTCCAAAAAGATTCTTTCATTTTACATACTAAAGATTCTTTATCTCTTTTACCCTTTTTAATATACTTCATGTATTCCAATTATAAATTACCCTTTTTGTCTTTTCATATGTGCTTGCAACCCTAATGGGGCTAATATATAAATCCCATTCATTTGGTATGCAAACATCAATCACTTCATTATCAAATTATTACAAGTTTCTCTTTGAGTAACCTTAGTGTTCTCATTGCCCTTTTACTCTTATCTATTCCCTTTAGCAAAGAGTAGTAGCAAGTGACCCTATAGTTCAGACCAATGAGTCATATTTAGTTGATTGTTGGTCGAATAGGATGGATTAGTGTATCATATTTGGTCAATGACTACCTAAACTTTGCTATCCCCATTTTCTTTTCTTTCAATTTTCTTCATTGTAATAATCTTTCTTATATGTGATTACGGAGATGCATTACCTTCGTTGGTATTCGAACACAGTTCCAAAAGGGAGTGTGTGATGTTATGGTGAAGTTTTGGTTCTTGATTGCTATTAGTAGCTGTTATGTTTCTTCCATAGCTACTTTAGTATGTTTGTTTAAAGTAAGTTCTAAAGTTTTGAGTTGTATAGTGAAGATTCATGTCTTTGTAAGTGTAGTTCCATTGTACAATAGTATTCAAGTATCTTCAGTTGTGAAGGTGTCCACATTGTTGGAAAAGCTAGATAGTATAGTTCGAACATAGGAAAATATAATTAATAAAAAAAATATGGTTAGTAGTCTAGCAACCAGTACCCGAGTAGATAGTAGTAAGGAAGGTGATGTCAAGCAACTTTATTTTCCACTACGAAACAAAGCAACTTTCATTTCTATAATGTTTAAGTGATTGTTGGGAGTTGAAGTTGTTAGAGTGGGTGTGTAAGGTTTTAGGGTTAAATAGAAGTGTTTGATGCTATATTGTGTTGTTATCTCATTAAGAAATTATTACCATATGTTGGATTTGAGTGTTTAAGGTGTTATTAGTGACCAGAGTAGTAATGCTCAACTTAGTTGTCATTATAATGGTAGTAATACTCCTGGGTCAATGGATGATAAACTTAACAGACTCACTAATCTTGTTAAGAGTGTAGTCACCGTGATATAAGTTAATAGACAACAACCCCTGGGTTTATCGTGCCATAACCTACCTGAAAATGTTCTAAGGAGGTGCTATGGCCATAGTAGTAAAGCCAATTGCCCAGTTGGAGCCCTCAAGCTGGAGGAGTAGTAGACCAAGTTACAAGATGAAGATTGGAGTTAGAAGAGATTGAGGAAGATGATGAGGAGATAAATGTTATGGAGAGGAAGAAGGGGAGGTTGATTGTCACCAAGCATAAGAGCAAGGACGTTGAGCTCCTCGAGGACATGACAATGTTATGGTCTAAATCCCACCCTTTAGTGGAAGTGGAGATGTAGACGAATATTTGGAGTAGGAAGAGAAGGTGGAGAAAGTATTTGATTGTTATAGATACACAAATGTTGCTAAAGTGCCATTTGCTACACTTGAGTTCTCTAGATATGCTACTTTTTAGTGGAAGAATCCAAATGTTGGATACATTTGCCAAACTATTGGAGCTTCACTAAGGAGGCCACTTAATTGATGATTATGTTAGAGAATTCCATATAATTATGATTCAAGCCAATGTGCAAGAATCTAAGGCTTGTACATTGCTGAGGTTCATTTTTGAAGTTAAATATGAGATTCACAATATTGTAGAAGTATAGAGGTTTTGACTTGAGCCAACATTTTCCTAAACCCCTATTTTGCATTGACCTACTCAATTTGAGTCGAGGAGATCCTCCCAAGCCAAGGGAAGAAAAGATCGTCTTGATGATAGCTAAACAAGATAGTAGGGTTGATGAGATTAGTTGAGTTGAACTAAGGTTAGGTCGACCCTGAGGACATATGAAAGAAGATAAACCTCAGGGTATAAGACCAACAAGGTGAAGTGCTTTAAATTTTTATGCTTCTAACACATGGTTGTTGATTGTTCGAACCAATGTGCCATGGCGCTTTAAGGAGATGTAGTAGATAGTATCGACAAGAGTGAGCTTGAGGAGAAGAAGAATGTTGAAAGGATTAAAGCCAATGAGGAAGAGGAGATATATGTTTATGCTAACTAGGGAGAGGTGATGACCTTAGTGCTGAGACAAATACTGGGTTCCTTACCAAACTCTAAGGAAGACCAAAGAGAGAATCTATTCCACATGAAGTGTACTATCGAAGGACAACTTTACACTATTATAATGGATGAAGGAAGTTGAGCTAACTTTGTTGTACAGTCCTTTGTGCAGAGTTTAGGATTGTTGGCCTCTAAGCACCCTTAACCATACAAGCTATATTATCGTCATGATAAGGGTGCTTTACACATAACAGAACAAGTAATTACACCTTTCAGTATTGGGAATGTGTATAAGGATGAAATAGTATACAATGTCATCTCTATGGGAGCTTCACATTTGTTGCTTGGAAGACATTGGTTGTTCGGCCGATGTGTTATTTACAATGGATATAAGAACACCTATGCCATTGTTAAGGACAGGAAGAAGATTGTACTACAGCCCATGACTCCAACCCAAGTAAATGAGACCCATAATTTGCTTACTTGAGATAATAAGAAGAAAGCCCTAACGATGAGCCAAAGAGAGCTTCGAGTTACTAAAAAGGTCAATGAGCTTATGTTTTTGTTGATTCGAAGGTTATTACACTAAGGGATCTTAAAGAAGTACTATCACAACCCAACAGTATCATTGTCATGGTAAATTGCTGTGTACCATACAAAGGTCTACTATCAACCCTCTTACTGATCCTAGGCCTTTCATATGACACAAAAGGCTCCTTCTGCTATATGTTACCACCAGCTCATAAATAAATAATATAGAGTAATTTACTAAAATTAACTTCTAAGACATAAATTAATCAAGTAAGCATGTACACTCATTAAGTTCTACACCAAAAGAATATTATAAACAAATGCAGTTCATAGTAAAAACTGCATCATAAACTTCAAACTATATTACAAACAAAAATAAATGTAAAAAGTTATCTACAAAAGCTATTACAAAATCTCTCCTCTACTCCCCGATCGCTCCAACCCATCTTTACACGAAACTCACCTTGGACATGCTTCGGCCTTGATGAATGAAGAGGTTTCCCTGTAACGAAAGAAATCTATTGGGGTGTAAGCTTATGCTTAATAAGATAAATATCCTCATCAATATCGCATGGGAAAAATTTATTAAATGCACAATCATATGAATGCATGAACAATCAGTATACCAAACAATACATGCAGTGGCCTAAGAACTACATACAACTCAGAATTATACCCCCTATGGTCGGGGTTTAGAGATAATTAACTGACCTAAACCAAAATTCGGGTTCTAAACCTTGGGTTTTATATCATTTTCACTAATGCGCTTAAGCAAAAAAAACCATAAATATATACATACTTTCTTTACTAAATAACAAATCGTATTTTCAAAATCCCAAGTCTAGTGGTATGGTGGCTTTTGTAATCCACAAACACATGTCCTGAGTAAAAGCCACAAGACATGGCTCCTTACCAATGATCGGTGTCTCCTCGCGCCTAGGAAGCCCATTAGCTTAAGACAGAGACTCAATAAAATGATGACATAGCTAGTGCCCAATCTTACAACAAGCCCTCCTCCTAAGAGTCCATTCCCATCTTCTACATGAAGCAGCAGTCGATGTTATCCGAATGAAATTTTAGGGAATGCATGATCCATTTGATTTCTTAATCATATAAGTGGTTAATCCGATTTTTCATGGTGATCAAACAATTTCATTCCATATAATCGCACATATAAATAATCACTGACAATTTCCATTGTTATATGATTAATAAGCTACAGCATTCAATCACAAATTCATACACATGCATTTCCCATATCCTACAAGCATCCAATATATATATATATATAAGTTTACGTACATCTATTCTACAAGTAAAATCAAGTGAAAAGTCATTAGGAATTCACTCACTCAACCATGCAAGTCATTTAAAGTAGTTCAGAGGTAAGTTGTCTTCAAGCACTAGGTCCCCTGGTCATCACAATCATAATACTATAAAAAATTGAAATAAAAATTAGAAAACTAAGCCAAAACCCCTTAAGTTATACTCTTGACTAGTTTTTGTATTTTTCCAGGTTTTACTTAAAAGTTTAATCATGTATAACTTTCTCATTTAAAGTCTAATTTTTATGACCTTATAGTCAATGTTCATCGTTTTCGAGTGTAATCTAATGTGGGGAGGTTATATTTTCAAGATGAGGCTTGAAAATCTACCCATAGGTCAAAACAGTAGTGATCTTCATGATTTGGAGTGCTTTTGGGCTTTGTTTGACTAATAGGATTTTTGGTAACTTAGGAATTATTTTGGGCTTAGGCTTAAGATTTCATTTTAGGCTCAAAATACTCCTTAAGGTCAGATATACAACTTTTATTTACACTCCTAAGGCTATCAACCACTTCTTGGGCTCTTAAGTGGGTTTAAGTTGTCAAATGGGCTTGTTTTTTATTCAATTCAAAGATGATGACTTTCTTTGGCTTAGGTAGTGTCTTGTGGGCTTCTTAAGAGTCTCAAAACAACTTTCATTGTTGTGTCAAGTTGCTGGTTAGAAACTTAAAGGTGGTTCAACTTGACATTTGAGGCTCGTTTCGAAAGTTTTAAGCCCGATTTTGAATTTTAGGCTTAATACACTCATCATACTTACCTTGGTTGGTCTTTTCACTTTATTTACTTACTTTTATCATATTTTTAAGTGTCTTTTAGGAAGGTTCTAGATCTGGTTAGTTTGAGTATGAGGGCTTCCAGCTTGTTCTATCATTTCCTTAAGTTTAAGTGTTAGACCATGAACTTAAGGTACTTGTATTCAAGTCTTAACTTGACTTCTTTTCCATGAGATGATTATTTGACTCATACTTTACATGAAAATAGAGGATCTCACACTTATCATAACTCTCATATCATAGTTCATGTCTTACAAAGTTGGTTTCCTTATAAAACTTAATGTGATGGATTTTTCCTTTACTTAAGTTTAAATTTAAGTACTTAATAGAAGTGAAAACAACATCCAAATGACTCCTAAAACCTTAGCTCCAGCATGCTTCCCTTTCCTTCAAGTTCTCATTTCAAGATTTTCTCAACTTAAAATCTTCCATTTAAAGTGTTAAATAAGTATCTCTACAAAATACCAACTTTACATGCTCATACTTCAACTTTCGTGTAAGGTTTTCCACTAAGGTTCCACTTATGCTCTTTGTCTTACTTCCTTCTTCTTGCACCCTTTTTGGAACTTGGGTTGTGGTCCTTTAATTTAAGGTTTAAGAAGTGTTCTAAGGATTCTAAAGGAGCTTTGAATGTTGGCAAAAGTAAGATAAGAAGAAGTTGAAAGTGCCATGTATGTATGCTTGGAATGTGGCGGTAAGTGAAGGATTTTGTGGGGTTTCATTGTTTCTTCTTTTGTATTGTTTTCAAAGTGAGAGAAAAGGAAGTGAAAATGAAGTTGAAAATGAGAGCAAATGGGAAAAGAGTGGCTAGTTGGAATGAAGGTAGAAATGTGTTTAAGAAGTTTGATTTTGTTATCTTGTAACATGTATAAAAGTTAACAATTGCAACTCTTGATGATGTAAACATTAAGGGGTGAATAGTAGAGTGTAAGATAAAGTGATTGATGGATGAAAAACAAAAGTATGTCCTCCCTTATAGCCATGTAAAAACTGGCCATTAGGTGTCCTTTTAGGCATAGAAATGTTTTGTCTCTTTTATTAAAGTGAAGCATATGAAATCTTGTGATAATTTGTCCATATGTAATATAAGTGAAGGGGTGATAAGAAAAGTGTCTTATCACTAGATTTTGATAAGTTATCAATTGATAAATGTCTCTAACTTTCTATTGATAAGTCATTTAATCTAATTAGTTGGTCTTCTTATTCATGTGTACGGCTTAAGGATGAAGATAAAGGAATTGTCTTATAGGAAATTGTTTTAGAAATTACTTCTTAAATTGTTTTGGAGATGATGATTCAATTTTTATAAAATTATGAAATTTTCTAAAGTTGAATAAAATTATCAATTAGTCGCCTAAGGTTCAAAGTCCTTAATTGATTTAAGGTTTAGGGTTTTAGGTGACTTTAGGGTCCCTAATTTTTCAAGTTCAGGTTTTATCGATAATAGGCTTTCGATTTGGAAAAGTAAGTTTGTTTTTAAATGTAAACTTAAGTTTTTAATTTAGTTGATCCTTAAGAATGTTTAGGAAGTACTTTTAGTCAAATCATAGGCCCATCAAAAGTAGGGTTTGCAATTACTAGATGAGATCTGAAGGCTTATTAATGAGTTTTCTAATTTATTTCCTGAAGAGCTACCTAAGGGACTACCTCCAGTATGAGGCATAAAGCATTGTATTAATCTACAGCTTAGCACCACTATGCCAAACCAACCTCCTTGTAGAATGAACCCCAAGCAAGCTACTGAGCTGAAAAGTCAAGTGGATGATCTCATAGAGAGAAGATATGTGAGGGAGAGCATGAGTCCATCTACTATGCCGGCTCTGGTTTTCCCAAAGAAGGATGGTTCATGGTGTATGTACATCAATAGCTGAGTAATAAACTGAATTATCATTAAGTACAAATATCTAATACTAAGGCTCGTTGACATGTTATATGAGCTTCATGGTGCCAAGGTATTTTCGAAGATTGATCTACAAGTGGCTACCACCAAATTGGCATAAGCCTAGGTGATGAATGAAAGATTACCTTCAAAATGAGGCATGGTTTCTATGAATGATTGGTCATGTTGTTTAGATTTACCAATGTGCCAAGCACATTTATGAGGCTTATGAACCATGTGATTCACCCCCTGATCAAATGATGTGTGGTTATATACATTCATGATATATTTGTGTACAATGTCGATTTGAACAACCATGTTCAACATCTTTGAGCTATTTTTGATATTTTATGACTTAAGAAGCTATATGAGAACCTAAAAAAGTGTGCATTCTATCAAGATGAAGTAATAGGTATGTGGTATCAACGAAAGGAATCTAAGCAATTAAGGAGAAGATCTAAGCCATATTGGAATAGCTAACTCCAAAGAATGTTTCTAAAGTTCGAATTTTCCATAGCTTTATGTCTTTCTATAAGTGATTCATTACGAACATCAGTACCATTGTAGGCTCCTTGACTGAGCTAATAAAGAAGAGTGATGGATTCTAATAGATGACTGAGCTGAAAAGAGCTTTAGGGAGACTAAGGCAAAGCTCACCTCTACTCCTGTCCTTTCATTACCAAACTTTAACAAGCCCTTTGAATTGGAATACAATGCATCAGACATTAGAATTGGTGCCATCTTAATATAAGAACGGCAACCAACTGCCTACCATAGTAAGAAGCTTAATGGTGCTGCATTGATCCATTATGTATATAAGAAAGTGTTATACTCTTTTTCTTGAGCTCTTATTGTCTAGCAACACTACTTACTACCACAAAGAGTTTGTTATCTTCACTATCCATGAGTCATTAAAACATCTTAGAAGTTAGAACAAACTTTCGAAGGGGTAAGCGAAGTGGCTGAAGTTTATGGAAGTTTTTCCTATGTGATTCATCATAAGAAGGGAAGTACCAATGTAGTCGTTGATGCTTTGTCACATTGACAAACTTAGCTAACTGCCCTATAGATGAAATTACTAGAATTTTTGCTAATCACTAAGTAGTATGCTCATGACCCTCATTTTGGTCCTTTTCTTGAACAGCTTAGAGAAGGAGCTGCTGTTGGAGGATACTACCTCAAAGATAGCTCTCTATTTAAGGACCAAAAGCTATATATAACAAGTTGTTCCATACGTGAGTTGTTGGTTAGGGAAGCTCATAGTAGTGGATTATCTGGTTATTTTGGAGAGACCAAAATAGCTAATTTGTTGAAAGAAAATTTTTACTAACTTGATTTGATCAAGGATGTCCATAAGGTAGTTGAAAGTTGCAAAGTATACAAGAGAGCTAAGTGGAAAAGATAACCATGGAAAGTATATGCACTTACCAACACCAACCATACCTTAGGCCAATCTTAGCATAGACTTTGTCTTAAAGCTACCTCAAACATTTAGGGGTAAAGATTTGATCTTTGTTACAGTGGACTACTTTAGCAAAATGTTACACTTCATCCCGTACCATTGAACTAACGATACTTTATATATTGCTAATTTGTTTTTGTAGTAAGTTGTTCGACTATACAAATTGCAAAAATCTATTGCTTCAAATCAAGACACAAAATTCTTAAGCTATTTCTAGAAGACTCTCTAGAGAAGACTAAGGACTAAACATGTGTTCAGCCCTAGTAGCCACCTTCAATTGATGGCCAGACTGAAGTAATGAACAGGAGGCTAGGGAATATACTCAAAGTTGTTGTTAGAAAGAACTTGAAGGATTAGGATTTATGTCTTCTAGTTGTAGAGTTTGCATACAACTAAACTATCTACAACATTACTGGGAAGCTTCTATTTGAGATCACCTATGGTCTTAATCCTACTATCCCATAAGATTTGATCAGTACCCCCGCAACTACTAAAGAGTGTCAATTTAAAGTTGACAAAGTCTAAGAATTGTAAGAGCTACATTAGTTTGTGACAAGGAAAATTGTTAAGTTCAACCAAAGACAACAAGAGATTAGTAACCGAAGCCAAAAATCCATTTCTTTTAGATCTAGAGACATGGTATGGATTTACCTCATCTGAGAACGATTTCTTCACCTAAGACAAAGCAAGCTATCTCTACAAACTGATGGTCTATTCAGGGTCCTGAAGAAGATCAACTACAATGCCTACTAGATTAAGCTACCTGAGAACTATAATGTTTCCTCCACTTTCAATGTGTCCGACCTAATTCCTTACCTATTGATTGCCTCTTTTTAGAGCTTCCTAGTTTTACAATTTATAAACCTATATTATATCCCTAACTCGGTTCAATAGGCAAGTATACCTATTGTTTTATAGCATGAATGAGTACAAGATCGTCTCTATTGAGAAAATAACTTAAACACTAGTACTTAATAATTTCCTATTATTTAGCAATCAAATTTACTAAGTGATCAATTATTAAGACTCCAATTGTTAACTAAACTACACTAATCCACAAACTAGAGTGATTAATACAATGATTATAAGAACAACTACAAAAATACACTTAACATGCAGGCTTCCTTCATCATTTAGCATCATCTTACCAAAATACTTTTCATCCTAATACTTGTTAACTGCAATAAATTATGGCATATAAGCATTCTTCTCAAAACTACTTACTTCTAATCCTAATTGTATCTATGGGAATCTCTTCCTAATTAATAGCCAACTAAGATTTCATTAATGTCGTGTTAATGTATCGATTCCCCTATGATTGCAGCAACTTTCCTAATAATATCTTTGTTATCAAGAGTAAGTTGTTCCAATGAACTAGATCTATTTAATAGAATTGTCACTCGATATATTCTATTGAAATTTGTCCTAAGTCGATGTCGTGCACTACACCATACTTGGATTTATTAAATACCATTCATTAGAATTAACAAACATTAAGAAATTACTTTTTCAAGCACTTAATCAAACTAGTGATGTAGCAAGCCTTAATGGACTACTCACATATTATGAAACAAAAGCACAATCTAATAGGAAACATAATTACACAAAATAAAGCATGGAATAAGTTAAAAGTAAATACCCCTTTTTATTCCACTAAAAAAATTTAATGAATACACAAACAACGAATTATCGTCATTTCTCTTGAGTGATTCTGGAAAAGTACAGTATACACTTAGGAAATGATACAAAATGCAAACGGAAAAATGCAAGACTTGGTACAAAGATGGGTGAATGGACATGTTATGGATAGGTGATGTCTTGTTCTTGATGATATCTACTCTCCTAAAATTTGATGTTTGAAAATTGATGTCTATGCTCCATAAGTTACAATATCTTTTTATATTCTCCTCGTAGAAAAAACTCGAATCTACCCCTTCATGGCACCACTTGACATTTCCCATATACTAGTTTGCGTGAAAAGGTTTAAAAGAACAGTTGTACCTCTTTCTATCATGCCTATGACTTAAGGCATGATAGTCTCTAAAAGAATTATTTTTCACCATTCACGCCTATTATTGAGATCATGAACTCCTCGTCACATTATTAGATACCATCACGTCCGTAATAATGGCCGTGATCATCATCCTACTATTCAAGCATGACTGTAATTGATAAGGGAATTGATAAAAATTCCCTTCATCATGGCCGTGATTGAGGGCGTGATCACGGCTGGATTCTTCATTGCTTCATTATCACACCCATGATTAGTCCTACTATACTTATTTCTTCTCCTTCACAACCGAAACTAATTAGAAAGTTGTTGTTCGTGCTCGTGATTTACCTAAAATCCATATTTTATACAATTAAGTATCTAAACTAAAGAATTAAATCATATTTATGATCAATTCTATACCAAAATATGCTTTGAATGTGTAATGTAATTTACACTTATCAAACTTTCCCATACTTAAGCTTTGCCTATCCTCAAGCAAACACTCAAAACAATTATTTATCAAAACATCCATAGTAGCTTAACTTTGTTTATACCCCATTGTGCTCTTAGAATACAAAAGAAATATTCTATGATTAATCAAAGTAAAATACACTTCACCCTTACTATTTAACAAAAATCCTTCAAAGGGCCAAAGTTAACACAAAGTCAAATAGATCAATAAAAATTGGTTATACTTCATCTTCTTCCCTAAATGTATAAGAAACCTTTAATTACTTCTTAAGAACATTAATCTAGAAGAAAAGTATATTGCATTCATCTTTCCCCTGTATTTTTACTTCTTTTATTGAATCTCTCCAATATGACTAACACATTGCATTCATTTTTTCTTTTTTTTTTTTATTACGCATAAGAATATCAAAGATCAACAACGAAGTCAGACTTTGCTCGTCTAAGGGATCAAAGCCTACCCTTACTAACTTAATCCTTAAAAAATTCTTATTACAAAGTTATAAAGACAAAAATTAGTAGCAGGGTCAAACTTTGGTCTTTTGAGGGATTAAAGCCCGCCCTTACTAATTTAATCTTTAAAAATTTTAATTTATTCTAATTTGAAGAGATTCTCAAGAAGTATCAACAAGTAAAATACTTCATTTGCCCTTTTTATTCAAGATTAAATGATCTCCCAAAAGTAATCGAAAAGTAGATGTACTACTTAGAAAATTTAGAAGCACAATCAATTAACTTTGAAACAAAGACTGCAATTCACTTCTAACCCCCAAACTCATTCATTAAATAGTAAGCAAGTGTAATTCATTGAGATTTTATCCCATAATCTTAATCATGTAAACTAAGCCCACAAAAATTGAGTGAGGTATAAAATTAACTCATCAAATTAATTGTTATTTTGTCAAATCCATAGTCCATTAAGTCAAGTCATACTTTGAAACAAACAAACTTAAGTAGAAGGTTTTTTTATGAACATAATTTACCTTTCTCCAAACTTAATGAGAGACATTGTCCTTAATGTCAGAAGGAAGTAAACATATAATAGGCATATAATTGAAATAACTAGAATGATGAAAATGAAGAAACAACAAGAACTGGCCTTCCCTAAAACATGAAGTTCAGTTAATTCATTGATTCCTAAACAATAAGAGAAGACCGCTTCCAACACCATAACAACTTGAACAACTAAAGATACCTGACCATCTAGATGAAATAACAAAACAAAATAAAAGATGATAAGCTTGTGATACGAGAGTCTCCATAACAATATACATTAATAAAAGTAAGCTCTCAACAAATTAGTGATCTTAAACTAGCCAAACACATCAAAAGGACACAAAGAAAACAAAATAAAAGAAAAACAAATAGGGAAGAAACAAGTCAATCATCATCGGCGATTGTATCCTCACCAACTTGTCTTTATCTTCTTCAAAGGACTCCTCCTCACTTCCATCCTCAGCATCTTGTCCAATTAGTGCTTGTTGAGCTTCTTCAATGCCTTCTTCATCATCGTTATTGGCCTTGTCGAACTCATCCTCATCATCACCAAAGTTTTCCTCTTCAGACTCTTCATCTCTTTCTTCTTCTTCTTCTTCTTAGGCAGCTAGTATTGGTAGGGGAATAGGAGGTAGACAAGGACTGGCATCCTCTTGAGTTTGGGGACAAGAGAAATAGGAAGGTATAGTCACTCCAACTTTGGTGGTTATATTCTTCAAGAGCTCAACAATCCCCTTCTGAGTTTCCTTAATCTTAACCACCATTGTTTCTAATCTCTTTAAATTCTCGACTAAGAAGCTAGAAGTTGAAGGTGAAAAATCAAGAGCTCTAGGGTCCTCGATATCCAAATCAAGATCCGAGACTCTTATAATACCCAATTGATTAAAAGGGGTTCTTAGAAGTGGTTTAGGATCAGCATAAGAGTCGCTTAACCTATTACTTATAGGCCACAACCTCAAATTCTTTAAAATCCTAGTGATTAGCCCCCCTATGAATATGCCTTTGCTCTTAATAAAAGTCTGCTAGCGAAGTCCATATGCGATTAAGATGCCCACATTTATCGGAAACCCCTTAAACACACTATATAAAGGTAATAAATCATGCTCCCCTACTACTCTAAGGCTCTCATGCTTCCCATAGATCATCCTGACCAGAATATAATGAAAGACTTAAGCATTAGCCTTCTTTAAAGTAGAAGCTTTTGATTTACTCGGCTTGAAGCTGCTTTCATTAGAGAGTTCTCTCTAAAATTCAGTTATTAAAGTTCTACAAGGTACGCTTATAGGTAAATCAACAAACTCCTCATCTTGAAGCTCAGCTCGGGTGTATAACCCCATTACCCATACGAATGTCAACATGTCAAAGGTATGTATCCTTCCAAATGTAAAGAACTCCACCTCATTGTCCATCTTAGAGGCAATATATTCATACTTAATCTTAAAGGATGAGAGAAAACCCAGGGTTGTTTGCTGATATGTCTTTTCTTAAACTGAAAATAACTTCAACCATGGTCCATTTCCTAATAACCATTGCATGGCTCTCTTTAAGCCATACTCTCCCAGCATGTCCTAATCCACTACACAATGTCTCTTAATAATCTTCTTCACGGCAAACTCCTTGAATTTGTTTGCTTGCTCATCAGTCATTCTAGTTAATGGAGCAACTGACCGACTAGAACTTACTACATCAAAATGTTAGTGAGGAGGAGAAGGAGGACTATCAACTGTTGGTCATTTATGATGAGAAGTAGTTGAGCGTTTTGGTGCCATCTACAAATATCAATTGTTAGTTCAAACTTCAAGCACGCTTCAATTCAAGTAAACCCAATTCAACTTCTTGCTACTTACGATCATAGCGCATTTATTGATCAATCATGATCAATCTTAACCAACTTCAAAGCATCCACTACAAATGAATTCAACATAACTCAACTCGGAGCCATAACATCAACTAAGGATGAGTGTCTTCCCTTAACTAAACACACTTAATGTTGCATTTTTACACTGACAAATTCATCAATCATAGGCTCAATTTGCAGTAATCCTCAATTCTACCATTATCTAAAGGAATCAGGGTTTCATTTTGAATAAGCAACTTCCAGTGCAATTTCATGCAAATTCAAAGTCCAAAGATGATACGAACACACTACAATTATTATAACAACAATTTCACCAATCATAACAAACATATATAGATAAACCCTAAAGTTGCATGAAATGAATCACTATACATGTAAAGAAAAACAAAGGAAAGAGAGGGAAATCATACCTTAGAAGAGTGTTATTGTGATGAGAATTATCGTACAAGTGTTAGAATGCGTTGGAGTAAGGATTTATGCAACAAAAAATGATGTGAGTTTTTCAAAAGGGACAAGCATAGAGAGTGTTATCATGGGGTGGAATTTTGAAATCTAAGAAATGAGGAGACTGAGAGAGAGAGAGAGGGAATTTTCTTATATAATAGGGCGACATGAACATGATCATAGCCATGACTTGGGCTGTGATCCCCTTTTTAAGCTTGGTTATGAGCATAACAAGTCTCGTGATAAGCTCGGTGCCTAAAATTTTTAAACTATCACGACCTTCCCCCTTTTATAGTCACAAGCGTAATGATACCCATGACTGATACTGTGGCCATAGATTTCATAATTATCTTATTAGATTATGATTGCGATGACATGAAGAACTTCCAAGGTATTGATCATGACCGTGATTGAGGTGTAAACTCTTATAGGGGATTAATTACAGTTGTGATGGACAAGTAAATTAGCCCTATTAATTTATCATGGCCATGATTGATCCTGTGATGGATGTTTGACTTGAAAAATTCAAATACTTACCTTCATCATGGCTAAGAAGCATATTAGGCTTCCAATTTCCATCTATGTCCCCATACTCTATGAATTCTTCTCTTCTCTCTATATTGCCATGACTTTCGCTCTATAATCTCTTTCTTTGTGCATGAAACTATAAACAAAACACTTAAAACAAATCCTAACCACTAACATTAACAACAATTAATTAAAATTAAAGACCCAACAATTCTCAAAGTACTCAAAACAAATAAAATGAAATTGAAAGTCCAATAAATAAACAAAACATGCTTGTTTAACATCTCAAGCTCGATGTTCCCAAAGTATGTAGCTTCATTCATTGACTTGAGTAGTCTCAACTCCTCCTTATCTTAAAGTTATATCTTAGACTTGTTCTCTCGGGTTTGTCTCAATATTCCTTAGAAAAGATCCTGAAACCCTCTCTGAAAGTGCTTTTACAATCTTCCCAACTTGATTTTTCAAGTTATGGATCGATGCCCCTTGATTTCTCAAAGTAGTTTTAACGGCCTGGTGACATGCTTTGGAAGTCTTGATGTACTGAACCAATATTTCCTCAATGGACATTGATTTACCTTGAGGACGTAGCACTCATCTCTAAAATCTAGGAGGAGGTATGTTAGGACCTTGATAGGTGTTGTTGCCTCATCGAAAATTTAGATAATTTCTCAAACCCAGATTATAGGTATTGCTTAAGGAATCATTGCTAGGTTTAATTAAGTTCCCTAAGTAATTAGTTTCTTCCACTTGATCAATCTCGAATGGGCTAGCCAACTCTGAACCTATAACTGCTAACACTTTGTTCTGAGCCATTATGAAACCATCAATTTTCCTTGTCAACACTTCCACCTTATGTGCTAAAGCAGAAGTAGCATCTAATTCATGTTTTCCTACTGACTTTCTTTCTCTTCCTCTTATAGATGACCACTGATAATGATTATTGGCTATATCCTCAAACAATTGAATGCATTACTCAGGTGACTTATGGTTCAAGCTTCCTCCAATTGTTTCATCAATGAGTTGCTTGGTGGTGTAGTTTAGTCCATTATAGAATGCCTAAACTTGATGCTAATCTGGAAGACCATGATGAGGACACTTTCTTAACAACTCCTTCTACCTCTCCCATGCTTTATATAGAGTCTCTGAATCTATTTAACTAAAGAAGAAATATCTACCCATAGCTTAGCTGTCCTTAAGGGTGTGAAATATTTTCTCATAAACAGTTCAACCATTTCTTGCCAAGTATTATTGGAATTTTGTGGCATAGAGTTGAGCCACTGCTTGGCATTCGACCTTAGTGAAAATGGAAATAGCCTAAGTCTAATAACATCCTTAGAAACTCCACCTATCTTGAATGTGTCACATATCTCCAAAAACAGCTGCAAATGGTTGTTAGGGTCTTCATCACTGAACCCATCAAATTGAACACATTGCTAGATCATTTGTATGATACTCAGCTTGATTTTAAATGTATTTGCTTGAACTCTAAGCCGAACTATACTAGTACTAGCCCTATTTAGGTTAGGCCTACAATAATCCAACATTGTCCTTAGAGCCACAACCAGATTTACTCTTAGCTCAATTTTTGCTCATATTACATTCTTATTTCCATCAAGATGTGAGTCCAAATTCAATGGTGGATCACCTTAGATGCCATCTTCTGGATTCAAGAACTGATTTCCTATCGATAGCTTGGCGTTTTGATCAAGGTTATTCATTCTAGATCTCAACAGTTCTCATGCTCTTACTTCCTTACAAGCTGATATTTGCTTCCCAAAATATTCTCAAACTTTCTTTAAGTTACTTCTAAGTGTTCTCTCAGGTTTAAGATCGAAGTTAGCTAGATCAATTAGATTGCTTTGGTCATAAACTGTAATTCAGCAAATAATCAAATATGAGCACAAGTATTATGACTAAACTACTAACAATTAAAAGAAAGAAAAACAAAGGCTAGAATAATAGGAATCCTAATGTTCGTAATGATGATGCCGATTTTCCTCAACAACGATGCCAAAAAACTTAACCGCCTCTTTTTAGAACTTCTAAGTTTTACAATTTATAAGCCTATATTCTATCCCTAACTCGGTTCAATAGGCAACTATGCTTATCGTTTTATAGCACAGATGAGTATAACGTCGTCTCTACTGGGAATATGACTCAAATACTAATACTTAATAATTTTCCTATTATGTAGCAGTCAAATTTACTAAATGATCGATTATTAAAACTCTAATTGTTAACTAAACTACATTAATTCATAAACTAGAGTGATTAATACAATGATTATAAGAACAGCTACAAAAATACACTTAACATATAGACTTCCTTCATCATTTAGCATCATCTTACCAAAATACTTTTCTTCTTAATACTTGTTAACTGTAGGAAATTACAGTATATAAGCATTCTTCTCATAACTACTTACTTTTAATTCTAATTGTATCTATTAGAATCTCTTCCTAATTAATAGCTAACTAAGATTGCATTAATGTCGTATTAATGTATCGATTCCTCTACAGATGTAGCAACTTTCCTAATAATATCTTTATTATCAAAAGTAAGTTGTTCTAATGAACTAAATTTATTCAATAGAATTGTCTCTCAAAATATTCTATTGAAATCTATCCTAATTCAATGTCGTGCACTACACCATACTTAGATTCATTAAATGCCATTCATCAGAATTAACAAACATCAAGAAATTAATTTTTCAAGCACTTGATCATACTAGTGATGTAGCAAGCCTTAATGGACTACTCACATATGATAAAATAATAACATAAACTAATAGAAAACATAATTACGTATAAATAAAGCATGGAATAAGTTAAAAGTAAAAACCCCTTTTGATTCCACTGAAGAAGTTTGATGAATACATGAACAACGAATTCAAGATGTCTCTTTTGAGTGATTTTGGGAAAGTACGGTACACACTTAGGAAATGATATAGAATACAAACGGAAAATGCAAGATAAGGTACAAGGATGGGTGAATGGATGTTTTGTAGACAAGTGATGTCTTGTTCTTAATGATGTCTACTCTCCTAAAATTTGATGTTTAAAAATTGATGTCTATCCTCCATAAGTTACGATATCTTTTTATATTCTCCTCATAAAAAAAAAACTCAAATCTATCCCTTTATGACACCACTTTACGTTTCCAATGTATTTTTCATCATTCACACCCATTATTGAGGTTGTGAACTCCTCGTTGCATTATTAGATATCATCACACCCGTTATAATGGTCACGATCATCCTCTTACTATTCAATCATGGCCATGATTGATAGGGGATTGACAAAAATTCCCTTATTCACGGTCGTGATTAAGGGCGTGACTAAGGTTGGATTCTTCATTGCTTCATTATCACGCCCATGAATGATGCTACTATACTTATTTCCTCTCCTTCACGGCCGTGACTAACTAAAAAGTTGTTGTTCTTGTGTATAATTCATTCCCTTGTTCATGATTTACTTGAAATCCATATTTTATACAATTAAGTATCTAAACTAAAGAATTAAATCATATTTATGATCAATTCTATGCCTAAATCTGCTTTGAAAGTGTAAATTAATTTACACTTATCACCTAACAAAAGAAGATATTTACACTTATCACCTACCAAAAGAAGAGGATCCTATAAGTACCCCCTAAGAACAAGAACTAGAGACCCCCTTAGATTTGAGGTCAAATCTTTCCAACTCCTAAGTAGATGATAGGAATCAACCCTTCAGACCAATCACACTGTAGCGACCTTAGGAGAGGCCTAGTAGTATTGCCTAAAATTTTCATATCATGTATGCACCCATGATAAGAAAATCGCCTTCCAAGCCAGAGATTACAAGATTCTAAATAGTTATTTGCTAGTCTTCAATTTTAGTTCATTGACTCATTATATAATATAAATAATTATGGATATCCATTTTTTTTTTCATAATTCCTCAAAACCGTAGAGAATCTGTATCCCCTACCAAAATAGTGAAATAAGATAGACAATTCAAGAAAATTCTAAACTTACTAAAGATACTAAACTTAATTGAGACATTAGTCATTTTTCGGAGCATTCCGAATTAACTACACAAGCTTTTCATCATATTGATTCAATGGGAGCACTTTGCACTCGATTCCTATCCCATTCCCAACTATCGATCAACCTGTAAGGAAAAGAACCAATGGGTGTAAGCTTACGCTTAGTGAGATAATTACTCTCATTAATACATCATGACAGAAATTTATTAAATGCACAATCATATGAATGCATGAACAATCAGTATGCCAAACAACGCATATAGTGGCCTAGGAACTGCATATGACTCAGAATTACGCCCCCTATAGTTGGGGTTTGGAGATAATTAACCAACCTAAGCCAAAATCCTGGTTTTAGACCTCTGGTTTTCTTTCATTTGCACTATTGTGCTTAAGCCAAAACAAAACTATATATATATATATATATGTGTGTGTGTGTGTGTGTGTATGTGTATGTGTGTATATGTATACTTTTATTACCGAATAACAAATCATATTTTTAAAATCCCAAGTCTAGCGGTATGGTAGCTTCCGTAATCCACAAATACACACCCTAAGCAAAAGACACAAGACTCGGCCTCTCGTTGACAGTTGGCATTTCCTGGTGCCTAGTAAGCCCATTAGCTTAGAACGGAGACTCAATATATATGATGACATAACTAGTGCCCAATCCTGCAGGAGACACGTCCTCCTGTGAGTCCCTTCTCATCTTCTATGTGAAGTGGTAGTCGGTGTTGTCCGTATGCAATATAGGGAATGCATGATTCATTTTGATTTATTAATCGTATAAGTGATTAACTCGATTTTCAAGGTAATTAGATAATTTCATTCCATACAATTCGCATGTATACACTAGTACAAACAATTCCCATTATTATATATAATTAACAAGTCATCGTATTCATCCAAAAATTCATACACATGCGTTTCCCATATCCCACAAGCATCCAAATTTATATATATAAGTTTAGGTGCATCTATTTTATAAGCAAAATCAAGTAAAGAGTCATCGAGAATTTACTCACTCAACCATGTGGATCAATCAAAATAATCCGGGAAAGGTCGTCTCCCCAAAGCGGGGTGCCCTGGACATTGCAAATACGATACTATAAGGATTTGAAATTAAACCTAGAAAACTAAGCTAAAACCCTTTAAGTTATACTTTTGACTTGGTTTTATAATTTTTTTCTAACTTTACTTAAAAGTTCAATCGCATATAACTTTCTCGTCTTAAATCCAATTTTTATGATCTTATAGTCAATCTTCATCATTTTTTAGTGTACTTTGATGTGGTAAGGTTATATTTTCATGATGAGGCATGCAAAACTGCCCATGGGCCAGAACAGTAGTGATCCTCATGTTTTAGAGTACTTTTAGGCCTTGTTTGGTAAATGGGCTTTTTGATAACTGGAGAAATCCTTTGGGCTTAGTCTTAAGATTTTATCCTAAGGTCAAAATACTCCTTGAGATCAAATTTACAACTTTAATTTATTCTTCCAAGGCCAACAACCACTTTATGGACTCTTTAGTAGGCTTAAGTTGTCAAATGAGCTTGTTTTTTGTTCAAACTAAAGTTAGTGACTTTGTTAGGCCTATGGAATTTAGGTGGATTTCTTCTGGGCTTCAAAACAACCTCTCTTAATATTTTAAAGTGCTAGTCATAATTTTATTGAAGGCCCAACTTAGAGTTCTAGGCTCGTTTTGAGAGTTTTAGGCTCAGTTTTGAGTTTTAGGCTTTGTATACTTGCTTTAGTTGATCTTTTCACTTTGTTCATTTACATTTATCATATTTTTAAGTGCCTCTTACTCATATTCTAGATCTGGTCGTGATGATTCCAAGGGTTTCTCACTTGGTCTTTCAACTTGTTTCATCATTTCCTTAAGTTTAGGTGTTAGATCATGCACTTAAACTACTTATATCCAAATCTTAACTTAACTTTTCTTTCGTAAGATGATTCTTTGAATCAAGCTTCACACAAAGAAATAGGAGATCTTACACTTATTACAACTTCTATATCATAACTCATGTCATACAAAGTTGATTTCTTCATAAAAGCTTCATATAATGGATTTTCCTTTACCTAAGGCTAGGTTTGAGCATCTTTAACTTAATAGAAATGGAAATAACATCTAAATGACTTACATGTACTCTACATCCAGCATGATGTCTCCTCATTCATGCACACATTTCATGGTTTTCTTAACTTAAAATCTTCCATTCTAAGTATTAAACATATATCTTTACATAATACCAACTTAGCATGCTCATAATTCAACTTTCATGTAAAGGGGTTCACAAGCTTACTTCTTAAGGTGGTCTAGCTATTTTATCATCTTATGATTATGCTAATATCATCATGGAAACATAGTCCCCTAACATGTAACACTAAACCACTAACACAAAGAAACAACTTACCCATCCTAAAAGCATAGAAATGGTGGTTGTGCAACTAAGTACCCTCTTATGTTCCTTGTTTTTCCTCCTTCTTCTTGCAAGCTCCTTTGGAACTAGAGTCTTGATCTTTGAAGTCAGGCTTTGAGGATATTTTAAAATTCCTAAAAGTGGTTTTTGAAGTTGACAAATAGTGCGCACAAAATAAAGCTTAGTGCCGTGAGTATGGAAGCAAAAATGGTAGCGGCAATGTTGGGATTTTATGGAGTTGGATTTTTTCTTTTGATTTTTGTTTAAAGTGAGAGAAAAGGAAATAAAAATGGGAGTGAAAGAGGGAGAGAGTGGTAGATTTTTGAATGAGAAAAGAAGTGTGTGCAAGAAGCTTTAATTGATTATCTTGTAACTTACACAAAAGTCAACAATTGCAACTATTGATTATGTAAGCATTAAGGAGTAAATAGTAGTGCGTAAGAGAAAGTGATTGATGGTTGAAAGACAAGAGTATCTACCATTTAATGTCCTTTGAGGTCATGGAATGGTCTTGTCTCATTTAATGAAGTTAAGCATGTGAAATCATGTAAAAAATTGTCCATATGTAGTATAAGTAAAGGGATGATAAGGAAAATGTCTTATCACTAGATTTTGATAAGTTATTAATTGATAAATGATTCCAACTCTTAATTGATAAATTATCTAAAGTGATTGGTTGGTCTACTTATTGATGTGTAAAGCTTAGACATGAAGATAAGGGCATAGTCTTATAAGAAATTGTTAGGGTTTTCATCTTGCATTGTTTTGTAATTTATGATTCGATTCCTATAAAATTGTGAAATTTTCTAAAGTTGAATGAAATTATTCAAATTAAATTATTGATTAATTATTTAGGGTTAAAATTCCTTAATTATTTTAGGGTTAGGGTTTTAAGTGACTTTAGAGCTCGTAATTCTTCAAGCTCAAGTTTTATTTATAATTGGTTTTTGAATTAGAAAAATTTAATTTGTTTCTAAATATAAACTTAAATCTTAGTTTTGTTGATTCTTAGGAATGTTCGGACAGTACTTTTAATTGAATCATGGGACCATTAAAAGTAGGGTTTATATTTATCAATTGATAAGTTATTTAGGATGATTGGTTGGTTTACTTATTTATGTACACAAATCTCAAGCATGAAAATAAGGAGATTGCCTTATATGAAATTCTTTTGGAGTTTGTCTCTTAAATTGATTTGTAAGTTATGATTTAATTCTTATAAAATTATGAAAATTTCTAGAGTTGAATAAAGTTGTTCAAATTAAATTCTTAATTAATCGCTTAAGGTTACAAGTCTTTAATTGTTTTAGGGTTTCGAATTGGAAAATTAAATTCGTTTATTCTTAGTTTAGTTTATCCTTAGGAATATTTGAAAAGTGTTCTTAGTTGAATCACAAGTCCGCTAAAAAGTAAGGTTTACAACTTATCCATATATAACATGGCTTATAAGAGAAAATAAGGGAATTGTTTTATATGAAATTCTTTTAGGGTTTAGCTCTCAAATTAATTTGTAAGTTATGATTTGCTTCTTAAGAAATTTTAGAGTTTTCTAGAGTTGGATAAAATTTATTGAAATTATATTTTTAATTATTTATTTAGGGTTATAAGTCCCTGATTATCCTAAGGTTTTAGGTTCGAGTGAGTTTAAATATGTTTTAGAGTTCAAGTGAGATTATGTTTGTTTTAGGGTTTTTTTACCAAGTCAAGAATAATTTACTTACACTTAGGAGCTTAAGGTTTAATTGACTTAATTATTTAGGGATATTGCTTTATTGTACAACATATATATATATATATATATATATATCTCATATGATAGATTAGCAAAAGAGAAGAAAATTGCTTATTAATATATTTATATGTATATACATATTGTAGGGCTACTTATGTACAGAAGTAAAATCATTTTTGTAAATTTATTAATTTATTCCTTTAATTAGTTTAGTTTTGTGGTTTATTATTACTTGAGATAATCCTTGATTCGTTCATTATTAGTTTTATATGATTGTAGAAAATTATTAATAGTTTTATTGATTTATGGCTTTTCAAGCATTAAGATAGTTTTATAGAGTTTTTAAAAATTTTTATGATTTGATATTTCCAATTCCTATTAAGTTTAGGTTTACATTTTTAAAAGTACGCGTACGTAGAGATTAGGGTTTTCTTGCATGATTAGGGTTTCCAAATTGTATAATAGTGTCTTTCAAGTTCGTTTTAAGTTTCGAGTTTAAAATTTTAGTTAGTTTTCATTTTATGTGGTCTTATCGACTTAGAGAAATATTTACGATACTCGAATCCGACACCATATTTAGAAGGTTAAATCTATAGAGTCTACACATGCGTAGTTGAGCTAAAAGACTCTAAGAACTCATAAAGAGAATAATAGGTCATAGTTTCACCAAGATAAGAATTCCTATTCCAACCTCCATGGTTTACTCTATTGCTAACCTAAGTATTAAGTTGTCTTATACACCAACATTGTCTTCAAAGCTACCGAGTAGATGTTCTGACCCTCTATGTTGGCATGCTTACCTAATAAGCAGTCGTACTACAATCTTAGCACCATTCAAGCATACCAACCTCAACACCTGTTTGAAGCTATGCTTTCAAAATAACTAGGATCCAACCCTAACTCGTGACAAATATTCATTGTTGACTAATTAGCTAAGCACTAACTTGACCCAAATCAGATTGGCTTTGACCACATACCTTGTTTTTCCTGATTTCATTCGAATTTTACTATATTTCACCATGCAACTTGTGTTTTCTAGCACAACGTTCCAAAAGAATTCTTTACTTTTCTATACTGAATATTCTTTATCTCTTTTACCCTTTTTAGTATATTTCATGTATTCCAATTATAAATTACCCTTTTTATCTTTTCATATGTACTTGTAACCCTAGTGAGGCTGATATATAAACCCCATTCATTTTGTACACAGACATAAATCACTTAATTATCAGATTATTACAAGTTTCCCTTTAAGTAACTTAGTGTTCTCATTGTCCTTTTACTCTTATCTCTTCCCTTTAACAAGGAGTAGTGGCAAGTGACCCTATAGCACCAATGAGTCATATCCAGCAAATTATAGGCCAAGGTGAATCAATTGTTGTATCATATCTAGTCAGTAGCTACCTAGACTTTGCTAGCCCCATTATCTTTTCTTTCAGTTCTTTTCGTTGTGGTGCTCCTCCATTGTAAGTTCTAAAGATGCATCAATAAGCTTAATTAAGGAGAAAAGAAAAGGGGATTAGTTAATGTAGTAAAGGACAATGTCCTTTTAGAAGACATATGTCACCAAAAGTGAGGGTATTATGCTATATGTGTGGACCATGTAACATTAGCCAAAAATTGCATACAATTGTCCCCCATCCCCCTTCCTATGTACATCAACCAAACTCCCCTCTCTTACCCCATTTCCTTTTCATTTTCATCCCATTCCATT
This sequence comes from Lumnitzera racemosa, assembly GCA_024138005.1. Taxonomy (NCBI): domain Eukaryota; kingdom Viridiplantae; phylum Streptophyta; class Magnoliopsida; order Myrtales; family Combretaceae; genus Lumnitzera; species Lumnitzera racemosa. The sequence goes on along the minus strand of JAMXBC010000007.1, from coordinate 70,683,486 downwards.
CCTCATAAATCAATCTCAAAACCTGTCTTTAAAACTCACTCCTAAGCACCCTCTCCAAGGATACCTCTCAGCCACTCCCTTATACCACCACTACTGGCCATTCCACTACCACCACCACACTACAAAATCATCAACCACCAAGCTGCCCTCTACCCCCACACATCCCCTAACCTAGCCAACAAACATATACATCTCACTTTCCTTAATAAGCTTACTATACACATACAAAAGGAAGATCATCACATCTTCACTTTGGTAAGCTAATTAATCTCATTTTCTTTAGTTTTTCACTTAGTATCATGTAAGATTTAAGCATTATACATATACACACTTGCAAACATATATGTTAGTTTTAGGATATTAACATGAATGGTTAGTTTAGGGCAATGCACATATTGCACTTAAAAGTTCAAGTATCACTGCCCATATGTAATAGAGATTATGATTAGTAAGTTTTTTTTTTTTTGACAAATCAACAAGGAAAGTCCATGAACCGATGTACACATAAGCATGTTGCCACCCTCATTGTGGATTTGCCAACTTATTTTCATAATATTTGATAGATAATCAACTTATACTAAGTAAAAACATGTTTTAGATTGAGGAAATACACCTAAACAAATGATATATGGAAAATGTGATAGAGGCCCTAAGAGCACCACTTTGGCCTCCATTTAAAGGATGTGTTGACATTTTCAAATTTTGATTTATTGGCCTAATAACATGGCCAATTAGCATTAAGTATGATTTAGGTCATGATTAATCAAGTTAAGTAGAGAAATGATGAGTTAATGACCTAAACTAGCTTAGTTGCTAATTAGAGGCTTAAAAATAGTGTTAAAAACCTTATTAATAATAAGAACCAAATTTGGAACATTTGCTAAATTGTACCAAACTTAATGCATAAATTGGACATCATTATGATTGATATATTTTGAGGATCGATATGTGCAAAGATTAAGGATAATATCTATGATGATGCCTATCTTATACTCCCTAACTAGAATTAAACTAGGTTGACCTTATCCTATTGGTTTTGACTAAACCCCTCTAGGAGTGCTTCATATCCCTAGGTTATATCCAAAGGGAATTCAGGATTGGTTTACTTGAACACCATATACTTTACTTAACGAGTACGATGTACCACCTAAGCTATTTAACCTTGATGAAGATGCAATACAGATAGTTTTACAAGGTGAACCAACTGACGAACCTATAGAAAATCCTATAAACAATGAACCTATAAAGCCAATGGAGGATCCCGAGGAGGAGGACCCTAAAGTGGACTTACCAAATGATCTGAATGAGGTACCAACTCAGGATGTTGTTGATGAGGAAGAAGTAGGCCATGATAGTGTGCAAGAAGTTGTAGTAATAATCGATACCCCAATAATCATATAGATAAGTTAAGGTAGTGAAACTAGTGATGAGATTGATGATGAGATAGACAGTGGGTCTAATGCTGTTGGGAGAGATGTAGACTGGATTTCTTTAGAAGACTTATTGATTTTTGTTAGTTCTAATGATGCTAGTAACTAATGGATGAGTGGTACAAGCCAACTAGTAGTAGGAAGGATGATAAGCAAAAGAATTTTTAGTATGTTAAGCAAATTTTGATGTACCTTACTTTTTTTTATGTAGCCTAGCATTTTGATGTACTTTTGCTTTTGTTATGTTTTCAATTTCTAGATCAAATGCATAAGGTTGGTGTTGAAATCTTTTGTACCAAGAGTTGTAAATATCGAATCTATACAAATCTTTTGTATGTAATCATGTAAATATTGAGTTGTACTTTTATTTTATCATTTGTATATATAAGTAGTATCAATGTATATCAAGTATTATGTTATTAGTAGATCTATAGTAGTTAGTATATTTTCATACTATGAATTAAGAATGGATATTTGCTAAGTACATTGATCATATAGTATGTACTAAGCAACATTCTATAATTATGAATAATTGCATACCATCCTTAACAAATATACTTATAGGAAAAATTATGAAATTGTAGGGTTGATAAAAAATACTAACCTAGACATACAATCATGGTTGAAGGTAGAAAAAGGTAATAACAATCAAACTCAACCTACCACAAACCAAACACCACCATTAGCTAACCCTCTTCAAAAACAACTAAATGGAAATGGACAACCATCCCTACCTCTTAACCAAACACAAACCCTTACAGCTCCTGTACCTATAACAACAAAGCTTATGCTCGTAAACATGCACATAATGATCCAGCAACAAGGTGCTTTGTTACAACATCTATTAACTAAGGGAAATCCAATAGATATAAGGCTTCAGGAGTTAGACCTTAGGAGAAACGGGCCTTTGGATGCAAATTGTCTACTTTATTTCATTAAGGCCAATTGGTATTTTGATGAAGACACTGGTAAGCTTGAGGAAGTAGATGATTGGTTGGCTCAAATATGCGTAATCTTATGGCTCTTCAAATACTAGACCATATGAAACTTATATGTTAAGAGCACAAGCCTGCATTTGGTAAGTTCAAAAATCAGGTCACTTAGAGGATTGATTACTTAGGAAGTGTTTAAGAATAAATTTAAACACAAATTCTTTTTAGGAAGTGTTTAGTTAAAGATGCTTGTTAAGCCCTATTTCAGATTCCTTAATTTAACCTATATTAAGCCCAACTCACTTAACATAAATTACTCAATAATAAATTAAGGAAATATTTTTAAAAATTGGAGTTACCAACCAGTTCAATTGGTAAAAAATAAAATTATGGTTTTTAGGTAGGAAAACCCTAATTTAACCATTAGTATGTAGATATTCTAAAAAAATTAATTTCTAAAAGGTTGAACTCGAAAGTAGTGTTTAGAGGCTAACCTATTAAGACTAAGTCACCATGTGAAAATTACAGAAAAAAATCGATGGACTCTATTTTTGTAATTTTTCTAAAAATATACCTAAATCACAAAATGTAACTAAAAAATAATTTTTTTATTATTTTTTATTACAAAGTATTTAAGAAAAAGGGAAAAAAAAAATTTTTTGAACGATTGCCTCAAAAGTGCTTACATATCCGCTAGTCGAGACCAAACCGGTTGTAGTTTTTTTTATAAAATATTTTAGTGGGTGGGTTATTTTTTATTTTGAAAAGTAAGCTTGGTTTACATTTTTTAACAATTTATTATTGAAAAAAAACCTAAGAAATATAATTTTCCTGAATTTTAAAAAACTTAACTAACTAAATCTTTATGGAAAAAAAAATCAATTAATATTTTTTTACTTTTTAAAACCACTATGTGTCAAAAAGTCTTTTCTAAATCCTAACTATTAGATTTATTGAAGATATGACATAGATACGTATCTCATTTTCCAAATAACATGTTTTTATTAAAAATGTAATTGAGCTAAATTTAGTAAAAATTGAAATTATCTAAAAGAACACGTAATATGAAAATAATAAAAACCTACACTAAAAATAAATAAATAAGTTAGTTAAAATAATTAAATTAACTATTAAAATAAAATTACAAAATTTTTACCTATGAGTTAAGTCGTACGTGATTAGAGGGTAGACGAACACTGTTTTTAGATGGTCATAGGAGTAATCGAGGGCGCATTAGCTACTAACTCTACTGATCATGGGTGTGATCGAAGGTATGTTGGTTGTTGTCTCCATTGATCACAAGCATGATCGAGAGTCTATTAGTTATTGTGGTTGTGTGTTTGTGTGTGTAGGCTATATGATTTGGAGCATGTGTTGTACGTGGAATTCAATGATCGTATATTAGTGACTAGTGAGTGTATTGTACTGCTGTGGAGGATCGGTGAATTGTGGTATGAGTAATCAATCCTTAACGGTGTTTGTGTAAAAGTGCTGGCTATGAATTTTGATTGACATGAGTGGGAATTCAATTGGCACTGGCTTTAATCAGTTTGCCGTTAGGGCATACATGTATTGCTTGTAGAAGATTTGTCAGACGTATGTGGAGTTGCACCTCGACTATGTAGAATTAGGCTTCGTCAGTCAAGCATTAAATTGTTTTGTTAACTTCAAACGGTCAGGGGATGAGGCTTCGGTGGGGGAATGTATGGAGATTATCGTGTCTTCGATTAGGGAATCAATGTGTTACAGTTTACTAATCAGGAGGAGTCAACGTATTTGTTGAGGGTGACTGCTAGAGTATTTTGGTGATGAAGTGAGGGACGTGGTTGATCTTTAGAGTTCAGTTGATTAGATTGTTTTTGGTTCAGGCCAAGGTGTATCGAGTTATCAATGCTTCGCTTATTATAGGACGTGATAGGCTACGGTTGGGGTTGTGGAGTGTTAGACTTCGTACGAACGATGTCAGGGTGAATTGTGCGAGGGATAGGGAATTAAGGATGGGGGCATGTATTTCTGCCGGGTGTTGTAGAATTCGGTTTAGTATTTGTTAAGGGCAGGGTAGGGCGGGAAGGGGTCGTTGGTTTTATAGATGTAGATTAAATTGTACAGCTTATAATTGAGGGGGCATTAGTCTTCGGTAGATTGTCTAAATAAAAAAAAAAAACGTCATCAATGTTGCCTCTAATTTATAAACCTAAAAATTGAATCTTCTATATCGTTTTAAATATAGATTTGATTCCAATCAAACTAAGATATGAAAGAGATAATTTTGATTTTTTAAAGATTTGTCTTAGCTCCTATAAACCTTACTTGGTCTTGTATCTGCTCGTCAATAGTTCGTAGGGTCTATTAAGTAACATAGCCATGATCTATTTTGTACATAAATAACTAAATTGGTCACATAATAGCAAGGTGTTGTATCCACTCGTCAATAGTTTGTAGGGACTATTGAGTAACATGGCTATGACCATGAGCGTTACTCTCAATGTCATTAACCTCTCCTTGAACATTAGGATTTGACATTTCTTAATATAAACTTCAAAAAGTTTACCACTTAACAAAGGATTCTCACACAACTTCAAAATGACAACTCACACAGTTACTTAAGAACTTGCTCTATTTTTTAAGTAGGAAGTAGAGTATAATAAAATACACACTAACAAGAAATACTTCAATACTAAGCTTTCGATTGCAACCTCAAGCACTAATACCAAGATTATATAATTTACCTAAGAGCACAATAATCACTAAGACTTACTGTAAGGAATAGTAAACAAATAAGTCCTTTGAATTATCGAAGAAAATGGAATGAAAAGGTTGACGAACATAGTAGCTTCCATGAAGTTACTCGAAGGATATGACACACTAATGAACACAACACGACTTAACACTTCACTTGATATGACTCATAAGCTAATGCTGAGGTCCACTCGCCCCTAATTTCAAGCTACTCAGTAAGATTAGAAAAGAGTAGAGAAAGGAAAAAGAACTCGAAGAAGGATATCTCACAAAGACAAGAATATTCATAAAGTGTAATGTATATGATGACAATTGGGGCTACAGTAAAAGGACTATTTATAGTAAGTCCTTGAGGGCAACAATGCTAAAATAAAAGATGATATAAAAGACAATGAAGAAAAAGATTCTTAGTATATACGAAAAAGAGTAAATAAGACAAATGACGAAAAGGAATATAGTTTAAATATCAGAAACGTATTAGACAAGTGGTAACCTGTTAATAGGTTCGTATTGGGGAATCTTGGGATATGGGAGCTGAGCTATATTGAAGCTGTAGCTATTGGAGGTAAATGGTATTTGCAATTACCAAGATGAATAATGGATGCTGCTATCAAATAAGCCGAAAGAGAGGAGCTTAGTGTGTAGGGGACTCGGTCTCAGTAGCCAAACAAGAGATTAAAGGCTTTGAAGATGAATGCGAGTAAGGGGTTCGGGGGTTAGCAATTCATCATTAGGATAATAACTATTTTCTTGGTTTATTTTTACTTTGTATAGGACAATTTTGTATTTCTTTTTATTTGTTAACTTGGGTGTTGGGATATTAAATCAACAATGGGATGACAATCTTATTTAGATGGCATGATACCTTTTACTACAACAACACATGTAATTTGGTATAAAACTTCAAACTATCAAGGTATTATCGATTATATAAGATATAAACAAAAACAAAAGAAAACATAAAACCATAAATTTTTAACTTATGATTTGAGTATTAAACCATTTTAAAGTATTAATTAAGTTACAAATTTAAATTTTTTATTCAATTCATTATGGTAGTAGGGAGTGAAATGCTGTAAAATAGTAAATTTATGCTAAAAAAAGCAAAGAAATGAATGCCAAGTAGAACATTTATGGTTCGTTAAGGCCATTGTAATTTAGTGGTAATCACTACTAGCCTCCCATCGGGATAAACCAAGGTTCGAATCCCCCTTCCCCTATAATTGGAAAAAAAAAAAAGGAGAACATTTGGTTTATGCTAATGAGAGGTATTCTAATTAATTTAAGATGGAATTATGAATATTTGTCTTCTTCTTTTTTTAATTTTCCAATAAATATTGGTTAAAAGCCTTAAAAATATCAATACATCTTTTTAGCTTAAAGGATAAAATTATGCACCATTCATAAAGCTAGAATTAAATTTAGTTTCTAGAGTGACATTGTAACACCCAAACTTAAGACGCTACAAACCACCTGATGAACTACTGACCATCGATCCCATTACTCGTACGTAGCTCTAAGGCCTCTAATCCCTCATTGGAAGAATTCTTTCTCAATAAACTGTTGATGATGAGAAACTTTACACTAAAGGATGATGGTTGAACTCCTTGAGCTCTTCATATTGTTATATGTTAATCTATACTCTCGATTGTAATGCTACCAACTATTCCCTCACTAATTACCTTGTGCTAAGTAATGTGACCAGCTACTTCAGAGAGGTTTTTGCCGAGTGACAAGAGACTCACATACCGGCCAAGTAGTTTTCTCTCAACCTATTACCCTTTCTCATTTTGATCTCTTTATTGTCATAACATCTTGATCCCTCTCGCCTGCTATGTTTAAAGAATCTTCATATAAGACCAATGTTACACTGCCACCTGTCCACCTCATCTGACATAGTACTACTTTTCCATTTTTGTCTTTTGTTCCTTTTACCCTTTCTTATATGTACTATGAATCCCCTTTTTGTATATACTTTCTTGTAATTTTTTTATTTGTCATGTTGCCCTAAGGACTTACCATAAATAGTCTCTTACCATTGTAAGCTGGAATTAAACTTTACACATAGACATTGAATAACCTATTCTTATAAGACAAGCCCCTCTAAGTCCATTTTTCATACACTCTTATCTAATCTTACCGTGTAGCTCATGATTAGTGGTAGGTAGACCTTGACATCAACTTGTATGTCATATCAAGTAAGGTATCAAGTTATGTTGTGTTCGTTGGTGTATCATATTCTCCAAGCAGCTTTATGTCAGCTACTTTAGTTTGTCTTAAAATAATTCCCTCTATTTTTTTCAATATTTCGAAGGACCCATTTAGTTCAGATTTGCTATGATAAGTCCTAGTGATAACTAAGCTCCTAAGTATATCATATAATATTGGTATTAGAGCTTGAGGTTAAGACTAAGGGTTGTATAGTGATAGTCAATCTGCTATTCGAGATACTTGTGTGTATGTTGAAGGCATCCTTATGTGAAGTGTATTTTTTGATGCTTTGTGTTAAGAATGTCGAATCCTAATATATAGGGAGAGATTAACGATGCCAAAAGTAATGCTTATGGTCATGGTCAAGTTACCTAACAAACACCACTTACTATTGATGAGCAAATCTATGATCTTGCTGCTAATATGGCCAACTTAACTATCTCAATAAACAAAGTCTTAGAGATTGGACTGCAAAAGAGAGTTACTAAGTAAGGTTGAGAGATGAGAGATAAGCTAAGAAGGCAAATGAACAAGTAAGCTCCAAAAGCCTTTCCTATGAACCAAGTGCCACCATGACGCACCGATAGAGCCGTGAGAAGAAGGTTGGAGTTGGACGAAGTGGAAGAGTACGAAGAAGAAAAAGACTAGTATGTTAAGATTGATGAGCATGAGTTTAGAGCATCAAAAGGTGCTAAACACCTTAAGGTGCAAATTCCAAGCTTCAACAGGTCTAGTAGTATTGATAACTACCTGGATTGGGAAGAGAAGATCGAAAAGATATTTGATTTCTACTATTATAAAGATACCATATACATTCAAGTGGCTGCATTAGAATTTTCTAGATATACAGCAATGTGGTGGAAGAAACTACAGAATGTTCAACTGAAGGCTCGATGCAAAGTCTAAACATGGAACATGATGGAGAGAGTTCTAAGAAGTAGGTTCATTCTTGAACACTACGAACGAGACACTTTCTAAGACCTGAAGTAAGGTAATAGATTAGTAGATGACTATGTCCAAGAGTTTCAGTTACTCATGCTACGATACGATGTTGATAAACCTAAGATACCAACCATATCACGATTCATCTCTAGACTATAAGCTAAGATTGGTAACATTATGAAACTGTAGAGCCTCACACCCCTAGATGAAACCTTCCATATGGCATACAGATTTGAAAGGCAACGGTGAAACCAGGTTAGTTGGATGTCGAGTAGCTGACCAATGCTACCGAAAAGGAATGGCTTGCCAAGCCGACCAGGGAATGATAAAACATCAAACAGTTCTAAGATAGAATGCTAAGTGCAGATGCTGAGCCAACTAGAAGAAGGCCGAGGTAATAGCAAGATCAAGAAGCCTAAGATCTAAAGAGTTTAAGGTTAGAGCTTAGGAAGGAAAACCTGAGAAATCAAATATTTTAAATGCCTCAGTTATGGACACGTGGTTGGTCAATGTCCGAACCACTAAGTCATGACCATAAAGAGAGACAAGCCCCAATTTAAAGTAAAGAGTGCAAATGAAGGAGAGGAAGAAGTGGGAACCGATCAGATGATGGAAGAATTTCAAGAAGACCTTGATACTGAGACACCTCATGAGGGTAGAGCCGAATATTGCTTTGTTGCTCAACAATCTCTCAGTGCTTTTGTGCTTAACAAGAATGAGCAAAGAGAGAACCTCTTCCATACAAAATGCTGAGTGAATGGCAAGCTATGTGTTTGATCATTGACGAAGGGAGCTGTACTAATGTCATCGTGTAAAGAGTAGTCAAAGCGATGAAATTGCCGACCGTCTTACACCTTAAGCCATACAAGATTCATTAGTTAAATGAAAATGGAGGCTTACATGTTGCCAAGTAGGTCAGAGTACCAATTACCATTGGTGATAGGTATAGGGATGAGGTATTATATGATATCCTTTCGATGTGTGCTTCTCATATATTATTCAACTGACCATCGCTATTTAACCTAAGGGTGTTGTACAATGGATATTGGAACACTTACATGTTTTAGAAGGACAAAAAGAAAATTATATTGGCACCCATGAGTCCTACAAAAGTGCAAGAAGCCCAAGCGCAAGTTGCTAAATCACTACAATAGAAATCCTTAGTCATTTCTCGAGCTCAGTTTACCTAGGAAGTCAGGGTTGAAGACTATGTGATCCTTTTAGTCTGGAGACTCTTGGAGGTTAGAGAAGCGAAGGATTTACTTACCAAAGTGCAATAGCTACTTCAGGATTTTGCTGGCCTATTCCCTATCAAGATGCAAAAAGGATTACCTCCCTTGAGAGGTATTGAACATTCATCAAGCTACAACCAAGAACTGCCTTGCTGAATCGACCTACTATAAGCCCTAAAGTCAAGCCAACTGACCGTAGAATTGAACTTAAAACACAAAGTTTAGGGCGATCGGTTAAAGGATCCGATCAAACCCAAATTATAAACTGTGGATAGAAATATTAGTAAAAATGACCCCGTAAACTTGAATTTAAGAAAATAAATAATAAAATAGGAGACTACAAAATTTTCAAATTTTAAATATAGTAATTGTTAACTATCGAAAAGGCGAAAAGTATAATCTAATAACTAATAAATTACTAAAGATGGATTACATGTATACTAAAAATCATAGAATGACCTAAATAATAATTAGGAATGTTCACATGTACCCCACATGCATTTACGTGTAGATAAAAAAGCATGAAATTTCTAAAAGTGGCTAAAAACTTATTAAATAATTAAATAAATTATTAATTACTTAAGGAAAAATAAAATAAAAAATCAGAGAAATCAGGAATGAGATGGATATGGTCATGGCAAGTCAGGAAGTGAAGAAAAAAAAAATTGCCCAATCAAAATCAAGCAACACAAAAGCTAAAAACTAAGAGATTTGAGTAATATCTTGTCTAATTTAATGCACATTAATTACCACAAAGCTCTATAAATAGGGAAAAATTTATAGAGCTCCTTTAGACCGTTAGAAATTAGAGAAAAATAGATAGCATCGAAATTCAAGAGAAAAACTAGAGTAAAAAAAAAAAAAGAAAGGAAAATTGTGCAGTTAGAGCTAGTGAGCGAATCCCACGTACCACCACCACATGGAACTGAGCCACCACCACCACCCTAGTACAGACCCACCGCGTAAACCAGCCGATAGACCTGGACCGGTGTTGGAAGGCCAAAAGCCATCGGATCGAGTGAGTCTCTCATCTGCCCCGATTTTATATAATTTTGTAAAATTATTTATTTTTCCCATAAAATTATGAAATTTGTTATTTTGAGGTTTTATTGTATGTAGAGTTAGGGAAAAATGGTGATTAAGTGTAATCACGTCTAAAAATATAGGGTTCCTAAAAAATTAAGGAAAACCTAACATGATTAAAATTAGAAATAAATAGGCTTAGGAGTATAGTTTGGAGATCAAATTTTTCTATAGAATGCTTAAGTAATATATAACAATGCTATGAAGCCATTTTTTTTAAATTTAATTTTTGAAATTTTTAGGTAAATTTTTAGCCCTAAAATGATAGAAAAATTGGGTATTTTTTAGTTAATTAGGTGATTAAGATATTAATTACTGATTTAGAAAGTAATTAGAGGGTCAGGGATGTTAATCTCTGATGTGGAAACCTAATTTTAGCCTTTGTAGTGTTAAGTGTAATTAATGAAGGAATTATGTAGTAATTATAGAAAATTAAAAATATGTAGAATTAGAAAATTAATAAATATAAAAAATTAGGTTTAATTAGATAATATAATAATAAAAATGTGAATATAATGAATCAAAAAAAAAATTTAATTTTAGGTAATTGTATAAAAAAATGTAGGATTTTCTCATATCGAGAATAAATCCGGTAACCCAATTAGGATTAGTGTATACCGAACAGTTTAGAATACTAAATTAAGATCCAATAGGATATTAGAATCCTCGAGCTTAATTAATTGATTTCACTTTAGGATTCAAGCAAATTTAAGATTCCAGAATAAAAAATAAAATCTAATTTAGGAACCGAACCTTAAAATAGGGTATAATGAATCATTAGTAAATAATAGGTATGCATGGAAAAAATAAGCTAAATTATAACTCAAAATATGAATCATTAAAGTATAAGTGCTAAAAAGACCTATTTGTATTATAGGATACCTAGAGGCGAATCAACTTGCAATTAAGTAATCGAGCGACTAATAAATTACAAGTAAGTCGGGTAATTATTTACTGTATTAGAGTGTTATTTTATGGTACTCGGAGATTTAGGATTGTATATTGTTGTGATTGTATTAAAGTGTTATTTTATGGTACTCGGAGATTTAGGATTGTATATTGTTGTGATTGTAAGTACTTTACGCATGTATTTGATGTATCTAAATGTGTATTGAAAATTGTAATGTGATTGATTGAATTGGTGTGAAATTATTTGAACACCCTAAATGAAATTTAATCTTATTCGACTCTAATGACCAAAAATATCATGCATTGCAACCCGTTAGGAGATCATTAGGATTCTCTAACCAAATATCGACCCCTTCGAAAGGGATAGCGTAGGATTGCATAATGGTTCCTTCTTCATCCTTAGTCGAACTAAGTAATAGAAGAGGAGGTCGCGGTGAGGGTAAAGTCAATGGTTCGAAGGTAGTCGCAGGAGGAGCGGTGTCTCCATTGCACAAGCCTGAGTTTGGTTGTGAGCTATTGTATAACATGAAAACTCCTCAACTAGATTAGAGAGAGTGAAATTTCTCTGATTCCGTAATGGACCGGACAATATTGTGTGATGACACTTGATTGTTGCATTGCATTAAAATAATTGCTTAATAATCTTGTTTGTGTTTATATACTTTCATGAGTCTCCAATTCAACTTACTGAGCTATAGTTGCTTATACCCTTATTGATCCTTTTGCAAGTCTTGATTTCTAATTACCTCAAGTATTATGCCATCATACAATTATCTAGAGGTTAGTTCTTTTGGAGCCAGGGGTATGAGGATCAATTTGCTTAACAGTGGATATGTAGCTAGTATGTCCTTGTAGTTTAAGATTGAAAGACTGATAGTTGTTATGTAAATTAGTGAACCGTTATGTTTATGTAGAGTTTCTTGAAAAGTTTTGTGGACTTTATATATAATTATGTATGTTTATTAAAAATTTGAGATAATTATTATATTTGTAGTTAAACACTTAAATGAGACTGTTTACTTCAAAGAGAGGAGTCGTCGATGCCTTATGTAGATCATATCTATGGTAAGTACTATGAGGTTAGTTACTATCATAGAATGGTTTACACGGTAGGACTATTACAACTCTATGACTTCGAGGCGTAATACTTACTTATAGGCTCAATTTCGAGCAGGCAGATAAACTGAAGAAACAGGTGGATGAGTTGGTAGATCACGAATATATCTATGAAAGCATGAGTCCTTATGCCATACCCACTATGTTAATGCCAAAAAAGGATGGAACGTAGCGAATGTGCATTGACAGCAAAGCTATCAATAAGATCACTATTAAATATCGATACCCAATCCCATAACTTGATGATATGCTTGACGAGTTATATGATGCCTACATCTTTTCTAAGATTGACCTAAAGAGTGGCGACCACCAAATAAGAATAAGACCTGGGGATGAATGGAAGATGGCTTTCAAGACAAGGGATAATCTGTTCAAATGGTTGGTGATGCCGTTTGGTCTAACTAACACTCCGAGTACATTTATGTAGCTGATGAATCATGTACCTAGAACATTGATCGATAAATGCGCTATGATTTATTTTGATGATATTCTGGTCTATAATGCCAACCTCATCACTCATGTTGAACACTCAAGATTGGTGTTTAACATACTTTGCATCGAGAGATTATTCGATAACCTAAAGAAATGCATGCTCTATCAAAGCGAGGTTATATTCCTCAGATATGTCATTTCAGGGAAAAGAGCTTGAGCTGATGAGGAAAATGTTAGAGCTATTAATGAGTGGCTTACGCCAACTAGTGCTGCCAAAGTTAGGAGCTTCCATGGTCTAGCCTTGTTCTATAAGAGATTTATTCGGAATTTCAGTTCCATAACTAAGCCGTTGACTGAATTGACTAGGAAGAATGTTGAGTTTAGGCGGTCAAAAAAAGCTCAAAGGAGTTTTGAAGACGTATAGTCTAAGTTGATGTATACTCTATTACTCACCTTACTAGATTTCGAGAAAGTTTTTTAGGTTAAATATGATGCGTCTAGTGTCGGCATTGGTGCTTTTGGTGTCGGTATTGGTGCTGTCCTTATGCATGAGTGCCAACCCATTGCCTATTTTAATGAAAAACTCTGAGATGCTACCTTGAATTACTCAGCCTATGACAGGGAGTTATATTCCTTTGTTTGAACACTCCAGAACTAGCAGCATTATTTATTGCTGAGAGAATTCATCATCTATTCGAATCATGAATCTCTAAAGCATCCTCACGAGCAATAGAAGCTTTCTCAGTATCACACCAAATAAGTCAAGTTCTTGGAGACCTTTTGCTATGTCATCAAATATAAGAAGCCAATACAGTGGTTGAAGCACTTTTTCGCCATCATACTCTCATCATAACGTTACAAGCTAAGGTGGTTGGATTTGGCACTTTACCTAATCAATATGAGCATGACCTACATTAGCAGCTAGGTGTAATCCTAAAGGAGCTATGGAAGGGTTCTACTTGAGTGAAGGGTTCTTGATGAAGGGCAAGCAGATTTGTGTTCCAAGTGGTTTTGCAAGGGAGCTATTCATTTAAGAAGCTCATTTAGGGGTTTGGCCGACCATTTTAGGGAAAAGGCGACAATTGAGATATTAAAGGAGTATTTTTACTATCCCGGGATGATGAATGATGTGCACCAAATACTTAAGAGGTACAAGGTATATAAATATGCAAAGGGGAGGAGAGAGCCCTAAGGAGAATATACACCCCTACTAATTTCTGAGTGGTCGTAGACGGATCTAAGCATGGATTTCAAGTTCAATCTTTCTTACATGCCGAGAAGACATGACTCAATCATGGTGGTGGTTGATCGATTCAACAATATAGGCTACTTCATTCCCTGCCACAGAACTAATGATGCTTTATTCATCGCTAACTTCTTTTTGTAGGAAATTGTGTAACTACATGGAGTGTCGAAGAGTATTACGTCTGACTGTAATTCAAGATTCATGAGTCTTTTGGAAGACTTTATGGAGGAAGCTCAACACTAAGCTCCTGTTTAATGCTTCTTATTACCCCTAAACAAACGGCCAAACTAAAGTTGTGAACAAAATTATCAGTAGTCTCCTATGTACTAATATTAGGAAGAACTCTCATGACTAAGATTTATGCTTGCTCACCATTGAACTTGTCTACAACCACTCGACTTATAGCTTAATTAGAACATCACCATTTGAGGTTATTTATGAACTTAACCCAAACCTACCCTTTGATTTAATTAACAGTCTAACTATATAAAGAGAAAGTCAATCCGACCTATAATGTACCAAGGAATTTCAAAGGTTACATTGGAAGATTGCCAAGTAGTTGGCCAAAATTGTAGCCCGATAGAAGGAAGTGGGAAGTTACGGAAGGAGACGAATCATTTATACACCTAGGGACCTTGCTTGGATCCGTATTAAGAAGGAATAATTCCTTAGCAAGAGGACGAACAAACTATCTCCCAAAATAGATGGACCCTGTAGGATCCATAGGCATATTAATGATAACACTTATAAGGTTGAATTACCTGAAGGTTTCATCATATCTAACACATTCAAGTCATCGATCTGACTCCCTATGTACCTAATGATGACAAGGACCAAGATTTGAGGGAAAATCTTCAATAACCTAGGGGAATTGGTGAACTGTCGACTACCGGTCCCATTACTCGCATACATCTCTAAGGCCTCCAATCCTTCACCCGAAGAATTCTTTCTTGATAACTTACTAATGACAAAAAACTTTACATCGAAGAAGCATGGCTAAACTCCTTGAGCTCCTTACATTGTTATATGTTGATCTATACTATCAATTGTGATGATGCCGATGATTCCCTTACCAAGGACCCTATGCTAAGTAATCCGACCAGCTGCTCCCGGGAAGTTTTTACCAAGTAACGAGAGACTCACTTACTAGCTGAGTAGTTTTCTCTCAACCTGTTACCTTTTCTCTCATCTCATCTCGGCCTCTTTATTATCGCAACATCTTGATCCCTCTCGCCTGCTATGTTTAGATAATCTCATACAAAACCAATGTTGTACTGTCACCTATCCATCTCATCTGACATTGTCTTATTTTTCCATTTTTATCTTTTTTCCTTTTTACCTTTTTTCGTATATATTAGGAATCTTCTTTTTGTATATACTTTCTTGAAATTTCTTTATTTGTAATGTTATCTTGGGGACTTACTATAAATAGTCCCTTTTTCTTATAAGCTAGAATAAAACTTTACACGTACACAATGAATATCTTGTTCTTGTAAGACAATCCCCTCTAAGTCCATTTTCCATGCACTCTTATCTAATCTTACTATGTAGCTTATGATTAGTGATAGGTCAACCTTGACATCAACTTATGCATCATATCAAGTAAGGTATTAAGTCGTATTATGTTCGTTGGTGTATCATATCCTCCAAGCAACTTCATGTTAGCTACTTTAGTTCGTCTATAGACCAGTCCCCTTTATTTTTTTCGATATTTTAAAGGACCCATTTAGTTCAAATCTGCTACGATAAGTCCTACTGATAACTAAGCTCCTAGGCACATCACCACCATATGTCCCTAGTCCTCTACTAACATATCAAGCTATAATCTTAAGACTAAAATCTCTATTTCACAAATAAGTAACATCCACTAAATTCATTAAATGCTAAACTCCAATTATAACTATCCAAATGTCTCTAAAAATATTCCACATGAAAAGAAATGAGCTCAATGATACTTAATGATGTTTTGGAAATTAACAATAGTGTCTTGCAACAAGAACTAAATTAGAAATAAATCATAACTCCTAATACTAAGAATAATAATTATAGAATTGTCTACATAAGCATCATCATAACAATAGCTATCTTCCCAATCCTTACAACCAACGTAATCCTCACAGTTAGCCCAATAACCATGACTAACGGTATCCTCAAAACTATCATCCTAACATATAGCTATAGGGAAAAAGAAGGGTGTCGAAGCTCAATACAATACTAAAATACACTTATGCATGAGCAATCGTCCATAATCAAATGCATTAAATGCAAGTAAGTAAATCACACACAACAATTTGTTTCTCTTTCTATTAGCCAATCACACATCATATAATGAAGGTTCTCATAACCTCTATTACAATACAATATGATTCATCATCTTAATGGTTAGACATACCTCTTCAAGCCCATTTACAATCCTATGTATGAGCGTGCCATTTCAAGCCCCTCTATAACCTACTTTTGGATGTACCACATTGGGCCCTATCTACAACACCCTAAATCTACCCCAAATCATTTCTATGTAAGACTCTACTAGGGACAATGTGTCACATGGATCATTTAGGTTATCCCATTAAGGATCTATGACTCTGGACCTAAGTTGAGCTACATACTAGCAGCAAGTAAAGATGACTTAAGCCACATATTTAATTAGTCATTTTAAGCATATATATAAATGTAAAATCTAGCCTAGTAGTCATAAGCAACATACAGGTGTTACGTACCTAGAATCGCTAAGAGAGTTTGATCTACTCTATCTTAGAAAGATAAATCCGTAAAGAAACAATAAATAAAGTCACTTTAGTAGAAATCTACAACTTCTTATAAATTGTCTAAGGGTTCGAGGTGAGATTCCTAGACTGAATACAACTAAACCTAGATTAGAAAGAAAATAGGAAGCAACTGTAGGGATTATGGTTAAGAATTACGCCCATGATCTTTTGTAAAAGGTGAAGCAACTAGTCCACACTTTAGATTATGGTCGTAGACTTAGCCATGATTCATCAAGGAAAGACCATGCCCTGGATCATGGCTATGAACTTTAGCCATGATCCTCTTAGCCTTAATTTTCCTTCGAAAAATTTCCTTCCTAACTCTTTAGAGAGGATTACGGTGAGGACTATGCTTACGATCTTTGACTGCAATCTTGCTACTTTGAATTTCCACCTCCTTTTTCACCAAAGACACAAATACGCATCCTAGATCCAATATCTAATCTTAACGTTAACCCCAAAACATTGAAATCCCAACCCTTTTCAACCCAATTCACATTTAAACCTCCCTACAATGATCTTTAATCCAAGAACTTTCGTAAAAGATAAATAATTGTAAAGGTAGGATTGTACTACCTTAGTGACTGGAGACTCCCTAATATGAATCTCAACATTCTTCTAATCCTACAACTGTTCTCATCCTTAGGAAATTAAAAACACATTCTTTATAATTAAGCCAATGCTTAACTCATAAACATTAAGACACTTACCAATGATCTCTTCTAGGTTTTGCATTGAGTCTCACAAATTCCACCTTTCTTGCAATGCAAGTATACTATTAATATGATTGTCATTTTCTAATGAAATCCAACAAAATCCTACAAAGTTAGGATCTTATTATCAAGGGTTCACCAAAGCTACTATTGTCAAGTTCTCTTCTGTGATACAAAGAAGTCTAAATGAGACTCTTGAATACAAAAGAATATTTTTGTATAAAGGACTTTCAAGTATTTCCAAACCTAGCCCCTAACGCCTTCTATTATTTACCTAATCACCCTTCATAAGAATAATTCCTTTTTAACAATACGAATCTATTTTATTTTCTATATTTTATTTCAATGTTAGGTGTTACAAATGTATAATCCCAATTTTCACATAAGCAATGAAAACACTTTAATGCATTCTAGACATATCCTATCTATGTTTTTTTCCAACAAAAAAGGAGCTTCATGGAAAGTGAAAATTACATCATAAATTCTATCTTCACTCAGATTGTGGTAACAATTAGTGAATTCATTTTTATTATACTCTCATCTTTATTAAAAAGAAACGATGTGTTCACATATTTGCACATGTATAATCTTCTAGATTGTCTTTTTCTTTTCTTTTCTTTTTTTTTTTGGTCAATATCTTATTTGTATCTCTTATGCATTTGATTTGTATCTATTTAAAATCTAGTATTTAGAAAACTATTTTAGCTATATCATATCTATTTCCAGTTCATAATCATAATGAAAATGATTATTAGAGTGTCAAAATTAGCAAATAAAAATTTACATACTTATAAGAGAAAAGATTTGAGAAAATATATTTTATTCATTAAAGCTAATTATTTTGTTGGTATTTTTTTAAAAATATGAATAGAGTAAATGGGTAAATAGATTTAACTTTACAGGGATTTCTCGAGAATTTAATTTTAAAAAAAGGATATGTATGGAATTATATTTTTATCTTTTTAGTATCTTATTCTTGCCAAATGTAAAATTAGAGCCAATACAAAAAAGATGATAAAATGATGAATCAAATGGAGCCTATATATATGTGTGTGTGTGTGTCTATGTACATGCATACAAATGTTCTTCATGTAACTATTAACTATTTATAACAAAACAATGTGATTATTTTAAAAGGGAAATCAATATACAATAAACAAAAAAGATGATATAAAAATTTAGCCTAGTGCAATAAAAATTGAAGTGCTATTTTATGAACTCTTTGAAACACATAAAAGCGAGACTTGAAGAATTTTAAAATCTCTTAGGCTTGCAAGCTAATTCAATGAAAAATAACTTATTTTGGCATTAGAGCAAGTCTCAAGGAACAATCATTAACATGATGGGTTTTGACTTTAGTAAACTACCTATTCATTATCTTAGAGTGCCACTATCTTCCTCCAACTTATCTAAGGTAGACTATTAAGTAAGCATTGATTGCTAAATTTTCCTTAAGAATCAATCATTAGCCAATGAAGTATCTATCCTATGCAAGAAGGGCCCAACTTACTAAGAGCGTTTTGTTCTCCCTCTAAGTCGACTAGACTATGATTTTTATCCTTTCAACTATTGTTTTGAACCAAGTAAAGTCAAAGCTTTTTTTTAGAATGGAAGTGGAGATACAAAAGCAAAGGAAAAAGTGAAAAGGAAGGATTTTTATAAGCTAAAGAGTAAGGGTGAATTGGGGATCATAAACATTTATCTTTGGAATAAAGTATCCTAACTAAAGCACATTGGTGTCTTTGTGAATACAATGGCTCTACTCTTTAGCTGAGTTAGGTTAGAGTGAAATCCTCAAGGGCAAAAGTCGTTGAAACATAAAAATTCCAAATGATGCTTCTTGGTCTTGGAGGAAAATTCTCTAAACAAGAACCCTAGCAAAAAGGATGCTTAAATGGAAGATTAGAGATGATAGCCTCATTTCTTTTTAGTATGACAATTGGCACCCTTAAGACCCCTAATGGATTGGAATAACCAATAGATGTACCCTCTTAAATTATTTTATCTCATAAGGAAGATGGAGTTAGCCTAGATGAGAAAGATGGAATGTCATCTACACCAACTTACAAGCATTATAATCAAACATGAATTCCTTGGAAAATTGGTGTGGATACAAGCATAATCAAAGCCTCTAACCATAAGGGAGGTGTATTACTTGGCTAAAAGTAAAGGAGCAAAAAAGACATGGTCATCCTTATTTTGGCATAAAAGTATAACTCCAAGAGATTCCATGATTCATTGGATGATAACACAAAAAAAGATGCTAATTGTAGATAAACTAGCTTAATGGGGTATAATAGAGGAGAACAGCTACTACCTTTGCCAAAGAATCAAATGACCACTTATTCTTAAGCTGTAACTTAGTAAAATCTATGTAGAAAGGTATTGAGAATGTGTTGAGTTGGAGAATGGTTAAGCCACCAAAAGCAAATGATGTGGAAAATTTTATGAAGAATCTTAGCTTAAGGGATACCGATGCAAGCTAAAGGAAAGCTTTTGCAACCGAGTCTTACTATATATCAAAGGAAAGCTTTTGCAATCGAGTGATACTATATATGGAAGGAAAGGAATGGTTAACAAGTGAATGAGATCTTCAACAACATTGATATCATATTGAGAACAATTATAACTTACATATGATGAACACATTATAGCTTTTTTTTTTGTAGATACTAGGATAAATAGTAGTTTTGCGATTCTTTGTACACAACTTATGTACAGCTTTTTGTGTAGTGAAAGTTATCTCATTTATAGGAAAAAAAAAAAAAAGACAGTATGTAAGGAGTGAAATAAATATAAGATATTATTTTATTTGGGTTTCTTTTAGAAATGATATTTCTTATTTGAAAGCGAAAGTTTAAGAAAATAATTATTTTATCTTTTAAAAGTGAAATCTATTCTACGTTTCCCTTTCTTCTTTTGTTTTCCAACAATAATTCTTTTCCATGTCAAAATTTTATTCTATATATAATGTATTTCCTCCTCTCAAATTTTGAAAATAAACTTAACAAATAAATCAAAGGTAAAAATGGAATGTTAGGAAAGATATTGCATAATTATTCTTAACTTATAATTTACCTCTAAAGCTAAATTTAGGATGATAAATTTTATTTTCTTTCCAATAGATTATTCTTTAACGATGTAGCTCCATTTTAATATGTTATTTTCATGCCTAAAATCACTTTCAATTATAATGTTACATAAAAGATAATATCTACATCATCATTTTGGGAAAAAAAAAAGCTATCAAAGAAGTTAATTAAAAGTACAACATTATTTCAAATGTTTTTAACCATATATTTTATTTTTAGAAAGCTTTCAAATGGCCTTAAAATTCTAGCAAAGAAGTCTCAATTTATATTGATAGTTTCAAGATTTCGAATGTATTATATGTCCAAAAGTTAGTCATATAACTAATCACGTAATGTCAATGTCCTAAGTATATGTTGTATGCATCACATTCAAGTGACTATGAAAGCTTTAGTACTTTTTTGAAACAAAGTTTCATAAGGGATAGGAAAAACAAAACCGAAATGGGACAAAGAATGAGGAGGGAAAAAAAATGTTATGAATAACCACAAGCACAACAAGAGATTGGAAATAAATAATGTAGAGTTAAATGAACTAACTATAAGATCCATAGTAAATACAATTATGTCCATGCCATAGCCAATAATGTTAAAGGGACTTGATTATGGATACAAAATCTAAAGAATGATCAAGTATCAAGAAACTAAATTTAAGGTAATCTCGTGATTAGTATTTATTGATAAGCTATTTTTCACATAGACGTTCAAGCTTAAATTAACCTCTTCAAAGCATGGGTTTAGCCTTTAAAGTACGGTCCGAGCTCCTTAGAGCTTAGGTTAAGCTCCTTAGAGTTTGACTAACTTTATCAAAATCCATAGCAAGTCCTCAATGTCAACACTCCCTTAAGGCTTATGTCAAGCTCCTTACAGTTCAACCAACCTCATCAAAGCCTCATATAGCTCCTACCTCCAACCTACTCTTTAGAACCTAGGCCTTTAGTCCTAGGTTGGTTAAGTCTAACCTATGCGTTTGAACAAAGATAAGGTAGGAACTACTCGACTAGATAAGACAATTCAACTATTATCATAGCCTGTCTCTTCATAAAATCTAGAGCCAAAGAGATATTCTTGGGATATTTATCACCTTTCTAACATAGCTTAACCAATCCTTTATATAAATGATGAAATGTAGTACCCTAACCCAAAAGTAGTGAATAAGTAAGCAAATAAACAATGGATTTTTTCAACCATTTAACCTAAAAGTTTCAAACTTGTGTTGATAAGGTATTTAACACCATAATCTTATAAACTAGTTCTTCCCCTTCCTCTTTCTTCTCTCCTAAATGCACGACATCCTCATTATAAGACCTTACATTTGGGCTCGATTCTTCCCTTTTTCAATAAATAATCTAGGTTACCCTCTACCTATATCTTGAAAGCATGTTAAGAGTCATCACCCTAATGATGTTCTGATGAGAATTCGCCTACGACTATCTCCAAGCAGAGACCAACTTGTCCCAAGTCGATGCTGACTTATCGAAAGCTGAAGCCAACTTAATCTAACTTGCGGCCAAATTGTTCAATATCGAGGCCAATCAGCTTTTGTTGAGGCCAAGCTAATACTAAAAGATCGAGAGGAAGAAAAGGAGCTGTTCAACATTAAGTTTTTCGTCTACTAAGAAGCCAAGAGACCGTACGGTTAAGGACTCAAGGCCAAAGATCCACTCGTTATGGCACAAAAAGACTAGTGTCGACTAGTTCTAGTACTTGGTAATTATGGGCCGACCTTTTGGGTATCTCGACCAGGCATCGAGAGACTTTAAGGACCCCTCCTAAAACCCGGATGTCCAACTACTAACCCCGTCCAATTCGAATCTTACTCCTTCTTGGATAGGCCAAATGACTGTATGCTAACTTCTTCTATTAAACATTCAGTTTTGTATTCTTGTACATATTTTCTTTATTTTTAATTTTGGGCCCATTCTTCAAGGATTAAAGCCTTGTATATTATTTACCTCTTTGTTACTAGGGTTTTAGAACTTGCTATAAATAGCAACATTTGTAATTAGCAAAGCATAACAATTTTTTAGAAAAAGTGAAGAATATACCCACACTTGGAACTTTCCTCTTTTCGAGTAAAGTTATTTTTAAGCTTTTAGAGCTAACATTGCCAGATTACTAAGTGTTAACTAACTCTCTAATCCTTCTTGTGTTCTTATCAATCTTGTTCTTGAGATTATGGCAAACCCCTTCATTTGAGTGAGTTAGTGCATCACATCTAACCTCTCATTTGAAACTCGAGTGACATTTGATGTTCGTGAGTTATATTGAACTTTATTTTGAGCTCAACCCTTGATTGTGTTTATGTCTTAGTCCATGATATCCAAACACATTCACCATTAAAACCTCCCATTTTACTTCCTATTCTTCATACCCACTTAAACTCCAAATATCCATTTTGGTTTTTGACTCTACTTTCATAACATCTTAGTATTAGAGCTCTGAAGAGACACACGAGCTAGTGTTCTTTAAAGATTGTTTCATTAATTAAACATCTGTTAGTTATCATTCTAAAGTGTAGTGTGTTGTTCTTATTTTAGTAGTCGTAGTATCGTGCTACTATTGAGTCAAATGACATTAATTTCAGTAGTTAGTTCTAGTTGTTATGGAAGTGTTTAATAGTCATAGGTAGCTACAAAAGTTTATTAGTAGTCATTTCTGGGTCACTATAGTTGTGTTTTGTTGTAAATTGTGATTGTTCTCTAGAAATCACTGTACGGACAAGCATGTCTAAAGATAGTGTCAACAACAATGGTGATAACCCTCATGGAAGTTTGAGGCAATGTGTTGACAACTTAGAATATTAGATCCAGAATCTCATAGCTCTATTCAAGAGCTTACTAGTTTAGTCAGAGGCCACAAACATGTTGGCTGAGGTGAAAGAAAGGTACAAACACCTACTAGTAAAAGTGGCTCCAAAGCTTGATAATGTTGAGCAATAACCGAAAAGAGCTACCGAGACAAGAAGAGAAAACTAACCTAAGCTGAGAAGAAGCAGTGATAGAAGTGTTGACTTTGAAGTGAACCAAGGAGCCTGAAGAAGAGAGCCGAGGTCGAGAAGAAATATGGCTAGCTTAAACTACTAAGGACTTGACAACATCAAGCTTAAACTACTGACCTTCAATAGAAGTAGCCAACCTAAAGAGTTTCTTGACTGGGTTCCTTGAGTCGAGAACTTGTTTAAGTGCTACGAGTATGATGATAGAACCAAGGTCAAGCTAGCCACATTAGCCTTTGTTGAATATACAAGTCTTTGGTGGCATAAATTAGTCACTAAGCAAGATACTAAAGGAGAAGAGCCGATCAAAACTTGGAGTCTCATGAATCGATTGATGAATCAGTACTTTGTGCCGACTTACTTTATGCAAGAGATACTTCATGCCTTCTAACACTTGAGGTAAGGCCAAAACACTGTTGAAGAGTACTTGTAAGAGTTTGAGACCTTAATGAAGAAATGTGAGATTTTCGAGCTAAAGGACCATACAATTGCTAGGTTCTTAAGTAGACTCCAAGATGACATTACCAACATAATTGAACTTCAGTCGTTCAATTCACTAGATGAGTTGATCAACCTAGCTTTGAGAGTAGAGCGACAAAAGAGGAGGAAACACTAAAATCCGACCAATCGACTTTAACAAACTAGCCTTAAGCCTGAGAAGTATGCCGAAAGAAGGTCAAAGAAGAAGATGGAGAGAGGTGAGTCTAGCCAACCTAATTAGGCCAAGAAAGTAAAAGCACTTAACAACAAGGCCGGAGACATGAGATGTTTCAAATGCTTAGGCTACAAACATATTGCGCCCTAATGTACAAACAAGAGGGTCATGGTCTTGAAAGGAAAAGGACCTGAAGCTCAAATAATGAGTCAGAGCGATAAGAGCTCAGGGGATGAGTTAATAGAAGAAGATGTCTATGTTGAGAATCTGGATGAACTTGTAGCTATGATGAGCCAACGAATCAACCTGAAGGTAGATCCTAAACAAAGGGAAAATTTATTTCATATTAGATGTTTAGTAAATAGGAAGACTTATTCCCTAGTTGTTGATGGAAGAAGCCATACTAACATCGTTTTTGCCGAGCTAGTATAAAAGATGAAATTGCCGACCTACCTACATACCTAACCTTATGGATTAAAGTCATTTAATGATAAGGGCATGGTCCATGTACATAAGAGAGCTGAAAAAACATTCACAGCAGGACAGTATAAGGATGAGATTAACTTCGATGTGGTCCTTATGAATGCCACAAATTTACTTCTTGCTTAACCATGGAAGTATGACTGAAAGGTGATCCATGATGGCTTCCTTAACACTTACATGATTTAGAAGGATGGGAAGGGCTATTGCCTAACCCCTATGAGTGTTGAGGAAATCCAGAGTAAATCAGCACCATGGTGCAGAGAAAAGGGAAGAGAAGTTTATTTGGCATCCTAACCTATGCTCATTACTTAGCATTGAGGACGACTTCTTTTTGGCCCTACGATAATGATGGGAATCAGCCTACAACTATCTCCAAGTAAAGGCTAACCTGTCCTAGGTCGACACCAACCTACCAAAAGCTGAAGCCGACCTGTTCTAACCTGAGGCCAAATTATTCAATGTCAAGGCCGAGCTGATACCAGAAGACTGAGAGGAAGAAAAGGAGTCACTTGGCATCAAGTTTGTCGTCCATCGAGAAGCCAAGAGACCATACAGCCAAGGACTCAACACCAAAGATCTACTTAACATGGCATGGAGAGATTAGTGCTGACTAATTTTAGTACTCGACAATTATGAGGGACCTTTCTGGTGTCTTGGCTAGGCATCGTGAGACTTTAGGGACCCTTCCTTGGACCCAGACATCTAATTGCTAACCCCATCCAATTCGAATCTTACTCCTTCTTAAACAGGCTAAATGACTGCATGCCAACTTCTTCTGTTAAATGCATAGTTTTATATTCTTGTACATATTTTCTTTATCTTTAATTTTGGGCCCATTCTTCAAGTTTTAAGGCCTTGTACATTATTTACCACTTTGCCTCCAGGGTTTTAAAACTTACTATAATTAGCAACATTTGTAATTAGCAAAAGATAACAATTTTATAGAAAAAGTGAAGAATATACCCTCACTTGGAACTTTCCTCCTTTCGAGCCCTTTTAGAGGTAGCATTGTTGGATTACTGAATGTTAACTAACTCTCTAATCCTTCTTATGTTCTTATCAATCTTGTTATTGAGATTGTGGCAAACCCCTTCTTTTGAGTGAGTTAGTGCATCTCATCTAACCTCTCATTTGAAACGGGAGTGACATTTGGTGCTCGTAAGTTGTATCGAACCTTATTTTGAACTTCACCCCTGATTCTGTTTATGTCTTGGTGCATGATATCCATACATATTCACTGTCAAAACTACCCATTTTACTTCCTATTCTTCATACCCACTTGAACCTTAAATATCTATTCTAGTTTCTGACCTCGCTACCATAACGTGCTCCCTACCCTTCTTAAACCTCTTCTTTAAACTAAGCCCAAACTTGAATTGTTTACCAACTAGTAGGAGGTTGGCTTTAATGCCATTTTTAAGGCTTTCAGCCAAAATTGGTGAATAACCTAGCCAACAAGAACTAATGAGCTTTTTTAAGTACTTGGCCCAAAAGTTTTAAGCTTGTATTGATAAGGTATTCACCACCATAGCATTATAAACTAGTGCTAAATCCCTTCTACAATCTATATGGGACTTCACTTAACCTTAGAGTATCGTATGAAACCTCTTAGCAAAGGATTAGAAACTCTAGCACCATATACACTATATATACTCTTCCTTTATAACCTTTAAGTTGAGCATTGGAGTGGTCTTGTAGAAATCACCTCTACGCCTCTAAAAGTTCATGTTTATTACCTTGTACAAGTTCTCTACAACTCAACGAGAGTCGACCATCAACAATGTTAATGGAAACTTTAGCAAATTACAAATACACTCTTAAATTATTATTTAGGTGCTTTAGAGCATAAACTCTCAAAATGTGCTTTTAGCTCTTCATAAATTTATTAAACTATGTAAATACCCCTCAAACCATCACTAGAACCCTTAGATCATCACTCCTTTTGGTTCTTAATAATGGTCTTGGGGTTTTACTTATAGCTTAGGATCTATATATATATATATATATATTAACTAAAATTATTGGAATCCAAAATCATATTTTATGAGTTTCAATAGATTGTTTTGTTTCTAACAAGTAAGTTTAGTGATATATTTATTATCTCTAGAATTTTGTTTCAAATAGATATCAATAGGTCACCGCATATTATGGTGCTTATTATTAATGTTATTAATTCAGTTTTCAAGCTATTAAAATGATAAGGAACTTAAGAAGAAGGAAAAGAGCCAAAAAAAAAAAACACTATATGGCATCTATAAGCTACATTTTGAACCCCTAAACTAAAGCTCTTGTATTTATTCTAAGAATACACATATATAATTATGTAGATATTGGCAATAATGCAAACAATTAAAACATACTAGAAAAACATTTTAGCATAAGGGGTACCTAGGTAATAAGCCACTCCTTTTATCCATTTAAAATATCGATTAGTTCTT
Source organism: Lumnitzera racemosa (assembly GCA_024138005.1). Taxonomy (NCBI): domain Eukaryota; kingdom Viridiplantae; phylum Streptophyta; class Magnoliopsida; order Myrtales; family Combretaceae; genus Lumnitzera; species Lumnitzera racemosa. The sequence continues at coordinate 70,656,070 of JAMXBC010000007.1, read as the reverse complement.
TCCTCCATTTTCCCCTTTTGTAAAAGATCAGTAAAAACTAAATACACATACTCTCCTCCACCAAACCCCCCACACCCCCCCCCCCCCCCCCCTCCTCTCCTCTTCTCCTCTACCCCAACTTTCTTCCACTCCCCCTCTATACCTTAAGAGATATTGTAGGTAGATTTCTAAGAGAAATTAAAGATAAAGGAAATGTTTGCTCTCATGCTTCCTTAATATTTCTTTTTTTCTACCGTCTAGGTTTTTGGTACATAAAAGGAATAAAGAAGAGCTATGACTTAAATGTGGGTTAGGTGTCAAGCATGTATGGTGTTTATTGAGTAAAGTAGGGATTCCTCACATTTATCTATAGTTTGATTCAAGAACTTAGAACTTACACACCTGGAGTTGGAAATTTGAATTGGAATTACATTTTTAGTCTAAAACTAGGTTAAAATACTTCAATTAAAGTTTTAGATGTTAAACTTAATAGCCCAAAATCATAATATTTGGAAAATCTTGTTTGATTTCAAATGTTGAGCAATTTAATCTTATGAAATTGGATTAACAAAAAGGAAATATAATTGTTTATGCAAATGTATTGAATTTTGGTGGTTTAACCCCTTCATGTAGACAATTGGTTATGGGACTTTTAGGATAGCTTTTGGTTAAGGGACTCAATCAAGATGCACACAACTAAATCCTTTGCATTTCATGGAAGATAATTGGTAGTACCAAAGTTTAGAAAGCTGATAGCCTATAGTCAAACAACTACCCCATCCCTTCCCCCCATTCCCTTAGTAAGAGTTAAGCATGGTTTAGTTAGGTATGATTCGCTCCCTTTTACCCAATTGAATCTCATATTACAATTTATTTTTCTTTAAATCGTACTTAATCAGACACTTCAGTTTATAATTTTTTTCAAACTCAAAGAGAATGGTTTTATCTAGTATATGGTTTGAACCATTCTTATTAAGTCATTAATATATATATATATATATATATATATATATATCGAAGACTAATGTTCCTTTCATGAGCCAACTCTTATGATTGCATGAGATGTTCTTTACAAGCCAAGTTACAATCTATACAGTAATGTCCATGCAAGACAAAAAGTAGAAATATTTAATAATTCAGATCATACAATAATCAAATGTGCTAACTTCATTTTTCCAAATACTAATTTCATTTCTCAAGTGATTATTTTCATTTTGCATAGCTAAAGATTTAGAACGTGGTTATATATGTACCCATAATAGTGTTGCAAGATTATATATGGCAATGTTTATGTACCTAGATTAAGGAGTGAAGATTGAGGCATGTGTGAAAGTACACTAAGGTAGGGAAAATTGGCATCCACGGCTAACCCTTTGCATTAGTTCAATTTAAGGAAGCAAACTAAACCATGAATAGGTAACCTATGGTCGAACCAAACAACAAACTAAACTATTTTAGAAGAAACCAATTTTTCAATTAGGATCGATCTAGTCAATTTCACAGTTTGATCAATTCTTTTACCCAACGCTGCTCCTAGCAATTGATTGATCCATTCACTTACATGAATTACTTGATCATAGAGTCTCCCAATGGACCACTTAGGTTTGTTGGTTAATTAAAGGCTTCATAAAAGCAAATTTTAATTGTGTTTAAGCTTTAATCACAATTTTAATAACTATTGAATAGGTGTTTTTGTAACACTCCGACCTTCAATCAATTGTTGAAGACTCAAAATGGTGATGCATCCCTAGTAAACATGGAACTTAGAAAATATGACTTGGGAAGTGAAGGAAATGAAGTGGTTATGAGTAACACTAGTCATAAGTACTATAATGTAAAGTGACCGTAGTTGTTCAAAATTGATAGATTTAGGGTTTTTAGAAAATATTCTTGAAAATAAGTAAATTTTTAAGATAAGGTTATCAAAGTTAAAAGAAGTACCTTAGTAAAGTTTATTTTGCAAAATAAAGTAGGAAAAAATATTAAATTTAATAAAAAATATAGTTTTATTGGTAGTGAATATTTTTAGCATAAAATCGAAATGTGAGATCAAAATATAGTGAGACCTTAAAAATAAAATTACTTAACCTATAAAAGTAATAATTTGGAATCAATTGGAAGTGAAATAACTAATATGAATATCATGTGCATATGTATATATTCGAAGTTGGAAAATAGTAACATTTAATATATAAATACACATAAATTAATACTTTAATTAAGTAAAATACATAAACAAATCATTAGGATAGTTGGAAAAGTGGATTAGGATTAGAAATAGGCATGGCATTTATGTGGAAGGCTAGTGTATGAATGGGTATAGGCCTTAGGACACATATTAAGCTTGAAAATGGAAAACAAAAAGAAAAGGGACAATTGGCACCTAATAAAATCCTCATCCAACCAAGAGCTTGTTATAAGTTTTCAAGAGCTGTTGTCAAGTTTAGTCAATCTAATGTTGAGGAAAACTTAGAGAAGGCACAAAAAGTGAGAGAGAAAAATTCAACAAAAAAATAGAAGAACGCCTAAGCACAATCTAGGTTAAACATGATCATCATCATATATTTGTGGCCATGCCTTGGTAGGTAGACAAACTTGTGGTGGCTGATGTTGGCTGAAGCAACGATTTCTAGTGATTATCGCTTTTTCTCATTTTCATTGAAATTTGACTAAAAATAGTAAATAATTTTCAAAAATTATGAAACTTGGTTTTCCTATGTAATTTTGTGTAGAAAATCTAAATATCAAACTAGATTTTTCAAATTCAAAGTTAAAATATGGATTCCATAAGAAATAATACCTAAAAAGGAATTTTACATTAAATTTTAAAAATAATAAACGATATAGTTTCCATCCCAATTTTTGTATACAATCCCTTAAAAGTGTCTCCTTGATTTCTATGTAAAATGTTTTGGAAAATTGAGAAGTTAAATTTTTAGTAACCTTGGCTTGCAATAATGTGCTAGAATTACTAAAGAGGAAGTTTTACTAAGTGATTTGATATGCAATTGTTATAATATGACTTTAATTAAGTTTTGGGATACTAAACTAATTTGGTGGAGTGTGGAAACACGGGAAATTTGTGTTGAAGTTGGGTAATTTGATTATTTAAGAAATGTTTTATACAAGTCAAAATGTGAGTCAAAAAGTAGATCAAAACGTCAGCTGGATGAAAATATGAAATAACTTAATATACAAAACCTAGATCAAAAAGTTGTATAGAGGGTTAGCTAATTTTGTATTTTCATATGTATTTTTCAAATTGTGTTACCCTAGTCTTTAACCTACTACCATAGATTCAAGGCAATAGGTTACTTTTCTTATACATGAGACCTAGAGGATATAGCTAGGGAAATAACAAAATAAACTTCTTAAGGGAAGCTTAGTGAACAAGTTTACTCATGTAACAAAACCTTGACTACTTAATATCAATAGGAGTTAGAGTGTTCAATACGATTGAGGGCTTTTGGAGAAAAGTTATTCGAATTAAGACATTCAATATGATTTAGGGTTTCTAAGGAAAAGTTATTTAAATTCAATAAAATTTTAATATGAGGTAACAAAAGTTAGAAGAAGAGTCCTAGTAAGGTTAATTTCTTAAAATAAAGCTTATATAAAATGAAATTTCAATAAAAACACATTTTTATCGGATACACTCAATAATTATTAGAAACTCGAAATGTAAGTTACAAATGATTACAAGACCATACAGATAAATTATGTAACTTATAAAAATAATTTTGAAAGGAAAATAGCATATAATGTAATTATATAATTATGCTATATGCATTATATATACCTAATATGTAAATATATTAATGAAATATAATAAATAATAGCTAAATGTGTTAAATTATTGAAAAAATAATAAGCTAACCTCTATCAACTAGTTTGAGGTGTGGCAATCAGGTTAGAACTTTGGATTTACTAGCATGAGTTGTCTATGGGGGGAATAACTTAATCATCTAGGGAATATGTTGATTATACCTTAAAAGGATACTTGGAAAAGCGAAAAATAAAAAAATAAAAACCCACTAGCCAGACTTTTACATAAGATGGAATCTTTACCATTTTTACAAATTAAGGTCAGCAAAAGTCTCTCAATTAAATTGAATTTAAGGAAATATCAAAATTATGGAAAAATAAGGGAAAATATGGTTGAAATTAGAAAGGGTAGAAGATGAAGACTTGGTAAGGCAACCATTTAGGAGTTGAAGTTTGATGCTAGAAGAGGGATTTTCGACAAGGGGTCATAGCTAACGGAGCTTCGATTATTAGAGAATCGAAAATATTCAAATTTTTACTTGTAAGTTTCTATTTTTACTAAAAATATCAAATGATTTTCAAAAATTACAAAACTTAGTTTGCTAAGTATTTTTACATGTAGAATTAAACTATGAACCTAGAATTTTGAAATAAGAAATGCTTATAAGGGTTCCTTAAGAAACCATTATGTTCTAACAAATTTTGCATCAATTTTAGAAAATAGTAAATGATTTTATTTTGAGTTAATTTTTAGTGTATAGATTCCTCATATGATATATTTTATTTACACAAAAATAACTTTTGATAAACTATGTGCTTAGTATTTATTATAATTATTTTGTAGAATCTTCCCTGTTTTTCAAGATTAAGGAATAATAGGTTTTTTTATTAAATTTCCTAATAAATCTGATTTTTAATGATTTTTGGAGCTTAGTAATGATTTGGGGAGTATTTAGTTTAGGTTTTATAATTTTATTTGGTTATTTATCTAATTTAAGCTAAGTTTTAGTGAAATTATGCTTAAAAATCAATATTTTAGAAAACATATGTAATGAACATATTTAAGAGTTAGAATAATCATACCTTAAACTATATATTTTTATGAGTTTATGACATTTTTCATGGATGTAATAGAGTATGGATGCTAAATATTAAGCATTTTCCTATTATCTGCACATATATTGCTAAATATGAATAATAAGGTAATTTATACAATTGATATTATAGCAAGAGGGAGTCTTAGCTATTGTTGTATTTAAGGTACTCTTCAATGGTCTTAGCTTGATTTAATTGAAAAGTGAGAATATTATAAGTAAACATAGCAATCTAGTCAAATTAGAAGCTAAATGAGAGATAGAATAAGAAACTGCTACATTAAGTGTTCTTGTGTAAGTTAAATTTAGACAACTAAGTTAGGTGAACTACTAGGGATTTTTAATTGGAGAACTAAGGATATGAGCTAAATAGTATTTGATTAGGAATTTTGAAGTTAGGCTAAATTAGAGAGTAATTCAAAGGCTATGTTAGAAGTAAAATTAAAAGCTAAGTTAGAAACTAAGTTAGAAACAATCTAGAGCAAACTAAAAACCAACAATCTAATCTCAAGTTGAAATATATTACACACATGAACCATAGTTAACCTCAGAAGTATTTACTCTCGCTAGGAGAAGTTGCAAAAGAAGGAGCTTGCATTAATGAGTAAGTTCGAGAACGAACCACAAGCCAAGTAAGTGGATATTTGTATGCCTTAAGTAAGCTTATGTTTACTCTTAACCTTACATGCTTGGTGATGTTTTGGTTGGGCTAAGCTTGGTTGTGAGTTTGATGTGCTACTTAATGAATTATGTAGATCTTTTCTTATGACTATTATTCACCAAATGATGTTTTAATATTAGACTTGTTGCTAGCATTCTAACTTGATAAAGAATTTAGGTACTAACCCGACCTCATAAGGTATTCACTTAAATGAACTCAATACCGAGGTCTTAAAACTAACAAAAAACATAAAGTAAAGGCTGGACTAATAAGTAATGTGTAAGCTTTCTTGAACTCGTTAGGTATTGCTTGGTATGTGATTTGATATATTCATAGCATGGCACAAAAAGGCCTACGAGTTAAGTTTTTATAAAACTGAGATTTCGCTAAGCTAAGTTTTTATGAAAGCAAAGCTGACTTTTGATAAGCAAATGGTTTGACATTTGAAATTTAAGTTTACTAAGCAATAACTTAGTTTATGAAAGCTGAGTTTTTTAGCATAAGATTACATCTCTAAACCACTTTTATGTGGTTTTCATTCAACTGGGTTTTAGGGGTCTTACTCTTAAACAACTCTTTGTTGCCTCTTAGTTCCTAAACTTTGTATCTAGATGCCTGGGATGTCAACTAAATAGCTAAGTTGCTAAATTGTGCTAAGATATCAATATAGATGCATCTCACGTGCATTAGTATAGGATGCCATATCTGCATTAATTGTTTAGCTAAGAAGTGATCAAATATTATATTTTGACTATCTAACTAATAACTATTGATATGCTTATGGGATTAGCTACGCTTGTTATTGTATGTTTATCCAATCTCACTCAGCTCATAGTAGCTGAGGGGATAAGTTGTCTTATCCTAAGATTAAGGATGAGTTAGATAGAACATAGTACCATAGAGGCAAGGAGACATCAAAGTGCTAGCTAGTTGAAGATGAGCTCTTAGAAGAAGTCATTAGCTTTAGGATATAATTTGAATACATAAAGGCAATTCTTTAAGAAAGATGTTGGTGCTACCTTACAAAAGATTCAATGCAATAGTTGTAGTCAAATGTGTGCATTTGTAAAGGATTTCTATACTAAATAGAAGTATATAGCTATGATACTCTAAGTATGGCTTACTATTGTTCAAAACTTCTGTTGTTGTTTATTATGTTTAATAAGAAGTAATATGGAATCAAATGTTATATGAAGCAAAATAGCAGGTCAGATACAAATTTCTACCTTATCCTTAACTTAGGGATGGTAGTAACAAACTATTTAGACACTAAAAGTTTGAGAAAAAATTTTAAATACATGTCCAAAAGGTAAGGCATTATACAAATAATTCTTTATAACCTTTGCACTTTTTTAGACATGTGGTTAACTTATATTATTATATGTTAATAACACTACAGCAATTGGAATATTAAATAGAGTTTTATTGAAATGTATCACTTTAGAATTAAAATAGTATAGTAAAGAAATGAGACATAACAATGTATATTTATAATGGGTAAGTAGTTATCAATTAAGTCCAAAAGTTTATTAGAAAAACCTTATGTACGAAAGGTTGGTCAAAAATTGAGTTAGAAAGTATCATAGACTAAAATCACCAAGATCCAGACCTCAAGTATAAGTGAGTTTGTAATCTTGCTTATACTCGATATATATTTACTCAAATATCATACACATTTTATTTAGGAGATATGGGTAAGGATGAACCTAAGAATTAAGAGTAAGAATTGGGAAATTCACTAAGTAGTCTTAGTAAGTGGATATTCACACATTAAGAGCAGATTTACATCTACTCATATCACTTTCTAACATGCTTGGTGATGATTACTTTGGTTAAGTTGTGTATAGGTATGATATGTTGATTTATAAGTTATTAAATAATATCTAGGCTCCTTTGTATGTGACGTCTAATGAATCATGCCTGGTTGGTGATTTTGCAGATTTCAGTCATGCTATTGCTTAGTTATAATTATTGGTTGAAACCTGTATTAACTTAGATAAGAATCTAGGTACTAACTACTAACCCTATCTCTTAAGGTGTTCACTTAAGTGAACTCGATAATGAGGCCTTAGAAATGAGAATGAAACATAGTAAAGGCTTACACTAAAAAGTAAGCAAGTAAGCTTTCTTGTGCTATTTGGTAATTGCCTGGTTTTTCTTAGTATGTGGTTGATGCATTCATGGTATGACACGAAAAAGACCTATAGGTGAAGCTTTCTAAAACTAGGATTTTGCTTAGTTGAGTTTTATTTTGAAAACTTTAGTTTTGTTAAGCAAACAATTTGGTTTCTAAAAGCTTGGTTTTGTTAATAAAATAGCTTGGTTTATAAAAACTAGTTTTTAACCATATAAAAATTACATGGTTATTACTTAGTTAAGTTCTTGGACATAAAATCTAAATGTAGAGAGTATCAACTAACCGAATGAGCTTAAGGCATAGGCTAGGCTAGGATATTGGCATTGATGCAAGTCACATGCATTAGCATTCATATATTTGATACATTTGCATTGCTTAACTATGCTAAGTAATATGGTGATTGAATTGATAGTTTTCTTATTGTTTGTGAAAAGATATTGCCACTATTATTATCTATCTAGCTACTCTCGCTAAGCTTATAGTAAGTTAAGGGGATAAGTTATCTAATCATCAAGTTTGGAAAGAAGTTAGACAGGATCTGACACCATGGAAGCAAGAATATGAAGGAGCTAAGCAATAACAATTTTACTTATAAGGTAAATAGTTATAGACTTAGATTTATATTTCTAGGAAGAAGCTTTTCTTGAAGATTGTCAAATTACAATGTAAAGACTACAACATAGTGATTGGATATGCATTGTATGGATCTTTTAATGAAGTTGTATATTGTAAAAGGTTGTATAAATGTGATACTCTGGGTTTTGCTTACTCTTGTAAAAGATTTTCGCTATGGTTTATTATGTTGCATAAGAAGAGATTTGGGAACCAAGTGTTTAAGAAGTTAAATGACAAGTAAAGTACAAATTTTACCTTACTCCTAATTCAGGGATGGTAATAATAAGCTATTTTTAGGCACCAAATGGAACCAAGTATTTATGAAGTTAAATGACAAGTGAAGTACAGATTTTACCTTACTCCTAATTCAGGGATGGTAGTAATAAGCTATTTTTAGGCACCAAAAGTTTGGAAAAAAAAAATTAAGTAGATGCTTAGAAAGCTGGGCATTACAGTTTTACCATCTTTTATAACGAGATTGTACCCCAATCCATGCAAGTGAATCATCACTTGTTTGTTGTTTGTACCTATATGATTGATAAAAGTAAGAACTTAGATGAATTAGGCTTAATTTATTGTATTGTTCATGCTGAGGTAGTTCACCATCCTAGATTGCCAAATCATGGACTAGATACTTATTGGTATATTATAGTGTAAAAATCTAACATGAAATTGCTCATAATTAAGCACTAACACTTCCTTAGTGGTAGATATGTCAGTCATCAATATGGCAGAGCTATAGTTGGTACAAATAGAGACCTTCAAAGAGAAGTTACCCATGAGACGTAGTTGTGGCTCATGATATGATTAAAAAAAGTTTAGGAGCTATAAATGCTCAACTTACAAGATAAAAAGGCGAAGGTTATATATATAGGGGGACTTTTTAACAATTTACTAGAAAATTTTGTTAAGATAATTTCTTGCTATGTGAGACAAGGATGTAAAGTGTTATCACTAATATTTGTATGGAACACAATTTATCTAGACCTCTCATCAAATCTAGCTACCAATAAGGGTACATCACATATTCATATAGTTTGCCTTATGAAGCAGCATAATGCTTCATAATCGCGAATTTGTGTATTTGCTTGCTTATGATAGAAGGTTAAATCTAATCAAGTATTAGACTCAATTAGACTTTTATTTTGACATTATCTAATTTATTAAATCTTTTATTAAATATTATGAACTACAAAACCTACACAAATTAATACTCAATAAATTAATAACTTCTCTAAAATAATGTTTTCTTTTTCTTAACTTAGGCTAGTTTACAAAATTAGGTAGATTTCATATTGCATTCCAATGCTCCGATTTTATATTCTCAAACTGCAACAAAAAATTATAAAGAGTTATTGCCATTATAAGTACCTCCTTTTACGTAATTGGTTGCAAAAGTACTAAATTATCCTCAAATTCATCCTTAATAAGATTTTTAATGCAATTAACCAAATTTCTTCTAAGCTTTGGACCTTTGAACATTCTTCATTTCACTTAACTAATCTAATAGGGGATTGACAACCATTTTATTATAGTAACCAAGATTATTAATCATTTTCTCAAGCTCATAAATGTCTTCTTTAAAAGTTGCTTCATTTAAGTTCCTTGAGGCTACTCCATCCCCTAAATAAATTTTGCAATAGTGAAAACAATTTGCTTTCTTCTCTTATTAAACATTTATCATCCCAATTGAGATTGCAAGAATAATGGCATCTAAAGCATTAATCTTTTCTAGATCAAGTTGTCCCAACTCAAAGCTTTCTAGTAGCTTATGATAAAATATTCTATAATAATGCATCTTAAAAGTTCTTATTATTCCAACATCACATGGTTAGATTTTTTGTACTATTTTAGGTAGCCAAAGAAAAAAAAAATCTCAACATTTCATAAACCTTCAATACTTCATGGATAGGCTAGACAATTATCTACTACTAACAAAATTCTTCTACAAGGTATTTTTTAGTTTAGCCATCGAACGTATTTGTCAAAAAGCATGTTAGTCATCCTTGATTTTTTGTTCATATAGTATTAACCATTCAAGCTATTTATGTTAACATTTTTGAAGCAACTTGGCTTTGCATACTTTTCAATAATTCATAAAGGAATTTTTTCTATGCCATCTTCATTGCAACAAATAACAATCGAAAGTATTTCTTTATCCTATTTTCTTCCTTCAAGTTATTTTATTACAAGAGAATGATCAACTAATAACCTGTAAAACAAACTTGTTTTATCCATCTTAGAAACATCTTTCAAAGGCAACTAGTATTTTTTTTTTTTTATGGACTATAATTTTTTCTCCATGTCTTGTGTATCAACCAAACCACTCTATCTAAAATGGCGAAATGACTTGATTTAATGTCTTAGTTTAAACTTCTTAAGCTAACCTTGAGAAGGGTTATACTCAAAAGGCTATTGAGGGAATAAAAGTTACATCGTCTCCCTTAGCTTCTCCTAAATTAGCTCCCCAATTATATTTACACGATCTTGATATTGAAGAAACCATTCACAAACGACATTCTCCATGTTTGATGCTAGTTTGTGTCGCTTTAGATCCCCTCCTTTTTCTAAGTTAGCTAAAAGGTACTTAGATGATCACTTAAGAGTGTTTGATATTGTACCTTAAGTAACTTTTAAAAGATGTATTTATCAAGCTAATGCTATAAATTTTTTTTACGCATATGTAAGGTAATCTCTATTATACTCACATAATGCTACACATATTTGATTGGTTGTGGTTGATTTCTAAACATCTTTTGAGAAGGCATCATTTGGTATGATTTAAATTTTTTTTTCTGTATTATTTATATAGTAGTTCCTTTCATCAAAATACATTGAATGTATTTAGTTATAGTATATAAACTAATAGATGCAAGTGACTTGTATTGATTTTATTTAATTAGTCAATATAATGAATACTGTTTAAATATTAAAAATAATGAATACCATTTATGTACTTATTTTTATAAATTTATGTACAATGAATTTTTTTAGATTAATTCATGAAACATGATACATATATTAGTGATATGCAATTTTTTATGTAACTAAGTTTAAATTTACTAAACCGAAAAAGTACTCTTTAAATTAATAAATTATTAATTTATCGATTAATTAATACTTTTTCTAAATTAATTAAATTTCATGATCCCAACATTATTAATTTTTAGAGATTATATTGTATATAATATCTCTAAAATATTTATTGATATTTGAATATATGTTTTGTAATGTTTTAATGATACTCACACATGACATGAATTAACTAGTAACAACAACTATAATTAAAGTTTTGATATGTGGCCATATTTATAAAAAAAGAATAACAGGGTTCTAAAAACTAACATAATGTGTTAAAAGAATAAAAGATATTTGCACACCATCTAAATCGTATATGACGAACCTTATTCCATTTTTACCAACTAATAGGACCAACCATTTTTGCGTTATAGAATTGCTTCTTCCTTCTTGCATGAAATGTGCTGAAAACATATATATATATATATATATATGTGTGTATGTGTGTGTATGTGTGTGTGTGTGTGTGTGTGTGTGACATTTAAAAATTAATGTCACATATCACTCACATCATGACGCTAATATTGTATCTTCCCTCTATTATGGCCCAGCACCATAGATAGGGCCGATTTTAGCGGGCCTAAAACTAAGATAGACATGCCTTACTTAACATCGGCCAAAGATGGGTCAAACCAAATATCTTTTAAAGAAAGTAGAGCACATGTTCTGTTGTATGCTATGCGGAAGTGGAGCCTATGCTTGACATATGTTGTATTAATTAGCAATGGTGTGGTTTGGTTTCTATAGTTAACATAACCCTTTTCTTCTAACTATAAACGATAACAAATTGATGTTCTAAAGATTATCCTGTATGTTATGTATGTGCTCATCCTGGTTGGGTTTCTCATTCTATTAGATAGCGTTTGGTAATTGCATATCCTTGTTAACCGTTTGGGGTAGGGAAGGGTATAGTAGTGGGGGTAGGGTATGTGGTTGGTGATGATGATAAGGTGGGTTCTTTTCTTTTTTGGTTTTTACCAACTAGAGAGAGAGATTCAAACCTTAGTTTATCTCGATGGAAGATTAGTGGATATGCAATTAACAAAGAACAACAAGATTTCTATTTTAAAGAATTATACATGATAACTGAATTCTTAAGAATGCACCATGTTATGTTAGTTTTATGTGCAATTATATTTAAGGATTCATAAAGGTGATATTAAAAAGGTATAACAACCAAAAAAAGGAAAATAGAAACTTCTAAAATTATATTATAATAGATGTGTGTGTAATTATATTTAGAGAAATAAGCTTGAAAATAGGAGATAAATAAACTAAAAGCATGTCAAAGACTTTTACATGAGAACCATAAATTGGAAAAGAAGTACGAGTATAATTGAGATTAGCGTACTCACAAACTATTCGACTTCAACTCGGTAATTACTCAAATTCGATTGAGCTATAGTCAAGATGAGCTCAGGTTTGAGCTACTAAAGTAGTTTATTAAGTTGAACTCGAACTTTATAATGTTTAGCTTAATAAGTTGGCAAGTCTAATTGAAAATTAGTGTAGTTTGAGCTAAGTATAGATATCATTATTATTTTAATTAAATTTATAATTTATTTTAAGATTAGGAAGTCAAAATGAGTTTAATCAAAATAAGTTCGAGCTTACTAAATAATACTTCGAGTCAAGTTCAAACATTCAAGCACGAGTTTTGAAATTCTAAGTCGAGCTTAACACTATATCCTCTCAATTCAATTCATTTATAGCATATTATATTTGAAGCTCCATTTTTTTGCAAAAATATTTCCCATAATTTTTTTATGTTTAGTGGTGAAAATATATTGAAGTGAATTCCAATTAATAATAATAATAATAATAACTCTAGCACAATTTTCTACAAGCGATTTCCTCTTTTTCCTTTTTCAATTGGTCATTTTTTGAAACTTCACATGCATATTTAATAATAATAATAATATAGTAGTATAATATGTAATAACTAATATAAGATTAAATTTATACTATAAAAGTTGAAGACACCTAATTTTTTTCTCTCATGGTTCTAATTTTTATTTTTTAATAGAGTCCTAATTTTAAAATAAAAAATAATAAATACTAAATAATTGAAAAATGACAAAAAGATATATAAAAAATGGAAAAATAAAAAAAATTATTGTAAGAGACTTTTTTTTTAGATTTTTAGAAAATGTTTTAGGGGTCAATCATTTTAAGCTTTAGTTCAACTCAAATGTTTTAGGAGTCAACCTAAATAATTTTTTTTTTAGATCTTTAGAAAATACTCAATGGATCAATCCTACTATAGATAGTTAGTCATAACATTTCTTAGGATAGAGTTATCCCAAGGTAAAAATAGTGTCTCATTTATCTTTGTGGCAAAGTTTTATTTAAACTTCACCATAAAGAGAGGTAATTGTAAACACTTAATTTTTGCTTCTCGTAATTCTAATTTCTTTTTAATAATGTCTTAATTATAAAATAAAAAATGAAAATAATAATTAATTGAAAATGAAGAAAAAAATACAAAAAAATGGAAAAAGAAAAAAAGTTATTATTGTCAAAATTTTTTTTCAAATTTTTAGAAAATGCTTTAGGGGTCAATTGTTTTAAGCTTTAGTTTGATTTAAATAATTATTTTAGAGAGTCATATGGTTTAAGTATAATTTAATTGTACTAAATATTAAGATATAAGCTGATAGCTTAATGGATAAACATTGGAGTATGGGCATTAGACTAGCTTAAAGATATAAGTTCAAATCTCACTGAACACAAATGTACTTTTTATTTTTATTGCTTTCATTTTACGAAAAATGGGTTGAGCGTACAGAATTCACATTTAATCAAATCTTTTGAATTTAATTTGATCAGATTTGAATCATTATAAAAGATTTAAATCTAGTTTCATTTTTATTAAATTAGATTTGAATTAATATAAATTATTCTAATCTAATTTAATTTTTATCAAATCAAATTCGGATCAATATAATAGATTCAATTTGATACGATCTAAAGATTTGTTTTCTGCACATTATAAATAAATGATGACATCTTCGCTAAAAGCACATACTTACAAAGAAAAATAGATTTTCTATTTTCCCAATACTCATATGCCCCTAGCAAAAAATTCCAACATACATTCTTCCCTACATCCCCATGCCCATCTTCACTCCATCTACAAACATCTATAGCAACAATGAGCCAATAAGTCCATGCTACGCTATCAGTAGACTCTCATTGACCTCTCTCTCGCGCTCTAACATACGACAAGAACAGCAGTTACACTATCACATACATCCACTCCTTTCACTGTACTGTACTCTCCTCTCACCCCAAAAACCATATCAACACATACTATCCAACACTCAATACTGCTCCCTCTACAACCCCAAATGAAAATTATAGCAACCACTTCGCTAATCAAGATCCAACTACAACATACGAATCTTCAATACAAACAGCAAAAACGGCACTTATGAGACAATTGCACTACTAACTTCACCAAGAATAGCCATAGTCATACGAATGCAAGCATCGTGAGCACCTTCCATATCGAGCACGCTTGAATGTAATACATGTTCCAGTAATGTCTCCCCGACATCTCTTTCCACAACCGAATCTAGCTCCGAAGTCAACAAGCCTAACCATGTCGACCAGTTTGCAAGTTCACCATCCACAACTTCATCGAATCTTCGCACACTAATTGATCAACAACACCAAGGATCACTTTCTAATTCCATGCCTTCTCCATCCACAATCAGTCATCCCTTACATGTAACAATCCACTCTTACACGTGATGCAATAGGCAACATAACTTCAGCACCACACGCATAAGTTTCTAAACATCCCTTATACGTGCAAATTGTGACTCACACATAACTGTAATTACACAACTAATGGCAATGTCTACGCTCACCACACCACACATACTGTCCCACCGAGCACACTACGTCATTCCGAACTCTACAGCTCTAGCTCTATACCCATACATTATCTAACAATGCATCGTGACAGCCATTCACTAATATACGCTAACCATATTCCTCAAAGCACTCACCACTGACCACTACTATCTTTGTCTAACAGTCCATGCGTAGTCATAAGCAACTTCACCTAATAGAGCAAGTTCAAGTTTTGTCTCTCAATTTTTTAAAAAACTGATATGTATTATTATTATTTTATTATTATATATAAGGAACTAATGCCAAAAGAACCTACTAAATTAATATATGTAATTACTTATATTATGTTATCAACTGTAACTAACAAATAAAATAATAATTATATATATATCAAATATATTATGTTTTATTTATTTAGGTAAATAGTTGTTTAATAATAATAGTATAGATATATATATATATATATTAGTCTAGGAATTTTTAGGATTAGTTTTTCTTAAGATTTCTCACTTAGAAAATCAATTCTTTTAAAAGTTAAAATAAATTTAAAAAATTAATAAAATTTTTAGGACGTTTTAGAGAGTCTTTTTATCACTCAATAATCAAGACCCCCTCATATTTTATTTGAACAAACTAAATCGGTTACAGCGTAAACTCGATCAATTTTCAAAAAGTAAAAAGAACCAACACTCTAAAGTTTTTTAACAAGAACTACAATTGTCTGATCCTGGCTAGCAAGTACATAGATACCTTCGGAATAACGATAAAATTTGTAAAAACCTAGGTTCTTTATTCTCTTTACTTTTTTATTATTTAAATATTAAAAAAAAGATAATTTGAATAATAAACCTAATTTTGGTAAATAGATAGTGGTACCCATTAAAATTTAATAGGTTAGCTTTCGAATTCATAACCTTCTGGTTTTTCATTCAAATTGAAATAAACAACTAATAGTTATATCGTAATCAATCCACTCAATTAATTACGATTTTTTTTCCAGACCTTAGTCGGATGGCGACTCTAAAAGTTATTTAAAAAAAAAAAATTTCCTAATTTCTCTAATCGATAATTAATATTAAATGGGTTTGAGCTTAGTATTAATCAGAAAGTGGGAAATCAAATTAAAAAAAATAAAACCAAAAAATTAGGCTTAACAGTTTAGCAACTCCACTAACGATGCCATTAAGAGGGCTAGTCACTAGAATTTACTAAAATTAGGATTATTTTTCAAAAAAAAAAAGAAATATTCGAGCTAATTATTATTTTATCTTATCCATTTTTTTTTTTTGGTATGCTAACATGTGTAATGTAACTTATCTAGGGGGTAGTTTTAGGGTTTAATTTTATTTCATTTTATTTTCTATATCATAAATGCATAGTAGATACGGTCAGAACTAGGCCGTCTTAAGACCTTAAGAGAGGAGCTATTCTATAAGCTTCAAATGTTGTGGCACAGCTACTTTTCGGGGCCGATCAAGCTAGCCTACTCAAGTTTAGATGTGACTATAGAACCGTTGCTTTGAAAAACGTAGTAATAGCAAAACTCGAGGACCTTTAGAACCTACTTGTTACATACATGAAAACTTTTTTTTTCGAAAATTACAAGAACCCATAATGTGGCAATCCTAAACAAATAAGGGTAGTTGTTCATTCTAATATTTCCCTATAATAATTCCATATAAAGTTTAAGATAAGCTTTGATTGTGATTTTAATTTTTTAGATAGGATTAGATAGATTAAGTTAAGGAGCTTTCAAAAATATCTATGTCCCCTTACCTCATTCGCCTCAAAGATTATTCAAGATGTGATTCTGAATTTTTAACCCAAATAGGCAAGATTTTATCAAAAACAAGATTAGACCGATCCTCTCCTTGCAAAAGACCCCTGTAAATATTACCTTAGCACAGGTTTAGTACATCTATAGGAGCCCGAATCTGCCATTTTTTGTTTGGGCCCACATTAACTAAGTGAAACCCTCATAAAGTAAATAATAATAAAAAGATTTTAAAAAAGAAGAAAATAAAACAACCAAATAAAAAGAATCAAGCTTGTAAAATAATTTTAGGTAGTTATCATTTTACTTAGTATTCTACCAGCTAAAAATATTCATTCTTTTGGATAAATTAGCACTTTGTAAATATTCTTTCTCATTTAGAATAAATAGGATTCGACTTTTGTAAATAGGCTCTCAGTAGTGTTCTATAGGTAAATAAATTATGTAAGCCTATATACAAAATGCTATGAAAGCAATTGCCCATTTTCAATTTCATCACTCAGTCTCTATAAAATTGAAGCCTTAACTTTTTCTTTCTCTCTTTCAAAAATGTAAAAAAAAAAACAAAAAGAAGAAGAAGAAGAAAAAAGAAACTTGCTAACAATTACTAATCCTTATGGGTCTTGAGACAAATACAATTACTTGGCCTATTAAGGCAGCTGACCTAAACACATGCACTTGGCCCAAGAAAATAACCAACCAAACCCGAACCCTAGCCCATCAAGATAGTTGAACTAACTCAAGGCCCTTGAGCCATCAAGTCTAAGCATGAACTAAGTCAAAACACAAAGCCATGAAACACCATCCTAAGTTTTATCTCTGGTACAAAAAAGAGGGGCAATTCATAGTCCCTTCTACCTCAAAAGACATCAACATTAGTTCATTTGACTCTAAAGAATCGAGCCTGAAATCACACATAGGAGCTAAGGGGCATTAATAACTAAAATTTGGGGGCAATTTAAGCAAGAATGAGAAAGGTATGGGGTATTTAGTCTTTTAAATTCCATCTCAAATCAAGTGAAAGTTGTTTTTTCATAACTTGGGGCATGTTTTGAGGAATTGGTGAATAAGGTTAGTCATCACCCTAAAATCAATCAATCCCTATGTAAAGAGTTGGTAACTCACTTTTAAAAAGTTTAGAATGAAAAGAGGTAAGCTATGTCATATACACTAACCCTTAAACACTTTGAGAGATGAGAGACATCATGGTGAGAATATTTTAGACTCATTCCTTAAAAGAGGTTCATTTTAAACTTGATATATAGACAAAAATGACGTTAGGAATTCATTTTCAAATCTTAAATACAATTATCCTTTGTTAACCCCATTAGACTGATTTGGAGTCCTTTCAAAGGTAAGCCCTATCGAGAACCACCTCACAATGGGGCAATTTGGAGGTTAGGGTCATTAATTAAGAGAGAAAGATAAAATTAATTTGTGTTTACCTTAGTAACAACAATTCAATGATAACTTTTGTTTTAGATAAAATGTTCTCTTTTAAGAAGAGGCAATGCTTTTCCAAATACCTCATAGACCACACATCCCTTACCTAAGCCCATATACTCTAAACCTATGGATTTAAGGCCTTAATTCATCTAGAGACAAAAACTTGACAAAAGAGATAGTTATTTTTTGGAAGAGAAAAGAAAGAAATGAAATGAAAAAAGAAAGAAAAAAAAAAGAAAAGAAAAACCAAAAGAAAGAAAGAGAAAGAAAGGCCTAAACATCAGGGTTAAGAAGAGCCCTAACCAATGAAGGATTAGAGGCCCAAGTTGCTTTAAAAACATAAGATCTTAAATCATATTCCTAATCACTAACACAAAACCCCATATCCATTTCAAAATCACATTCCAAATCACAAACACAAAACTTTTCTATCTACCTGAATCTTAAAACACAAGACCTCCCCATCTACAATACCTCTCTACTCAAAGCTCTTCTGATCTTAAAGAATAATTTATCTAAAATAAAAATTATTTTTGAAATTAGGGTAAGAACACATCTAGTTTTTCCAAGGATCCTTGACTTATACACTCGAGTTGGATGAAAGTACTTCTTTCAAAATAGGCCCTCTCATTAATCCCTTTTGAAACCATTCGACTAAAAGCACGATTCACGATGCTAAACCCAAAAAGACCTAACAGATTGATCAAAGCGTATCAATTGCAAATTGGATTGTAATTTTTGGAATATAAGTGAAGAGTGAAATCTAAATCGAGAGTGCTTAAAGAAGTCCTCTTCAACTAGACTAATCAGAAGTTGAAGAGAAACTAAGGTAGATATGAGATGCCTTACATAGTTATAACATTTGTTTCTCAAATAAGAATTTGTATCCATTAGCAGACTTTCAAGAAAAGAGGAAAAGAAAAAGAAGAGAGATAAAAGAAAGGAAAAGAGGGAGATAAAGTAAAGGCTTGTTACAAATGACCAAATCTTCAGTTCATAAACAGTTTTCACCAATGACCTCCTTTATAAATTTCTCAAAATCAAGAGTTTTTTTCAAATTGATCATGTTCCTCGATTTTACTTTCAACTGTCATATAGTGTGTTAGCGAGTTCGTAGGGTACTTACCCTTAATTCATTCACTTTTAAGGATTTAGCCAACTCATGGAGTATTATCCCGATTCATACTCTTATTTAGGGATCTAGTGAGCTTGTGGAGTACGGTCCTAATCCATAGTTTCTTAAAGCTTTAGCCAACTTAAGGAGCGTTTCACTCACCTTGGTTAATCAACTGATTAGGTAAGGCTAAGTTTTCTCATTTTTTAGGTTTTTAGCCAACTCAAGGAGCGCTTCACCCACCTTGGTTAGTCAGCACATTTGGGCACAACCAACTTTTCTTATTTCTTAGGGCTTAAGCTAACTCAAGGAGCACTTCGCCTACCTTAGTTAGTCAGCTCATTTGGGTACAATCAAGTTTTCTCATTTTTTAGGGCTTTAACTAACTCAAGGAGCGCTTTGCTCACCTTAGTTAGTCAGCTCATTAGGGCACAGCTAAGTTTTCTTATTTTTTAGGGCTTTAGCCAACTTAAGGAGCGCTTTGCTCACCTTAGTTAGTCAGCTCATTAGGGCATGGCTAAGTTTTCTTATTTTTTAGGGCTTTAGCCAACTCAAAGAGCACTTTGTCTATCTTAGTTAGTCAACTTATTAGAGCACAACCAAGTTTTCTCATTACCTTTTAGGGCCTTAACCAACTTATGGAGGGCTTCGCCTACCTTCTTTAGTCAACTCATTCGGGTATAACCAAGTTTTCTCATTCTTTTAGGGTCTTAACCAGCTCTAAGAGCACTTACACATCTTATCCCATTTAGGACCTTATTCAACTCAAGGAGCATTCTCCCCACCTTAATTAGTCAGCTCATTGGGCCATAACCCAGTTTTCTCATTCTTTTAGGGTCTTAACCAACTTTATGAGCGCTTACCTATCTCATCCAGTTTGGGGCTTTAGCCAGCTTAAGGAGTGCTTTACCCGCCTTAGTTAGTCAGCTCATTAGAGCACAACTAAGTTTTCTTATTTTTTAAGGCTTTAGCTAGCTTAAGGAGTGCTTCGCCGACCTTGGTTAGTCAGCTCATTAAGGTACGACCAAGTTTTTTTATTTTTTAGGGCCTTAGCCAACTCAAGGAATGCTTTGCCCACCTTGATTGGTCAACTCATTAGGGCACGACCAAGTTTTCTTCTTTATTTTTTTGGGCCTTAGCTAGCTTAAGCAACGCTTCGCCCACTTTAATTGGTTAACTCTTTAGGGCACAACTAAGTTTTCTCATTTTTTTAGTATCGTAGCCAGCTCTAGGAGCACTTAACCATCTCATCTAATTTAATGCCTTAGCCAACTCAAGGAGCGCTTCACCCACCTTAGTTAGTCAACTCATTAGGGTACCACCAAGTTTTCTCATTCTTTTAAGGTTTTAGCTACCTGTAGAAGCGCTTACCCATCTCATCTAACTTAAGGCCTTAGCCAACTTAAGGTGTGCTTCATCTATCTTGGTTATTCTTTTAGGGTTTTAGCCAGCTCAAGGAATGCTTACCCATCTCATCCAGTTTAAGGCCTTAGTCAACTCAAGGAGCACTTCGCTTGCCTTAGTTAGTCAACTCATTAGGGCACGACTAAGTTTTCCCAGTCCAATTTAGGGTCTTAGCTTGCTTTAGGAGCACTTTACCCACCTTAGTTAATCAACCTATAGGAGGTATACCCAAGTTCTCATTATTCTCCTTAGGTTCTTATTAGCCCATAAAGGCGCTACCCTTACCTCTATTTAAGCATGTCATCACCAAATTCTCAATGGATCAGTCTTACTATAGATAATTAGTCATAGTGTTTCTTATGATAGAGTCATCCCAAGGCAAAAATGATGTCTCTTTTACCTTTGTGGGAAAGTTTTATTCAAATTTCACTGTAAAGAAGGACAACTGTAGGCATATAATTTTTTCCGTACATAGTTATAATTTTTTTTTAATATGGTGCTAATTCTAAAATAAAAAATAATAATAAATTGAAAAATGATAAAAAAATACAAAAAAAATGGAAAAAGAAAAAAATTATTATTACCAAAGATGTTTTTTAGATTTTTAGAAAATGTTTTAGGGGTTAATCGTTTTGAGCTTTAGTTCAATTTATATAATTATTTTAAAGAATCACGTAGTTTAAGTACAATTTAATTATATTAAATGCCAAGGTATAAGCCAATGACTTAACGGATAAACATTAGAGTATGGATATTGGATTAGCTTAAGGTCATAACTTCAAATCTCATTGAACACAAATGTGTTTTTTATTTTTATTGCTTTCATTTTATGAAAAATGAGTTGAGCGTGCGGAATTCACATTTAAACCTTTTGAATCTAATTTGATCGGATTTGAATCATTACAAACGACTTAAATCTAGTTTGATTTTTATTAAGTTGGATTTGAATTAATATAAATGATTTGGATCTAATTTAATTTTTATTAAATTAGATTCGGATCAATATAATAGATTCAATTTGATATGATCTAAAGATTTGTTTTCTGAACTTTGTAAATAAATGTTGACATCCTTGCTAAAAGCATACACTTACAAAGAGAAACTAATTTTCTATTTTCCCAACACCCGTAAGCCCCTAGTAGAAAATTCCAACATACATTCTTTGCTGTATCCCTATGTCCATCTTTACGCCATCCACACACGTTTGTAGCAACAATGGAGCCAACAAGTCTATGCTACAACATGCTTAAACAGTAGTCCCAACTGTGATCCTACACATGCCAATAATAAACTCTTATTGACCTCTCTTTCACGCTTTAACACATGACAAGAACAATAGCTACTCTATCATATACATCTACTCCTTGCACCGACTACATTGTCCTCTCAATCCAAAAACCATTTCAGCACATACTATCCAACACTCAGCACTACTCCCTCAACGACCCTAAAAGCAAATTGTAACAACCACTTCGCTAATCAAGATCCAATTGTAGCATACGAATCCTTAGCACAAACAGCAAGTACGACACTTGTAAGACAATTGCACTACCAACTTCACTGAAAACAGCTTCTATCACATGAACGCAAGCACCGTAAGCATCATCCACGTCGAGCATGCCTGAATGCAATGCATGTTCCAGTAGTGCCTCCCTAACATCTCTTTCCACAACAGAATCCAACTCTGAAGCCGATAAGCTTAACCATGCCAACCAATTTGCAAGTTCACCATCCATAACCCTACCAAATCCTCACACATTAATTGATCAGTAATACTAAGGATCAATTTCCAATTCCATGCCTTCTCCATTTACAATCAGTCATCCCTTCCATGCGACACTCCACTCTTATACATGACACAATAGTAAACACAACACCAACACCACATGCACAAGTTTATGAACATCCCTTATACGCGCAAACAGTAACTCACACCTCACTATCATTGCATAAACAACGGCAACGTCCACACTCACCACACCACACACATTGTCACGCCAAGCACATCACGTCATTCCGAACTCAACAATCGTAACTCTCTACTCATACAATGTCCAACACCGCATCACGACAGCCGTTCACCATCATGCAACTACAGCAGTACATGCTAACCATATTCCTTAAAGCACTTACCATTGACCGCTACTATCTTTGTCCAACAGTCCACGAACAGTCATCAGCAACTTCACCCAGCAGAACAAGTTTAGGTTCGGTTTCTCAATTTTTTTTTTAAATATGTATTATTATTATTATATTCGTTAGTTACCGTTGATAACATAATATAAGTAATTACGTATATTGATTTAGTAGGTTCTTTTGGTATTAGTTCCTTTATATATATATATATATATATTAAATATATTATGTTTTTTTTTATTTAGGCAGATAGTTGTTTAATAATAATAGTACATATATATATATATATATTAGTTTAGAAATTTTTAGGATTAGCTTTTTTTTTTTAGGATTTCTCACTTAGAAAATCAATTTTTTTAAAGCAAAAATTAATAAAATTTTTAGGACGTTTTTTAGAGACTTTTAATCACTTAAGAGTTAGGACCCCCTTATATATTATTTGAACAAAATGAATCGATAACAAGATAAACTCAGTTGATTTTCAAAAACTAAATAGAATCAATACACTAAAGTTTTTTAGAAAAAACTATAATCATCCGATCCCGATTAGTATGTATATAGGCACTTTCGAGGTAATGATAAAATCTATAGAAATCTAGATTCTTTCTTTTTCTTTTCGTTTTTCTTTTTTTTTTAAATATTAAAAAAGATAATTTGAAGAATAAAACCTAATTTCGATAAATAGATAATAGTACCCATTAAGGTTTAATAGGTTAGCTCTCGAATTAAAAACCTTCTAATTTTTCATTCAATTTTAAATTAAAGACTAATAGCTAAATTATAATCAGTTCACTCAATTGATTACGATTTTTTTTTCCCAACTTTGGGTAAGTAACGACTCCAAAAATTTAATAAAAAAGGGAATTTTCAATTTATTTAGTCGAGGATTAATAGTAAATGAATTAGAAATTAGTATTAATTAAAAAGTAAGAAATCAAATTAAAAAAAATAAAATAAAATAAAAAAATCAAGCTCAACAAAAGCCAAGAGTCTTCCTTACATGTTGTCAAATTTGCTAAATACATGAAAAGTAAGCTGCTCTTTCAAAAAAGATTTTCTTTAATTTCCCAACGATTAATGGTCTGTTCACTTCAAGAGAATGACTATTTTATTCCTTTCTTATTCCTTAAAACACCTTTATTACATTGTTTACTTCGTTGAATCTCAATTCTTAAGGAATCACTATCAGTAAAAACTCTAAATTATGATTTTTTACTCAAATCAAAGAATTGGGATTCTGAGATGGAAAACCTTCAATACCCTTCTATTCTTCTTCCTCTACATGCTGACCAACGTATAGTTACCATTACCCACCCACCCATCATCACACCAGCACAACAGCACCATCACCTCCAGACCTACCCATCCGCTTTTTGAGGTGCTTGACCCACTACTTGTGACCATTTCTTCCATTATCATACCCACCACCATCCATATGCACTCGACCACTACCATGGACTGTTTATATTTACGAAACATATTATAATATTATATATACTATTATTTACCTTTGACAAATAAATTGTCCTCTTAATTTATTATGCGATCATAAAATATTAAAATGTCTCGATGTTAACAACGATACTTCGATGAGTTCCCTTTTTATGCTTTTTTTTAATTTATTTTTAAAGGGTCAAACCCTTTTTATGCAACTAGGCATTTGACATTACATTTTAAAGGCATATGCATGGTACTGTGCAACTCTATTTTTACATTTTGAGCACATAAAATGCGCTATAGAGGAAATGATTTTGACAAGTGAGATGACGAATCTCGGTTGCAAGACAACTGGCTGAGAGGTGTTTGTAAAAAGAGTGTTTTTTGGTGTCTATACTTTTTTTTTTTTTTCGCTTTTGTGTGTTTGCTTTTACGGTTGGTAAAAGTGTGTGACAGTGAAAGGAAAGTAGCAACGAATGTGTTGAAGGGATTTTGGTAAGTGAAGGAGAAGGAAGAAGAAGGGTAAAAAGGTATTTTAATTTTATTACGTATTTATATTTTACATGCATTTTTATTCAATTAAATAAGGTAATAGTTATTCCTTCTATTTTCTATTCTTTATAAATCGAAGCTTTATGTCCTTTTATTCTATTCTTCGAAAATAACCGACAGTAAAAAGGTTTGTGCATACTACATAGTACAAAGAGAAGCATAAAAGTCGAACCAAAATTGAGTATGGTGACAAGTCAATAGGTCATTGTACAACGTCTTCAACTTAAGGATACAAACCGTCATACGACGATCTACTCTCTTGCACTCTCTTTTTCACATAATATATATATATATATATATATATATTTGTTTTCTGCCAAACTTTTTTACATTATAAATAAACCTACATCTATTAATAGAGACAGAGGTGTCATTGAGTGCGCTAAAAAAGAAAACTTTATATATAATATATGTCCATGCAAATGTGATTTCCTAAAAAATTTGGTTACTTTGTACTTTTTGGCTTCAATGGTAATCCAAACGCATATTAATAGAATCATGACTAACCAAATTTTTTTGGCTTGGTATTTACTATTGGTAAACCACTACTAATAGTTACAACAATGGAATTCATATAAAACTTTATATACATGATATATATCTCCCCTTTTAAGCACATAATATACTTGTATAACTCCTTACAACAAGGTCCTATTTTTCCCCTATCTGAGCGTACAATTTGATTCGTCCTTGCAATCCTCTACTTATTGGTTATTCTAAAAAGAAGTTAGGATCTCCTAACGATATTCCCTATGGCCTTCATATCCCTTTTCTAAAGCAAGTCAAAATAGGCTAATCAACTTTAGCCTTATATCGTAATTCATATTTAAAATCTATGGGTTTAATTTTGATAGCATTTGTAATAATTCATGTAGTCTATAACCAAATTAATGTATAACTAACGGTTTTTCAACCATTGAATTCATAAATTCCTAGTTGGTATGCACATGGTATTTACTACCTTAAACATGATAAACCATTTCTAATATTCACGTGCGACTTTACTTGCATGCCATACATAGGACAGGGGAAATTATGAACTCTTAAAAGATAATGATTATCCACTAATAGATAAGCAAGAAATTTCCTATATATATCTAATACATCTGCAACTCCTAACCATCTCTATCAATAACGTGGTTTAGTTCTCGGCTTAACCACCTCAAAGGGGAGGCTTCCCATAACTTTCTTGATCCTTACAATGAACTGCTTAGTTTGCACAACTTTAGTAGGTCTGCTAGCTTGAAGTTTAAAGGCGAAGTTCAAAAAAGGTGTACGACAAATGTGAAAATGACAATGTCCCCAACTAATATTCGGTTTTATTATTAACTTCTGGGACATGAAAATGCACTTTGTCCTCTTAGAACGTAATATCCAAAACCCTCTGTCATTTGGCAGTGCCAGCTTCCTGTTAGACAGAAGAATGAAGAGTTCCAAAATTGAAAAGATATAAAAGTAGAACAGGAATTTAAAAATGGGACCATTAGGAAGGAAGACAAGGAAAATATTGCATGTGATGGACGACAACATGTTTTGCAAAAACGTACAGCAAAACGGGACGGAGAAGAAAGAGACGAGGTTCCATTATTTATGGTCTTTGTCGTAGGGTCATCTTACAGGCTGTTAACGTTAGTGCTTGGTTGGGTTATATTGGCATCAGAAAGAGACAATCCATCATAGTACACTACTCCAGCAAACAATATAGTGTGGGGATGGGCCGTAAAAGCCGTTGGATATTTCAGTTGGAGAAAGAAATAATTGGATAATCGAAATGGACCACTCTATCATTCTTTGCGATGAAGCTTTCCTATCACCATTACCGACTATGCTCTTACTTCCATCATATTTAGCTTCTTCTCTTCCTCTATATATATATATATCAATTTTATATTTGAAGTTTGAATTATTTAATTGCCTTATCTTAAATGATGTCACTAAGACTACCTAAACATTCATAGAAAGTAAAATTTACTGTCTAAACTTTCAATTTGTCAAATTTTATATCTAATTAAAATGTTTCGTATCATAATTACTACCTATTGCACATATATAAGCACGTGTTTTACATTGATTTGTAACTAGATTAACAAATTCTAGATCATATGCAATAGTTATTGATGATGATATAAAAAGTCTTAATATGAGCATATAATTCAACAGGTTAAAAGTTTAGATAATAAATTGAATTTTCAAATATAGTTAAGATAGTATTACAACATTATTCTT
Source organism: Lumnitzera racemosa (assembly GCA_024138005.1). Lineage (NCBI taxonomy): Eukaryota > Viridiplantae > Streptophyta > Magnoliopsida > Myrtales > Combretaceae > Lumnitzera > Lumnitzera racemosa. Next base: position 70,628,791 of record JAMXBC010000007.1, on the reverse strand, counting down.
ATTATATCCAATTAAACCTTTTCTTAGTATCTACCAAATGTCATATGTAGTAAAGGTTCTACTTATCAAATTTACTAATCTTATGAAATAATTTAGAAACTCCCATTAGTTAAAGATTTTAAGTAAAGATAAGATAGACAATTTGATCATTGTTTGAATTAATATAAAGTTTAGTAACTTCAATTTTATGTATATAATTACAAAATTCTATATTAAAATAGTGAATTTAATATTATCCTTATAGATTTATTTTTAGAATAATTGCAAATATACATAAAAGTAGATATAATCCCCCTGAGATAGACAAAATGTTTTACCTTCTCATAACAGTTGAAAAGAAAAACTAATCTCCTAAAACTATTACTAAGGACCCATTAGTAGCAATAATTTTAGTTTTCCAGCAATGTTTTGTGAGGCAACTACATATTTTTAAAAGTTATGAGAAAAATTTAATGCTTTGTATGTATCAAATCAATAGTTTTGACAATGTATTTGCAATTTTTTCTTTATTTTTGTGCAGAAATTTAGTCCTAAAAGTTTGAATTTGTTTCTATGTAAATCCTTAAACTCTTTTTTTTTTCCTTTTCTTTTTTTAATGAATCCTTAATAAGGGTAAGCGAATATAGGATAAGCAATAATACAAAGCCAAACCCGTACCTACCCTATGGATATCTACATCCAATTTTTTAGAAGCGAAACCTATTATATAATACCATAAAACTATCTCAAAAATTGTATCCTATAGATATTACAAGGTATGGAGTATCATATAAAACTTGTAAATTTTTCTTATTTTTTTCAAAAATTTCAATTTTATGCTTTCATTAATAACAAATTCTAGTTACATATCTTTTTTCTATTCTAAAAGATTATTTTTCAACTTTGATCAATAGTTTCATATGTATATTTCCAAATATTATCTTCGTTTATTTTTATGACATTGCTATGACACTATCACAATTCAAAAGCAATTTCATTGTCATCTACCATTAGATTTATAAACAACTACAAGAAGAATACATCATTTAAGGTTGTTAGAAAAAACAAAACTCAAACCATAAAATGTGGTTTTTAAAGCTTGATAAATATAAGTGAGATAGCTTCCAATTTAGAATTCTATCATATGGACTTAGACTCTTTCTTTCTCTTTTTAATATAGTATTTCTTGTCTAAGATATTCTAAGATTAAATTTTAATTTTAATTTATTGATATTATTTAATAATTTTTATGTGGTGAATACATAATATTATAGAACTTGTACCTTAAAGCTTGTATTATGTATATATTAAAGTATAGGTTTCATGATATATATATATATATATATATATAAGGTATAAAGATAACATACAAGTGCCCTACCTTATAGAATTAGGTCCTAAAAAACTTATCCTATGGCCCTTAATATCTACTTAGAATCATCTACAGCAAGATTATTTGCTCACCCCTATCCTCAACAATAAAGTTTTCAGTTTGAGACCTTCCTTTAACTCCATTGAAAGATGCATCAACAATTCATACATGAAGCTTCTAATAAGATTAGTCTAACGAATTTAATAAAATGTTATTAATATTGTTTGAAATATTAAATCAAATAATACAAAAAATAAATAAATTTAAATTACAAAAACAAACAAAATGGATCAATAAAAATACCACTAAATAAACCTTGATGGTCACCTCCCGCATGGCTGTACACCATGAAATCATGTGGTGGTGACTAATTATCTTCACTGGTAAGTGTCTCTTGCAAGGTCATGTATCCTGAATATGACAAACAAAAATCGTGCCACCTATTAAGGCTCATGATTTTGCAATGGTCGACTACCTCTCCACTTTGAAGTAGCTAGCCTAGATGAGAGGAGGTCAGGATTTGAGATCATCAAGGATTAGTTTTCTATATCTAGGATACAAAAGCATTTGTATATAAGGTAAATCTTAAATAAAAATACACTTCAACTTTTAAAATATACGTTTCTATTTAACTGAATACACTTGTTTAATTTAAAAAATCTAATTCCAAATATTATAAAAGATCATTTTTCTTAAAATATCTCGATCTCATCACCTATAAATAGAAGATGAAGCTCCACGTAAAAAGGATTCACTTTCTCTCTCTCTCTCTCTCCCTTAAGGTTTCTATTCCCTCATCACCTTTAATAACTTAAATATCGAGTAATCACACTGAAGTACCTTCAAGTGCTATTTTTCTTTCTACAAATAATCACACAATGAAATATTTCTATTTTACAAGTAATTGCACAATGGAGTAGCGAACAACCATCAACAATACGGATAGAAATGAATCCTCTTAATTTTTCTCAATTTATCGCCTTAATATTTTATCACGCATAATCAACAACTTAAATTATAAGAAAAAAAAATGATGTTGCGATGGCATTATAAATTATTCAAAAATTAAGGTAATATCAACTATTTATTTATAAATTAAGAAAAATTAAGGGAAAAAAATTTGAGAGGATTCAAATTTGATATGGATTAGCTGTTGATAAATTTTTCGATAAAGTTAATGGAAGGACACAAACACTAAACAACAAAATTTTAAGAAAATATATTAAGGATTTAAATAAAACTATATTCTACTTTTCCTATTTTTGTTTTTCATTATTTTTTAGAGCAATTTATGAATCCCTCGAGGTGAGCGGACGCCACATAAAAAATGATAAATAAATAAATAAATAAATATATTAAATATTAGATTCCTTAAAAGGTAAATATTTAAGATGATATTTCCTTGTGTTCAAAGAGAATCCGAATCCGTTTGCAAATTAAGACGGTTGAGAAAACTATAATTATATGGATACCTAGATAGCTATTGAGAAGTTAAATAGGTGAATAGAGGGTGGATTATTAACATTAAATGGGTATATTTAGAAATACAAAATTGAAACGCTAAATGCAACTCTTTGTTGGGCATGCAAACACGTTGGGTTGGATCTACAATTATGATTATTGGTGAAAGTGGAAAAACTCAGGTGGTCGCACTCATTTATTACATGGGCATGCACGATTGGTGCATATTTAATGCAACGTCCTTTATCATTTGACGCGATGCGATTCCCTCGTCTATTTTTTTTTTTTTTCTTTTTTTGGCCAATGATTCCCTCATCTAGTCTGGGCCAAAAAACAAAAGCATTTTTAGTCCTACTCGCTCATACTGGAAAGTAGAGATGTAACGCGGCACTTCTCTGGTCAAAATTAATAAACAACGTTTTCGAACAAAAAATAAAATAAAATAGATAAACAACGTTAAGAGCACATTCCACGGAATTATGATTATAATGACCGGTATATTTCAGTAATTATGCATCAATAAGTATCATAGTACTTTGGTGTTATGTGATAAAGAAAGTATTTGCATGTTATCAAGGTAAAAGCTTGCACCTTCAAAGTGGACCGCAATGCATTTGCTCTTGTGATCATTTTTTGGCCACTTCTTAGTCTTATGGTGACCGGATTAGATTTTTTGTTATTTTTTCTTTTTTTTTTCCGAATATATCTATATTTTTAGTTATTTAACTTATCTTTTTTATATGTATGTATATAAGAGTGTATATATATATATATATGTTTTTTGCTATGAATATATATATACATATCATTTTAGCATTTTGCAGATTTTCTTCATATTTCTAATTTTTTTATAAAATTTTCATTATTTTTAATATTTATTACTTTATTTAATTATCTAATATTTTATTATATTACTTACTTCATCAAAATGCGTGGACCAACAAAATAATGATACATGTCATGTAAAATTTAAAATCTAATGCCATCAATATTAAAAAAAAAAAAACATGTTTATAAATTTTTACAAATGTTAATGATTAAAATGAAACTTTTAAAATGTTAAATACTAAAATAAAAATAAAAAAAAAGAAGATAAACGTTAAAAACTTTTTGGTATTAGAAATTATGGAATGGAAAATTGTTGTAAGTTTGAATAGACATTGTGAGAATAATGTGAAGTATGTTATTATGTAAATTGTAGATTTATAGTAGTAGTTCTAGGCCTTAACACACTCTTGTTATAGTATGTGTATATCACAAACTGTTTACGTGCTTCGATTTTCAGCATGAAACTATAAGTGGTTTTAGAGTCGAATTCATTATTTATGGGAATATGAAATGAAGACAATAAGTAGAAAACGGGCTAAGCTTGACCCCTTAATGTAATTTTCTGTTATACATGATGGATGGTGATTTTATACTTTACAGTTACTACTAAATGTTATACATCCGCATTGAAAGATTTTATTTTACATCACTATTAGAGTTAATAGATAATTGTAGTACCATATTTTGTTCAGGAAACCGACATTTAGGCAAAAGAAAAATGTCCAGAAATATAATAATAAGAATGTGCATACTAATTGTAGTAGGAAATAGGTTAAAATGTTTAAAGTCACTATTCTAAGATACATTCACATATTTGCACGTACACGTGCACACACATAACTCAAAAACACAAAATGAAACCTTGATTGGCAAAATCAAGGTGTAAAAGTAAAATAAATAGATAAATGAGCAAATAACTAAACAACTATGACTTTCATGAAAGGAAATTACAAAGATCAACAGCTAAAATTGAATATGAAGGAAAAAATAAATAAATAAAAGACTAAAACAAGTGGTTTGGAAAACTAAATAAAAAGATATAGTCGATCTACTGGTCACCTGGGTGACCAAGCATACACCATCCAAGTTAACCAAAATATCTATTTATGTGGATTAAAAATGTCGATAAATTTAAAAATAGTTAAAAGAGAGTCCTAACCTGAATAATAAAATTCACTTCCAAAGTGCAAAACAAAAGTAAGTTTATCTTGATTACCTTTCGAAAGATAGCAATGCTACCATAAACCAACGAAAAACGGATACAATCGTTTTACTTAACTCTAATGTTGAAAATTATAATCAATAACAACCACGCTCGAAAGATCCAAAATGTGAAATTGTTTCATTGAACTTTCTACGATGAGTAATAGCACATCAATAAAGAAATATTAACTAATTTATCAATTAGTAATGATATCAATAAAACAATATCTAATTAATAAAATTCGTCACAAATGGAAGATATGGAAGGAGAAAACAAATAATTGACAAAAATACATAATCATATGTTTTGTATGTATTTTGGCATATGTATTCTTATAATGAAATTGAAACGAATTCATTTTGTTTCTTTTTTTGACTTGTATCATAGCAAGTTGTGTCTAATATTTTTGTTTCTTTTGAATTTTAAGTTGAGTCTAGTCATCTTGAGTCATGTTGGGTTGTCAATCATGCTCTATCTGATAAGGTTTGTATCATGTTAATATTCATCAACTTCACTTGTATGCATACCTATTGTGTATAAAGTTTTCGTATCCCTTAGCTTAATTAGATATATCACCTAAATATATTTTAACAATACTAGGTCTTGATTCTTTGTTTTGCTAATTTGTTCATATTTTTCTTATTGTCTCATGATGCACTTTCCAATATATATTTTTGTTCTGTCCTTAAGCTTCTAGTTAGTTCTTTTTCTTTTTCTATATTGTGGACATTCCCTATACAATTTTGTTCATCACACAATTGATCAACTTTTGATAGTAGTTTATTATAATTCTAAATCCACTACTAATACTTGTTTACTTCATTTCTGATTATTTGTAACTTCTGATCTTGTCATTCCTTATTTGGAAATTGTCTTTGCTTTTGCTCTTATTTATAATCATCTCAAGTACCTTCAATAGTATAATTTTTATTTACTGTACATTAGGTAACTTGATTAGTAATTTTAAGATCTGTTTCATTTGAGTTGATATTAACATATATTTTGTTATCATCAAAATACCTTACATTTAAGTTCTTGCTTTGACACCTTGGCTTTGATCCCTATTAACAAAAGTTTTAAGTAAGGTGAAAATAGCAAATAAAAGACTTATCATGAGTAAGAAAATGATCAAAAGTAAGAAAGAAGTTGTATGGGATCAATTGTTTTAAATGCTCAGCATTTGGACATCTGGTTTTTGAATGTCCAAACAAAAGGGTTATGGTTCTAAAAAGAGAAGCTCTAAGAATAGAAGTAGAGAGTGAAGAGGAGGAGGTAGATGATGTAAAGGCTATACTTAAGGAGTAAGGGGTGCAGGGCAAATTTATATAAATAATGGTTCGACGAAGATTACAACTTTATACCTTAGAAATAGATGAGCAAAGGAAGAATTTATTTTATGATAAGGGAATTGTGAAGAGTAAAACTTGTACATTCATTATTAATGAAGGTAATTGCATTAACCTTATCTCTAGTGCATATGTTCATATTGCAGGATTAAGAGCCATGCCTCATCAAAAGTTATATGATTTATATTAGTTTGGTAAGAAAGGATCAATACGAGTTAGAAAGAAGACTAAGGTTTCAATCAAGATTGGCAAGTATCAAGATAAAGTAGAATGTGGTATTGTTCTAATGGATGCTATTAATATTTTGCTCATACGATCTCGGTTATATGCCATGTGATAAGAATCAAAGCACCAGACCTCTGACCTATGCCCAAGCTTGAGGGCTTGAAAGTATAACCAAGCAAGTTCTCTTGTACCGACTTGCAACTAATGAGTCCAAGTTGCATCAATATGCCAATTTGCTGCATTATTTGAGCCAAAATCTCCTATGCCTACTGATAGTCTCTAACTACTTACCTAAGACACTCTTAGATAACAACACAATCCAGTAAACCCCTAGCTCAATCGACCAAAATTTGAACTACTCAGAGCATGTCTTAACTTGAACTCACCTCAAAATAACCCTTAGTTCTACTTAGCACTTTTGCTTAGTAGTTTCCAACCTAATCATACAACTTTGTCTATTTTTGCTAGAAGTTCTTCCATCGATTGCTAACCACATGTCTGAGCAACCATTTAATAGAATCTTCCATATAAGATGGATGTTTTTCTTGATTTTTCATCTAAGCCCCTTAATATTCCTTATATATTACTTATTTTGGACAATATCCTTTTAGTCTTTTTCATTTACAGTAGTTACCCTAATGTTTCAAGTATAAATACCCTCTTATACATTGTAGCTACAAGATACATCAACATTATTACAAAATATTCCAAGTCTCTCTTGCTTACCTATAAACATTCCTTTTTATTTTCTCTCTCGCATTTGTTGCTCTTATCCTAACCCTTAAGTAAGACTAAGTGGCGAATACCCTCATTGAATCAACTCGTATATCATATCGAGCTTATTCATAAATCTACAATAGATCCATGGTAAGTCATATCTTTAAAGCTAATTTTAGGTTTTGCTCCTCTCTTCACATGTTCCATCTCAATTTTAGGCTTTCAATAAGCTTGGTATCATCCTTAATACGTTCAACTTTGTTAATCCTTAATGTAGCCCTATCATCTTGGTATCAAAGCAAAAGTTCATTTGGGTAAGTTGTATTTGAACTTTATTGTGAGTAATATTAGTTAGTAGTATGTTGAGTAAGTAGAAGATGTGTTCATTTACTGGTATGTGTGTGCCCTATTGCACCTTGTTTTAAGCTACGAAAACAAAGTAAGTAATAGTTACATGTTTTCCTATGTCATAGTAAGTTGATTATTTAGAAACTGTACTTATGATGTTTCATAAGGAGTACTAATGTTGGGTAAAGGACAACTGACTCAAGTGTGAACGTGGGGATTAGAGACGATAATAGTGGTGTCATCTACAATGGTCGACAACCCCATAACACTCTTAAAAGCATAAATAAACAAATCAATGAAATGACTAACTTCATAGCCGACCTAACTAAAACTATTTATGTATTAGCCTTTCGACCTACTGATGCAACTCAAAACATACCCTAAGCAGCTCAACCTATGAGAGGAAAAATCCCAACTCGACAAAATCGAGGTAGAAGCATAAGACAACAAATGCAAAGAAGAATTAACTTTCACGAAGTAGGTGAAGATGATGATGAAGAAAAAGGGTATGTTGAGGAGGAAGAGCAAAGCCAAGCACCTTAAACTGTCAACCATGTGAAGCCTAAAATCTTAAGCTTTAGTGGTTTTGGGGATGCTAATAACTCATTGGATTAGAAGGACAAGGTTGAATAAGCTTCTGACTATTATTAATACGAGAACTACAAGAAGTAAAGGTTGCAGCTATGGAATTCTCAAGATATGCTACATTATGGTAGAAAAACTTCCAAGCCATGAAGAAGAGAGAAGGATATAAAGAACTCAACACCTGGCTCGAAATGAAAAGAATCCTCAAAGATAGATTTGTGATGGATACCTACTTGCAAGATACCTTTGTTCAACTCCAAGAGTTTAAATAAGGGAGCCAAACTGTTAATGGTTATGTCCAAGAGTTCCAAAAGCCCATGATTTGATGCGAAGTTGATAATCCTCCAGCCTGAACAATGTTTAGGTTTCTTATTAGGTAGAAAGGCGAAATCTGAGACATTGTGGAACTTCAACGATTTATTACATTGGATGAAGCTATAAGAATAACCCAACATGTGAAAAGATAAAGGAAAAATAGGCTAAGTCAACCACTAATGAGTCAATCTATCCAATCAAGCTAACCTACTCAGGAAAGTTACTTAGTTGGATTTAGTACCGATCTAAATAGGAGAATAGATGTTAGAGCTGAACAAAAGAGTCTACTACTTGATGGTGAAGTGCAACCGAGAACTTTTGAGAAGAGATAAGGATCAAGATGAAAGACAAGTTAGATTAAGTGATTTAAGTGCCAAGGTTTTGGATATATGGTCACCTAATGTCTGAATAGAAGAACTATGATCATTAAGGGAGATGCCCTGAAGATTGAAGTAGACAGCATAAATGAGGAACCTAGAGAGAAGAGAGAATTACAAGAAGAGGTTGAGGTTAATAACGAACTAGTAAAGGAAGCTATGTTTACCAAGGATTTAGATAAGTTAACTTTGGTTATTTAAGATGTAATGAGTATTGAACCCTCTAACAAAGAAGAGTAAGGAGAGAACTTGCATTACATCACTTACAAAGTGAAAAAAGTAAGTATGTACACTCATAGTAGATAGTGGAAACTGATAGAAATCATGCTACTAGATCTCTAACCCTTAGCCCAACTCGAGGCCTAGAAGGACTAACAAAATGAATCCTCCTATTTCAACTGACTCTTACTGAGGCCAAGCTAATCCTAACTACCGACCAACTTCTTATACCGAGTCAAGTAACCACAAATCTCTTAGAAGTTGTATGCCAATTAGTCAAATGCTTTATTGACTACTTAGCTCCTTACATATACTTGCTCAACTTTGACCAAGCCAAACTTTAGGTCAATAGCATTAGTACCAAGAAGTCGAAAGCTCCAGTACATATCTACAACTACTTCTTCTCGAACATACCCAAGCTTGCCTAGTACCTCTACTCAATACCCTTACTCAGCTCTCCATCCTAACCATACTATTTTGTCTACTTCTATTAGAAGGATCCCCAATATGTCATTGCTACGCATCCTAGACCCATGTGAAAGAATCTGTAGCGCTAATCATTAATTTACTTGAATTAACATTTATACCCTTTATTATTATTTTTCAATTATTTCTTTTAGACATCACCCTTTTAATCTTTTCAATTTTAGACAAGTTGCCCTAGTTTTGGGGGTATAAATATCTATTGTACATGTAGCTACATTATCTAATCATCAATACACTAAATATCCTTCCTTTTGTGAACATTGTTCTTATTAGCTTATTTAATTACTTTACTCTTATCCCAACCGTTAAGTAAGGTTAGGTGGTAAGTAACCTTATTAGACCACTTCGTACATCATATCGAGTTATGCCATGAGTCTTTGGAAGTTCCACTAATACGTCATATTCTTTAGAGTTGTTCGTAGGTTTGCTTATCTTACCTTTTTCTGTTCTTTCATGTGACTTCCATCTCGTTCTTCAAGCTTTCTATAAGCTTAGACCCATCCTAACCATCGACCTTGTCTATTCTTGATCTTGTTTCACATCATCTTAGTATTAGAGTAGAGGTTTCATTTGCATAAGTTATGTTTGAATCTCCTTGAGTAGTAATGATCGTTGTGGTAGTATATTGTAATTTTATAAAAGTTAGCTGTAAAAGTTTCAATAAGTATAAGGAGTAGTAGTTTGCTATGGTTAGATACTCTATTTCGCCCTATTTCAAGTATAAAAAATAGAGCAAGTTTTGATTGAGTTTATTATTCATTGGTATAGCTATTTACGGATTTCTTAGACATTTGTACATGTTGAAATGGTAACTATTGTACCTCATATTTGAAGTTTATTTACTAAGTTTTGTCAAGAAGATGATGGATCCCAGTGTTAATGCTAGCATTAGAGATGATGATAGTGGTATTGTCCACTATGGATGACAACCTTAGGGCACCCCTAAGAGTACTAACCTTTTAGTTGATCTGACAAGAGCTATTTATGCATTGGCTTATCAACCTATCAAGGCCATACAGAATACCTTACAAGTTGCCCAACCCATTAGAGGACAAAACCCACCTCAACAAGTTCAAGGTGAAGGAGTAAGAAGATAGGCACGACAAAGGATTGACCTTGGAGATATGGATGATGATGAAGAAAAAGAGTAAGTTAGAGCACCCTGAGCTACTAACCATGTGAAGCTCAGGTTCCAAGCTTCAGTGGTTCTATGAGTGCCAATGATTCTTCGGATTGGGAGGAGAAGGTTAAACGTGTGTTTGATTATTACCAATATGAGGACCAAGTAAAGGTAAGGACTATTGCTGTTGAGTTCTCGGGATACGTTGCTATGTGATGGAAGAACTTTCAGATCATGAGGAGATAACAAGGATACGGAGAGGTCAATACTTAGCTTAAGATGAAGAGAATACTCAAAAATAGATTTGCGTCGAATACTTATTTACAAGACACTTTTACTTAACTTTAAGTGTTGTAATAAAGAGGACGAAGTGTTAATAAGTATGTTCAAGAGCTCCAAATACTCATGATCCGTTGCAAAGTAGAAGAGCCATTAGGTTGAATAGTATCTAGATTCCTTACTAGATTAAGAAGTGATATTTGAGACATTATGGAACTTTAGCATTTTACTACAATGGATGAAGCTATATAAATAGCCCAATGAGTAGAAAGACAGAATAGGAGCAGGATATTAACCTAACCCCCAATGAGCCGACCAGGTCAGTTAAGCCGACCTATTCAGGGAAACTACCTAGCTTAACTAAGTACTAAGCAGATCAGATGAATAGAACTTAGGGCGAAATAGAAGGGCTAACCTTATGGTGACGTACCAACCCAAACATATGAGAAAGGGCAAGGATCTAGAAGGAAGACAAACCAAATCAAGTACTTGAAGTACTAATGGCTTAGCGATATGGCTGCCCAATGTCTAAACCAAAGAACTATGATTATCAAGGGGGATGCCTCAAAGATTAAAGTAGATAGCATAGATAAGGAATTAAAGGAAGAGAGAGAAGTAAGAGATGAGGTTGGTATTAATGCCAACCTCATTGAAGAAGATGTGTTCATTAAGGACTTGGACAAGTTAACTCTAGTTGTCCAATATGCAATGAGTTTGGAACCCTCACCTAATGATGAATTGCCGAACAGCAGTCTCATTACTTGTATATGGCTCCAAAGACTATAATCCCTCACCTGAAGAATTCTCTCTTGGCAACCTGTTAATGACGAGAAAGTTTATACTAAAAGAAGGTGGCTGAACTCCTTGAGCTCTCTGTATTGTCATATAATGATCTATACTCTCAGTAGTGATGATGCCAACCATTCCTTGGTCGAGGACCCTATGTCGAGTAATCCGCCAATTGCTGCCGAGAGGTTCTTGTCGAGTGATAAGAGAATCACTTATCAATCGAGCAGTTTTCTCTCGACATGCTACCATCTCTCTCGTCCCAACCTCTTTATTATCGCAACATCTTAATCCCTTTTGCCTACTATGCGCAATGAATATTCATACGGGACTAACATTTCACTACCACCTGTCCACCTCATCTAACATTGTACCACTTTTCCATTTTTGTCTTTTGTTCTCTTTACCCTTTTTCGTATGTATGAGGAATACCCTTTTTGTATATACTTTCTTCTAATTTCTTTGTTTTCCTTAAGACTTACTATAAATAATTCTTTTCTCTTGTAAGCTGGATAAAACTTACATTTTAATACTAAATATTCTGTTCTTGTGAGATAAGCTTCTTTAAGTCCATCTTTCATACGCTTTTATCTAATCTTGTCGAGTAGCTTAGGATTAGTAGTGGGTATATCAGGCAAGTGCACCTATCAGTTTTAATATAGCAGATGTGAGTCCGAGCAGATCCCTTAGAGATTTTGAGTACTAATATTAACTTTAGCTTTATTATCTAACCGAAAAAATTATGATAAATTGAATGAATTAAAAATACTGAACTTAACAACTAAACTACTTATAAGACTTAATTACGCAAATTAAGAAGCAATAAATTACGAACGACTTCAAGTATGCAATAATGTATTTAGGAATTATTTCCCTTAGTGTTTAACATGTAACCTTTTTAAAATATATCCAATTCAATTTCTATTATTCTTGACCAGAGGGATTCACAATTAAACCTAATATCTTTCTCAAGCATATTAACCCTAATCCTAAATTATTTGCCGGAATCACTTCACTTAATAATATAATTTAGAATTGCATTAGCGTGTAATGAATTCCCATGCAAGCAATCAACTTTCTGGAAGAAATATGTATCTTATCTTTAAGTATACATGTAATTCTCTTTAATTATGCCTAGATCTAATTACACATGCAATTTCTCAATTAACATGCATAATATCATATATTGACACTCTAAAATTATCAATCCATAATTAACGACATAATTAAATCAAGAAAAGGTAGAAACTTTATTGAAATTATAATTCAATCCAAGGGTTACATGAAACCTTAGGTTCCATAATCCTAAATACTCTAATTCTAAGCTATCATAACGAATCTAAAAATGAGTTTCGTCAAAAACGTAAAATAAAGCATAAAAACCCCTCTTGATTTGATGAAAATCTCTCTAATCTCGAAATCGATGTCATTCTTGCTTCTTGATTAATGTTCTTCTCCAATCTCCTTTCGTCTATTGTGTCTCTTGTTTCTGTAATATCTCTTCTTTTTCTTTTGAAAGCCTAATATGTCTTTTTATAATGTATCAAAAAGATTTTGTTTTCGTCACCCTACATGGCCTAGGACACGACCGTGTTCCTAGGTCGTGTAACTTTCTGCACTTAGGCAAATTTTCTGCACAACTTCAAAAATTCATAACTTCTTCGTTTGAACTTGGAATTGAGTGAAACTTGATTCCTTTTCTTCGTTTTCGAGCCTAGAATGCGTTTAAACCTTGAAATCAACATTTTACTCAATTAAGTATCAATTTATTTAAAGAAAACCAAAATGTGCTGAAAATACTATAAAATCACCCTATGAAATATGTTTAAAATTAGAGTTATCAAATTTCCCCACACTTGAGCATTTGCTTGTCCTCAAGCAAATAAATCAAAACAAAACTTTCAGGATAAGAAACGCTAAACAAAATTTATCACTATTTAAGAAACCGGTGAACAAATACACATGACCCGAAGAAAAGTAAGAAAATCATTCTCAACTAACTTGCAATAATAAAGTCAACCAATTTCATCTGACCATATTCGAATGCTCCAACAATACTTAATACTAGAGTTCACTAGTTAATTTATAAAAATCAAAGTTTACTCAAGTCATTTAACCAAGGATTCTTAAACTAAAAATTGGATTTAACATCTCGCCAACCAAGAAAGAGTCATAAAAATTTTGTCCATTCGATTAAAGTGTATACAATTCTCTTTTTTCATCTCACCAAGCACCATAATCTAAAACAAACACATTTTACATCCACTCATCCTCTGATCATCCCCCTAGTTCATGCTTTTGTTGAGAGGTCTTTTTAAATTTACTTTATTTAAGCACAATTGCGTTGGTAGCGGGAAAGAATCTCGCTCTTTTGACGAACCAAGACCGATCCATACCAACTTATTTCTTATATTGATAGCGGGAAAGAACCTTGCTCTTCTGACGGACCAAGGTCGATCCATATCAATTTTTTTTTCATTTGAATTGGCATTGGGACTCAATCTCGCTCTTCTGATGGACCAAGACGAATCCTTACCAATTTTTCTATTCTTACACTTGTTATTGCTTTTGACCTCCAATCATTGTGATTTTTCAGGGGTTTCTCAAAAGAAGAATTTCATTTGTTTATTTGCTAAAAATTATTGGACTCTTAAAAATTTCTAAGAGAAAAGTATACATAAAAGTAAATTTTAAAAATAATCATGACTAACTCTCAACTAGTGATGTTGCTCTAATCTCAAGTCTTAAAATCCTAAGCTAAATAACTCGTAACATTGCCTTCCAAAAATTTGACTAATCAATTCTAATAAAGGATAATAAGATCAATAATAATCAAGATGAAACAGTTAATTTGGCTTAATACCAGTTAATCACCTATTGCAAGTTAACTTAAAAATTAATTGGGTTAAATGTGAATAATTGGTCTCTTAAACAGTAATAAATTCATATATATCCCTTCCCCACACTTAATAATGTACATTGTCCTCAATGTATGACAAAAAATCATAACAGCACGAAAAAGCAGCATAGGGAAAAAGAAAACATATGAACTGAAAAGAAAACTAATATTTCCCTGCCAGTCAAACAGAAGCGCCAAATGAAGAAGCATCATCATTATATTGCAGAGTTCACAAGCTTTGAACAACAAAAGTCAACACAAAAAATGAAGAACTAAAAAGAGGGATCGGAATCCGTCTCTTCATGTGCCTCATCAGACGATGCCTTAGCCATCGTAGCATCATCATTGTCATCACTGGCCTCGACATCCTCATCACATTCGCCAGCCTAATCATGAGGAAGAGAGAGCAAAATTAAGTAGGAAACTTACTTAGATCAAAATACGGAATGCAAGAATTATGGAGAGAAGAGGGAGAATAAGAGAGAAGATGAGAGAGATATGTTTGATTGGGAGTGTGTGAGAGGGTGTGTTTAATTTAAATAAAACGGGCGTGTGCAAAAATCATGTTATTTTGGGTCGACACGGGCTGGGACACGACCGTGTCCTTCGCCCATGTAATAATCTGCATGTACTGTGTGGAGTCTGGTCGAACACGTGCTGGGGACAAGACCGTGTCCCATGCTCGTGTATCTTACTGTATGCGGGTAGTGTTTCTAGGTGCACACGGGCTAGGGACACAACCGTGTCCCATGCCCGTGTAACTCTCTGTGGGCAGGTGATGTTACTGGGCGCACACAGGTTGGGGACACGACCGTGTCCTACGCCTGTGTAACTCTTTGTGCTCGGGTGGGATTGCTTCCTAGGCGCACACGGGCTGGGATACGACCGTGTCCCTCGCCCGTGTAAATAAATTTTTTTTTAATTAAAAAGATAAAGGAAACTTAGAAATTATAAAATTAAAGAGAAAAGGAAATATTAAAGCTAAGAGAGGAAAGAATTATGACGAAAAAGATGAAAGCAAAAGAAAAGAAGGAAAGCAAAGTTAGATTGAACGAAAAATAAAATGAAGAAAACTTAAAGAATTAAAGCATAAATAGAGTTAGACATGGGTTGCCTCCCAAGAAGCGCTTTAGTTAACGTCGATAGCTTGACGGGATACGTCTTGTAATTCATGATTCTTCATCCAGGTAGAAATAGAACTCCTCCTGTATCTCGCTTTCGAACTCTCCATACGAGTGTAGATTTACCTTTCGGCCATCGACCTTGCCAATTCCATTTCATTGGTGCATAACTTCCATAGTTTCTCTTCTTATCATGCCACTTATCAAATTCATGTAGCTTAAACTTCTTCATTTTGTCCGCTTTTAGCTTAGATCCGGTTGTCGTTGGAAGTTTTGAACTTTTCACCGCAAAGACATGTTCCAAATGATTTCCTAACAGTTTTGGTTCCAAAATTGGTGGCTTCTCTTTGAAAGATTTTAACCTAAGATCCTTTGGCTTGTGGAGTGGATTAATTCCCTTCTTGTCCATACTGGATTCATGAACTTCTGTTTGAGCTGCTACTTCTGCACAATTGGGTTTACTCACCAAATTTTCATCTCCCTTTTGCAAGCAATAACTTGAGGAATCCTTTGCAAGAGTTTCCTGCACACATGTAGATATAACGACATTAGTGGCATTAACATTGTGACTTATGTCCTCTGAGTCAAGAAATTTGTTCGTTGCCTCTCGAGTTTTAAAAACTATTTCATCATCCCCAACTCGTAATATCAACTTATGCTCACTAACATCAAAAACAGCCTTAGCAGTGGCTAGGATGGGTCGACCTAACCCTAGCTTTTTGAACAATTTATACGGCATCAAATTTATACTGGCTCCTAAGTCTGCCAAAGTATTATCTACTAACAAATTGCCAAGCATACAAGAAATAGTGAAACTCCCTGGATCATTTAATTTTTGTAGCAGCTTTTTCTGGAGAAGTGCCAAGCATTCCACGTTCAATGTGACAGTTATAAGCTCCTCTAACTTCCTCTTATTCAATAGAAGATCCTTTAGAAATTTCGCATACTTTAGCATTTGCAAGATGACATCAACAAGAGGTAAGTTAATGTGTAATTGTTTGAAAACATCAAGAAATTTACCGAATTCCTTATTCTGATCAGTGTAACTTTGCTTAATGCACTGCGGGTAAGGGATGGGAGGCTTGTACTCCTCCACTTTCAGTGGTTCCATACTTTCTTTTGATTTTAGTGGCTTTGCATCTTCCTTACGGTTGACTTCCACTTCTTTCTCAATTGCTTCCCCACCATCCTTCTTCTCCACTTGCAATTTTCTATCACTTCTCAAGGTCACAACATTAACATGTTCTCTAGGATTAACCTCGGTATTCCCTGGGAGTGTTCCCTGAGGTCTTTCAGAGATTAGCTTCGCAAGTTGACCAATTTGGTTCTCAAGGTTATGATTTGAAGCCTCTTGATTCCTCAGCGAGGATTCAATGTTAGATAAATGAGCCTCATTGCCTTGAATATATTTTGTGAGAAGTTCTTCCACACTGGACTTCTTTTCTTGAGGAAAAGGAGGTAAGAATGGTCTTTGAAAATCCAGGTGGGCCAAAGTTAGTCTTCTGCTGGCCTTGGTTTTGATTTCCCCATGAGAAATCGGGGTAATTCCTCCAGCCTGGATTATAAGTGTTGCTGTAGGGGTTATTTTGTTGCATGGGTGGATTTCCTAGATAATCCACCTGTTCCAATTGTTTTTGTGCTCCATACCCCTACATACCAAAATCACTTACATCCAATTGCACTTGTTGAGGGCCAACTGAGAGTGCATCAATCTTTTTACTCAATAAGTCCACCTTGGCTGCTAGAGTAGTGGTCAAGTCCACATCATAAATTCCCATGGCCTTTTGCTTAGCTCTGGTGCTTTCCCACTGATAATTGTTCATTGCTATTCCTTCGATCAGGTTTTGTGCTTGCTCAAGTGTCTTTGTGTTCAAAGTACCTCCTGCGGATGCATCAATCATCTGTCTAGTGGATAAATTAAGACCATTGTAAAAGGTCTGAATCTGCATCCATAGTGGGAGGCCATGATGTGGGCACCTCCGGAGCAAGTCCTTAAACCGCTCCCAAGTATCATATAGCGTCTCCGCTTCTAATTGAGCAAAACAAGAAATATCATTACGAAGTTTAGCGGTCTTTGTAGGTGAGAAATATTTCTCCAAAAATTTCTCTACCAATTCATTCTAAGTTGTGATTGAATTTCGTAGTAGAGAGTTCAACCACTGTTTTGCTCTACCCTTCAAGGAAAAAGGGAATAGCCGCAGTCGGATAGCATCATCCGTGGCTCCGTTGATTTTAAAAGTATCACAAATCTCTAGAAAGCTAGAGATGTGGGCATTGGGATCTTCATCTTGGAGACCGTCTAACTGAACATATTGTTGCACTATCTGTATAATGTTAGGTGCAATTTGGAAGTTGTTAGCTGCGACGGTTGGCCTTGCGATGCTAGAGTCAGCTCCAATAAGTATAGGCCTTAAATAATCGGACATGGTCCGATTTGCTTCATTCCCGTTGTTCGCCATGTGTGGTGGATCTTCCTGTTCGATGAATTCAGTGTTAGTCTCTTCACCTTCTTCCTTGATTTGAACAATTGACTCGTCGTCAATGGTCGCCACACTTTGCTTAGGTCGTGATTTCAAATTTTGAAGAGTAGTTCTCTCAATTTTAGGATCAAGTTCTACCAAATCTTCAAGGTTACTTCGAGTCATGTACTACAAGGGTAAGAAATGTAGAATCAATTGCAGCTCTAGCTAATGAAAATAAATAATGAAAAAAAAATTAAAAAAATGGTTAAAGTAATAAAGCAACTAGTGTTCTTAATATCGAAAATCCCCGGCAGTGGTGCCAAAAACTTGATAACAGGCAAGTGCACCTATCAATTTTAATATAGCGGATGTGAGTCCAAGTCGATCCCTCAGAGATTTTGAGTACTAATATTAACTTTAGCTTTATTATCTAACCGAAAAAATTGTGATAAATTGAATGAATTAAAAATACTGAAATTAACAACTAAACTACTTATAAGACTTAATTACGCAAATTAGGAAGCAATAAATTACGAACGACTTCAAGTATGCAATAATGTATTTAGGAATTATTTCTCCTAGTGTTTAACATGTAACCTTTTTAAAATATATCCAATTCAATTTCTATTATTCTTGACCAGAGGGATTCACAATTAAACCTAATATCTTTCTCAAGCATATTAACCCTAATCCTAAATTATTTTCTAGAATCTCTTCACTTAGTAATATAATTTAGAATTGCATTAGCGTGTAATGAATTCCCATGCAAACAATCAACTTTCCAGAAGAAACATGTATCTTATCTCTAAGTATACATGTAATTCTCTTCAATTATGCCTAGATCTAATTACACATGCAATTTCTCAATTAACATGCATAATATCATATATTGACACTCTAGAATTATCAATCCATAATTAACGACATAATTGAATCAAGAAAAGGTAGAAACTTTATTGAAATTATAATTCAATCCAAGGGTTACATGAAACCTTAGGTTCCATAATCCTAAATACTCTAATTCTAAGCTATCATAACGAATCTAAAAATGAGTTTCATCAAAAACGTAAAATAAAGCATAAAAACCCCTCTTGATTTGATGAAAATCTCTCTAATCTTGAAATCGATGTCGTTCTTGCTTCTTGATTAATGTTTTTCTCCAATCTCCTCTCGTCTCTTGTATCTCTTGTTTCTGTAATGTCTCTTCTTTTTCTTTTGAAACCTTAATATGTCTTTTTATAATGTATCAAAAAGATTTTGTTTTCATCACCCGACATGGCCTGGGACACGACCGTGTCCCCAGGTAGTGTAACTTTCTGTACTTAGGCAAATTTTCTACACAATTTCAAAAATTCATAACTTCTTCGTTTGAACTCGGAATTGAGTGAAACTTGATTCCTTTTCTTTGTTTTCAAGCCTAGAACGCGTTTAAACCCTGAAATCAACATTTTACTCAATCAAGTATCAATTTCTTTAAAGAAAACCAAAAATGTGCGGAAAATACTATAAAATCACCTTATGAAATATGTTTAAAATTAGAGTTATCATGGGTAGACCTTAACATCAACTTGTACATCATATCAAGTGATGTATCAAGTTGTGTTGTATTCATTGGTGAGTCAAATTCTCTAAGCAGCTTTATGTCAGCTACTCTTGTTTGTTTGGGGACTATTTCCCTTTCACTTTCTTTGATATTTCGGAGGACCCATTTTAGTTAGATTTTCCACAATAAGTCCTAGTGATAACTAAGCCCCTAGGTACACCATATTACTTCCTGGTATCAAAGCTTGAAGTTGAGACCGAAAGCTGTGTAATGATAGTCAGTTTGCTATTCGATATATTTATGTATATGTTAAAAGCATCTAAGTGAAGTGTCTTTACCGAAGCTTTGTGTTGAGAATGTCAAACCCTAGTGTATAGGGAGAGAATAACTATGTTGAGAGTGATGCTCATGGTTATAGTCAAGTTACCTAACAAACACCACGTACTACTGATGAGCAAATATAAGATCTTGCTGCTATTGTAGTCAACTTGGCTATCTTAGTAAATAGGGTCTTAGAGACTAGACCGCATAAGAGAGTGGCTGAGTAAGGCCAAGAAATGAGAGATAGGTCAAAGAGGTAGATGAACAAGCGAGCTTTAGGAGCCTTTTTAGTGAACCAAGCATCACCGTGATGTGTCGAGAGTCGTGAGGAGAAGGTTAGAGTTAGACGAAGTGGAAGAGTAAGAAGAAGAATAAGACCAATATGTTGGGATTGATGGGCATGAGTTTAGAGTGCCAAGAGGTGCCAAACATTTGAAGGTATAGATTCTAATCTTCAACAGGTCTAGTAATGCTGATGACTACATAGATTGGGAAGAGAAGATTGAAAAGATATTCGACTTGTATGATTATGAAGATGTTGTCCGTATTAGAGTGGTTGCATTCAAATTTTCTAGGTATATGGCAATGTGGTGGAAAAAGCTATAGATTGTTTGATTGAAGACCTAATGCGAGGTCCGAACATAAAACAAGATGAGAGAGTTCTGAGAAGTAAGTTCATTCTTGAACACTACGAATAAAACACTTTTTGACAACTCCACGACTTGAGGTAAGGTAATAGATTCGTAGATGACTATGTCCGAGAGTTTCAATTGCTCGTGATACAATGTGATGTCAATGAGCCTAAGACCCAAACTATAGCACAGTTCATCTCAGGACTGCGAGCTAAGATTAGTAACACCATGGAGTTATAGAACCTCATAAGTTTAGATGAAACCATCCGTGTAGCCTAGAGAGTTGAAAGGCAACAGCGAAATTAGGTTAAGCCAAATGTCGAGTAACTCAACATCGATACCTAATAGGAGCGACCTGCTAAGCCGACCAATGAATGATAGAGTTTTAAATAGTTTCAAGGTAAAACAATGAATTCACATGCTGAGCTAACTAAATAAGGGCCAAAGTAAGAGCAAGACCAAGGAACCTAAGATCCAAAGAGACTAGGGTCAAAGTTCGAGAAAGACCTGAGAAATCAAATGTTTCAAATGCCTTAGCTTTGGATACATGGCTAGTCATTGTTCGAATCACTGAGTCATGACCATAAAGGGAGACAAGCCTTAGTTTGAAGTAGAAAGTACGAGTGAAGGAGAGGAAGAAGTAGCAACCAATCAGGTACTAGAAGAATTCGAGGAAGATCCCAATGTCAAGATACCTCTTGAAGGCGAAGCCGAGTATTGCTTTGTAGTTCGACAATCTCTCAGTACTTTTGTAGCTAACGAGAATAAGCAAAGAGAGAACCTCTTTCATACGAATTGCCAAGTGAATAGCAAGCTATGCACCGTGATCATTGATGGAGGGATTTATACAAATGTCATCACGTAAGGAGCAGTTAAGGCCATGAATTGCCAACCTTTCCATACCCCAAGCCATACAAGATTCATTGACTAAAGAAGAAAGGAAGACTACACGTTTTCGAGCAAGTCAAGTGATGATTACCATTGGTGATAGGTAAAGGTATAAGGTGCTGTGTGATGTCCTTTCCATGTATGCATCCCACATATTACACAACCAACCATGGCTATTTAATTTGAGAGTATTACACGATGGGTATAAAAACACCTATATGTTTTAAAAGGATGAGAAGAAAATTATATTGACACCTATGAGTCCGAAGGAAGTATAAGAAGCCTAGGAAAAGGTTGCTGGATCTTTACAGTAGAAGTCTTTAGTGATTTCTCCAACTCAATTTGTACGAGATGTCAAGGCTAAAGACTATGTGCTACTTTTAGTTAGGAGATTCTTAGAGGTTAGAGAGGTCGCGGACTTACTTACCAAAGTGCGACAGCTACTTCAGGAATTTTCCGACCTCTTCCCTGATGAGATGCTGAAAGGTTTACTAACCTTGAGAAGAATTAAACATTGCATCGACCTCCAACTAAGGGCTACCTTACCAAACTAACACACTTACAGGCTCAATTTAGAGCAGGTAGCTGAATTGAAGAAACAAGTGGATGAGTTGATAGATCGCAGATATTTCCATGAGAGAATGAGTCCTTGTATTGTACCTGTTATGCTCATACCGAAAAAGGATGGAACATGGCGAATGTGCATTGAAAGCTAAGCTACCAATAAAATCACTATCAAATACCATTACTTGATCTTACGGCTTGATGATATGCTTAACGAGTTACACGGTACTTACATTTTTTCTAAGATTGACCTAAAGAGTAGCTACCACCAAATACAGATGAGACTTGGGGATGAATGGAAGACAGCCTTCAAGACAAGGGATGGTCTATTCGAAAGGTTGGTGATGTCGTTTAGACTAACTAATGCACCGAGTACATTTATGCGACTGATGAATCATATACTAAGATCGTTGATTGGCAAATGCATTGTACTTTATTTTGATGATATTCTGGTCTATAGTGCTAATCTCCTCGAACATGTTCAACATTTGAGATTGGTGTTTAACATACTTCATACCAAGAAATTATTTAGTAACCTGAAGAAATGCGCATTCTATCAAAGCAAGGTTGTATTCCTCGAATATGTCGTTTCAAGGAGTGGAGTTCGAGTTGATAAGGAAAAAGTCAAAGCTATTAATGAGTGGCCTATGTTGATTAGTGCTGTTAAAGTCAAGAGCTTACATGGCTTAGCCTCATTCTATCGGAGATTTATCCAGAACTTTAACTCCATAACTACACCGTTGACTGAATTGACCAAAAAGAACGTTGAGTTTAAAAGGACAAAAAAGGCTTAAAGGAGTTTTGAAGATATGAAGTCTAAGTTGACGTCTTCTCCATTACTCACCCTATTAGATTTTGAGAAGATTTTTGAGGTTGAATGTAATGTGTTTGGTGTCGGCATTGGTGATATCCTTATGCAAAAGCGCTGACCTATTGCCTACTTCAGCAAAAAACTTCAAAGTGCTACCCTGAATTACTCAACCTTCAACAAGGAATTCTATGCCCTTATTCATACACTCAAGAACTAGTAGCATTATCTATTGCCGAGAGAATTCATCATCTATTTGGATCATGAATCTCTTAAGCATCTTTACGGGCAACAGAAGCTTTTTCGGTGTTACACCAAATGGGTCAAATTCTAGGAAACCTTTTGCTACGTCATTAGATATAAGAAGGGAAGCACCAACACAATGGCCAATGCACTTTCTTGCCATCATACCCTCATCATAACATTGCAAGCTAAGGTACTTGGATTTTGCACTTTACCTAATCAATATGAGCATGACCCACCTTAGTAACTAGGTGCAGTGTTAGAGGAGCTATGGAAGGGTTCTTGATGAAGGGTAAGCAGATTTGCATGCCAAGTGGTTTTACAAGGGAGCTATTGGTTTAAGAAGCTCATGCCAAGGTTCTGGCTGACCATTTTAGAGAAAAGAGGTCGATTGAGATATTAAAGGAGTACTTTTACTAGCCTGGAATGATGAAGGATGTGCACTGAATACTTGAGAGGTACAAGGTGTATAAGTATGCAAAAGTGAGGAGAGAGCTCTATGGAGAATATACACCCCTACCAATTCCTTAGCAACCATGGACCAATCTAAGCATTGATTTCATGCCCGAACTTTCCCATACGCCGAGAAGGCACAATTCGTTCATGATGGTAGTCAATCGGTTCAGCAAGATGGGCCACTTCATTCTCTGCCACAAAACTAATGATGCTTTATTCGTCATTAACCTCTTCTTGGAGGAAATTGTGCAATTACATGGAGTGCCAAGAAGTATTATGTCTGACCATGATTTGAAATTCACGAGCTTCTTTCGAAAGACCCTATGGAGAAAACTCGATACTAAGCTCCTATTCAATACCTCTTACCACCCTCAAACAAATAACTAAACTGAAGTAGTTAACAAAACTGTCGGTAATCTCTTACGGCTACCATTGGAAAGAACTCTTGTGACTGAGATTTATGCCTCCCTATCATTGAATTTGCCTACAATCACTTAACTCACAGCTCAATCGAAACATCACCATTTAAGGTTGTTTATGGACTTAACCCGAATCTACCCTTGGATTTAATTAACAACTCGATTACACAAGAGGAAAGTCAATGCAGCCTATAACATACCAAGGAGTTCCAAAGGTTATATTAGAAGATTGTCAAGCAATTGGCTAAAACTGTAGCCCGATAGAAGGAAGTAAGAAACCACGGAAGGAAGCAAATCATTTATACCTTAAGGACCTTATCTTAGCAGAACAACCAACAAACTATCTCTCAAAATAGATAGACCCTACAGGATCTTGAGGCATATTAATGATAATGCCTATAAGATTGAGCTACCCGAAGGTTTTGGTGTATCTACCTCCTTCAACATCGCCTATTTGACTCCTTATATACCTGATGATGACAAAGACTAAGATTTGAGGGCAAATCTTCAGCAACCCTAAGAAACTGATGAACTACCAACCAGTAGTCCCATTACTCATGCACGGTTCCGAGGACTGCAATCCCTCACTTGGAGAATTCTCTCTCGGTAACTTGCTGGTCACGAGAAAGTTTACACCGAAGGAAGATAGCTGAACTCCTTGAGCTCCCCCCATTGTCATACCTATGATCTATGCTCTTGGTAGTGATGATGCCAACCATTCCTTAGCCAAGAACCTTATGCCGAGTAATCCAACTAGCTGCTTCCAAAAGGTTCTTATCGAATGACGAGAGAATCACTTATCGGCCGAGTATTTTTCTCTCGACATGCTAGCAACTCTCTGTCCTAACCCTTTTATTGTCTTAACATCCTTATTCCTCTCACCTGCTGTACTCAGAGAATATTCATACGGCACCATCGTTATACCGCCACTTGTCTACCTCATCTGACATTGTACCACTTTTCCATTTTTGTCGTTTGTTCTCTTTACCCTTTTTTGTATGTACTAAGAATCCCCTTTCTATATATACTTTCTTATAATTTCTTTATTTATAATGTTGCCTTAGGGATTTACTATAAATAGTCCCTTTCTCTTCTAGGCCAAATATAACTTACATTTTAATACTGAATATTCTATTCTTATGAGACAACCCTCTCCAAGTCCATCTTTCATACACTCTTATCTAATCTTGTCGAGTAGCTTAGGATTAATGGCTGGTGCACCTTAAGATCAACTTGTACGTCATATCAAGTAAGATATCAAGTCATGTTGTGTTTGGTCGTAAGTCACATCCTTTGAGCAACTTCACATTAGATACTCTTATTCGTCTAGCGACCATTTCCCTTTCACTTTCTTCGATATTTTGGAGGACCCATTTTAGTTAAATTTGCTACGATAAGCCTTAGTGATAACTAAGCTCCTAGGTACACCACCTAAAGAAGAGCAAAGGGAAAACTTATTCCACATCACTTACAGAGTGGGTGATCAAGTGTGTGTACTCATAATGGATGGTGGGAGTTATACTAATGTAACATTTGCTAACTTAGTTAGGAAACTAAAGCTATTGACTATCTCACATCCAAAGTTGTATAAGTTATACTAGCTAAATGAGAAATAAGTACTATATATTACTCAATAAGTCTTACTGCCAATCTTTATTGGAAATTATTCTGATGATATTCTCTATCACATGTTACCTATGTGTACATCTCATGTTCAGCTAAGTCAACCTTAATGTTTTAATTGAAGAGTTATCTATGACGATTATAAGAACACGTATGTGTTTGAAAATGATGGGAGGAAGGTTACTTTGAACCATATCACATCAAGTTAAGTTGGCAAACTGTAAGCTAAACTTACTTGAGAATCTAAGAAGACTTTAATTCTAAGCAGACCCAAGCTCCAAGAAGCTATAAAGGCCGATATGTCGACTTTTATGATGGTTAGAAGGCTATTAGAGTTAAAGGAGTAAATTGACCTACTCCTTGAGGTGAAAGAGCTACTTGATGAATATGCTGACTTAATTATAAAACAGTCACTCGAAGGATTACCCCTATTTAAAGACATTGAACATTGCACTGACTTAATGCCTAGCGCTGCCCTACCAAATAAGATAACTTATTGAATGAATCTCAAGTAAGCTTCTAAGCTCTAAGACAAGTCAATGAATTACTGGAGAAAAAGATATGAGAGGGAGAGCCTTAGCCCCTATGCTATGCCAGCACTCCTTGTGCCAAAAAAGGATGGTACCTGGTGAATGTGCATCAATAGCAGAGTCATGCATAAGATCACCATCAAGTACCAGTACCCTATCCCTAAGCTAGATGGAATGTTGGATGAATTGAGTGGAGCTAAGGTCTTCAACAAGATTGATGTAAAGTCTAGCTACCATCAGATTTTGATGAGATTAGGAGATGAATGGAAGACTACTTTTAAGACTTGACATGGCTTATATGAGTAGATGGTCAATCTCAATATGGATCAATTTTCTTCAATCATGAACTTAAGCAATCTTTTACCTATTTCATATTTATTACCTTTTTTCTGCTTGATATCCCTTTAAATTGTCAAACACCCCAAGCACTTTTGTGAGGCTAATGGACCATGTATTGAGAGATATGATTAGGAAATTTTTTGTCATCTACTTTGATGATATTCTTGTCTATAGTACCGACCTAACAATGCATACAAACCACCTCTATGCTGTTTTTAACGTCCTTTGAGTAGAAAGATTGTTTGAAACTTAAAGAAATATTGTTTCTATTAGGAATAAGTAATCTTCCTAGGATATGTAGTTGGTGGAAGATGATTGATGGTGGATGAAGAGAAGGTGCGTGCTATTGTTGAATAGCTAACCCTAACCTCCTATGTTGAGGTAAGAAGTTTTCATGGATTGGCATCATTTTATCGATGCTTTATTTAAGGATTCAGTACCATTTTCGCGAACCTCCTATGTTGAGGTGAGAAGTTTTCATAGATTATTGGCATCATTTTATCGATGCTTTGTTTAAGGATTCAGTACCATTTTCGTGCCTCTAACTAAGCTTACGAAGAAGAATGTAGAGTTGAAGTAAGGAGAGAGAAGGGAGATAAGCTTTGTCAAAGCAAAAACAAAGTTGACCTCTACCCCAGTCTTGGCTCTACCTAGCTTTAAAAGAGTATTTAATCTTAAATATGATGCATTAGGTGTTAGCATCGAAGCTGTACTAATATAAGAAAGCCAACTTGTCATTATTACAGTAAGAAGCTTAAAGGAGAGCAATTAAACTATTCGGTATATAACAAAGAGCTTTTGGCCTTGATCCGAGTTCTTCATGTATGGTAGAATTACCTCCTACGAAAAGAGTTTTTCATATACATGTATCATGAGTCCTTAAGGTCTTTACAGAGTCAAACTAAACTTTCCAAGTGACAAGCCCAATGCGTTGAGTTCTTAGAGGGATTTAACTTTATCATTAAGTATAAGCAAGGCAAGAACAATGTAGTTGTTGACGCCCTATCATGAAGTTATGTCCTTTTCAATAAGTTGTTGAAAGATTATAGGGTTTGGAAGCATCAAAGAATAGTACCCTAAGGACCTGCATTTCGAACCTCTACTTAGGTATTGTGTTGATAGAAGAATAGTAGATGAATACCATATAGAGGATGGTTATCTGTTTTAAGGTGGAAAGTTGTGTGTGCTGACCTGTTCATTAAGGGAGTTGCTTATCATGGAAGCTACTTATTAAGGAAGCCCACAATAGAGGACTCTCTAGCCATTTTGGAGAGAGAAGAACATATGAGCTAGTAAATGAATGGTTCTTTTGTCCAAGAATGGCGTGAAACATGCACCAAGTTATTGAAAGCTTTGTTACATGCGAGAGGGCCAAATGTTAAACCAAATAAGGGAAAGCCATGCTTTTACCTATCTCGACCGGACCCTACATCAGTTTAAGCATGGACTTTGTCCTCAGATTACCAAAGACAACCTGAGGTGAAGATTTTTTTATGGTCGTCATGGACAGATTCAATAAGATGGCACACTTTGTGCCATATTCTAAAATTAATAATGCTTCGGCTATTGCTTCTCTCTTTTTGGATGAAGTTGTTCGATTGCATGGCATACCAAGAAGTTTAGTCTTAGATAAGGATCTAAAGTTCTAAGCCATTTCTAGAAGACTCTATGGCGACAGATGGGAACTAAACTATTATTCAACACTTTCTATCATCCCCAAACTAGTGGTCAATCGTACTTTAAGATCACTACTCCAAGTTATAATGGAGAAGAATTTAACTGATTAGGATATTTGCTTGCCTATGATAGAACTCTCTTATAACCATACAATGTACGACACTACCAAGTGGACCCTCTTAAAAGTCGTTTATGGCTTCAATATTGAGCTTCCCCTTGATCATACCCTTATGCCTATGTCTAAGCAAAAAGACCTTGATGGAAGGGCCCAAGCACAATCCTTCTAATACATCTACGAGAAGGTTAATTAGCAGATCAATCAAGCTACCAAGAAAATGTAGGAAAGAGTCAAAGGAAGGAAGTCAATATAGTTTTAGCCTAAAGACCTAGTATGGCTGCACT
Source organism: Lumnitzera racemosa (assembly GCA_024138005.1). Lineage (NCBI taxonomy): Eukaryota > Viridiplantae > Streptophyta > Magnoliopsida > Myrtales > Combretaceae > Lumnitzera > Lumnitzera racemosa. The sequence goes on along the minus strand of JAMXBC010000007.1, from coordinate 70,600,217 downwards.
AAAGCAAGGAAAGGAAGAACAAGTTGTCCACCCATGTTGAGGGCCCTATCAAAATCCTCTAGAAGGTCAATGACAATGACTATAGATTGGAACTACCCGAAGATTATGGGGTTTTGAATGCCTTCAACGTTATTGACCTCAATCCCTATCACCCTATAGGGGCATTAGATGAGGACCTACCGAATTTGATCCCAAATCCAAATCAACCAAGAAGGAATTATAGAAATTAGGCTACTAGACCTCTAACCCACAACCAAGCCCAAGGCCTAAAAGGACTAACGAGGCAAATCCTCCTATTCCAACCAACTCTTGTCAAGGTTGAAATGATCCTTACTGTCAACTAACTTCTTTTACCGAGTTGAATAACCATAAATGTCTCAAAAGTTGTATACTGATTAGCCGAATGCTCTACTAACTACCTGGCCCCTCACATACACATACTCGGCTCTGACTGGGCTGACTTCTAGATCGACAACATTAATGCTGAAAAGTCAAGAGCTCCAACACATTCCACAGCCACTCCTTCTCGAATGAGCTTAGGCCTACTTATCACCTTTGCTCGGTACCCTTGCTTGGCCCTTTATCTTAATCGCACTATTTTGTCATTTCTACTAAAAGCATCCCTAATATGCTATTGCTACATATCCTAGACCTACATGAAAGAATCTATAGTGCTAATCATTACTTTACTTAAATTAATATTTGTACCCTTTTATTATTCTTTGTGCATTACTTCTTTTAGACATCACCCTTTTAGTATTTTCTGTTTTAGATAGGTTGCCTTAGTTTTTCGAGTATAAATATCCATTGTACATATAACTACAATTATTTAATCATTAATATACTGAATATTCTTCCTTTCTTAAACACTACTCTTACTAACTTGTTTACTTACTTCATTCTTATCTTAACCCTTAAGCAAGGCTAAGTGGTGAGTAACCTCACTGGAACACCTCGTACATCATATCGAATTATGTCATAAGTCCTCGAAAGTTCCAGTAATATGTCATATCCTTTGGAGCTATTTGTAGATTTACTTATCTTACCTTTTTCTATTCTTTCATGCAACTTCCATCTCATTCTTCAAGCATTTTGTAAGCTTAGACCCATCTCAGTGATTGGTCTTGTTTGTTCTTGGTCTTAGTCCTCATCAACAACCACACTAATGTAGCGTTTGCTAAGCTGGTTAAAAAGCTCAAGTTACCAACTATCTCACATCCAAAGCTATATAAATTACATTGGCTAAAGGAGAAGAGGGCATTATATGTTACTCATAACGAACTACTACTAATCTCCATTAGGAGCTATTTTGATGAAATTCTCTGTGATATGCTACATATGTATGCATCTCATGTGTTGCTAAGCTGACCTTAGCTTTTTAATTAAAGGGTTATTCATGACGGTTTTAGGAACATATATGTATTTGAGAAAGATGGGAGAAAAATTACCATGAACCCATATGATCTCAAGCTAAATGAGTAGACTTCAAGCTAAGTTAGCTCAAGGAATCAATAAGGGTTTGGTTCTAAATCGAGCTGAGATCAACAAGCCATCAAGTCTAACCTATCGACCTTCCTATTGATGAGGAGACTACTAGAACTAAAGGAATAAGTGAAGCTGGTAGAGGAGGTCGAAGAGTTACTTAATGAGTATTCTAACCCATTTCCAAAGTAGTTACCAGAAAGGTTACCCCCTTTCTAAGGCATTGAGCGCTACATTAACTTGATACCTAATACTGCACTACCTAACAAGTCAGCTTATCAGATGAATTGAGAATAAGCTATAGAGCTTTAAAGACAAGTCAATGAGCTATTGGAAAAAGGGTATGTAAGAAAGAATCTTAACCCCTGTGTTGTGCCCACATTTTTTGTATCAAAGAAGGATGATACTTAGCAAACGTCTGTAGATAACAAAGATGTAAATAAAATCACAATCAAGTACAAGTACTCCATTTCGAAGCTAGACAACATACTTGATGAACTGAGTGGTACTAAAGTATTTACTACGATTGACCTAAAGCTGGGTACCACCAGATTCGAATGAGATAAGAGGATGAATAGAAAACTACTTTTAAGACCTGATATGGCTTATATGAGTAAATGGCCATGCCTTTTAGATTATCGAATGCCTCAAACACTTTTATGTGATTAATGAACTACGTTCTAAGAGACCTAATTAAAAGATGTGTCATGGTTTACTTCAACAACATCCTTGTCTACAATACTGACCTGGAAGGTCATATTGACCATCTCCGAACTATTTTCAATGTCCTTTAAGTAGAGAAATTATTTAGAAACAGAAGAAGTGTTGTTTCTATTAGGAAAAGATGATCTTCCTAAGCTATGTGGTTAGTAAAGGAGGATTGAGAGTTGATGAAGAGAAAGTTCAAGCCATTATTGAGTGGCTGACCCCAATTTTACCTGTCGAGATGAAAAGTTTCTATGGATTGGCATCCTTCTACCAACGGTTTATCTGAGAATTTAGTATTATAGCTGTACCTCTAACTAAACTAACAAAGAAGAATTTAGAGTTTAAGTAGGGAGATAAAGAGGAGAGAAGCTTTGTCGAGGTGAAAGAAAGATCAACTACTACCTTAGTCTTAGCTTTGCTAAACATTGAGAAAATATTTGAGCTTGAATGCAATGCGTTAAGTATCAGTATCGAAGCTGTACTGATGTAAGAAGGCCAACTTGTCAATTATCATAGTGAAAAACTCAAAGGAACACAACTGAACTATTTTATGTATGATAAAAAAACTCTTGGCATTAATTCGAGCTCTTCACTTGTAACAATATTACCTTCTTCCAAAGGAATTTGTTATATACACATGATAATCTCTAAATTAAATATATTTTACATAATGATTTTTAATAATTTTCCCTTAAAATTTAAGTTTATTTTTAGATTATTTTACTTAATTGAGTAAATTTTTTTTCTAGGTTTTAAAATTATCTACACAAAGAAAACAAGAAAATAAAAACAAGTTTTACTTAATTTAGAGCTAAAATGAGCAAGTTATGAAGATTTAAATATCAATACAACCGAACGACATGACCATGTTGTTTATATGAGAATTTAAAGCTTATTTTCAAGTATCACAACTAGTAAGATGACCAAATGTCACAACCATGTCCTTAGTCATGTCGTTCCCATTTTAAAACAAAAAAAAAATAATAATAAGAGAAAAGTCGATCAAAGTCAAGGACACGACCAAGGGATACAATCGTGTCCCTAGTTATGTCATTTGCAGTCGACATATTTTTCTTACTTTCTGATAAAGCTTATTAAGGTTTTTTAGTTAGAACTTTTGGTACGACTTTTAAAAAGTTCTTAAAGCCAAAAACACTCAAGATAGTAAAGAACATTTAAGACTTTAAGATTCAACCTTATTTAGATTTCATGATTTTCTCTTCTACAATTCTTTATTATTTGAGTCAAGATTATTACTTTATGATGCATAGAGAGTAAATCTTTAGTATCTAGGTTTTGTGGAGCCTAGATCTACTCATGTGACATGATCTTTTATTAGATTTAATTAGTTCTTTATTCTTTTCTTGATTCAACTATGTATGTTTCATGATTTAAATTGTTATTTCTACGATCAATAATTTAGAATTTGATATCTTATAAGAGAATCAAGAGATTTCTTATAAATTAGATTTAGGCATAGTTAATAGAGATTATTGGAAGATTAGAGATAATTTGCAAGATCTTTTGGAATTTTGAATAATATTGTAAAGAATTCATTACACAATAATGCAATCTTAGGTCATGCTATTGAGAAGAGATTCTAATAGATGATTTTGAGATTAAGGTTAATTGGCTTATGAAAGTGATTAGCTTAATAGAGAATTCTTCCGGTTAAGACATAATAAAGAACAAAAAAGATCATCTTTAAGTGAAATCTCATGTTAGATCTAGGGGAAGAAAAGATCTAGATGTGGTTTGCAAATCTTGAAATAGTTTATAATATTATTGCTTTCTTGCTTAATTCTTGAACAATTCTTATTTAGTGATAATTTATTAATTACTGTAATCAATTTTAGATTCTTTAAATTCTCAAACTCAAACTTATAAGTTAGATAATAAAGATCTAGTGAGTATTAATAGTCAAAGTTCCTAAAGGATTGACATTCGGACTTAAGCCACTTACTATAAATTTGAGAGCTGCACTTACCTAACTTCAAGTTTTTTGCGCCATTGTCGAAGACTTATGATAATAAAAAAGTTAATAGATATATTAATCTAACCATTTTTTTTTCTTATTTTTCTTGATTTTTTTTTTGTTTTTATTTAATTCTTCTTTTTTTCCGCGCAATCTTGATTAAATTTTTTATTTTCTTTGGCTCAGTGCATGACAAGAAGCCGATCAAAGGATTTGATAAAAATCGATCCTGAGATTGAGAGGATGGCTATATGCAATTTGAGGCAATTAATGATTAAAAAAACAATGAAGACATTTAATCAAGGATCTCCTATTAAGTTGAAGGGTGTAGTTGAGTTGGTAGAGGGCAAAGTAAAGGATCAAGACATCATAGCCAATAACGAGGAACAAAACTAAACCATGTCAAACTACTCCTGGCTATCATTAACTGGTATTCAGTCTTGCATTAATCAACTAGTTGTTATAGCCAATAACTTTAAGATCAAGCCGACTATTATTTAGATGGTGCAACAATTTATACAATTTGACAACCTCCAAGACAAAGACCCTAATGCATATATTTTCAACTTTTTAAAAATATGTGATACCTTCAAGATTAATGGGGCAACTAATGATGCTACTCGATAATGCCTTTTTCCGTTTTATTTATACAGCTGAACTAAGTAGTACTTGAATTCCTTGGCAAGGAATTCAATCATAACATGAAACAAATTAGTGAAAAAATTCTTACAAAAGTATTTTCCTCCCACTAAAACTACAAAGCTTAGAGTCAACATCTCTTCTTTTTCCTAAATAAAAGGCAAGACCCTATACGACACATAAGAGTACTTTAAGGACTTGCTAAGGCGGTGTCCACGCCATAACCTCCCACTTTGAATGGAAATACAAACCTTCTACAATGGTCTTGACTCCTCTATAAAGCAAATGATAGATGTAGCAGCCGGAGGTACACTCAACACTAAGATACTTGAGGAAGTCCAAGTTTTGATAAAAGGTATGGTTATGAATAATTATCAATGAGAGAACCTCAGGTGAAAACAAAAAGTTACACGTGTGCTTGAGCTCAAAGCTATATAAACTCTAGCCATTCAAGTAGAGATGTTAAGTAAGGAAATCAAATCCCTCTCAATGGGTTCACAACAACCACAATTCAACCCCAATAACTTCTATTAAGAGGGGTTTGTAGGTAATGAATAGATGGAATAGGTTTATTTTCTTGGAAAACTTGCAAGACCCTAGTATAATCCCTACAGTACCACCTACAACTTTGGGTGATGAGATTACCTTAACATTTCATGTCCAATAATGGCAAGCAAGGAACCAGCCTTAAAAAAGATCAACTTTGTCTCCACTTAGATTTCAATAACCTGTAGCACCTCTACCTACTCTAGAAAAGAAGTTGGAAAGCCTCTTAGAAAAACACATTTAATTTGACAAGGTATGCATGCCGCAAATAGAGACTTCTCTCAAGAATCAAGAGGCTTCCAAAAATTAAATCAAACAACTTGTAAGGATGTTGAATGAATGGTCACAAGGGTCTTTGCCTAAAAACACTAAAACAAACCCTAGGAACATGTCAATGCAGTAACCTTAAGAAGTAGGCGAGAACTGCAAGTTAAGAATGGGAATGGTAGAGAAGTAGTTAGGAAAGAAATAGAGATCAAGGATAAGGAAAGTACAAAGCTACTAAATCTAAAGAGAGTGTAGACCTACCAAAAGTAAAAGAGTACAGACTACCCATCCCGTATCTATAGTAACTTAGATAAGATTGCCCTAATCTAACCAAGCAATTCGAAAAATTTCTTAATCTTTTTAAGCAACTACAAGTAAACTTAACTCTTGTTGATGTTTTATTGTATATGCCAAAGTATGCAAAGTTCCTGAAGGATCTTTCGTAGAACAAGAGGAAGCTGAAGGATCTTTCAACCATCACACTTAATGAAGAATGCTCCGTACTACTCTAGAAAAAGCTGCCAAAGAAACTAATAGACCCAAGGAGTTTTACTCTTCCTTGTGTGCTTAGAAATTTATCAATAGATAATACTTTAGCAAATCTAGGAGCTAATATTAATTTGATGTCATACAGATTATTTAAAAAGCCAGAGCTAAGAGAACCTAAACCAACGTACATGTGCATTCAATTAGCTAATAGGTCCACCACATACCCTAGAGGCATCATAGAGGATGTTTTGGTGTGAGTTGACAAGTTTATTTTTCCTATGGACTTTGTTATTCTTGATAGAGATGAGAATTTTGAGGTTCCATTAATTCTTAGTAGACCTTTCCTAGCAACTGCTAGGGTTATGTTTGATTTTAGTGAGTATAAGCTCATCTTAACGGTCGAAGATGAAGACATTGTTTTCTCAAAATTCAAATTCAATGCACAAAAATCTTGACTCAGAGGGAACAAGCTATGATGTTGATTCTACTAATGTTACTAAATGTTTGCAGGAAACACTTGTCAAAGAACCGATAAACCATTGTTTAGAAAAGGGAGATGGACAGATGGTAAAAAACCTTAAACAACCTAAAGTTATAGCTTAGTTAGGAGCTAATGAGTCCAATAAGGTGAAGAAGGGGCTTGAACAAATTTGAAAATCAAGGGATAGGAAGTTAGAGCCTTCCAAAATAAAGCTACTGATATTAGAGTACAAAAACTCAAAAGATTGTTGGGAACATGCTTTTGTAGTGAGGAACTCAAAGCCACCAACGACTACTCCATCCAATTGAAAAGTAGATAAAAAGACAAAACTCGAGCAACATAAGTTTGATTAGTGGCGTGATAAGAAGAAACTTGGTGGAAGACATCTAATTAGAGAAAGAAATTTTCTAGACCAATGGAAAAAGGGTAAATCCATACTTCTATAGCAAGTACGAAAGCGATGTAAGGAAGGAGATCTACCTCCACCAAGATGAAGGTAAGTAAGTCATGTATTTCATCGAGCTATCAACATTAAACATAATGCTCTTGAGAGACAACTCAACTTTATAATTTATTTTCATAATATTTGGTTATTTTACATTTTCACTTTAGTTTTTACATTAGAATTCTAGGAATTATCTTCTATTTAATTCTTTCATTTTCTTTATTTATTTTTTCTTTTGTTAAACTTTTGTCATTAGTATAAGTCTTATTTTTCTTAATTTAACTTTTCTTAGAAAAAAGTATGATTCAAAAAGAAAAAAAAAAAAAGAATTTTGTGTGCAATAGCTTACATGACCAAGAGTCACAACCATGTCTCTAGTCTTGTTCCCAAGGGGGATGGACTTCACGTAAATCATAGTAGAGTACATGATCAAGAGACATGACCATGTCTTTGGTTATGTCATTCCTAAGCCTCCCAACATACATCTACAATTGACTACTTAATCGAAAGATACAACTGTATCTATTGATCATATCGTTCCCAAGACAATTTCTCTTCTTACCTACAGTCACATACATGACCAAGAGACATAGTTGTATCTCTAGTCATGTCGTCCATACTATTTAAGGTCGTGCCTAAACTTGCTTCCCTACTTCCACACTCGTACTCACACGATATAATGCAACAAACACTTGCTTCGATTTTTATCCAAATGAATGACAAAGAAATTGTTTCTTGAGGATGATTCTTGCTCATGATTTAAAGCTTTCACTTTATTTTCACTTCTTAGTGATATTTAAGTATATATATGTACGATCTAACGGGTTTAAGAAGTTAATCATCATTGACATGATCATGTCATTTAAAATTAGCACTAATCTTTGGGTTTAAAAGATATGAGTTATGACATGATCATATCACTTGTAGCACATTGCTATAGGCATGCGATTTTTGCATGTTTGAGCTAAAGTGTTAAATTTCATTGCTTTATATGCATTGTTCTTCATTCTAGCACTCAGGGCTTCAATGTTTAATCAATATACAAGTACTATTGAGTCATGTCGTTGAGGAATTAGATGTTTAAGCATGCTTGGAATCTCTTTTGTAATAACAGTTGTAAGGATTACATGAAGGATTTCTTAAGAACGTGACTACATTTTGCATGCATATTTAGTGTTTGATAAAAGTCTTAATTGAGTTTTACTGTCATTTCTTCTACACTTGATTATTGTTTTAGTATAGTTTTTTGTTTTAAGTGCTGGGAAACTTTTAGTCAACAAAATAGTGACTTCAATTTTCTTTTCTTTTGCATAAAACCATGGCATTACAAACTAAACTTCAAGTTTGGAAGAAGAAGTGGATGAAGAAGAGGAAGAGGATGAAGAATACAAAGAGAATAAGGATAAAGTTATGGATGATGCCTTCAATTAGAAGGATTATGGATTCAATTTAGATGATTGATATTTTTCTTTTCTTGATTTATCTATTTGGTTATTCGTAGACTTTGTTTATTTGCTAAACTATTTTATTGCTTTCATGATTTTCTTTTATTAGTTGTCTTTTATTTTCTTTTCTTTGTGTTTAGTAAATCTTGTTGCAAGGTCAAGGTCTTAGAACTTTGAAGCTCACATTAGAGACTACAATTGATTTGGATTACTTTAGACTTAAAACTTCTTACATTGATGAATTATACATTTGGGATTACTCAATTTATAGGGGAGTATTAGTTTTTCTTTTCCCCAATTTTAAGTGTAGGGAAGAGAACATAGAAGCTTTTGTTATTTAGGAGATCAATTTTTTTCGCATTTTACCCATTTTTATTGTTTTATTGACTTACAATTATTTAGAAATTAGCAACTTCCAATGGATTATAATGAATATTTGAAAACTTGATATTTGATGTTTGATTTACACTTTGATAAAGTTGATTAGTAAAATATTTGTAAAGTAAAGTTAGTAGTTATTTATCTTAGGATTTTTAAGGACTTAGGATTAGAGAAACATTACTAATGAGGAGTTAGTCATAACTACTTTCCAAGCTTTCTTTAATATATACTTTCCTCTTATATGACTTTAGAACCCTATAATTCTTAATAAACAAATAAATAAAAAGGGAAAATAAAAAAAAAACCCCATAAACTTTGAATTAGGTGCGAATTGACCCCATGAACTTTTAAAGTGAAGTTTTTTACTATCCTAAACTTTGATAAATTGGTAAAACAAACCCCATAATACTTAGACTTCGATTTTGGTGTATAAACATCCCTTTAAACTATAAGGTGTTTAGGAGGTATTTACACACCAAAATCAAAGTTTAAAGAGTGTTTACACATAAAAATCAAAATTTAGGAAATGTTTATACATCAAAATCAAAATTTTAGTGTTATAGGGATTATTTTGCCAATTTATCAAAGCTTAAGAGGTCAAAAACCTCACTTTAAAAGTTCAAGGGATCAATCCGCACTTAAGTTAAAGTTTAAGAGGTTTTCTACAATTTCCCCTAAATGAAATTTATCTTTTGAGAAACTTTTGAAAACTTGAAATAGTTAAAGGTAAAAAGTGATAATGGCATAGATAATCAATAATAATAAGGCAAAATTGGTAAGAATTTATCTTGGTCCTTTAGAAGAACGACGTTAAATTCTACTACTAATGCCAAATTAAACTTGAAAGAATCAATTGGTATGGATCAGCCATGGTCTCTCAAAAGAGCAAAGTTCTTTTCCAATATCAATATGAGGGATAAGTTGGTCTAGATCAATCTTGACCTAGATCGCTCTTAGTATGTCGAAAGAGTGAGATCCTTTCCAAATGCCAATACAATTGTCCTTAAATAATATTCTTAATTACTAATATAAATTGAATGAATTTGAAACCCCTGACGAAAGCAAGAACTAAGTGGATGATCAAAGGATGAGTGGAAGTAGTATATGTTTACTCTAAGTTATGGTGCTTAGTGAGATTGAAGAGAGGGCTATATACATTTTAACCAAGTAACTTAAAATTTTTATGACTTTTTTCTAATTAGCGAGATGTTAAATTTAATTCTGAGTGTGAGAATTATTGACTAAATGATCCAAGTAAACTCTAAATTACATAGACTAGCTTGTGAACTCTAATACTTTGTATCCTTTAAACATTGAGAAAAAATATTGAATATAAGAGTCAAGAAAATTGTTTCAAGAAAATTGATTGAATCTTTTACCAAGTTAAGTGTAAATTTTTTGCTGGTTTCCTAAGTAGTGATTTTTTTTTTTTTTACTTAAGAATCCTTGTCCTAATTTTTCTTTGATCTATTTGCTTGAGAACAAGTAATACAAATCATGAGTCCTTAAGGTACCTACAGAGCCAATCAAAGCTTTCTAAATGCTAAGCTCGATGGATTGAATTTTTAGAAGGGTTTAATTTCAACATCAAATATAAGCAAGGAAAATATAATGTAGTTGTTGATGCTTTATCAAGAGCACATGTTCTTCTTGCTAATTTGCAAACCAGACTGTTAGGGTTTGCAAGCATTAAAAAACAATATTAACATGACTTTCATTTCGGTCCTATATACAAACACTAGGGGGAAGGGAGAACAGTTGATAAATACCATGTGGAATATAGTTATTTGTTCCAAGGTAGCAAATTATGTGTGCCAACCTATTCATTAACGGAATTACTAGTAAGAGAAGCACATAGTAAAGGACTCTCTAGACACTTTAGAGAAAGAAAGACATATGAACTACCGAATAATAAGTTCTTCTGGCCTAAATTGAAGCAAGATGTACATCATGTAATTGAAGGTTACACTACCTTCAAGAAGAGCAAGAGTCGAACTGAATAAAGGAGAGTGATGCCTCTAATTATCCTGACCCAACCATAGGCTAACCTAAGCATAGATTTTATCCTCAAATTACCTCGAATTGCTCGAGGCAAAGACTTTGTTATGGTAGTCATGGACAAATTTAGCAAGACGGCGCATTTTGTACCCTATACCAAAACTGATGATGCTTTGACTATTACTTCTTTGTTTTTACAATAAATTGTTCGCTTACGCAGAGGGCCGAGGAGTGTAGTATCAAACTGAGATCCAAATTTCCTAAGCCATTTCTAGTGTACTCTTTGGCGTCAGATGGAAACTAAGCTATTGTTTAGTACTTGTTGCCATCCCCAAACCAACAGTCAAACGGAGGTTATTAACCATACCCTACGATCACTACTCTAAGTTGCAATGGGAAAGAACTTAGCCAACTAAGATGTTTGCCTCCTATGGTAAAGTTTGCTTACAATAGAACCATACATGCTACCACTAGCCATGCCCCATTTGAAATCATCAATAATTTTAACCTCGAGATACCCTTCAATCATACCCTGATGGCCTTAATTAACTAAGAAGATCTAGAAGAGAGAACTAGAGCTCAATCCTTCCAATAGATCTACCAACGAACCACCTAACACATTGATTGAGTTACTTGAAAGTTAAGAGAAAAAGGCAATAGAAGGAAGAGTAAGAAATTTCAACCCAATAACTAAGTATGACTACACTTGAGCAAAAAAAAGATTTCCTAACAAGAGGAAGAAGAAGCTATCTGCCAGAGCTAAAGGATTATTTAGGATACTCTAAAAGATAAATGACAATGCATACTAGAAGACTTCGAAGTATTTGATGTGTTTAATATTACTGACCTCAGCCCTTACCAACCCAAGGAAGAATTGGATGAGGACCAGTTGGATTTGATCTCAAATCCTAATCAACCTGGTAGAGATTATAAGAATTAGAGCATCGAACCTTTGATCCGAGCTTGAGCTCAAGGGCTTGAGAGTATAGGCAAGCAAGTTCTCTTATGCTAACCTACAATTGATGAGCTAAAGTTGCTTCAATCTACCAATTTACTACCTTGTCTAAGCCAAACCCTCCTATGCCTATCAATAGTTTCTAACTTCCAACTTAAGACACTCTCGGACAACAACTCGACTTACTAAACCCCCAACTTAGCTAACTAAAATTTGAACTACTCAAAGCATATCTAAGTTAAACCCACCTTAGAATAACCCCTAGTTCTGCTTAGCACTCTCCAACCTAATCATATAACTTTGTCTATTTCTACCAAAAGTTCTCTCATTAGTTGCTAGTCATGTGTCTAAGTAACCATGTAACAGAACCTTCCGTATAAGACATGATTTTCTTGATTTTTCATCTATGCCCCTTAACATTTCTTATACATTACTTATTTTGGACAATACCTGTTTAGACATTTCCATTTATAGTAGCTACCCTAATGTTTCGAGTATAAATACCCTCTTGTACATTATAGCCACAAGATACATCAACATTATTACAAAGTATTCTAAGTCTCTCTTGCTTACTTGTAAACATTCCTTTTGTTTGCTAGCTCGCATTTATTACTCTTATCCTGATCTTTAAGTAAGGTTAGGTAGTGAGCATCATCATTAGATTGATTCTGCATCATATTGAGCTGATTCATAAGTCTTCCATAGTTCTTTGATGCATAATATCCTTGGTGCTAATCGTAGGTTTTGCTTGTTTTTTCTTCTCTCTTAATACGTTCCATCTCTATTTTGGGCTTTTAGTAAGCTTAGATTGAACTCAATATGGTCGATCTTGTCAATCCTTAGCTCGACCCTATCACCAAGAGAGTATTATATGATGATCTTGTAATGTGTACACTCTTAGAAAGGATGGATAGCAGATTATACTACTCCTTATGAATCTGACTAAAGTGAAGATGAAAGGAATTGCTTGAACAAAGCTAAAGGAAGATATGAGTAGTTTGTTTGCTAAGAGGTTTACTTATTCTCATTCTGGGATCAAGAAGAGTTAAGATTCGAGGCAACTCTTTTTCAAAGGAAAGGGTGATGATGGGAATCAAAATCTTAAGTTTAGTTTCAAAAGGCCATAAAGGAGGTCAAGCATAAGAAGCGAAGGTTAAAGCTCTTATTTCAATAGGTTTTGAATCCTAGAAGTGCCTATTATATAAGGATGGAATTTGTGGAGATTCTAGTCATAGAAGGACATTTGCTAGATATCAAGCTCAAAATTAGAGGAGGAGTCCAATTAGAAGTGCATCTAGTTCATTAAAGGAAATAGTTAGAATTTCTCAAAGTAATGCAACTTGTGAACCAATAGGAGGCTCCAATTCTAAAAGAAGAATTAATGCTGCTTTTGGAAACAAATAGAAGGCATTTCAAAGAGGCTTTTTAAATGACAACTCTTAGAAGATGTTATTTATGCAAGAAAATCTTAATTCAAACTAAACATTATTTTGAATCTTGTAGATAAGGAAAGTAAATCATATAGAAGCCAACATATTTGGTGATGCAGTTATCTAATAGTTGTTTTGTTTCTTTTAGACTATTATTTCTTTCTTTTCAAGTATTTTTCCTTTATAGCAATTGTTAGTAGTTCATTTTTGCTTTAGGCCTCCTAAGGATGAGCTTGGCCCATGGTTACCAATATAAAAGCAAAGGAAGGAAGGAATCAAACAAATATGGCAAGAAGATTATCTCTAAAGATTCTTCTTACCTAAATCTAAGATACAAGAGATCTCTAAGATCTTACCTGCAATATTTATATGTACCTTCCAATCCTACAAGTGCCTTAAGAACCCCTCAAAGTAAGTAGATCTTAAAGTGTAACTCTATTTTTCTAGTACTTATTGGTTGTTTATTCTTGACCATCCTACTAACTCGAGCGATGGAGTGCATACACTAAAAACACCGTTAGCTTCCTTAATAGCTTATGTTTGCTACTTATGCTAACCTAAATAAACAACATCAAGTTTAACATAGGCCCATTTCCCTCTATTCAGAATTCACAATCAACAACCACTATTCTCTATTCGTGTATAAAAATCCATGTAACCTTATGAATTATGGAGTGTTCATTTACCTTCTAATGAATATTATTCTTATTATTGATTCCAAGTATTACGTAAAACATTTCACCAATTATTGAAAGTTTTTTCCTCAATCTTACCAACCAGAGTATCCTTTTGATTATGGTGATCCTACTTCAATTAAAATAGTTTTATTTCCATAAATTGTGGGCAATATGAATCGAGGAAGTTTGAATACCTTTCTAGTTCAACTATTGGATTCAATTCCTTAGTTGTCCATATCGTTTAATTTCCAATTTGACAAAAGCAATAAAAATCCTATGGAAACATTTCCTTTCTACATAATATATCATAAAATACAAAAAAGACTCATATATTACTGTAATTGCTCATATTTTAGATGATATTTGGAATTAGAGAAAAGAAATTTCTATAATTGTTAATGGCTATGCTTATAAATATGACCTAATTCCAACCTTTAGGAATTTAGGCACATCAATGAGTTTTCCTTATAAAGGTAGAAAGCAAATAAATGGGTCCAACAATCCTTATTTCAAGCATCTATTTAGACCCTATATAGTATCTAACTAAGGAGTACGTAGATCCCAAAAATGCATAATATTGCCCCTAAAAATGACTTTTCAAGTCAAGGAACACATTAGATATTACCTAAATAAGCGAATCCTTAATTGGATCCTATATTAACACTGAGGTATTAGTCTCTAGCCGAAAAGGTAAATGCTTCGACTAGAGAAGCTTCTTCTTAGTAGGTTTATAAAATTTGCTAAGATAAGCAGTATTATTAGACTAAATGAAGCAACAAGCAAACTAACCGAAAATGATATCTATTGTAAAAGGAAGTTGGTTGACCTTAGAAATCACGATGGTTCAATTTTCTCAATCTCTAAAAAGTACCATTTAGCTCCTTATCATTAACTATTTATCTTATTTGTTTTTTTTAGTGATTTAAAATTTGTTATGTTAAAGTAGGTATAGTTTTTGGATTGGTAATTGGTACTTTTATTACATTAGCCAAGAATGAGAAGAAACATTGCAGAAGCAATGGAAAAAAAAAAAGAAAAAGAAAAAGAAAAAGAGGGAGAAGAGAGAAATCAAGAAAAGGGGGCGGTTGTAGGTAAGGTAAGGGGGATGGGGGTAGGTGATTGGGGATACTTGTTAGTAAAACAACTAGTTTCATATTTTTGATAGAGAAGAAATTTCAATCTAGAAGATATACTCTTCTATTCTGTACCATCTATAATAATCATATATATTTTACTAAGGCATTTAATAATTCCTTTTAGCTATCACCTTATTGTATGTTAGCTTAACATTGATGTTTTTTTAGAGCAACTAAAAAGATTTTTTTTTTTTAATCAGAAAGAATTTAGTTCATACGTAGGGCATTTATCTATAAACTTTCACAACTCCCTCCTAAATGACGAAATCATAAAGGTTACTTTACCTTTTTTTACTTTTCATCACAAATTGTCTAAGCCAAGAAAAATGAAACAAGAAATTACACTAAAATGTATTTTTATTGACCAAATGAAATTATCTCTTAGGATTTATAATGACCTCAAAAGGTCTTATACATACACACATTATTATACTTTTTAAATAAAAGTCAAGAAGACCTTAAGAAAATTCAACATTTTCACATTAAAAAAAAAATAGTATATATATAAGAAAGCATATCATACTGGATTACCAAAGAATCAATCCGAAATACATTAGATGGATAGATTTATGCGGTTCCTCAATGCATAAGAGAGCTGAACATCAAATCATGAAACCATGTCAAGTTTCCCTAGGTCATTCTATGTTCATGGACCTAATATGGATCCAGTTACTAACTCATCATTGTTTTGGGCTTAAAGCCCAAGATTCTTGGTACTGCTTCTTACTCTACTATGATATTAGGTTACCTCCAACAAGGACATAATAACTTGTAGATTGTTTATCTAAACAACGTTGTACCAAATCAGCATATCGAAAGTTTTTCCACTCTTACATGTCCATTATCATGGCACCATATATTTTGACCTGATACTTTCTTCACATAAAGCAAAGTTTAAGTGATTGCATCACAGCGAGAAACGCGAGCAAATGACAAAAACTAACTCGTTGTATTAAATGCATCAGCAATGTTAGGTCTTGTCATTACAAAAATAATTAAACCTGCCAACATTGTCTTTGCATCATTCACAATTGTCATATATCTCCTCATCACTTGTCGTCGATTTCACATTTGGATTCCATTGGAGTTTCTAATGGCTTTGCATCTTATAATTTGTTGAACAGGAGAATACCACTCTTGAATTTCGTTACCTCTATCTCAAGGTGTTCATGAAGGAAATACTCGAAAATGTTTGGTCTAAAATTTTTTATCCACAATGATGGGATATAGAGTAAAGATGGAGGATTGAGTGTCAATTGTAAAAGTACTAACATTAATGGTTTTGACAAATTTATTTTATAATTGGTAACAACATGTAGGAGTGACATATATGTACAGTATTTTAATTATGTGAATGTAGGCATTTTTATCGAATTTCAATAAATTATACTAATCAACCAAATAAATAAAATTGCTGACAATTCTTATTTTACAATTTATGATACGATTTACTGAAATTAGATATAATTCATCTTGATGTTATGGTATCATAATATTATTGTATAATTTCTCATGAATGTATTATTGCATAAACAATACTGACATTTTAAAATATTAGTAAAAACTCGTAAAAGAAAGTTGGTATCAAGTTTTCGAAAAAATAAAAATGAAACGAAATTCCATTGGAAATTAAATTATAAATCAATAAAGAAAAATCAAATGTTAGCATATTCTTAATCGTGGGCTAAGAGGGAAAATAAATAAAATAAAGGATCAATATTACAATTTATATTTTAACTTTACTACTATTTATAGTTACATACCTTAAATTTCAACTTATCTAATTATATACTTAATTGAAAATTTAGTTTTTATTGTTAAACTTTAATTAACTCTAATTCACACTGTTAGTTAAATCAAAACAACCAGCCAATGGAATAGCCACCCATAGCCTTAAAGGGGTCATATCATCCCTATAGAGCTATGTTCAACCACTACGATCTATATTTTTTAAGTGAATCACTATCCATTATTTTATAATGAATAGCCTATAGCTACCTAGAAGAGATCATGCAACCCTTATAAGATCATGGGTGGCCACCTTATTAGGTAATTGTACTAATTAAATTAATAGTGTAAACTGGAATCGAGGAATAGAAGAATACTAAATCTTTAATTGGATAAATTGAAACTTTAAGTATATAACTAAAAAAAATGATAAAATGGAGATTCAAAAATCCAAACTCTCACATCCATTGGGTATGGCACAAAGCCCTCGTACCAGCCTCACTAGTTGTATATTACCCCGCGTTATCTTCAATGACCCGTTGCATTAGGAGGCCATGCAAAGCCATTCAAATTTATATTATCAGCTCATATAGGCCTTTTGCATAAAAGGACCATCCGTTAGCGAAAACGACAAACATTTTGATAAAAGTATAACTTCGAACGGTAGTTCTATTCTATCCATGCTAATTCTCGTGCGTGTGTGTATTATATATATATATATATATATACACGGTAATAGGTAAGAACGTGTGGAACAATGCCTTAACCTCTTTTTTTTTTTTTTTTTTTTTCCAAATCCGAGTATTTGTTATGTATTTTCCAATCCTCCAAATCATGGCGTCAGTATAATCATTCACCCAGGTTATCTTATTCTTGTAATCTAAACGTTAAAACATTCTTCGATGCACATTTCAATGTCGGTTAAAATATACTCGAACTTATTGGTTGTTCTTGAATGTTGCACTCTGACGAACCATCCTACACCATAGGAGCACATTGTAACGCCAGAGACTAAAGATGATAGTGGTCTTTTAAACCATCTGGTACGAAATGTCCAAGTTCTTATAAATTATTATTAATTATTTTCCATAATTCATACATGATAGAGATACCAGAGTTATCTTTCTCTTCAACTCACTTCTTAGCTAATACTTGCAAATTCGCTCTTCATCAGAATCTGCAAGTGGGTTCCAGTGGTCTTACTCCCTCATAAATCTAGTTTCTGGCCTTCCTCATTTCAAGTTGTCTCGAGTTTTTTTTAGGGCTACATGCTTATTTTGCTTTAAGCTCACCTGTGTGGACTACTTCTAAACCCAATCTACTATTTGTGACTCCTCGATCCAACATCTTATAAATATTTTTCTTTTTTTTTTTTTGGCTTAAAACATTTTATGAATGCTACAATTAATATACCAAGGAACAATGAACATTAGGGAGATCATATAGGGACGTGAGAGGAAACCTAAGTAACTCATTTTCTCAACTGGCTATCCGGTGTACGCATTGCAGGAAGGGATGATTAATTATAGTAACATTTTGAAGGAAACCTTTCTATTATTTCAAGCATATGGGGGTTGGCTCCAATATTTACAAATTTTTTTCATCATACAGGAAGATGTCGATTTAATCCCCGACTTAAGAGAATCATAAGCCCGTCCTCGAGTCCCACAGGGAAAGTTATTCCAATGCATTTCTTTTAGAAGAAAGCTTTTATAGAGGATAGATTAATACAAAGCATTAATAGAGAGCAGATTAATACAACACTACTCGTTATAATTTGAAACAATGATTTTCCATATTTTTTATTGGTGTTGATAATATTATCTTAATAACTCTGATCAATCTTTATGATAAGGATATGCTTGATGTGGGACAAAAGTTTGAAATATGATCACAGTAGGGAGTGATGATATTCATTAACTGGCAAAACATCAGAGGTAGAATCGACTAAAATCAAACTTCAATCGCATATTTTCTATTTTCACAAGTTTTATCGAACCCTCATGGTACTTGGCCGGATAATAACATTTTTTTCATTTCAAGGAAATAGCTATTTCCATTCCCTACGCGTTTCTTACAAATGAGATATTACTGCGTTTAATCGTATTTTATCCATGAGACCATGGTAGTTCATTTGATCATCAGACCATGGACAGCAATTTAGCAATGAAACTGCTTTTATTTTTTTAAAATAGCCCCACTAAAATTAACACACCAAAATCATACTCTCTTATAGCACAACAAACTTTTTTCATATTATTGTTATATATATGTATGTTTATATATATATATATATATATATGTGTGTGTGTATGTGTGCATGTGTATTTTGTTTTATTATCATATAAGAAATATACACTAAATAATATACATATATTAGAATCAATAACCACTTGTTAGTCTCTTATCTCTCTTAATTTTCTTCTTCCATTCATTTTGCTTATTTTATAATTTACAATGATTTTCTAAAGAGATCAAGGAATAAGGATCTATACAGCTTATTCTATAAACTCTATTAATTGGAAATATCATGAACCTGGTTTTATGTTTCTCAACTTAATTTTCTTTATAATTCTTGAGGAAGAAGATATGAAGAAATCATCCTACAATCATATTTCAGTAATAATCCAATTATGAACCCTTCTCTCAGTTGTACTCTTATGTCAAAAGCTAATTATACGTGGATTCTTCTAAGCATCATACAATGTTTCGTGGAGTTGAAATGACCTTGTTAAACTTAAAACGGTTGACAAAAGACAAAAGGGTTTGGGAAATTTTTGCTCTTGTTGCCCATAGGATATGCATTACTACTATGGATTAAAAAACCAATCAAACCAAACCAAAAATATGATTTTTCTTGTTGTTTGATTTAGAAATTTTTTAAACCGTGTCAAATTGTTAATTTATGGTTATGGTTTAAAAGGATAAACTAAACCAATTCATAAAACTGAATTAAACTGTTTTATAAAAAATATAATAATATTTTACTTATAATTTAAGAAGCCTTTTATCGTAGTATAATACTTTAAAAAAATTTAGTTGACATTTATTAAAATGTATATATATTGAAGTTTTATTACCATAATTTATAAATTATATATATATGTATATATAGTTTAACTCAAATTTTATATTATATGTCAATTTTATAAATAAAATTAGTTGTTGGTATACATTTGAAATATCTTAGTCACATACATATTGACTTCATTGATGTTTAATAAGATATCAATAATTATTATTAATAATTAAATCATATACTTTTGAGATTACATGTTATGCAAATACACTTTCTCATATTAAAAAATATACTTCAATCCATAAAATAAATCAAATCAAACCAAAATTTATCGTTAAGAAAGCTCATAACTTAAATCTTATAAATTAGTTCAAAGCTATAGACAATCGAACAATATTGGTTTAGAAAAAGAAAATTGAATCAATCCAAACTGTACCAATTCCTATTGACAAATGCTCCCACAATAAAATAAAATAAAAAATAGATAGTCTAATTTAGCATGAAAATTGTTTGTGGGGTGAAGAATAAGGAAGTACAAAAGAAATTTTAGTTTAAAAGATTTCTTCTAAATCACATATTGTAGGTGGAAAATGATTTATAAGCACATGTATCAAAACATTATTAATACTTATACAAAACACGTGGATAAATGTAGTGTAATATAATAGATGAATCTTTTCTCTAGATGCAGCCAAACTATTAATGGGGTTCTAGTTCTATTAAGTTATTCAATATTCCCTATTCTTGAAGGAAACCACATTTTGGTGTGGAGATTATATTTTTCCTGGGCCGCATCCTTCGTATTATGTTATACACCGGGAAAGTTACGGTTGCTTTGGGGCAATATTACTGGTTTTTCCTTGAAGCGGGCCTAGTCATCTATTCATACTAAACAAATTGAAATAGCGTCAGTCCTTTCTTACATTTCTTTAGTAGTTTCCACTTTTGTAAATTTTAGTCGTCAAAATCTTAGATTTGATCATGCTTTTGAATTTTCGTTTTATTTATACCCTTTCAAACCTTCAATAAAATTAAGAATGAAAATATTTATAAGGGAATAAAATGAGCCCTGCTTAATATACATTATTTGAAGTAAGATGCCAATTAACAAATTCTTTTCAAGGATATCAAAGAACCAATTATCTAAAAAAATGTGGTAAACATAACAAGAATTTACTTGTGGCAGGATTTTGCGAAATACGAGTATAAATACGGTTAATTATGCTATAAATGATCCAATTGCCATGTTGCAACCTAAAGTTAGGCAGATAAAAAGCTACGGTGTAATAAATCGGCATCTATCATAATTCTCAATGAATAATCCTAAATTAAGCTTAATAGGACATCCTAAACATGCCCATAATTATTGAACTTATCTTCTTAATTCATTTGACTATCACACTTAATTACTTCAATCACTTATGGAGTGTTGAAGAGGATATATTATAAGGTTTAATCCTATTTTACGATTAAAATGAAGGGGCAAAAAGAAAAGAAAGAAACGGGATTGTAAAAAAATGGAGTATGATTGAGATCAAGTTGTAAGTTTAGTTATTCATTTCTTTCTACCTAAAACTGTATGCAATCTATCCATTTTTGTGGATAGAAAGTACAAATTTTTTTGCAATTTTCCCTTTCTTGTGTAAAAGTTTTCAAAAGATATACTTGTATTCAAATAATAATTATAAACTCGTCAGAATGTTATATTTACTCTCGAATACTTCGAGATTGAATCTATAATAACTTGGGACTATGGAACTCTAAGTTTGCGTGGAACAGTTAATTTCAAAATAAGTAAAAAAAGAGAGGAGATGGAAGTAGAAAATGAGAATCATCATCCATCTTAGCCAATACTGCCAATGAGATACAAGTCCATCGCAAGAATGCAGACACCTACTCCATAGTGCCTCACTTATTGCCTCTCATCGGGGCTCTTGCCCTCTGTACATAAAATTAGGAATGGACCCTGAAAGTTGCAAATTGCTCCAGGGAAAATGGTGATTTCCCTTCCATAGTGGAACTAATGCACTACATGCATTACAATCTTGACGAGTGAGATGCAGTGCTATTACTACAATTTAGATATGTGACTACGGATTCATAATTGGACCTCAATTAAGTGAACCTTCTGATCTTCCTCAGGTAGTTTATCCAAGCTAATAGTCAATAAACCGGACTGAGCATCGTACGCGTACTCAACCTCGTCGGAGCCCAAGGTGCACCTTCTTGGTTTTGCCGACGAGTAAGCGCCAAACTTCCCACAACCCTTTACTTCCATCTGGGCTATTCCCACCAATTCATTGCTGCAATTTTCAACAGCCTTAGTAATACCAGCAGCATTATCTTCTCCTTGGTATCCTGAACCCACTTCTGACATTTCAGCACCGCGTTTCACTTCATATCTAAGGCCTTCTATAGCTCCACCAGCATTGAACATGTTGATGAGACCGAGAGGAGCAAAACTGAATCCGGGTGCCAGCACTTTGATGGGTGTGACAGTGAAAATGTCATGCTCCAGGACTTTAAGGGAAACCGGCATAGCTGCATTGTAAGGTAGAACAACAATCTCGCCACTTTTGTGGCAGTAGATAGCACAGTCGCCGGGCCAGTTGGGGTCTGTAGAAGCTTCAGTGATGAGGTGCACGTCACGGCCTCGAATGAAACCTGTTAGGGGCTCGGACTTGGTCTCGTGGAAAGTGTTCTTTCTCTCTACCTTGTTCCAGGCAGCTCCTTGGCAGTTGTAAACTCCTAAGATTCCAGTGTATTTGTTCATGTTCCATATCTTCAGCAAGCTGAACAAAAGAACCAAACAAGAATTCAATCCATGAACCTTGAAATAAGAACAACAGTATTGACTCAAGAGGCCAATTTATCTTACCTAACACCATCACGGGAAGGATCAGCAAACAAGCAATCTTTGGTAGGGCGACCAGGCAACCGGGCTCGGAGGATTGATCCATCAGGCAAGACAAGTTTCCTAAGTAGGTCAAAATTGTGCTTCCCAGGTGCATCACTGTTCCAGACGGATTAAAAAGTAAGCGTTGGAAGAAGCTTAATAAAACCAACTATAAATATTTCTCTTATGCAAGCAAAGTCCGAAACTCCAAGGAAGCTGGCAACACCGAAGGACTTCAAAATGTCTCAGTAACGAAATATACATCCTAGGATGTTAAATTAGTTATACCTGACATAGACAGGGCCTCCACTGATTGCCCTGGCAGAGGCGTGGTAGTCTCCTGCAGGATGCAAAGAGTGAAACATGTCCCAATCAGGTTGCATGATCTCTCCAAGAAACACGCTGTTATACGCAACAGCGGCTATATGAATCGTGTGAGAGACGGGATCGCGAGGAAAGAAATCATCTGATGCTCTCACGACGGCAGTTTGCTTGGAGCTGTTTAACATTATTGGGATCAATGTTAGACTAAGTAGAACATGAGGACATAGTTTGCATCAACATGAAATCGAAATGGAAGAAAATATATTAAAGCTCCTACACTTCAACTGAAAGTTACTAATTGTTTTGAAAAACTTGAAGGAAGAGTAAGATCAGTTTGCAGTTTATCATATTTGGCTGAAACATACCAGTATAGAGCATCTGTGTTGTGGCTCATACAAGCAATGCAACCATTATCTGGGAAATTCCGAGCCACAGATGCATCAAGAGCCTGATGATACTGCCTCGTTAGCTCAACCCGACCGCCATGCCCAGCACCAAGGGTTTCCAAAATACACTGCGCATCCACCTTAACCCCATCTATGCCTGCACTAGCCAAATAGCTATGCAATTCATTGTAAAACTTGTACACATTCTTAGGATTCATTAATCCCAATCCTTGCACTGCCATTACTTCATTCTTCCATGTTGGCTCATTCTCCACCACGCCTTTCGACACCATTGGATACTTCATCAAAGATCCATATTCCTCCATCTCCTCCACCCCAGGCCGGACTCCACCCCAGTAGCCTGTAATCGCGTGCCAGACATAAACATACTTAAGGCCATATTTCTCCTTGGAAGTATTAACAATATTCTTAATTCCAGCCGTTGGATCGTCCCCCTTTTGAAATTTGGAGTTTTCCTTGATGCCGGTGAGGCGTAGCAATTGCTGTTGTTTCCCCTCATCCTGGCTGACACCTTCTGTCTGGTCACCTCCCACAGATTGCCATCCATCATCGATGATGACGAATTTAGGTGGTGTCCCACCGGCAGCAAGACTCTCGAGGCCAGCCTCAACCCCTTCTTGAGTCACTTCTTGATAAAATGCATCCCAAGTGCACCAACCAAAGTAGTCTACAATTCCTGGCAGTTTCTTTTCATGCCTCTGGCGGAATGTCTTGAGGTGGAATTTCACAGCTTTGATAGCATCAAAGATGGTCCCAAATGGATCCGTCCCCGCATGGATGAACACGGAATAGTTAAACGATGACGCTTGTGTGTCGGAATCGCCGCTTTCCAAGCATAACTCGAGCTCATCCCGTTCGTTTCCTTGCAGGCTGGAGCGGAACGATCCTTCAATAAGAGGGAGGAAGACCGTGTAGACAATCTGGTTCACCTCATTCCCATCCGTGTCGGATTCCAAGGGGGACCCATCCTTCGTCTCAACCAATAGGAATTGAGTTTCCAACGGGATCTCGCTTCCTCTGTCTCCCATTTTCTGTGCCATCCACCACAGCTTGAACCGGAAACATGCCATGAACCGGACATCACG
This sequence comes from Lumnitzera racemosa, assembly GCA_024138005.1. Lineage (NCBI taxonomy): Eukaryota > Viridiplantae > Streptophyta > Magnoliopsida > Myrtales > Combretaceae > Lumnitzera > Lumnitzera racemosa. The sequence goes on along the minus strand of JAMXBC010000007.1, from coordinate 70,575,704 downwards.
TAAGGTTCCGACTGGAATGACGTGCCTTGAATTATCCTCATCGAAAACCGCCCCGAGGAAGACACCCTCGACCGGCCCTGATGACGATGCTGACGTAGCAGTGACATTGTCCGGCACTCCCGTCAGGATTGTCCTGTCTTTCACGATCAACTTCTTGTCCGCAATGCGTACTGCCGGCTTGATCGTCATGGCTTCTTCCTCTTTTTTTTCTTTCTCTACCTTCCTCTTATTTGTAAATGGAGAAATTAACCCGTCTTTCTACGGTAATAAAAGTACAAATCAGGATCGATGCCGAAAAGCTACACATTATTGCAGAAATTTTCCAGGATCTTACAGTCAGCCCAGATTTCAATCTTCATTATTTTCACCATATAGAACTTAATCCAAATGATTCAGATGTTGAATTATAAATTGGAAAGACATGAATTACAACGTAAATTTTCAGACTTTGTACCAAGAAAACTATATAAAAATCGAGATTATCCTTTTCTTGAAATAAAGAGTGTACCTTGAAAGCGGAGATGGGCGACGTCCTATTATTAGCAAGAAATCTGCAAATTCTGGAACATGAAAACCAAACAAAGCTATGTTAGAACACACCACAGACCCAAGAAACCTTTTTTTTTCTTTTCTTTTCTTTTTTAATCCGTAAAAACAAATCAAAAGGAGAAAAAGATTTAGTACCAAAATTCCAGGAGCTATTGTAGGGTTTTACTCTTGGAATGTTAAGAATTGAGTAGGCAGCTGATGAAGACAGTGAAGAGAAACCAATGCCAGGTCTGGTATTTATAGTAAGAATCCTTGTACAGGCTTCCATTGTTGTGGATTTGAGCTCTTCTGTTGTATCCCATCAATGCCTTGTCCCAATATCTATCGACCTACTAAATTATGAATTTGTGGTATCTAACGACGAGAAAATATCTTCCAGTCTCCCACTTTCCTTCAACGGCCGATGAACTTGCCACGTCGGATACACGTTTAACCAATCCAGAAACTTCGACCAAGCTATAGTTTTTCAAGAGAAAATATTAAGCAAGGAAAGTCTGCATTTTTCTTTAAAAAACAAATCAAACAAAGAAATTTTTGCACATTTCTATGTATTTTCTTTTTCATAGGATACTACGAATATTACATTGCTCTATGCATATGCTTAAAATAAATGCAATTACAATACGAGATAATTGATGAAAATATAAAAAGTAAGATTAAAGTATAATAAGTAAATATCATTTAAGTTTTATAAAAATAATTATATATTAAAATTTTACTAATATTTAAATCAGATATGATTGATATGATTATTAAGAAATTCTTACGATCATAGTAATGCTAGTTTCCGAGAATGTACTCTCAAGTGAAGTCATGCAGCGTACATCTCTCCAGCGAAAAATTGAGATTTGCTGGCGTTGCTTTATGATCTTACATTACTAAAACAGGCAACGGAAAAAGGTAGGTACTTTTTCTTTTTTTTCTTTCTTTTGGATAGTTTTGATTGATTGAAAATATATATCAAAACCCACAAAAATTCTAAAAGAATTATTAAAGAAGTTTTGTGAAGATTGTAAAGATATGGGTCTATTGAGAATAGAGTTAATTAATATAAGATTGATTAAGAATAAAATTATTTAATATATTAATATGGTATTTAAGAATATAAAATGGTTTATTAAGAATTAAGAGTGATCTAATAACTTTCAATTTCCAATATTTTCTATAGTATAAATTAAACCAATTTTAATAACTTAATAATAATATAGATGATAAATAATATAACGCACTAAAGATTTAATTTTCATCCGACCGTTAATAGCGGATTCCATTTTCAATAAGTCGAGGTTTCAAGGGTATTCGATGAATTATATGGACGCAAATAGATTTGCTTCGAAATAGGAGTAAAGACGTTGTTGTCGTGGATCAAATGCACGTGTCGGTTAACGTGACGGTGTTTGAATACCGTTACCAAACTGGCTTTATATTAGTTGTCGTGTTCATGACGTGAGTGCTTTTTCCGTGCAATTATTTATTGACCGATGATCTGTGTCCACGTAGGAACGTTTAACCTTTTCCGTCCAAATTCTTGTGGGTCACTCCCACTGTGATATGACCACTTGGCTCGCGTACCTTGAATCTTAGCTCATCAAACGTGTGAATTATTTAGGGTTTTTACTCGTTTTTGTTAGGGGCTTAAATGTCTTCTAGAGCTTGTATTTACATGCGTAAAATTACTTTTGTTTGTTTTTTTTAACATAAAAAATATACTAATCTAATAATTCACAATCATTTTTTATAGAAATTAAAAGAAAAATTAGGAGCGTGTATTGTTCTCTCTAAACTTTTTCACAATTATTTAGCATCATTAAAACTTTATAATTACTAAATATTATTATAGCAATTTCGGAAGGTTTGGTTTATTAATAGATTTTAGAGGCCGGTGATGGCAACAACATATTTCTTACAGTGATGGTATATGACTATAGGAAAAGAAAAAAATTCAATGGAAAAGAAAATAATAGTTTCCATATTTTAGAAAGAGAAAATCATTTTTTTTTTAAATTCCTATGAGCATTTTACATATGTTTTTATCAATATGACTAGTGGCCGAAAGCTATCATCACCTTTCAAAACCATTTATTGTTTAAGATTAATTATTGATTCAACCTCTTAAAATTATTAAGATAGTGTTTGACAATCGTATGATTTTGATTATAGTGATAACCAAAGGACGTTTGAAAAACATTTTTTCCGAAAAGCAAATACACCCTAAGTCAATCAGGCAAGCTATTACTTTTATGAATTTGATAAACAGGTGTAAGATGATGAACCGTACTAATGGATTATCAATCTTTATGGAGTTTATTGTGGAAATCAATAGATTGTTATTGTTATCATTGCCGGAGACTATAGTAATCAGTATTCAACCATCTCCACTATTTACCCAAACAATGGAAGGAAAAATATCTTTCTAGAATTTACTTCAATAAATGAATATGGAGATATTTTAAGAAGATATCATTAAATAAGGTGATTAATGAAAGCATTATAACCCCATAGTCTTGGTGATTAAGCATGTAATTAATTGACCATTGAAAAATTTTGAACCAAGGAGCAAAAATATCTTGCGTCCAAGAAATTCTTTAGATTTTTTGTACAGGCAATGATTGAGTGTCCCCGTCTAATTCCATGTACGAGGGACCCCACAAATTGCATTATTTGGTGTATTATTTCATGAATTTGGATATGACTTGTGAGCTGGAATTTGAAACAACTACGGCTCTGTAGATAATACTTCAGCCAAATACACGGTTTTCTGGCATTAATTTGTGCACAAGAAACGTTCTTTCTTGCATGCGCACACAAGGATGTCGATTCTATTGACGAGTCTCATGAGTATTTGCCATCTTTGCTTACTCTTCTTTTGTTTCATGTTGTCTAACAAATTGTATAGAATACACGTTTCACAATCATGGTGAATTAATCAAGGACGAGGCTTACGTGCTGCATTATTTGGGAAGATTACGTAACAATGATCTCAATTTATAGAGTATTATGCACCGAAAAGTATGAAGTTTTTAAGCATTTATTTAAAATATTTTCGTTTGTTTACTAGCTCATATATCACGATACGTTAATTAATATACAATTTATTATTTTGATACTAAACTTTCTCAAAATGTGAAACAATTTGTTATTTAGATACTAAGCTTTCTCAAAATGTGAAACATAAGAAAGTTCGCCGGTTGTTTTGTCCAAAATATTAATGTTATAAGTTTTTATTAACTTTCTTACCATCTTAATATGTCGTGTAAGAAAGTGGGATCGGTAATATATTTTCAAACAAAAATATCCTATAAAAGTTTATGTTTATCTAAATTATATAAAGTATCATTAACGTATGAAAATATTAACAAAAACATTGTTATATAGTGTTCTTGATAAAAATAAATAAAAAAGTTAATTATTACAACCTAATATTACGAATTTTAAAAATGTTTAGCAACTGAATTAACATTTAGAAAGTATATAATTAAAACAGTAAAACACATGAAAAGATAAACTTCTCGCGACCTTCTTCCACACAATATATAGCGGACCTAATTTCAACCGTAAACTAAAAGAAAATATTAAAAACATCCCTATAATTAATTTGAATTATGATGTATCCTTTCATTTTAATATGAAAAAAAAAGGATCTTTTTACTTTAAAAAAAAATGAAAAGAAAAGAAGGAGTAGCATCGTTTCTTAAGGATTCACGGCACATGTATAAGCAAATAAAAGTTCCGAAATTACAGCAATTCCTCGAGCTGTAACTCCATGGAAGAATTTGCTTACCGCTTCATTCCATTACTACCCTGCTTTATATATAGCAACTGAAGGGATGAAGAATTAAACCTTAGATAGTCCTTCCTATCTCTCTTTGTTTTTTGGGTAACATCATTATATATGATAACTTTGAAAGAAAAGAATCGAAATTTAATCTACTCTACTAAGATATTAACATTCATATTACTATATTATAATAATTTTAATAAACCTAATATATTCGTTAAAACACCAATTATCGTAACTTTCTAATAGCTAGTGGACAAAGTACCAGTGTGATTAGTGTAAAATAATTTTATCTTCTATTGAAACTTTTAAATGGGAAGAGATATTAGATATAACAGATCTTCTATGAAGTGAAAGATAAAAGAGAAACACAAAGCTATAATATTACCACTATTCCATGAAAAACTATAAGCTTAATAATATAGATTATTATTTACACAGAAAAATAAAATAAAAAATAGGAATAGACATCAGAATGGTGCATCCCCTTTAACAATATCTCGTACATTGTAAAAGTTCTTCACACTACTATAACATCAATATATTAAAACTAATTTTACTGAATGACGTTAATTGTATAAATTTCTTTTGGCCGACTACAAATATTACAACTGGAAGTGGGATTCAATCATATTTCGTTTCTAAGAAAGAATAGTTTTCATACTAACTAAATTATATGATTTCATGTTAATTAAGTAAATTAAGCAACACATCTCGTACTTAACTTTATAGCAGGCAAAATGTGTCACCATCCAACAACGACCACCACTTCGGTCACATTGTCTCTTGCTTTTGCAATTTTCTTCATTAAAGCAGATCCTGCACGTCAATTATACTGATTTCGTATCATCGCTTAATCCAATATAGTGCCGGTTTTCACATCACCTGTTGATCTAATATAATGCCACTGGCAGCTGCGTTTCAACTTCTATAGAGCAGGATATATAGCATGTATCATTATCAATTATTTGGTAGCAACAAGATAATTTGTCTGAGATTAATTACTCTATCTAAAGCTATATTTGAATGGATTCAACGATTTAATTTTTGCATTTCCATTGTTATTATTTATTGGAAAAAGATAACTAAAAAAAAAAAAGTAACATTAATGTTTATGAAAAGTTGTCATTTTATGTCTAATAATGCGAAAAGGACACTCTTGTTTAGTTATTTTAACAAAAAAACTACATTTTGACCAGTGTTCTGGAAAATGAAAATTACATTTTACAATTTCGAGGATTTTCATTTATTAGGAATGTAAAGTTTAACGCAAGAAACAATATAATGCCTCATACAAGTGAAAAATAATTGTATAATGCGTCATCAACATAAAAAGTGGATGTATTATTATATTAACAAGTGTCATAAGAACTTCCACTAGAATAACTCTTTGGATGCACTTGTATAATTTGTAAAATGTATATTTAATGTTTAGAAAATTATGTTTCTTTATTATATAATATATTCTTAAGTGGTTGTTGATAAACTCGTATAAAAATGTTTTGGGGCGCTAAAAGAGAATTGAATTTACTACTGTTCTATTTTATGCAATCTAGCAACACAAGGCAGGCCGAAGCATTTTTAATCCGTGTCTGTCATAATAGGCTCTTTTGTAGCGCAGGAGTTTCAAGTAGTTGATGTGTCTGTTTCACTCATAACCATTTTATTTCTCTTATTTAGACAAAGCTTACACAGGAGATCCACAGTCCATCACTACTGCATCTACTCAAATAAATTATAGAAATTGTTCAAAAAAGGGTCGAAATTTGTCCTGAAAGGTTTGTTGTCCTCTATCTCCCTCTCCCTCTCCCCCTCTCCCCCTCTCCCCCTCCTTCTTCCTTCCTCCCTCCCTCCCTCCCCGCGTTTTCAAATCAACCATGAATCTTTGAAACATCCTGGTTCTTTTACTAAAAACTCGTAAGACAATTCGTTTCGTCGACATGGCTTATCACTTTTCATTTATCAACAAAAAGAGTCCCATTCATAATATAAACTGAATCAAAAGCATCTAAATTTCGTTTTGAACTGATCCAACATTTGACAAAATATTAGGAGTAAATTTACTATAAGTAAGGATGTTTAGGATATAAAGTTAAAACTATCTACATTTATATATGCAGTCATAACATAGTACAATAGACGATAAAAATATTTCGATTGCCTTTCAACACCTGTTTAAGAAACTTATAAGGTGAATCATTAAATTAAAATCATATTATATAATAAATGAATTAATACTAAGGATCTTATTGATGAATATCAATAGGATCAAAGTGAGTCAAGGCCTTCTTGTTATCTTCCTTTAAAAGATGATACTTTCTACCCATTAAGCCTGAGACCACAACACTCAGTGGTATATACATGAATAAAATAGAAAAAAAAAAAAAATGCGTCTTCTGTCTTTCGGTAATTAAAAACAAGCATATTTGAACTGTGCCACGTTTTTACTATCTAAATTGCTATCCATGTTGAGTTGATGGGGGTGTGGATTCACATGTACTTCAAAATTCACTTTTTTTCAATTATATTGAACTTTCAAATTACACACCCAATTTTCCATGTGATGTACTTGCTAAATAAATGCTTAGGGATAATATTACATTTGCTATTATGATATCTTTTAATTTTAAATCTGAAATTGCTAAATAAACATTTAGGGTCCGTATTACATTCATTATCAAAACTTTATCCCTTCTTTCAATTCTACATATAAACTACCTAAATAAATATTTAGATAGAATGTCACATACACTATCAAAATTATTATTTTTCTCTAACTTTATACTTGGATTTTTAACTTGTTAAATTATACATATAACATACGGAGGATAGCAGAGTTACAGACATTGACAATTAAAAATACAATTGTCTATATTATTTAATATGATTGAAATTGAGGGTGTAAAACTAAGGGGAAAAACAAAAAAAGGTTGAAGTTCACATGGCATTGTTCCAAACGTTTATTTAGCATGCATTAGTGTATATTGCATCACATGGAAAGTGGGAATTATTTAGCAAAATGCAGTTATAGGATAAAAAAACAAGAGTTGTTAAACCATTACACGTGTTGAATGGCATATTCCAAATTCCACAGAATTATTTGTCAATCTTATCTCCATCGCAGAAGGTGCAACTCAACAAGTTGTTGTATAATAATAAGATGCTTTAAGTGAAGGAATCGTAATACGACGGGTGTGCGGTTACAACTGTTTGGGACAAAAGTATCTTTGGACACACAGATCTCCAAGATACGACATGTCTGGCGCCCATTTGTCTGATTTATCAAATTAGGTGCTATCGTTTTACTTTTCAGAACATGTTTGTTCTTTATTTTAGCAAAGCCACTTGTAAATAATGGTAATGAATTGGGATATGGTTTATGAAACGGTATCTATGGGATGTGATGATAAATAGAAATGATGATAAGCAATAAAGTATGAAGAGGAGCCAGCCCTATTATTGAACTGTAGCCAAACTATGATCAAAAGCATTAACAAAGCTTGTGTGATTATTGAGAGCCATAGGAATCATTCAATTCTTTTGTAAATGCTTTTGTCAATCTATATTCTATACATACCTATATTCATTCCATATGAAATAATATGTTTCCAACTCCGATTTCCTTGATCTTAAAACTTCCAATATGGATTATTGTCTTTCATATATATTAGCGAAAAATATAGAAGTATCATTTACATTTTGGAATTTTTGGAATTTGTTGGACTATTAACTTTCTACTTGTGTTCTTCTTTATTGTACAACTGTTTGCTAAAATCCAATTTAGCACACACATAACCCTTAAAAAGCTTGAGTCATGCACATAATTATAGAAACACAAAACAATGAACCCCATAAACTACTCTTAGGGTTTCATCCCTTAAGGCTTGGAAATGAAGCGAGTGATTAGGAGCGTTTAATTGAGGATTCCGTGAGAGCATATTCATGATTTGGAATGGATTTTTAGGATCATATGGATATCACATTGAATTTTGGTAGAACACTTGAACAATTACATACAAGAGAAGAGCATAGGATGTAAGTTTGTTAAGAGAAAAAATAGAGATGGGTTGATTAAAAATGTATCGAAATACAATTCATATCTTTTACTTAAATTTCATATTGAATAACTATATGTATAATAAAAGCATTAGAAAAGATTTTGGAAGTTAGTAATAAGGGTAGTCATTCAAACAAGGAAGATTTTGATGGAGATTTATTTACTTTAAAGTAGACAATCAATCAATTAAATCAAAAGAATTGCTTTATTTTAGAAGTAATTTTTTGTCTTACTTCTTTCCCAAAATTGAAAATAATTGAAGGTAAATGAGATTACTTCTAAGATTTATAGGGATATCTTAGTTATCTAACTTTGTGCTAAGGGGGGATATGCAAATTCTTATTAGTCCTCTTTTTATGTCTTTTAAAAGGTTAACAAAAAAGATGTGTATGGGGGGGGGGGGGGGTTGGTTGGCGGAAATCAAATAAAACTTTTGTGTAAAATTCCATCTCAATGGCAATTGATGATTAAGTCAACATGTGACTAATACAAACATTTTCCATTTCATCTAAAAGTTTCCAACTACTATTACTTTTGTATTTACTTACCTTAAACTTACAAAATTACTCCAACTTTTCATAAAGACCCTAATAATAATTATAATAAATGTTTTTAAAGGATATATCTCCCTACCCAAATATCATAAAACTCTAAATATAAAAAAATATTCAAATCTTCTTTATTCTCCCCTCTTATCATCATACGTTTCCTTCTCTTCTCAAATATTTTATTTTTAACCTCATTAACCTAATACCCTCATCCCTTAAAATTTTCTTTTTATCAATAGACTCCTCCCTAAAAGATTAAGTTAGGGTAGCATACATATGTGAGTTTCTCAATTAGAATGAATTATAGAGTTTTTTCAATTTGAGAATTCATGTAATTGCATGTTGTTATATTGTAGCAAAATTAAATATAATAATAATGAAGTATGAATATGAGGTTTTAGGAAACACTAGACTAGAAGATGATAAATTCATGTAAGGAGAGGAGATCTACAATGAAGTTTTGATTTGGTTTAATGCTTTCATTGAAAGGTTGTTGTAGATTTGCAAAAAGTGCATAAGTGCAAAGTGTCACAATTCCTAAATCAGAATGAAATATGTAGATTTTTGAATTATATTAACTTTGGTAAATGATTCATATTAGAGTTGAAAAGACATTGAAGTGCCATTTACTACGAATCATAAAGAGAGAATCAAAGTATCTCAAGCTCTCGGTATGTCAATTTATTACTATCGTTAGTAACAATCATTAAACTTTACCAACAGTAATGTAGATATGTAAATATACACACATATATATAAGAAAATAAAACATGTATATACATATATATTATATCTAAGCTCTAAAAATTATACTTTAGTATATTGTTTAAGGTGGCAAATGAATAGGAAATATTAGTTTAATTATATAGATATCGATATAAAAGATATAGATAGATAAAGAAGATACATTTACATAGAAAATAGGGTAAATTGATAGAGATATACATATAGAAGATTTTATAGATTTTTTTTAAAGACCTATTAATTTTAAATAACATAAATAAATAATATCCAAATTATATATATTTAGAATGTGAAATTGAATAAAACCTATTAGCTTATATTATAATTAGTTTATTTTACTAAAAATATCAAGTGATATTCAAAAATTATGAAACTTGGGTTTTTTTTAGGTATTTTTGCATGTAGAATCAAAGTATCAACCCAAATTTTTTAAATTATAAGCACTTATATAGTTTCTTTAAGAAATTTCCCTATTATAATGAATTTTTCATAAATTCTTAAAAAAGTCAATTACGTTATTTTAAGCTAACTTTTGTTGGGTATAATCCTTATATGATATATTTAATTTACATAAAAAGAATTTTCAATAAACTACACATAGAGAATTCATTAAATTTATTTTACACAATATGCCATGTTTTTCATAGTGAAGAAATAATAGGCTTTTAATTAAATTTCTTAATGAATCTAATTTGAAATGATTTTTAGAGCTTAGTTATGATTTTAGAAGTATTTAGTTTGGATCTTGTAATTTTATTTGGTTATTTACTTAATTTAAGCTAATTTTAGTGAAATTGTGCTTAAGATCAATATTTTAGAAAATATACGTAATAGCCATATTTAAAAGTTACAACAATCATACCTTAAACTATGTATTTTTATGAGTTTATAGTGTTTCTCGGGGGTGTAATAGAGTATAGATACCAATTATCAAGTATTTTCCTATTATTCATGTATATATTGCTAAATATGAATAATAAGGTAATTTGTACAATTAGCAACTTAGCAAAGGGAGTCCAAGTTAATATTATATGTGATATGTTTATTGCCAGTCGTAACTTTGCTTGACTGAAAGGTGGGAAATTTATAAGTGAATAGAGTGTTTTGATCAAATCTAAGGCTAAAATATAGAAAGAATTAGAGGCTATACTTAAGGGTTCTTACATAAGTGAAGCTTGGGACTGAGTTAAGTAAAGTACTAGAGATTCTTAATTGGTAAAGATGAGGATATAAGTTAGATAGTACTTGTTTAGAAATTTAGGGTAAGCTTAAATCAGAGAATAATTTAGAGGCTAATTAAGAGGATAAGTTATGAGCTAAATCAAAGACTAAGTCAAAGGCAGTTTAGGAAAGATACTTTCATAATAGAACAAACTTAGAATTATAAAGTTAATATCAATCTAGAATATATCCTCATACGCTGCAATTGACTTTGGTACCTTATATCCTTATTAAGTAAAGTAGTAGGCAAAGAGGGTAGTGTTGAAGTGACCAACAAGCCTAGGTAAGTAAATATATGTATGTATCTCGAGTAAACTTATGTCTACTCCTAACTTTACATGCTTTTGTGATGTTTACCTTAGCTGAGCTTGGTTGCAAGTTTGATAAGTTGCTTAGTGAGTTATATACATTTCTTTTTATAATTATTGAAGGATGAAACATGTTTTGATATTAGATTCGATTGTTGTAATTGTATTGCTAAGTGTTTATGTGATATTTGCTAGGATTTGCACTAACTTAGAAAAGGATGTAGAAACTACCCCTACCTCCTAAGGTGTATTCTTCTTAAGTGAACCCGATATTGAGGGCTTATAAATGACATTGAAACAAAGTAAGGGCTAGTAGAAAAAAACTTATGAGTCAAGCCTTCTCAAAAGTGAAATTTTGCTCGGTCAGATTTCATATCAAAAGCTAGGTTTATCAAGAGAACCACTTAATTTATAAAAGTTATGTTTTCGAGCATATGGAAACTAGATTGTATTTGTTGGACTAACTATATGTTAGATTTTCCAGTCACTCCACATGGTTATTTCTAGGCTGTTATGTTTTAGCAACTAATTGTTGTTTTGATAGGTTCTTAGACTTTGGTTGGTGTTTAGATGCCTAGTTAAAGCCAACTAACTACGTAAGTTGCTAGATTAAGCTAAGATATCTGTACTAATGCATATCACATACATAAGTATCGCATGCACGCACTTACTACATTTACATTGCTTAGCTAGATTAAAGAATATTGTGAATCAACTAACAACTTATTGTGAGTTGTGATATGGTATTGCTTTTATTGTGTATTTGTTTATATACTCTCACTTAGCTCAATAGTAGTTGAGAGGATAAGTTATCTTATCTTTAATTTAAGAATGAGTTAGATAGAGGATTATACCATAAAGGCAAAGAGACTTTAAAATACAAGCTAAAGATGAGCTCTTGGGATAAGTCAATAGCTATAGAATAAGATTTAAGTTTATGAAGGCAATTCTTCCTATTACCTAGCAACTCAATTTATCAAGTGATTAAGTACTAAAACATCTAATCTACTAATCTAACTACACTAACCCACAAATGAATTCTAAATAGCATAATGACTAGACAAAAAGATTAATAATTCCATACTTAACATGCAAACTTACTTCATCATATAGTATGTTGTTACCCTTGATTTAATCATAATGATTATTATCTATAGGGAATTATTAATTTATAAGCGCTCTTCTCCAAATTATTTACTCCTAACCTTAATTATGTCTATTACAATCTCTTCGGAATTAATAGCCAATTTAGAATACCATTAACATCATGATAACTTATCAATTTTCCTAAAGATACAACAACTTTCCTAATAATATCTCTACTATCAAGAGTAAGTTTTCCAACAAATTAGATCTATTTAATAAAATTATCTCTTGATATATTCTATTAAAATTTGTCCTAAGTTAATGTCATGTACTATATTATACTTAGATTTATTAAGTTCAATTCACCAGAAATAACAAAAATAGGGAAATCACTAATTCATACACTTGTCCATGCGAAGTTGATGTAATAAGCCTTAGACTAATACTTGTACATAATTAAATGATAACACACATTAATAAAACTCATAAATAATAATATAACATAAGATCAATAAAAGAATAAAACCCCTTTTCAGATCTATTGTATAAATCTTTACAATGCACAAACAATAAATTCCCATAATCTCTCTTGAGTAATTCCAAGAAAAGTATGGTACAATACTTAGAGAATGTATTGAAAATGTAAAAAATAAAAAATAAATAAGATGGGTACAACTTAGGTGAACAAATGTGTTTATGGTTAATGTCTAAAGCAAAAAGGTCTAAGATATCTAATCTAACTAATCTAATCTAACCTGATGTCATGTGATGTGATGTCTAAAAATTGTAGGTGTATTTGTATTCTTCTTGTTAAAAGGTCGAAAATACACAATGTCAGGACACCTCTTAGTGTTTAAACCCATTAAATGCACCGATTCGTATGAAAAAGTTAAATAAGAATAATCGTGTCCACTCCCATCACACCTATGATTCAGGGCATAAATGTCTGAGGAAAAAAATCATCTTCACCCAATACAACCGTAATGTATGACATTGTCATCTCATCGCAAACATTCTACCTTCTCACACCCGTTATAAAGGGAGTGACCGTACTTTTGATGTGCTATCATAGCTATAATTAATAGGTGGATAACAACTTCATAATTAGTCATGCTCGTGGTTGAGGGCATGACCAATGCTGGGCTTGCAAATTTTCTTTCATTGCACCCTCTATCATGGGCACAATAGATCTGAATCTCATTGTTCTTGTAGAATTTCATCTCCTTACTCTTGAATCACCTAAAATTGATATATTATACAATTAAGTACCAATAACTTGAGAAATAAACACAATAATGACCAATTTATTGATAAATATGCCTAAAATGTGTAGAGTAATTTACGCCTATCAAACTTCCCTACACTTAAGTTTTACTTGTCTTCAAGTACATACTTAAAAACAACCAATTGAAACTTGTTGACTTTTTTATTGCATATTCATTGAGCATTCATAGTAGCTTAACTTTGTGCTTACCACTCAACCTACTAAATTGTGTTCTTAGAATATTCCAAGACTAATCTAAGTAAAATAAACTTCACCCTTACTATTTAATAATTGTTTCCAAAAGTACAAAGTGAACACAAAATCAATTAGACCAAAACAAATCTAGTTATACTCCATCCACTTACATAAGTATATCAAAACCCTTAAATTATTTCTTTAAGCACAATAATCTAGAAAAAAAGTATTTTGCATCTATCTTTCTCCTGTATTTCTACTTCTTTAATTTAATCTCTCCAAGGACAACTTTATACATTGCATTTTCAGTTTTTCTTTTCTTTTTGTACAATCTCATCTACGTCTTCTCTTTTATCCCTTATTTTTTTAGAAAGATAAAGACCAAAGATTAGCAATAAGGTCAAGCTTTACTCTTCTAAGGGACCAAAGCCCACCCTTATTAACTTAGTTATAAGGACAAAAATTAGCAACGAGATCAGACTTCACTCTTTTGAGGGAAAAAAGACCACCTTTACTAACTTAGTCTTTATATATCCTTAAGCACTTCAATTTACTTTATATTGAAGGGATTCTCAAGAAATATCAACAAGTGAATTATTTCATTTACCCTTTCCATTTAAGATTAAATGAGCTCTAAAAGTAATTGAAGAGTAAATATACTACTCAGTAAGTTTAAAAACACAACCATATAACCTTGAACTAATGACTTTGATTCACTTCCAGCCTCTAAATTCATTTATTAAATGGTAAGTAAGTTTACTTCACTTAGATTTGATCCTCTAATTTTAATCCGATACGTTAAATCTACAAGAAGTGAGTAAGACACAAAATTGACTACCACTTTGCCAAATTTACAACCTATTCAGTCAATTCATAACTTAAAAACAAACAAACTACTTAAATGGGAGACTCTTGATAAACGAATCTAACCCTTCCCTACACTTAGAGCGAGATATTGCCCTCAGTGTCTCATGACGATAAGTATAGAATAGACATAGAAAAGGAAAAACTAGAAAATATTCAATAATAAACAATGAGAACAAGACTCCCCTGATATATGAAGTTTGATCAATGCGTTAGGCCATATATCATTAGAACGAACATCCTTTAAACACCATGAAAATTGGAACAAAAAAGAAACCTAACCATTAAACAAACTAAAACAAACCATAACAAATACTCATTGTGAGAGTATTCATCGAAATACATCAATAAGGTTAACCTCTCAAATAGTTAGTGAATATAAATGAAAAACAAAGCGAGATAAAACAAAGAGAAAGAAAACAAAGTTAGTCATCATTGGCTTCGGTTTTTTCATTCGAGTCATCCTCTTCCTTCCCTAATGACTCTTCTTCACTGTCATTCTCAGCCTCTTGTCCTATTACTTCAGGCTAGGCTCCTTGGGTCTCCTCCAAATCGTTACTTTTATCTTCCTTTAACCTATCCTCCTCATTATCGAAGTTTTCTTCTTCTCCCCTATCACCTTCTACTTATTAGGCAATAATGGGGGAACTTGCTGGTAGGGGAACTGGAAGCTGATTGGGAGCCACATCCTCTTAAGTTGAAGAGAGATAAAAATAGGAGGGGATTGTTGCTCCTATTGTTCTGGCGATATTCTTTAAGAATTTAATGATCCCTTTCTAAGTTTCCTTATTTTCAGCCACCTTAATTTCTAAACATTTCAAATTTCCTACCAAGAAACTCAAGGAGTCTAGTGTGAAATTTGGAGCATTAAGGTCCTTAACATCTAAGTTGGGGCCAGAGACTCTTGCAATATCTCACTAACTAAAAGGGGTTCTAAGAAGCAGTTTAGGATCAGCATAAGAGTCTTTTAACCTATGATTACTAGGTCAAAATCTCAAATTCCTCAAAATCCAAGTAATTAAACCTTCTACGAAAATATCCTTACTCTTGTCAAATGTTTGTCAACAAATTCCAATCACAGTTAAAATACTAACATTTATTAGATATCCCTTGAACACACTATAAGGGTAGTAAATCATGTTACCCTACCTCTTCGGGACTTTCATGCTTCCTATAGATGGTCCTTACCAGATTGTAATGAAAAACTCTAGCACTAGTTGTCTTCAAAGTATAGGCCTTCAACTTGCTTGCTTGGAAATTACTCTCATTAGAGATTTCTCTTCAAAAATCATTAAGAGAAGTACCCCGAGGTAGACTCACTAGCAGGTCCCTAAACTCATCCTCTTCTAATTCTACTCTTGTGTATAGACCCATTGTAGAAATAAATGTCATCATGTCAAATGTATGGGTTTTTTTAATGGCAAAGAACTCAACTTCATTACCAACTTTGTGCCTATATACTCATATTTAATCTAGAAGGAGGAAAGGAAGGCAAGAGTTGTCTGCTTGTAAATCTTTTCCTAAATACTAAACAATTTGGGCCATGGCCCATTCCCTAAAAGCCTTTACATAGCTATCTTCAAAACATATTCCCCCAACACATCCTAATCTACGACACAATGCCTTTTGATTATTTTCTTTTCAGCAAACTCCTTAAATCTTTCCTTCTATTCAGTAGTCATACTAATAGCAAATCTACTACTCTACTTAAGCTTTCTGAATCAAATTGTTTGGGAGGAGGAGAAGGAGAGCAATTTTGCTCTAAGTTTATTATATTGAGAAGCAATAAATGATTTCTTAGGTGCCATCTACAAATACAAGCATTAGTTCTAAGAAAGCAAAAATCATACACATTTTGATGACAATTAAGACCAAAACATAGCAATTCTTCTTCTCCTCCAATTTAAACCATAAAGCCTTCAGGAACTAAGTATGATTAGACCTCGCCCACTTCAAGTATGATTCACACAAGCTAGCCTTTCGTGAATTCAACTTGTAACCTACAATTGTAACTAAGTATTATTATCTTCCCTTTTTACCAAATGAACATAACAACATCCTAATTTCAGAACAATAAAATAGATACAACAAATCGCCAATTGATAGACAAAACCATAACATATGCATGACCAATCATTTGCTTGATATGATATATAATGATCAATAACAAAAATGAATCATCAACCTAGACCTAAATTGCAAACACCACCACTACCCTCCACCCACCACCCCTCCCCCCAATTTGGCATATGTTAATGGAAACTAGGATTCAACTTAATCATTCAATTTGTAGTACATTTTCATGTGAATCTAAGCCTAATTGAAACATAAACAATACCACAAATATGATCACAACATTTTAACAATTAACAATAAACACAACATGTACAACCCTAAAATATGCATGAACTAAATCTAATTAAATGATGAAAAATTAAGGAGAAAGGGAGAGATCATACCTTTAAAGCTTGTACAAGTGGATAAAAGTGGGTATATAGGTGTTGGGAGTGAAGTGGAGTAGTGATTTCGAGTAGTGAAAATGAGGGTAGAGAGACTATCACAGAGTAAATTTTTTAAAAGGGTGTAAAATGAGGACAAAGAGAGGAGAATTTCTTTATATACTTACGTGTTAGGGGGGGCACACTTATGACACAAGATATGTGGATCTTTTGTGTTTGATCACAACTGTGATAAAGCCTATGATTATAACTATGACAATAAAATCTTGGACTATCACGGCCTACACCTCTCATTCGTTACGAGACTGATGATACCTATGACAAATACTATATAAAAATTTACAAGTGTATCCTTCGGATCACGGCTATAAATAAGGGTGTGATAGACATGTAAGGATTAGTCACAGTTGTGATAAATAGGTGGATCTACCTTGTTAATTGATCATGGCCATGATAGGCATCATGATTCGCGCTATACTAAAAAAATTAAATACTTACCATGACTCACTAAAATAATAACAACTGTGATGGGTATTAAGCTATCCATCCCCCATCTACACCCCTATACTTAGTGAGATTTTCCTCTTCTTTTTTAATTTTCATGTGTAGATCTCTCATTTTTTCCATTTTTCATTTTTGAGCCAGGCTGAGAAATAAAAAAAAATTCAAGAAAATAATTGAAAAATGAAAATTAAAAAATATAATAATAATAATAATAAAAAATAGTCGAGTCATATCGTATCGAGTTGAATCAAATCGTATCGAGTTGAAGCAAATCGTATCGAGTTGAATCAAATCGTATCGAGTCGAATCGAATCGTATCTAGTCGAGTCGAATCGAATCGTATCTAGTCGAGTCGAATCGAATCGTATCTAGTCGAGTCGAATCGAATCGTATCTAGTCGAGTCGAATCGTATCGTATCGATCGAGTTGAGTCGAGCTGAGTCGCATCGGGTCATTTAAGATCAAATCGGATAACGGTCTATAATTAATTTAATAAATTTTAAGTTATTGGAGAGTTGGGTTTTATTAAAATAATTTTGGTCTAATGCAATATAAAATAGTTTTTTATCTAAATTATATTAGGCAAAATAGGGCACGACAAATAGAAAGCCCAAATAGGGTTTCTAAAAGCTAAGGAAAATCTTAATTGTATATTTCGTTTGTTAAAGATCAAATCCATAATTAAAAAAATATGAAAGATTTAGTTTTTGGTTTATAAATAAGGATCTAATAGTAGAGTTAAGGAGGCTTTTTATTCCAACTTTCCAAATTTCCACCATCATTCAAATTCCAACTTTCCAATTCCTTAAGGAATCCAAATTTCTGAAGTCGAAAAGCAAGTCCAAATGAAATCCAATTCCTTGAGAAATTCAAATATTCAAAGTTGAAAAGCAAATCCCTTGACAACCAACTTTCCAATTCCTTAGGAAATCCACATTTCCAAACCTCCTTCACATCCACCGAAATCCGAAGTTGATCCAATGTCCAACAAAGCTGAAAGCCAAATCCAATTTTCAACATCAATTCTGAAGCTAATCCAAAACTAAATTTCCAAAGCCTGATGTCCAATGCCTATAACAATCCATGATCCAAACAACTGAAGCCTTGACATCCTCAATCCATGCGCACATCCTTAAACCAACACTCCACGCTAGACAACAATTCCTTAGCTGACAAACACTAACTAACAAATCTTCAGTTATTGTCATGTTCACATTGAAGCCAATTCCCCAATCGAACTTAATCTGAAGCTAATGCAATAGCTACAATCTCCTAACGAACTCCAATTTGACAAATGCGAAGTCCATGCTTGGTGCCAAATTTCCATTCACATGCATGTCCCCCAATTCCGATATACCCCCAGTGATACACATGAAATCTCACTTCACACACATGAGATACACTACACCTGATCATAAACACATAATCACATTTGACTCGATTCAATAAAAATTTGTTTTATTTATTAGTTAATTCAATTATTTTTACTAATTAATTTTTTTTAGTGCTAGTTTATGTTTATTATTATTATTATTATTGTTGTTGTTGTTGTTGTTGTTGTTTGCTTCGTTTTTTTTTTAAATAGTTCCGATTTTAATAAAATTTAGTTCAATCACATTTTTTTAGAAAAATAATGTTTTTTTTCTAATAAGCGTATCAATGAGATACGTATCTTACGATTGAGATACGCATCTTACGGTTATAATTTAGAAGAGATACATATTAAGATACGTATCTAGTAGTTGAGATTTAGAAAAAAATATGTATCTAACCGTATCTTAATAGATCTTATAGTAAGATTTAGAAATGATATTTTTAACATGTAGTGGTTTTAAAAGTAAAAAAATCTTAATTAGGGTTTCCAAAAAGATTTAGTTAGGTTTTAATTTGGAAATTAGATTTCTTAGGTTTTTCTAATAACATAATAAATTGATAAATAAACGTAAACCTAGCTCGATTTTCGAAATAAAGATAATTCACTCACTAAATATTTTATAAAAAAAGAACTACAGCCAGTTTGATTTCAACTAGTAGGTACATAAGTACATAAGTACCTTCGAGGCAACCGTATAAAATTTTTTTTAAAAAATTCCCTTTTTCTTAGAAATTCGTAATAAAAAAAATAAAAATTCACTTTAGTTATCTTTTGCTTATTTAGGTATATTTTTAACAATTTTGGAAAATTATAAAAATAAAAGCCTATCAATTTTTCTTTAGTTTTTATATGATGACTTAGTCTTAATAAGTTAGCCCCTAAACCCAGTTTTTCTAATTTAATTTTCTAAAAATAATTTTTTTTCTTAGAATATCCGTAAACTAGTAATCAAATTAGAGTTTTCCCATTTGAAAACCCTAATTTGATTTTTTACCAGTTGAATTTGTTGGCAACTCCAATTTTTTAAATTTTTTTAGAAAAATATTTCCTTAGTTTAATATCAAGTAATTTATATTAAGCAGCTTAAGCTTAATATAAGTTAAATTAAGAAAATTGAAATAGGGCTCAATAGAATTGGCGACTCTATTGGGGAAGCTTGGTGGGCTAGCCATACAAAAATTAAAAATTAAAAATTAATTGATGGGTTTTTGTATTTTTTTATTATTTATAGTTGTACTAAATGTTTTTTAGTGATACAAGCCTTAAAAAAAAAAAAAAGGCTGGCTCAATAGGGCCTTCTTGGGAAATTAGGTTATTTTCATGCGTTTAGATATGGTTAGACTTAGCCCACCTTAAAGACTTAGAGCAGGCCGCTATTGTGTAAATCTCAGGTTGCTGGGGTCTTTTCCCTAACCTAGTAGTGATAAGCAAACTCACTTAAGCTTCGATATTGTCACGACCCGAGGGGGATAGTCGTGGCAGTCGTCGTATATCGTACAAAGGATTGTAGATTGAGTTTCCTTACAATCAACGACCCTTTTATATAATACACAAAGCTACAACTACTACTAACTACCAAAAGTACGCAAACTTAAGCAATATCATTTCATGACAAATAATAATATAGTAAACCATAACACATAATTTATGTGTATAAAAGTTTACAGCTATAGAGTTTGAAACATATCTAAAGTCAGACTACTATAAAAATTACATATTCAAATCTACATTTAATCAAAAGTACTCTCTGTCCTCAAACAGCTACCACATTGACCCCGTAGAGAAAGCTAACCTCAGGCATACAACGGCCTGACTTTACGAATAAGTCGGCCTGCAAGAGAAGTCTACAAAGATATAAGCTTACTAGCTTAGTGAGATATTTTCCCTCAACCATACAGCAATCAAGTTAGACCACAGTTAAGTTCAACCAAATGAATGTATGAACAAGCAATATTCCAAACAAATACATGCATGTGACCAGGTACTGCATGCAACTCAGATTTAACGCCCTCCGAAGACAGGGTTAGAGATTCATTAGTACAGTTAGATTCGGGTATCATATTAGAACTTATTTCATAACGAAACTCCGTGTTTCATATTTAAAATGTAATGGTACATCCATTACCAACTCTATCAAAACAAGTTCTACATATGATTGTGAATAGGTTCACACAGCCTTCATTCACCCCTAAACGAAAGCCTCTAGACTCGATCCATAGCCAGACGATTAGCGCCTCCAACGCTTAGTCATCCCATAGGTCAGGGTAAGGTCATATCACACGTATGTACCGTACGAAATCAATAACAATCAATAATCAACCCACGTATGACCTCTCACTAACTCAATATAATGTGACTGCCCGGAATTAGTTATGCAATGCATGATTTATGCATGATCCAAGTTAACTTTTTCTAGTCGAATAAAAAGTTAAGTCATATTTAATCAGTTATCATTCCAAGTCACAAACAATCAATCTATTGAATCTACTATGCAACAAATATTATATTATTGAAATTTAAAGTAGATTCACCATTCACAATAATTATCATGCACAAGCATAACCCAACCCCATACATATTCATTTATAAATCATAATTTAGATTCACTAATTACAAACACAAACAAGTATGGAATCATAAGGAAAAACTCACTCGGCCATGGCTAGCTCAGGGATTGTAATAGTCAGTAGGCAACTTAGAGTCGATATCGAGATCACCTGAGAATAAGGAAAATTTGTAAGCTTGGGAATTTAAAGCTAATTAGTGTTATAATGTGTAAGGTTTATTTCACTTAGTTATGTGAAATTGTCGATTCGAGCTTTTTATCGAATCACATATAAATTTTTCACTTTAGCTCGGATCGTTATGAACTTATAGTCCATTTTGATCGTTTTCGAGCGTATTTTCTCGTAATGAGGCCCGTTTTGGATGTTATGACTCGTAACATAAATTGTGATACAAAAATATCACAAAAATTATTATTTAAATTTAAAAATTATAAAATATTAATTTTCGCTTTTTCGTAACATAGTTATAATTTAATAATTATTTAAATCATATGTTTATTGTTTTTATTATTTGGGTATATTTTCCTATTTTTTCTCATTTTCTTATTTTTCTTATGTACCTCAAGATTATACATATATATATCTATTCATGTACTTATAATATATAATTTATAGTTTTTGTTATTGTAAATTCCTAAATTACGGTATCATATATACATATATACACTATAAATTACACGTATTATTAGGTATATGTATTTATTTAAGACATACTCTTATACACATATTCATATATTTATATATATTTTGTATTTATTTATTTATATGTCTTACATGTATACATACCTATAAATACATACATATATATATTCGGCATATATATACTTATATAGTATTTATCATAAAATATGTATACTATACATTACATACATAATATGCATAATATGCCGTATACTATTATATATATATATATATTCATATGTCTTATATACATACTTATAAAAATATCCCACTATATATTATACAACTACACACACACACACACACACACACACACACACACACATATATATATATATATAATCATATATGTATACCCATTTATATATATAGTTACGGTACATACATATATACTTATACTATAGTTATGTAAATTACTAATTAGATGTATTAAAAAAAAAAACAAATACATAATACATACTATATACTTATGTACATACATGTATACTTACCTAACCTTATATTTACACATATAATTAAATTTAAGTATTCATGTATATAAACATATACTATTAGTGTTATATGTAAAAATACCATACAAATACTATAATTCTACATGTGTATACTATAATATACATCTATACTTTCTAAAATAAATCACTTACCTATTAATTTGTATTTTTCTTATTCTTTTCCTCCTTCTTTTTCTTCCTTCTTTCTCTCTTTTCTTTCTTTCTTTTTCTTTCTTTTTCCTCGCGGTTTGCTTGCAGATTTGGTGTGTGTGCTTGTGCAGATTTTTTTCTTTTTTTTTTTTCCAGATTTTATATGGCTTTCCTTTGCTCATGTAAGTTTAGCTTAAATTTTAAGCTAAGGTAACTTTTGCATTAATGTAAATAAGAAAAAAAAATAAAAAAAAATAACATCAACACATGGCAATTTGGTTGATTGCGTGGCTACTGATTTTTGGTCTTAATTTATTGACTTTGGTTCATGTTTTGCGTAGGAGAAGAATTGAATTGGAAATGGAGAAGGAAAATGAGATAAATTGGAAATGGAAGAGAAGGAAAATGAAAGTTATTAACAAATATATGTAATTTTTCGAATCATATAAATTATAGTGAATCTCCTCGTAGATTAGTTTTCAAAATTTTGTGAAATTTATTAAATTTAACTGGTACCAGTTACAATTATAATTTTTACAAGTTATTATGGTAATTTCATTAAAATTTCATACAAATAGGCGATTTAGTCGAAAATAACATTCGACTATAATTTTATCGCTATTGTGTAATATTTACCTATTTTGTAGGTTTATGTTTATGATTTTAGGGTTTCAAGCATTTTTGGGTTCAATTTCAATTAATGATTCATAAACTAGTTTTAAGGTTTTAGTAAGCGATTTAGGATTTCGATAAATTCCTAAGGTTTTGTTATCGATGTTATATTTGATTTATTAAACTTCATATTCTTTTATTATTATTAGCCTTATCGACTTATTGTACAGTTTAGAATACTCGGACTTGAGCTAGGGTTCAACTACTGTTTTTCCTAAGGTTTAGAGATATAGCTCACTAAGCTTCTCTTCGGAAAACCTTGGAGCTACAAAGCCTAAGACTCACAAACCCTGACCTCTTGCATCATCTTTTTCAAAAAAGTGGTAGTTATTCTTCAATTATAGGAAAAGCCCAAACTTCATTTTTTAAAATATCATATTTCAAACCTACTTATGTATAAAGGTATTTTCCAACCGCAGATTCATTATACTTTCTATAATTTATTAATTACCAACCTCTATTGCATTGCACGTGTGTAACATACTGCATTTTTTACATTTAATTTTATTTTTTGAATGCTTGTTTCTATTTAATTACTTTCATTCCTTATATTATATGTTTTTTTATGTTTTATTGTTTCTTAGTGAGTGAAAGGCTGCGTAATTTTTAAGAAAATTTTTGAAAAGGTTGCAAAATTATTAATATCATATCCAGCTTTGTTGGAAATTTAGCGGTCTATTTGTAAATAATTGCATTGTTTCATGTTTTATAGATATGAAATGTCAAGTTAGTATCAACCTCGTAAAGCTTGTCTTAGCCAAATTCGTCGACTCTTATAGATATAGGATTTGAGTTTTTTTAAAATGATTAGTTAAGATTTTTCTTTTATTTTAGTCCATTGTATAGGTTGATTTTTGTGATTATTAATAAATTTGCAGCTTTATTAAACAATAACCTTTATTGATTGTACAGTTTTTTTTTACTCATTTTTTTTTATTTCTTGATAGGTTCCTTAAAATAAATAAATTAAATAAAAACAACAAGAAAATAAAATAAAAAACTTTTATATCAACTTGTAATTATGGAAGTTAACTATGATAAAAATTATTATGAAACTATCATTTTTTTAAAGACTTTCCAACAATTTTTTTTTTCTATTACAATGCCCCATATGTACCATACTTTTAGGAACTAATAAAAAAAATCAAAAGACAAAAAAGATTTAACTATCAAATTCCTATTATAAATTATTTCTCATCAGTCATAAATCTTATAAACGTTTAGGTTATCATTCTCCATATTTATCCATTAAGTTGTTACAGTCCTAATAGAGCTTTCTGTACGAGTAATCATCCTTATGTTATCTTTTAATTAGTCCTTCATTGTAAAATAATTTTCATTTTTCTATATCACACTTGTAAGATAATCGTTATCCTATATCCTCAATTGTTAGTCCCAATATTTCCATATTTCTTTTTTTTTTTAGATTTATTAATGTCAATATTAGGCTATCTGTCATATAAAATTAACATTTTTTCAATAAAAGTTTCCAAAAAAAAAGAAGGGAAATGTTTTCAAAGTCAAAAACTTGATTTTTTTTTAAAGAGAGGGAATGCAATGTTACTAACAAAAGGAGATTCTTATAAGCTTTGAAATATTGCATTTTAAGTGGTTTGGCCCAACCTGAAGACCATATCACTCATTGTCAAAAAAAAAAAGAAAAAAAAATCAAAGATGTCTAAAGCCCTTGAACTAATGATAGCTAAGATAGAAGGGGTTTTGAGCAAGCATAGGAAATAACTCGAAGCCATTTCTCATACCCAAGCCTAATCGCTAATTGACATATCATCTGAGGTAAACGAATCTAAAGAGTTGCAGGTTCATGAGCACGCAATCAACATGATACCAGGTTTGGAAAGGTTATCAAGAGTGAATTTGAATGGTCAAGCCTGGGTGAGGGGGCATGTTACTGCCAAGGTTTGAAAGAAAGAGTTGTTTCCCGTAAAAGAAAAAGTTAGTAAAGTTAGAAGAAAGGCTCACTAACATGGAAATAGGGGTGGGTTATGTGCTAAAGTAGCTCGAAAGCTTAGGTCTTGGTACGATTAGAAAGTTACAGCCCAAGCATGAAGTTGATTCAATTAAAGAGAAGTCAGGAGTGAATGTGCCAATTAGGAAAGCCCAAAATCAAGACAAGCCAGTCCACAATAAGAGGAGGCAATTTACCCAGTTCAAGTTTCCAATAGCCCAAGTGTTCAAGCAATTGAGAGATGTAAGACTACTGACATGTGAAAACCCAACAAAGAAATACAAGCCGAAGGATTGTAACCCCAACAAATGGTATGACTATCATATAGGTCAAGTAGGGCATACCACATAAGACTATTGGAAACTGAGGCATAAGGTACAAGATTTGATTGATGCCATGATTATCCAACAAAATTTTCTAAAGATTGATGGGCCGATTAGCAGCAGTATTTCTTCCCCAAATTTTGAAGAAGCATCAAACAAACAACTTCTAGTAACAAGCATTAAGGATCTACTACTACCATCTGACAAGGTAGCTCACCATTTGAAGCAGTTGGGTATATCTTCGAAAGCAATTCAACTGAATAAGCCAAGTTCGAAGAAGTGATAGAAATAGGGCCAAGAAGTAAAAAGGAATTTTATTTCCTGCATTTTTTTTTCATAATCATATTTCATTTTAAAGCTTATAATAGACATGAGTTATTGAATAAAGTAGTTTTCATGTATATTCTTGTCTTTATATGCTATGAAGTTAGCTCAATTAAAATAGGGGCATTTTAAACGAGTGAAAATGAATGAAGAAAATGTGAACTCGAAACTTGAAACTTTCTACCTAAGGGAATGATAACACATTACTTGAATGGTTTAGGATGAAAAAAGGCAACTGATGTCCCAAACACTAACCTTAGACACACATAAGAGAAGAGTACCATCAAGGTAAGTAATTTAGTTCATTCCTTAAAGGAGATCTATCTTAAATTTGGTACATGTGTCAAAATGATATTAAGAATTCATTTCATTATCCTTAAATACGATTATCCCTTGTAAACCCATTTGAACCTTTAAGGGATTTTTCTTAAAATTAGCCTTGCCAAGAACTACCCTATACTGGGGCAATCAAGAGGTTAGGGTTATCAATTTGGAGAAGGAATAAACTAACTTATACTTGCCTTAGCTATGTCGATTCATGCACAAATATTGTCATAGATAATTTAATTTCTTTAGAATAAAGAAGAGCTTCAAACCATATACACCTCACTCAAGCCTATATACTTATTCAAACACATTAAGTTCGTAGATTCTTTCCCAAGCACTTTAAAGCCATATATACTTTTACTAAGCTTATACACGTTAAACCTCCCTTTTGGTGCTTCAAATCCCACTAAGTGAAAACTTAACAATGGAAGCTGGCCACCTTAATTGGAAAAAAAAAAGAAGAAGAAAAAAAAAAGAAAGAAAAAAAAGAGGAAAAAGAAAAAGGTAAAAAAAAAATTATTGAAAATATTAGTAAGGTGATCACCTTGAAAGAATAGCCAAATTGCCAATAAAGCCTAAAGTATAAACAGGTGATGGTACTAAAATCTAAACATTATCAATTCCTAAGCCCAAAAGCAAAATCCTCATTTTATGATCCAACCCACTTTACTACCCTTGATAAAACTCTTTTGACTAAAGAAATTGACTTATCTTAAGCAAAATTTGCTCATGAAACTGGGGCAAGTACATTGATATCCATTTACTTAAAACTATTGACCAAAAGCCTTACACTACAAACCTAAAAAAGACCTATTGATTGACTAGAATATACCGCTTACAATAAATTTTTGGAATTGATACTGAGAGTAAAAACTGACCTATGACAATGTAAAGAAGTCTAGTTTGACTAAATATTTCAAGTAATGATATCTATCCCCGAGGGGAAAATTAAAGAGTTGAGTACTTTGTCAAAAACGTAAATGGTTATTTATCTCAAGTTACAAATCAGTACTTCTAAAAAAGTTCAAAGATCATAAATTATGCTCTAAGAAACAAGACTGAGAGCATGAGTGATTAACGGGCAAGGGGCAAGCTAACCCCTTATTTGTAATCTTTAGAGTTTTTGAGACTTTCTTACTTATTATCAAAAAAGAAAAACTTTTCAAAACAAAAATGAAACTTCAAAAAAAAAATTATCAAGAGAGATTTCTTAAAATATTCATGGAATCATCAAAATCCCTCAAACATAAGTCACAAATCAATTTATCAAAACTCATGAAAGTTTTCTTCCTTCCTGGATCACTTGCTTAGTGGAGCACCATCCAATCGTT